>CM055106.1:4378857-4978857 GCA_029204225.1 Diphasiastrum complanatum | reverse complement strand
CTTACAAAAAGATGTACATGCTTGTATGAAAAACCGTCATACATTTTATGATGCCGGTTTTTGAGAAAACTTGTCGGTTCCATTCCTATAGTTTGCCGATTTTTCCGAGCACTGACTGGAAGTAGATTGTGCCACGAACACTTTGGACACTTAAATAATCAAAGTTTGCAAAAGTTGAAGAAACACAATATGGTTATTGGTCTTCCACACATTGTTCCTTCTAACAAAGTTTGTGAAGGATGTGTTATGGGAAAACATCATCATCAAAAACATCAAAGGAGTACTTCTCGAGCCAATGGTATTTTAGAACTTGTTCACACAAATCTTTGTAGGCCTATGTAGACTCAATTGATAGGAGGTGCAAGTTAATTTATGGCTTTTGTTGACGATCAATATTCTAGCAAGATTTGGGGTTATGTCCTACAAAATAAGAGTGATGCCCTTGAGAACTTTACTGGTTTGAAGCACGTGTGGAAAAGCAAATAGAGATGCAAATCAAGATACTACATTGAGATAAAGGGGAAAAGTGTCTCTCTTCCAAGAATTTAGCAAGTACAGATACAACACAGCAAATGGTGTCGTGCCACGTGCCATTGTGCAGCTATGAATCTACATAACAGGAGTCCCACTAGAGTGGCAGAGAATAGATTACTAGAGGATGCTTTCTCATGTAAGAAACTTAATGCGAGCCATTTGAGAGTCTTTGAGAATACAACTTATGCGCATATTCCTAAAGATATGCGGAGGAAATTGGATTTTGAGGCCAAAAAGTTTATAGTTTATATGATGTTGATAGTAAAAAAGGTCATCAATAGCAGGGATGTTACTTTTGATGAAGATGGAACTTGGTGCTCATGTCCAGATGCAAAGAGTTGCGCGAAGATTGTCTTGATCTTCACTACATGTCGATCCAGCTCATTTCCATCCCATCGCAAGCCCTACAGCTGATTGTGAACATGCATTACTGATGCAACTATCCTCACTTCGTACTTTTGCTTTAGCTTGTCCCACGCTTCATGGCTGCTTTGGCAGTCTTCAATTTGCATGAGGATGTCCTCGTTTATGGAGGATACGATGATTGCCATTGCACGTTCATCTTTCCTTGGATCTCCCTTTGGAGGTTTCGGCTCTGTGAGATCGGTTACTGACCAGGGGATCCCTTCGCCTTGACAATGTTTTTATCTTGAACTTCCATATGCAACAGTTTGCGCCATCTAGGTTGATTGGTGATCTTTGCCTAAATTGTAGTAGCCATGTCATATCTAATGAACCTGCTTCAATACCATGCCGAGGAATTGTCGGAAGTGTGTTGTATGATGTGCACAATCGCAGGAACTAGATAAGCTAATACAAATCACAAACAAAACAACAATCGATCAAATGCATGCAACACACAACAGAATATCTTTTGTATTTCCTTTTTCTAGAGTGAGTCGACAGTGCAATGCCAAATAGCGGCCTGACGCTCCTCTTACACTTCTCTCTCTTTCTACTTGCTCTTGTTGTTCTGTTTTGGATTTTGTTCCCATTATGTTGCATACAACTGATCGTGACATTTTGCGTCTCACGATTGCCAGATTTCAAATTCGATAATTTGAATCATTCGACAGTTCGTTGCTCGATAGTTTATTTCAGTGCTTGTAAACATTCGATAGTTCAGTAACTCTTCAACCATTCGACGGTCATGTGAATGTGTCGTTGTCCAACTGTAGGTGTCGATGGTGTCTTGAACTGTCGACTGTTCGGAGAATGCGTCGAAAAAAGTTGGTTGAGTTCACCATTTCCAACAACCTACACGTTCTACGTGAGAAGGCGCAAAGTGGAGGAATCAACTTTGCCTACCACAACACCAACAACCAAATGCTTGATGAAGAACTTTGGAAATTTTAGTGACTTAAATGTTGTACATGATAGAAAAAAAAGCCATTGAGGGTGTAAAGAGAAGGGAAGGGAGGGTGGGGACAAGATAGAAGTAATTTTTATAATGTTATATTTGTGCACAAACACACGAGTAATCTCCACATGATTTTGTTTATGTAGTTGTATTACACCATTATTGGAAAAAGTCAAGCTAGTCATACCCACACCTAGTCCCATATGTCTAGGGTAGTAGGCACCTAATATTACATATTTACTGTAGGGGGGGGGGGGTACATAGAGTGATATGTATTTTGTTATAATGTAAACACACAACTGTTGGAGGATGCAAGCTACACATAGTGGGCTACTTCCGTAAAGGCACCAAAAGAGTGCATTTATCCCATAAGTGGAGACTAAAACATCACCCACATATAAGCTCATAGTAGACACAATACCCTTGTCCCCTGGTACTAACCCTTTTGGGGTCAAGTGAAGGCGGGTGGCTAGGTGGTGGGGATGGGATCTCACGCGGCTCTTGCATTGTACCCTCGCAAGCTGGTGGTCAAGCTTGGATATTTCTTCTTCTTAGAGATAGCGAGATAGATATGCTAGTTTCTTGTCTTCTTCTCTTTTCTACTAGTAAATAAGTCCGTATGCGGACAATGCTCCTCACCTTTTGTACTCTCTTTTGTCTTATGTACCTTTGGGTACCAAAAGATGTTAATAATAATAATTCTAATTCTAATTCTCTCTCTCTCTCTCTCTCTCTCTCTCTCTCTCTCTCTCTCTCTCTCTCTCTCTCTCTCTCTCTCTCTCTCTCTCTCTCTCTCTCTCTCTCTCTCTCATGGCAAGAAACCAAAAAGGGGGAGATAGCTCCATCCATGTCGCAGCTGTAGCAGCTGCTGAGGTAGCATTGTTGCCTAGACAGGCAGCTTCTCTACCACCCTCGTTGCCTGTTCTGCTGCCGCCTTCACTGCCAATTCCACACCATGATCCACCTCTTCTTAATGCTCCTATCCCCTCTGCTAAACTTCTTCCCATTCCTATCTCCTACACCTCTGTTGCCAGCTCTTCTTCCCTTCAAGAACCACCACCTACAAAACCTATTCCATACACCCCTTCTAAATCAACTGAACTTTTCTCCTCTTGGCAGGTTGATCAGTTCTAAGTAGATTTCATCTCTTTACCCGATCATCGGGTTCGTCAGACATGACGAGCACACGCATTATATTTGGATACGTATTGTTGGACAGGGACATCTTTGTTGCGGCATGCTATTTTCCTCTAGAGTGTTCCTCTTTTGCTAAGGGCATTTGTTCACCCTACCTTGATCTCTCATTGGATATTGTCAGATTCACAAAGCGTGGGCATATTTCTCTTACTGGGATTTTAAAGCCAGGACATCTTCACGATAGTCAAAGTTTCATGACATCACTGATCATATGGTGAATACTTATTACAGTTTATATAGGCCATGAGTTAGCCATTTATAATGGCCTAGCTTGTTGGCCGAATTCTGACAGATATACTTGTCATCCTCACAGTGGTGGTCATAGTCGTTTATTATCTCATGGGGTCATCATCCTCCATACCTCTCATATCTGATTTTCATCTCTCCCACCAACCTCTCTAATCACTCTTCCCTCTCCTTCGCTATTGGCATTCTCCCACCCCCCCAGTCACCTTCCCACCCCATGCTTACTCGTGCACCTAGTCTCTAGATACACATTCAGCCCTCTCTACATGCTAGCCTACCAAGAGTCTCTTGCCTCATTACTCCACTCTTTTCCCCATGATAATCCAGTTGAATCACAAGCTGCTTTCCTTACTACATCCCTGACACTGCCACCTCTCTAGCCTTTTCCTCTAAGCCTTATAAAGGCAAATCCACACACCCTTCACCACCTCGTCCTCTCCATTCCCCGTGGTATAACGCCGAATGTTGCTCTCTTCATCATCTTGTCACCCATGCACGTACTCATGCTCCTCATCTTATTCACTCCTCCCAACGTTCATACAATCGTGCACTCTTAAAAAGCGTGCCTATGACGATTCTGAAGGAAAACGTCTTGTTGATTTCTTTTCAGCTCTTCCTCGGGCACTTTTTGGCATGAGTTTATTCCTCGTGCCCCACCACCTCTCCTGGATGACCTCCGCATTTGGGCCGATTATGCTAATAGTCTATACACTATAACCACTAACTCACCCATTTCTATCTCTCCCCAACAATCTAAGTTCACTTTCTTCACCTCTGATATGGTCCTTGTGGCCATCAAGAGATTGAAATCCCATAAGGCTAGAGATATCAAGGACCTTGAATATGAACTCCTGACTCATACCACTAACCTACTTGCCCCACACTAGCCAACCTCCTCGATTCTGCACCTATGTCTTCCCATCCTCCTAGTGCACCAACATCATCCACCCTATCCACAAAAATGGTGACCCCATGATTCCTGGTACCATCCTTCAGTCTGCAGTGAGCTCAGAGGCAGAATCCAGGAGATTACATGCTATGGACTTCAGGAAAGCCTTTGATTATGCCCCACGCTCCCTGCTCATTCAGAGACTTCATGACATGGCTTCTCCACAGTTAGGGACCCAACTCCCGCGGGTCCCAAACCCAAACCCTAAACCGAACCATGACTGGGCCCGTTGACTTGACCGGTGACTTGTGGACCTGCATGGTTGCCACGTGTCATAATCCAGGATGTGTGCTAGGCTTAGAGACTCCTACCTTGGAGGTATACAAGGAGAGGTCTCTTAATCCATCCATTCTATCTACCTAGGAGGAGGTAGATGGAGAGCGCTTGTGCACAGCCAGGAGGAGTGCTAGCCTGAGGTAGGAGATGGCTGATGACCTTGGCAGTGGTATGGGATGTTGTCAGGGTTGGAGGTCGGGTCTTGCTTGTTACAGGTCATGGGCCAGGGGCGCAGGGTGACCTGGAAGAGGTCCTACGGCGGGGTGGTTCATGAACGTTCGGTTTCTTTACTGACTGGCACCTGGCAGTTCAGGGTTTTGAGATTGTAACATCCACCGACTTCATTCTGGCTATGATGGCTCTTTATGAGACAATCTTGGGGTTGTTTTCGACATGGCAATGGTATTTCTGAGCTTGGAGCACTATTGGGGTGAAGCGAGGTTGTTCCCTTTCACCGATTCTTTTTGGATTATATATTGATCAGTTGGAGAGATTCATCTCAAAGTGCGGTGGATCTGCTGGTTGTAGACTAGTCGACATTCTGATTGCCATTCTTCTTTATGCCGATGATGTGGTACTAGTCTCCCCGACTAGAGAGGGCCTACAGAGGCAGCTGGATTGCTTACAGGTCTTTTGTACCAAATGGGGCTTGACCAAATGGGGCTTAATGGTGAACATTGCGAAGACCAAGGTTATGGAATTCAACACTTCTAGAGCTTTCATGCAACGACAATTCATTCTCGACGAACAGCCCCTAGAGGTGGTTTCTTTATACACTTAGGGATACTTTTCACTGGTCCTACATTTAGTATGCAACAAGCAGCTATCACTCGACTTGGGAAGGGACATGTATGATGACCTCCACTAGGGGTTGAAGACTAGGATGCTGAACCCATAGAACAAAAGGGAATGGATGGTGGACAAACCTACGCAACCAAACCTAGATCAATCGGATCTAGCCCCCAAGCTATGGGCCTACCAATGCTCAATAGGACAAAGATGTCACCGCAACATACTGCTACCATCCACAAATCCAGCATACACTAGTGGGCCCTCTATATTCAGCAGAGACATGGTGTCCAAGCTTGTCCGGAGATACTTGGAGTGATATTTCACGTTTACAGATCCTTATGCTTAGCCGGATGATCCGTGCGAAGTAGTCAGTTCCCCATTATATCATATTGGCGGAGTTTACCTCACCACCACTGATTGTTGAGGCCTACTATGAGATCAGAGGCAGATACCATTGCTTATACAGAGATACTCCACTTACACTTGGTTCTTTCCTTGCCTTCTCAGATGCGAGATGTGTTGGTTTGTTATTACGAGAGATGTTTACTCTGAGATCTTCTCTTTTAGGGGATGCTTCTGATGTAGATCATAGCCAGTCCCACATTATTCACTTTTTCTAGAAGAGAGATAGAGATGAGACTTCTAACAGTGAGATAGACATTCCAGTACGACGACCAAAGCTCCAGCGTCCTCTTCGCTCCTCCAGGCCCAGGGCTCTTCACCAGAGGCCAACGCCTGCTTCTCACCATATCACACAATTTTTTATATCCACTTAGCAAGTTAGTTAACTTATATCAGTTTTCTCTTTCCCTCTGTGTAGCTGGTGGTTAAGCTACCGATATTGTACCCTCGACAGAGCTAGAGGTTAAGCTTTATTTTTTCTATGTTTTCTTGTGTTGATTTAGCTTTTAGGAACAAGTCCTACGTGGACAATGCTCCTTTTTTTATGTACTTTTTACTTGTCTTATGTGCCCTCGAGCACTTGATAGACATTAATATAATCCTAATTCTAATTCTAATTCTAATTCTCTCTCTCTCTCTCTCTCTCTCTCTCTCTCTCTCTCTCTCTCTCTCTCTCTCTCTCTCTCTCTCTCTCTCTCTTTTGCATAGTATTTCGCGTTGCAGCTACGTGGTAGGGCCTCCCACCATTGTTGTCGTCGATGCTGCTGTCACCGCCTCCTCCGTCTCTGATGTTCCAAAACCTTCTATTGTTGCTCCAAAACTTCCTTCCACTGCTGGCCTCCTCCGGATTCCTAAACCTACAGTTCAAATCTGATTTCCAGAATCTGATAATAGAACTCTTACAGTTGAAAGAAACGGTTGCAATGTTGATTACGGAAAGGAATATGATGCAGTCCAAGATTACACATTTGGAGCAAGTAATCGGCAACAAACAGATTTCAGCCTCAGAGTCTACTACCACTATGATAAAAGCGTTGGAACAAAGATTAAACAGCAAAAGGAAAAACCCTTTCTTGGGCATCGATACTAGAGCAAGGTACTAAACCTAGTGCTCCCATTACATCAGTCATTTCAGCCACGATCTAGGAAGAGAAATCTCGGGAGAAAAAGGCCCTCAACATTAAGGTCAGAGGGATTCCAGGCACACAGCACGCTGTAGCAGAGGCCACGCGCTTCTTGGATACCCCATTAGGACATCGGACAGTCGGTTTGGACACGACATGGAGGACCACTAGAGATACATCCACGTTGATCAGCCGTTTCACCTCCTTGGCTACTAGACGAGACGCTTTACGATGTACAGCTAAGCTCCGTGGCTCCACCATCTTTATGGATGATGATCTTACTTATATTCAGGTGGAGGAGAGGCATAAAGCCTTTCAAGAAGCTAGGGAGTCAGGCATACGAGTCATATACAGGAAGAGTGCGCTGCTTGGACAGCGCTCGTGATGGTTCCCATAGTTAGGGATTTGAGGTGCTCGGGGTTGGGAGCACCCCGGGGCCCCATCCACACCACCTTCGGACTATGATGACTCTGAAGGGAAACGTCTTATTGACCTTCTTTTCAGTTCTTCCTCGAGCGCTTTTTGGCGTGAGTTCATTCCCAGCTCTCCACCACCTCTCTTGGAAGATCTCCGCATATGGACCGCTTACGCTACTAGCTTTTATACCATCCCCACTGACTCACCTATCTCTATATCTCCACGACCATCTAAGTTCTCCTTCTTCACATCCGATATGGTACCTGCAGCCATTAAGAAGATGAAGTCCCATAAGGCCAGAGATATGGAAGACCTCAAATCTGAACTTTTTGCTCATGCATCCGACTTACTCGCTCCCACCATAGCCACTCTTCTTAATTCCGCGGTTGTTTCTAGTTTCCCATCGTCCTATAACATTATCCACCCCATCCATAAGAATGGTGACCCCATGATTCCGAGTAACTACCGCACTATCATGATTGGGCATGTCCTGGCGAAGCTATATGGTACTACAATTCAATTTGTTGTGAGTTCAAAGGCGAAGACGACAAGACTACATGCTATGGGTCAGGTAGGTTTTCGGGCCCATATTCTACTACAGATCACATCTTCACGTTACGAGATCTGATTGAGGAAGCTAAGCACAAGAAAGAGAAAGTTTATTGTTGTTTTGTGGACTTCAGAAAAGCCTTTGATTATGTTCCTCGCTCATTGCTCATTCAAAGACTCCAAGATCTTGGCTTCTCCACCGACATCATTTTGGCTGTGATGGCACTTTATGAGTGCGTCCTGGGATGTTTTCGGCATAGTAGTGGCATCTCTGATCATATCTGGAGCACTATTGGAGTGAAGCAGGGTTGCTCCCTCTCACCGGTCCTCTTTGGCTTATATATTGATGAGTTGGAGAGAGTCATTACACAGTGTGGTGGTATTGGTTGCAGGCTTGGGGACATCTTGATTGTTATCCTTCTTTATGTCGATGATGTGGTACTAGTCTCACTGACCAGAGAGGGTCTACAGCGACAGTTGGACAGGAGTTCTATACCAAACGGGGCCTAGGGGTGAGACCAAGGTTATGGTCTTCAACACTTATCGAGCATTCATGCAGCGACAAGAGCTTACTTTTGATGGACAGATTCTACAGGTGGTCCCTTCTTATAAAGACCTAGGGATCCTTTTCTCGGGTCCTACTTTTAGTATGAGACATGCCACTACCACTCAACTGGGGAAGGGACATGCCTCCCCTTGTTCAGCTAGAGCGATTTTGTTTTCGGAAGTCCATCCAAGATGCTCGCAATAAGTGTCTCCTCTTTGATACCATTGTCACCCCCGCGGCTCTATATATGCCAGAGCATGGTGTACAGGTCTCCCCTCTTCACACTGGGCCAATCTTTCACGATGACACACTACCATGTTAGCTAGGTTGATTCAAGCAAAGCCTGCTATTAAACATGAGATTCTCCTAGCCGAGTTTGCAGTTCCACCTATACAGATCGAGGCAGCTCTTCAGCTCATTACCTATATTCAGAGGGTACAAGCATTGCCAAAGATAGAGAGACGATACATACAGATTGCACTATCCTCCTCACATTATCTTCATGATCAAGACTATAGATTATCATGGTTCTCTCAAGCATCTCACCTCCTACTTGAGTTGTTTGGTATCTCCATCACAGAGCTTCCCTAGCACTCATCAGTATATCAGACGATTTCTCTATCGAGCATATCTGGAGCAGACTTGGAGTTGCCAGCTAGGGGTTAAGCCAGCTTTCTACCGGACCCATTTTCGAGAGCTGGATGCATTAGGGATCCCAGTCATGCCACGCTACTTGGATTCAGGAGTATCACATTGCATTAGATTCACACTGGGACACCTTAGGCTGTCTTCTCACCAGCTAGCCATTGAGATTGGGAGGTTCCGTGGTATTCCTAGAGAGGAGTGGATTTGCCAGTTATGCTCTCTAGGTGAGGTGGAGTCAAAGGAGCATTTTATCTTTAGATGCCATGTATACTATGAGATCCGAGAGAGATATCATTGTTTGTTTCGAGACATGCCTACCACTCTACGCTCTCTCGTAGCATATGAGGACCCACTGTGTGTCGCTCTCATGGTACGAGAGATGTTCACATTGCGGTGAGGTCTACACGGGACATCCCAGCATTTTACCTCTCAGCCATTGATTACTTCTTTCTTTACTAGGCGAAGATCACGTGACTCAGTGTCTGAGGATGATGGTGATTATGGCAACGACGAGGATGATAGCCTCTTACATGCTCACAGAGACAAGAGACAGTGTAGTTTCCACCATCACTTTACTGCCAGGAACACCAGACCTCCTATATAGAGATGCACTACACATGCTCATGCTCATAGACGATGCCAGCGGGCTCCAGCACTTCCTCATGTTGCAGCTCGCATTACATCTTTCTACAGCATCAGCACAAACATGACATCCTGACATGGATAGATATGATTATCATGCACACGCACCTCATTTACGCATTTATCTTAGTTTGTACTAGATGTTTTCTTTATTACAGCTTCGGAGACGTTTTATGCACTCCCACGGTTTGCCACATACTTGACATGTACTTCATTATTCTTATATGCCTTTTGGCATGGAAAAGACATTAATAAAGTTGTTTGTCTGTTTGTCTGTCTGTCTGTGTCTGTGTCTGTCTCTCTCTCTCTCTCTCTCTCTCTCTCTCTCTCTCTCTCTCTCTCTCTCTCTCTCTCTCTCTCTCTCTCTCTCTCTCTCTCTCTCTCTCTCTCTCTCTCTCTCTCTCTCTCTCTCTCTCTCTCTCTCTCTCTCTCTCTCTCTCTCTCTCTCTCTCTCTCTCTCTCTCTCTCTCTCTCTCTCTCTCTCTCTCTCTCTCTCTCTCTCTCTCTCTCTCTCTCTCTCATCTCTGAATTTCATATATCTCCCACCACTCTCTCTGATCACTCCTTTCTCTCCTTCGCTATCGGCCGCCTCCCACCTCCCCAGCCATCCTCACATCCCTTGCTTACACGTGCACCCAGGTATCCATTCAGTTCTCTCTATACGCCAGCTTACCAGGAATCTCTAGCCTCCCTACTCCATTCCTTTCCACACGATAGTACCATCAAGACTCGGGCTGCCTTCCTTAGCACCTCTCTTCATACCGCTGCTTCCCTAGTTTTTCCATCTAAGCCCTATAAAGGCAGACACACTCGTTCCTCATCATTACGGCCTTTGCACCCCCCGTGGTATGATGTCGAATGTCGCTCTCTCCATCACCTTGTCAACCATGCCCGTACTCATGATCCTCACCTCCTCTGCTCCACCAGACACTCTTGTCGTCGCACACTCCGCCGGAAAAAGCGCGCCTATGACGACTCTGAAGGAAAACGTCTTGTTGACCTTCTCTTCAGTTCCTCTTCAGGTGCCTTTTGGCGTGAATTTATCCCCCGTGCTCCACCACCTCTCCTGGATGACCTCCGCATATGGACCGACTACGCTACCAACCTATATACCATACCCACAGACACACCCACCTCTATCTCTCCACGCCCTTCTGAGTTCACCTTCTTCACCTCTGACATGGCACTCGCGGCCATCAAGAGAATGAAGTCCCATAAGGCAAGAAATATCGAAGACCTCGAATCTGAACTCCTAACCCATGCTTCCGACCTCCTTGCTCCCACACTAGCCACTCTCCTCAATTCCGCCGTTGTTTCTGTTTTCCCTTCATCTTGGTGCACCAACATCATCCAACCTATTCATAAAAATGGTGATCCCATGATTCCTGGTAATTACCGCACTATCATGATTGGGCATGTTCTCACGAAGCTCTATGGCACCATACTCCAGTCTGCAAAGAGTTCAGAGGCAGAAAACCAGAGATTACATGCATTGGGGCAGGCAGGTTTTAGATCTCATTATTCTACCACTGACCATATCTTCACACTTCGAGCTTTGATTAAGGAAGCTAAGTACAGGAAAGAGAGTGTTTATTGTTGTTTTGTGGACTTCATGAAAGCCTTTGATTCTGTACCACGCTCCCTACTCATTCAGAGACTTCGTGACCTTGGTTTCTCCACAGATATTGTTCTAGCAATGATGGCTCTTTATGAGAAGGTCTTGGGATGTTTCCGACATGACAGTGGCCTATCTGATCACATTAGAGCACCATTGGGGTGAAACAGGGATGTTCTCTTTCACCGGTTCTCTTTGGATTATACATTGATAAGTTAGAGCGAGTCATCTCATAGTGTGGCGGGGCTGGATGTAGACTTGGCACCATTCTGATTGCTATTCTCCTCTATGCGGATGATGTGGTACTTGTATCCCCGACCAGAGAGGGGATACAGAGGCAGTTGGATTGTTTACAAGGATTTTGTACCAGATGGGGATTGGGGGTGAACACTACAAAGACCAAAGTTATGGTCTTCAACACTTCTCGAGCTTTCATGCAGCGCCAGGAGTTCACCCTAGATGGGCAGGCCTTAGAGGTAGTTTCCTCTTATATTTATTTGGGAATACTCTTTTCTGGTCCTACCTTTAGCATGCCACAGGCGGCCACCACCCGACTTGGGAAGGGGCACTCCTCTCTTGTTCAGCTTGAGCGGTTCTGCTTCAAGAAGCTCATCAGAGATGCTCGTAGTAAGTGTAGAGTTTTTGATACTATTGTCACCCCCACTGCCATGTATGCAGCAGAGACATGGTGTACTGGTCTCTCGTCATCACACTGGGCCAGCATTTCACGATTACAGACCACTATGTTAGCTCGTATGATTCAGGCGAAGCCCTCGGTTCCGCACGAGATCCTTCTTGCAGAGTTTGTCGTTCCACCCATTCAGATAGATGCCGCTTTACATCTTATCACATATATTCAGAGAGTCCAAGCTCTGCCCGATGCAGATATGAGATATACACAGATAGCACTTGTTTCCTCACACTCACTTCATGACCAGGGCTATCGACTGTCGTGGTTCTCCCAAGCATCCCACTTCCTCCTTGAGTCATTTGGTATCCACATTACAAAGCTCCCCTCAGGTACTCATCAGTATCTCAGGCGCGTCTTATATCGGGCATACCTCGATCATACTTGGAGGCGACAGCGTGGGGTTAAACCCGACTATTACTAGACTCACTTTATTGAGCTTGACATAGCAGGGTTCCCAGTTTTGCCACACTATTTGGACTCAGGGTTATCACACTGCTTCAGATTTACATTGGGCCAGCTTCGCGTATCATCACATCAGTTGGCTATTGAGACTGGGAGATTCCAGGGTATCCCGAGAGCGGAGCGGATTTGTCAGTTATGCTCCTTGGATGAGGTGGAGTCAGAGGAGCACTTTATCTTTAGGTGCCCAGTATATTACGAGATCAGAGGGAGATACCACTGTTTGTTCCGTGACACACCCGTCACCCTACGATCCCTCCTAGCCTATGAGGACTCCAGATGCGCTGCACTCATGATACGGGAGATGTTTATACTACAACAGGGGCTGTGTCAGACAGCCCAGCAAAGTCATGTTTCTCAGCCTCAGATCACTTCTTTCTTCTCCAGGAGGAGAGGACGAGACCTAGTATTTGATGATGATGATGATGGGGATGATGACTTACCTGCCCATAGAGATCGGAGACAGTGCCCCACACATACCCATGTTGCAGCACGAGCTACTCGACTTACCACGAGGAGACCTCTTCACCCTCCTAGACGACGTCACCGACCACCAGTGGCCCTCCATGCGGCCCGTATTACATCCTTTTACAGCATCAGCAAGACAGGATTGGATGATAGCGTCATACCCCACTCATGACTTTTAGCAGTATACATGCTCCCACATGTTTCATATATCATCACATCTATTTCAGTTCATAGCTTTAGATTTGTTATTTATGTTACCGTTTTGGAGACGTTTCATACGCTCCCATTGTTACCACATACTTGACATGTACATTTACTAGTCTTATATGCCTTTTGGCATGGAAAAGACATTAATAAAGCTTTCTTTCTTTCTTTCTCTCTCTCTCTCTCTCTCTCTCTCTCTCTCTCTCTCTCTCTCTCTCTCTCTCTCTCTCTCTCTCTCTCTCTCTCTTATTTTACTTGTCACCCACATGGAGGAGGACATAGTGTTGTTGACTACTTCATTGGGTCACCGGCTTTGATCCCATTTCTTCATACCTTCCATATTATACCTCCTACCATTTCTGCTCACTCCCTCCTACTTCTATCCCTTGGACATCATAGTACCACAGTCTATTGTCAGCTCACGGGCAGAGCCAGAGGGGTTACATGCTATGGGACAGGCAGGCTTTCGCGCTGGCTACTCCACGGCTGACCAGATATTCATCCTGAAATGCATTATTGAGGAGGCTAAGTTCAGGAAGCAGAGGGTTTATTGTTGCTTTGTGGATTTTCGCAAAGCCTTCGATTCTGTTCCGAGACACCTTTTACTTCAGCGCCTAGCATCGCTTGGCTTTTCTTAGGAGATCATTGTTGCTATCGTCACATTGTATGAGAGACTGCTAGCTCGTTTTGAGATGGTGATGGATGGTCCTCTTACATTCATAGTACAGTGGGAGTTAAGCAGGGATGTCCTCTGTCCCCTACTCTCTTTGCTCAATATATTGATGATCTTGAGCGGATAATTAGGGAAGAGGGTGGAGATGGCTGTCCGTTAGCGGATATGATTATCCCTATTCTACTATAGGCGGATGACGTGATACTTCTATCAAGATCAGCATCTGGGCTTCAGCAGCACCTTGATGCTTTATATACTTTCTGCCAGATTTGGGGTTTGATGGTGAACATTGGTAAGACTAAGGTCATGGTGTTCAACACCAATCGACAACATATGAGAGACACAGTGTTCTACTATGATGGCACAGTGTTCTACTATGATGGGCTGCCACTGGAGATAGTAGCCTCATATACATACTTGGGTGTCCTTTTCACTGGTCCATTGCTCACTTTTAGACCAGCTGCATTGTCTAGGCTCCGCAAGGGGCATTCTGCTCTTGTCCAGATGGAGAGGCTTTCCTCTATTTACTATGTACATGATCCTGATACGCGGTGTCGCCTTTTTTCTGCCACTGTCTCTCCGGTGGCTCTATATTTAGCAAAGACATGGTGTCCTGGCTTGTCCAAAGATACTTGGAGTGATATTTCACGTTTGCAGATCCTTATGCTTAGCCGGATGATCCGTGTGAAGCAATCAGTTCCCCATGATATCATACTGGCAGAGTTTGCCTCACCTCCACTGATTGTCAAGGCTATATTTCAGATTATCACATTCATGCATAGAGTCTCGGAACTTGATTCATCCAGATATGTTGCTGCAGCTTTCACATCCTCTCACACTCTAGCTAGTCAGCAGGCTAAGTCTTCATGGTTTCTGTGTGTTTCTGACCTTTTGAGTAGGTGGGGTTTATCTATATCTGATCTCCCAAATGGGACACACAGGTATATCCGCCAGCAGATTTACAGAGCTTACATCAGCACAGTGTGATCTCACCCAGATCCAGCATGGGTCAAGCTCCATTTTTACCACACTCATCTTCTTCAACTTGATGTTTCCGGGCTTCCCATTCGGTCAGGTTATTTGTCTCAAACGTTATCTTTCGGCCTGCGTTATCGTCTTGGTTAGCTTAGGGTCTCTTCTCACCAGCTTGCTATTGAGACAGGTAGATACACAGACACACCTCAACCGCTACGGATTTGTCAGTGCCGCTCTTTACAGGAGATTGAGGATAAATTCCATTTCATTTTCCGATGTCCAGCTTACTATGAGATCAGAGGCAGATACCATCGCTTATACAGAGATACTCTTCTCAGATGCGAGATGTGTTGGTTTATTATTACGAGAGATGTTTACTCTGAGATCTTCCTTTTTATTGGATGTTTCTGTTGTGGATCATAGCCAGTCCCACATTACACACTTTTTCCAGAAGAGGGATAGAGATGAGACTTCTGACAGTGAGATGGACATTCTAGTACGACGACCGAAGCTCCAGCGTCCTCTTCGCTCCTCCAGGCCCAGGGCTCTTCACCCGAGGCCAACACCTGCTTCTCACCATATCACGCAGTTTTTTATATCCACCTAGCCAGTTAGTTAACTTATTTCAGTTCTCTCTTTCCCTCTGTGTAGCTGGTGGTTAAGCTAGTGATATTGTACCCTCGACAGAGCTGGAGGTTAAGCTTTGTTTCTCTCTGTTTTCTAGTGCTGGTTTAGCTTTTATGAATAAGTCCTACGTCGACAATGCTCCTTCTCTTTTGATGTACTTTCTACTTGTCTTATGTGCCCTCGGGCACTTGACAGACATTAATATAATTCTAATTTCTAATTCTCTCTCTCTCTCTCTCTCTCTCTCTCTCTCTCTCTCTCTCTCTCTCTCTCTCTCTCTCTCTCTCTCTCTCTCTCTCTCTCTCTCAGTAGAATGCCAAAGTTCATGAATCATTGGTGGACCAAAAGAGATAAACTTGAAACACATATTGCAATACTCAAGATTCAAATCACGATAAAAAATTAAAACTGATAATAAGTGACAAATCACGCTTTTTTTTCTCGGTTTGAACCAGCTCCAAACAGTTTGTTTGTTTCAAATAGTGGTTCGAGGTTCAAACCGCGGTTCGTGGAAACTATGCTTAGAGAGTCCGAACTGTTTTTGCTATGTGTATTCTGATTGTGAACCTAAAGATGTACACATAGGATAGAATACATCCAAGGTTCTATATGTCATTGTGAGGCAGTTTTGAGTGAATCACACTTCTCACCAACTTTTTTCAAGTAGCCTGATCACTTCTTACTTTTCAGAGTCAATCCATGCTTAGTTGATTTGACTTGAAATTGGTTTTACTTGTTTGAACTTTCTACTACAAATTTTCAACTTGGACTGCTCAATTATGGATCGAAGAAGCAAGCAATTTCAGAATAGAGTTTGAAAATAAAAATCACGTCTTTTAGTTTCGTTTGCCCCTGGGCACTTCATTACTACAACAGCACAAGACACAGATGTACACAAGATTTTCCCAAAGCATAGTAGACAAACTACTCAAACCACTTTAAAGCCTTTTCAACATACATTGATAACTGCAAGCACTTACAGGGACTTTATGCTGTCTGCCCAAGTTCTAAGCCAATCAGTAGAAATCCAGAAAAAGGGTTCATCAGGCATCTGTACGGGTGCCTCAGCAAGAATACTTCTGACTTCAGTCTTACGGTCAGCTACACTTGCTAAATGCTTTTCTCTCTTTTCTGTGTATTCGTGACAGGACCTTTCAAACGCATTGTTCAAGCTTTCAACTTCAGAATGAAAATGCTCAGGTAACAGGTACTCCTCTTGCTGAAGATCTGAATCCCTTGCATTGTTTCCATTTGAACCTGAGTGTAAAGCTTCGGCAGACTCGCTGGTGTAGCGGAATGTGTCACAAAGTTGGGCTCTACGACGATACATGAGCATATATGCATCAGCCGATGTTAATGGATTCTCATCACAGCAAGAGGCTACTTTACTCGACAATTCAGCAACGAGAGAGAGCTGATTTGAAAATCCTTGCATCTCATTCCGATCCAAGACTTCAGTGGCGAAAGAAGAGGTTGCATTACTATGACATTCCTTCATAAAAGCATCCTTGCAGTTTGCAGTTGTTTCACCCAAAGGATGATTTCCCAGGCTTGTTACCTGCTCATCATCAAACTGCCACCATTCACCAGTGCATTCCTCTTTTATATGGGCAATATAGTGTCCACTGTTTGCCATGTTACCTTTGTGTATAAGGATAGCAGAAAGATCATACAACTTTTGGTCCTTTTGAGACCGCTCCATGACTGCTGGAACGCTGATTCTTGGACCCATGTCAAGAGTTTGTGGGAAACTGAACCTCGAGGTGACCTTTTTCTTTGTGGCAGTCTGCAAAAAGCAGGTATCATGATTCCATTTACTCCACACAACAGCAAATGAAGACCAGAAATTGGACCTGTTGAACCAAAATTGGATCTTCCAAAAACTTGGCTCAAGTTTCAAATAGTGCAGCATCTGCTAATTTTTCATCTAAAAGACTAGAGACTACAAAACATATCAAACAAAGATCTATTACAAAGCTTGGGCCCATTGGGGTACTAAAGCAAACAAACACTGCAGACAATTTGTATGCGAAAAACTTTGATAATGAAGTTAACTCCAGAGTAGAAATTAGTGACCTTTGCATTAAAAACAAAGCGCTTCAGCTGGAAGTTCAGCACATGGGGGAGAGAGCGTAGCTTGGTGCAATGTGTTGCATCCACTGGAACTTTGCAGTGTTCGCACATATATTGATTTTCTCCATGTAGCTTCTCTTCACTAAGGTAATCATCCAAACTTTCTTGCAAACTCGTCAAGCTTTTGACATTCAGTTCTAACTCATAAAAATCTACCAACTGGTTGGATGCATCTGATTCCTTCCCACATTTGGAACACCTGATCAATGGTCAGAAATTTTGAGACTTCTGAGATATCAAAATTATATAATCTACTGCATATGCATATCAAAAATAGTCCTGTTTGAAGAACTGTTTCCAAACTGTGTACAGCAGAACTTCTTAATCTTCCAGATACAAACACATAAAAAAAGATTCAAAAAAAAAGAGATATTTGATGAAAAGTTGAACTTTAAAGAGTGTGTTCGCCAGTCTCAGGTTTATACAGTAGAAACAATATCTGTGACATAAAGCCAATTACAGGAAGAACCTTGGGAACCAAATGCTATTTTTGACAACAGATCATATGGTCTGGACACTTGTATCCTTTCTCCATTATTAAGCACAATCAGGCACATGTAGCTCTAAGCCTAGTTAGTGAGAAATAAAAAGACCATATGGACCTAATTATTAGTCAGGTGACTAATTAAGAGGCTAGAAGGTAATCTTCTATTCCAAGTTTAGAGTAGCAGCACAATTCATGTTCGGCTGTTGTTAGGGACCCAACTCCCTTGGGTCCCAAACCCAACTTGAAGCTGACCGTCGACTGGGCCCGTTTACTTGACCAGAGACTCGTGGACCTGCATGGTTGCCACGTGTCATGATCTAGGATGTGCGCTTGGCTTGGAGACTCCTACCTCGGAGGTATACAAGGGAGGTCTCATCAACCATTCATTCTATCTACCTAAGAGAAGGTGGATGGTGAGCGCTTGTGCACAGCCAGGATGAGTGCTAGCCTGAGGTGGGAGATGGCTGATAGCTCTGGCTGTGGTATGGGACGCTATCAAGGTTGGAGGTCGGATCTCGCTTGTCACAGGTCACGGGCCAGGGCACGGAGGGTGAATCTGGATTGGATCCTACGGCGGGGTGGATCGTGTGACGTTCGGTTCCTTGTGGGTAACCGGCACCTGGCGGTTTGCGGCGGAAAGAGGTTGTAAGATTTGGTATCAGAGCCACCGCATACCATGGGCAGGTTTGATCGATCCAAGGAAGGCAAATCTGTAAGTATGCAACTATCTCAGTTCTTGCTTCCTTTTCTCAGTTTCCAGTGAAAGTTTTTTGAAGTAAAAAACAAATTTGGTGGCAGCTACGCGTGATCCGCAGGTAGGTGGAACATCTGCAGGCGGAACATCCACCGCAGGCCGCAGGTGGGTCAGCCACAGAGGGGCGGGTCCACCACACGCAGGTGGCAGGCAGGCGGGACATCCGCCACAAGGATCACCTGCAGGCCGCAGGAGGGTCCGCCGCACACAGGTGGGTCATCCGCAGGAAGACAGGCAGAGCCCCAAGTTGGCCGGGGAGGGGGGGGGCAGGTGTGCAGGTAGGCCTGAGGGTTGGAAGCCAGCTGGCTGCTGACCTGGTTGGTGGCCATCCTGCCACTTCATCTTTCAGCCCATGTGGATATCCTGTTGGCAGGGAACTGCCTTAGGTGAAACGATTCCTATTTTGAGATCTATCACAAGGGTGATGCTTTGATGATCACGATTGTTGTTATTTTGTTCTAAGGCAAAGCTAAGTCTTGGTGGGAGACATATCAACGAGATGCTCACCCTCTCGATTGGGATACTTCTATCAAGGATCTTATTCATGCTATGTATAAACTTGATAATTCCCAAGATATTCCCATTGTTGTAGCTGACCAAGATATACGTCAAATGCCAAATGATGCTACAAAGGGTTATGTAGATGTGGACACAGCTATATGTCATTGGCTATAGGATATTGGGATCAAATTCTTGTACAAAATCTAGATGTTCCAGAGATTCCAATCACACCAGACGTTCTAGTTGATACATCTGATGTTCCAATTGTGGCAGGGGTTACACATACATATGGTGTTGAGAACCATCCTAATTCTCTTGCTAGTTCTCGCAATCAGGTATGCTTGGATACATCATGTCATCAATCTCCATACGTTTTTGCAATTGTTCTTAACGGGCTTCAAGGTCCTTATGATGAGGCAGAGTCGTCTTTGATCAACCATATTTTGTATGTGCGAAATGGGGAATGATGTTCCTTGATAACTATGATGCTACTCATGGAAACATAACTTCAGGACACTAACATCGTCTATCTATAACCTGGTAAATAACAACTCTTGTGCTAGCAAGTCCACAACTTTAGTCTGACTAGTGTGGTACGAAGGAACCTTGTCATGAATGGCTTGAAGCCCTCACCCCAAGTGGCTGCTACTGATATAGCTTATCAAATTTCTTGTGTTCACTGTTGCAATCGACAAGTTCATATGAAAGAACATCTCAACAACTCTACATGTAGGTAGCCCCACAACTACCTCATGTCATACACCACTTGCAATTATAGCTCAAAAGGCCCACTACAATAGCTCTCGACTATGTCCATAAACTTATGCGTTGTCGAGCAAGCTCTCATGGTTTAAGCATTCTACTATAATAAAGACAATGATCCCCAAAAAAATTCAACAAGCATAGTGCAACTGTAAATTTTAATTTGATAAATGACAATAATGAGCAAATGAACCTGACTGACAATATGCTCTACTAACCTGAATTTATGTTGAATCTATGCTAAATTGCTCTAGGACTAATCCCTCAACCATCAACCATCAATAGATGAGAAATTTTTATCCCAAAAGAAGAAAAATCCAAAAATTCAAATCGCAATCCATTATCCGTGATTCGCAATTGATTGCGAATCATTGCACCTATGGGATAAAATAGCCTCTAGCTAAGTGAAATGGGTCTAGGTCCCATAAGTCCTAAAAGTACCATATGTCCATAACAATTGTCCATCTTGTAACTCAAGGATGGCCTAAAAGTGTGCAACACGTCTTTGAGCTTTGTGGAGAGATATAGAAACATAAGAAAAAGAGAATGACCAACTCCACACCCTCCCATCTTTATATTTAATATTCAAATTCAAAACCATCTTGAAACACATTACAACACCTTACATAAAATTCGGAAACATTATTTCTTACATATATCAAGGCTAATCTTAAACAAACAGACCATCGCTTATCTTCTTAAATTTGACTTTCTAGCCAACATAACTGACATCCAATCATGTGGTGAATATTATTGCATGATCCAACTGGCTTGAATAAATGACACCAATAATAAACTACTATTTATATGCAGCTTTCCAGCTGAATCAAACAACAAGAGGTAGAGTTCCTTACATGGTGACATACGAAAATGTGCCTCTAAAAACATCTTGCACAGCGCTCCGTGCCTTGGGGTTCTTTGATTGTCCGAGAAGCCTCTCCAGCAACGTCAGAAGCAACTTTAAAAATTCTTGCCCATCCTGCTGAACAGCATTATCCAACTCTAATGTCTTTGCAAAGGGTGCTGAATCAACAGCAGACCTCTTCCCAGAGTGCAATTGTGCAAACAGCAGCCCAAGCTGGTGTAGAACGGGCTGCTTTTGAAAAAGTTCTGGCTCAGCGGCAAAAAAACCTGTATCAAAAATTTTATTCATGTAAAGGCACTGTAGGACACTATTAACATAACAAGTAGCTCCCAGATTTGTAAGGCCTGAAGGAATCTGTTGGCTTTTCCGCAATTCTAGACGTGGATCAGGTCCAAGGTCTTCCAATATTTCTGAAACCTTTTGCCAAAGGCCATGCTTGCGTACACCACCCGGTGGGGGAATAAGAGCACAGAAGCAATTTGGAGAATCTTTGCAGTTCACTCGACAGCCTTGACACGGCGAATTATTAATGTGGTAAAGTTGAGCTATCTCCTGTTCGGAAACGCTTTGCCTAAGGTGGATCTGTCTGCAATTAAACATAATCCAATAACATTTAGCTTTAGGAATCTCTTACAGGACTTATCCGCAATAACACATTCTGAAAGGTTGCAAATATCCATCACACTAAATTTCAACCTACTTCCATTCTATGTGACAACGTGAGCTGTTTTTCACTGTCACTGAATTTTCGCTCTGAAGAGTACATTGTGATAAAGTGACGCAAAGCTGCGAAAAGCTCAAAATTCTATAGTCCGTCTCAAAAATATGGCAGTAAACACACCGCAAAATGTCTGTGATCGTATTCAAAGTGCTGCTCGTGCGCAGCTTCTTGTTCTTGGAGCGAGTACTTGGTCCACTCATTGCTGGAAAGCATAGAACGATAATGGACGCCGTTGAGTGTTTCAGTTTCTAAAAGTTCGCAAGTCTTGTTCAAATTGGAACATGTCCTAAAAAGGTCAGAAGGCGGCCCAAATACAGCCTCATCTAGCATCCACAAAGCAGGACAAGATACAGGGAATCAAAAGAACACTGGCCGTTTTTTAAGCATTGTGCCTATAATGAGTAATTTTGACACGAACTCGGCTTTTTTTATCAGGCGCCAGTAATGCAGCATACGGAGCTGAACGGAAAAAATCACCAATTAACGCTGGTTTTTCATCACAAAACGCAATACAAGAAAGAGCTGGCCATGGAACACCAGGCGGGGTGTGGACATGAAAAACCTCTGCTTAACCTGTTCGGAAATGAAAGCAACAATTTCTCTGCCACCGCAGGTCGAGCAGGCATCCCACGCTGTCAAAGCGAGCTAAATCTATTTCCATTAACATGGCTTGCCACCATAGCTTTCCTTCACATTGCCTGCCGTGTTCTGACCACCATCTCAAATGAAGCGCTGCAAACAACCGAGTACTATCGTCTGCTTCCACTACAAAACCCCATCGTCTTGCCCTAAATCAGGATTTACGCTACCAGCGAGCCTATGCTGCTATCAGGAAAGACTGCCAAAACACAGACAGCAATTACAATTGAAAACAATGGAAACAAACGATCAATGAGGGAGACTTTGCTGACAAATGAGGCAGATCCAGGTGATCTGTGAGGAGCTTGGATCGAAGCATGGCGAGAGAGACTGAATGGAGAAATCCTCGTCGTCAAACGTCTTCCCGCTCTCTGTGTACCCTACGCCATGAATGGAGAATTAGGGTTGAAATGAAGTTGGATGTGACATTCAAATCTCACTTGTACCACCCTATTACTACTACTCCCCATGCCATCTATACCTAAACCCTAGCTCACAAAAAGCTTTTGGCCTTCCTTTTCTCACCAGAGTGGATGGAGGTTGGGTTGTGGGCCATGCCCAGTGATCCTCCATGGCCCTTGCCCAACGTTCAGGAAAGGAGCAGCGTATTTCACACCACCACCACTGCCATTGCAGTCGTTGTTGTGCAGTAGCCATCTAATGGATCTAATGGAGATGGGCAATGATATCACTATTTTTTCGAAACAATGGTATCATTGCTCACCCTTAGATATCTGGACCACCACCACTGTTGTGTTGTGGCAGTGGTGGTGGTGTGGAATACACTCTCCCTTCAAGAAACCTCTTTGGGGTTTCCCTCCAAGTTTTTTTATTTTTTGGAAGTTATCGATTTTTTAAAAATTCTGGCATTCTAGATTTTGCATTTTTTTTTATTTTTTGCCGGCAAAATTTGAAAAATTTACAGTGATAAATGATTTTGTCAACTCAATAGACATATGTAACCTAAGCTTCATAAGGATTTATCTACTTTACTACATACATTTTTCTTCCATATGATAATAATATCCAGAAAATTTCCTGCATTTTGAAAAAGTTGTCATTTTTTTAAAAGTCAATTTCTTTTAAATTTTTGACGAAATCGATTTTCGAAAAAAGATGCCGATTCCATTCCTATGTTTTGTCGGCTTTCCCAAACACTACCCTTGCCCCTCAACATGTAATATCGATGCTCCACCTATCCTTGTGGGAGTTTTGAGAGTAGAGGAGAGTACCAAGGCAAATGGGATCATAAGATTTGGCATCACGACTAAAGGTGAGGCAAAGCACCCTCCCTCATCCAACATTGCAAAATCCTTGCAAGATGCATCACAATTGCATGATGATCATGAAGAATTTTGCATCATCAACAAATGAGGATGGGATGTGCTTGCACCTTCAGTCAAAATGAAGTGTGCTCTCATTCAGTAATAGGCATCTATGCTTGAGGTATGGCTTGCAAGGGGGAGGCATTTGCACATGCTCAAGATCCTCTCTTTTTTTTCATATGGTATCAAGACTAGGAAATATGAGTACAAGATTTTTTACTTTAAAATTTTATCTTAAAGTGACCAAAACAAAGTGGCCTTTGCAAAGTTTAACATCTTGTAAATAAAGCTATGATCTAATTCATTCATTTATCAAAATCATTATTGCATGAATTAAATCTCCTAACAAAAAAGTTTACTCAAACATTGTTATTTCTAAGCTTACAACTAAACAAAAAATCTAAGTCCATTGGTTTCCAATTCAAAATGAATCATTTGATCATCTAATTAAAGCATAAGATAATTGTAGTTTGCACATATCCAAATTTATTGATCCATGCCTTGTCTTTATTGCACCTTATCAACACAATTGAACTTCACACTTACCATGCATGATATATAGTCATTAAACTATAAGATGACATTTAGCTCATTGATTGACATAGGCCACCATCAATATTTTACCTCAACTAGATCTTTGCTTTTGTCCTTTTTTATCATTTATTTCGCTTCTTATACTTGAAGAAAACCACTTGTTTGCTTAGTGCATAATATTTCAAGAATTCAAAGAACTTTACACTTTTTAGGAATTTTCATTCATGTATCTCTAAATGTTCTAGCATATAATTGTTTTGATTGCAAACCAACATATTGCCATTGGACATGTACCCATGAATGGTATTTAGACTACCATATTAGGACTATTCTAGGTCCTTAACCGAATATAGCCATGACATTCTTCCCTTCTTAAACTGCTTCTATCCTTAGAAGCTCCTCAATATAGGAAAGAATTACAGTTCCTTTAACTTTCAATATTAACCGAGAAAATCATTATCCTTAGTTTGACTCTCATATCAAACAAGTACTCTGAGAAAAATTGTTTTCAACCGTTAATCTATGTTCTGGAGTACAAACTCTAATTTGGAAAAGTACACTTAGAGATATATTTTCTCAACAAGGTTACACTCAACACAAGTTAGTAACATCACCTTCACACTTACATCAACCACTAAGTTAATTATTCCCTATCTTAGGAGATTAAAGTTAAAGAAAATAATAATAATTACAGTCTGAAATTATCCACAAACTTTGGTAGATAATTCATAAATAGCTTCCAATTACAACTATCCTTAGAATCTAATTCTAAGATATGATAATTCATTTGACTAGAATCTCTAGGAGAATCATTAAGATATAGAATGATTAAAACTCAACTCTGAGTATCCCAAATACTCTTTTGAGTTAAATGCTCCTATTTCTAGCACCAAATACAAGAAAATAGCATTCCTTCATCTGTCTCCTACGATAACATGAGATCCAATCAAAAAAAAATTGTACTCAAACATCTGCAGACCATAAATTGTAGCATAATGGCATCCACTAGACTAATTAAACTCTCCACAAATAAGATAACTTATCTTGTGAGAATATCTGTAAGATCCATAGGCTCTCAATAAGATATTGGAGTAGAGAGATTCAAAACACTGATCTGAATTCTTATTCAAATAATAGATCAAGAATTAATCATTACACTTAAGAATCATCACCATTCATTTAAATCCTTTGACAATAATTAAGTATCTATTTATGATTCGTCAATCATAAATATTTAGATTCATATGATTCGTCAATCATAATTTTCTGGAATCCAAAAACCATACTTAATCATTTACAAGATACTGGAGTATATGCCCAACATAACTCACAAGAAGTAAGAATCGTTCCAAAATCTCTCCACTAAGAAAATACTAGATTTAAGGATATTCTTCAAACAAGATTTTTTAACTGAAGTGCAAGAGTCGAGGTCTATTAACCACTGGTAATTAAAGACTGAACACATACCAAAATGACAAATCATCTTCAACCACAAAAACTTTAGATAACAATCTAGAATCAAATATAGATACCCAAAGTCTTGCTGAATATCAATTCAGATATTATTCTTGGATTCATTATGATTTGTTATCCAACTGAGCGCTCTGGGATATAATTACTAATGAGCTGAGTCTATCCCTTAACTAAGGAATACTCTATCCCAAGAATATTGTATATCCGATGCACATAATTTTAAATGATGAACCTAATGATTTACAAATCATGCATCTGACAAGCAATATAATTCAAAAACCATCAATTCCTGGTGAATCCATATCACATTGATCGTTTTACCAATTAATTTCATCCTGGAGTAATCAACTACTCAAGTTAATTGCCAATGATTCAGAAATCTCAAATGTCTAGGTGAAGGATTCAATTATACTAGTATGACACCACATTTAGATCATTACCCAAATCATTTATAAGTTAGTCCCATAAATATTCTATACAAAGATTTGTTAACTCTGCAAGTATCTGTCAAAACAATACTTGATCCTATGTTTATGTTCCTCGACTAGGTTAAGTGCACCAAATAACTCTAGTAACCAGAAATACACAATAGATTCATACAAGATTAATCGTGCACATATGTGAATAATCTCACTATAACCCAGTACATAAACACATTTTTATCTGGCAGATTCCTCCAAAACCCACATATGTTACTCACATATCTCACTGAGATCTTGTAACTCAGCTACAAAAGATTTTCTATTTCTCATGAGTAAATAACATATCCGAAAAATCTCTGAGATGAATAACATTCACTCTCAATAGTTTCCAATCTCACTTACCTCTAATTACATAATTTCTCCCACTAAATCAACCCCTCTCTGATCGTAGTACTTAAACTAATATTAGGTTGACCCAATATAGAACTCTCAAATTTAAATTCTGATCGAACTTACTTCTATTTCAATCAAAAAGAAATTAATAACCTTTGACCTTATACTACACTACTTATAGATAATGATTCAAATTTTAAACCTATTCTAAATCCAGATTGTCCACACAATACCTAGAGAATTCTTCTTTTTCAAAAAGTTCCAATTAGGTATCTTACTCTGAATCTGTCCAAAATTACTTTTAGACCAATTCTCATTTCTATACCACAGTTGGTGCTCTTCCAAAAACTATGCAACCTACAGATTCCCAAATAGAATTTATCCCACTACTTCACCCCTCCTTTTAAAGAAATTATAAATTTCAATAAAAGTTAACTGGAAAGATGATATATGAAAATATCTAAATCCAAGAAAAGTCAATAATAAGTGCTTCCACTAAAAGATTCAGTCTATTACAAACAGGACTTTTCTTTCAAATATTTTCAACCCGAGTGATAGAAACTACCATTCCATCGAAATTCATCTGTGCACAAAGAGATATTCTAGGTTTAAGAAATTGAAACACTTTAACCTTAGAATTTAATCGAATTCCAAGTCTATTCACACAAGTAGTAATTTATATGACATAACATTCTTTTAGAAGAATAAGTTCATGTTGTAAAGAATTCATATAAATCAGTCTGATGTCTTATATTCAAGAAATTATTAAGAAGTAAAGAATTAATTAAGTAAGCGAGAAATAAATTTGAGGGCCTCTGATTTTGTAAATAATAAGATACCACACTGGGATCTAGATTAAACCTCAAAATTTTCCAAAATACCCCACATTTGATCAAACAGTTATCTTTTTCCCATATCGTGACTAGGTACTAAAAGACACCATTGATCATCAAATTTTACAGTCCTAGTATTTGCTTTCCAAAATTACTGATGTCCCATACCATCAACTTTTCCTTTCAGAAAATCCTTAACCGTCTCATTTGATATTCTAGAGATCCATTGATCATCTAGTTGTCCTATAATCCATATAGGATATTGTCTCTTGTTCCCAAACACTGGATAATCCATTTATTTGGATGACTTGCATGACTATCAGATGGATACCACAATCCACACCTGATCTTGTGATCTAAACAAAAAAATTAACATGGTTCAATATTACATTCTAATCTTTTTTTGTTAATGATAAGCTTTGAATGCCCTGGATCCAAGAGCAGTAACTCTACTGACAAACTCCTATCAATTAACAGATCCAATGTAATTCATGTTTCATATTCTACTTTTAACATCACAATTGAAATCCAAAACTGTAGATAACTCAATGGTCACAAAAATATTATTTATGAATTCAACTAAATGAATTCAATCCAGGAAACTAACATCCGGTATTAAGCTACGTACTGGGACTACCAAAATCCTAATTGCGAAATACATTTCACAAAAATATTATTTATGAATTCAACTAAATGAATTAAATCCAGGAAACTAACATCCGGTATTAAGCTACTTACTGGGACTACCAAAATCCTAATTGCGAAATACATTTCTCGATCACACTTACTACCATTGATGTCCACTCTTCTTCCCTCCTTAAAAATTTTCAATTTCCTGAAAATCTTTCAGCTAAGGTATATAATGAAGAATTAAAGACATTTATAAATGTAAAAAATGAATTATTGTAGGAAAAAAGTTTGAAACAGTTTCATCTCTATCCTATACCTGGGTAGAATTATCGATATACAAACCCCCATGGAATTTTAACTAGAAATTAAATCAGTTTTACTTTTGTTCAGTTCCTATTATTATGATTTTTCAAATAAAATTGGACTGTTCGTCCTTTTCACTTACTAGCTTAAGAATTACTTCGTTAAAATTATCTGTAATTAACGGGAATTAAGATTTGGATTCGGGTATTTCTACACTGTGTTCACTCCAAATAATATTGTTGAATAAAGAAATACTATGAATTTTCCACCATTAATAATTTAACAAGTATCTCAAAAGCTTTGGTTTGTTCAATTTTAATGACCAAAATCATCAAAACCACAATAACCAACTGATCGGTGTTCCACCGATTTGAAAAGGAGAAAACCGAAAAAAAAAAAAAAAACACAATTTAACTCCATTTACTGGGAGTACCAATACTCTAGAGTTAATTGCTTTAAATAGCGTACCAAAAAATCAAATTTCTAACCTGGATATATGCCTGAAAACTATACAACTCCTTTCGTTCCGTCAAGATCCGCTTCGAAAAAATTTCCACCGGAAACCGACTAATACTGCTTGACCATGAATAATGGTACTCAAGTTCCACATAATCTAGGCTTACATTGCTGAAAGCCGAATGCCAAGTTGATAAGAGCGAATGACATGCAAATTGTCCATGGAGAAAGAAAATCCAATTTTCTTCTAACCATCCGAAAAACAATATACAAGGTCAAGGTTACACATTGATAAACGAGCACCAAGAAACACAAGCTTCTTTAACAAGATGCTAATAACTTAAAATTTCTGAGTTAATTTGGAAAATCAACTTTTTTAAGTTACCACCATCAGACCACAATTGATCCTTGGATAATTGTCATGCAATTACCAAATTGCGGATTGTCCTCCGGCTCAAAGTCAACCTTACAATAAAAAAAGACCATACTACCTCCCAAGGGCCCCTCACGACCTATTTCAAAACCCAATAGGGTTTTTTTTTTTTAACAAGGAAGGATCACAAAGGGGATTGCAGGTTTCTGCAACCGCCACCCTCAAGATAGAGGAAATATGCACGCTGCCTTGCTACACAATCGACTGGCAGAATCAAGTTGCAGCCATCGTTGATAGCTCACTTATTTCTGCTTTAGCATCCTCTTGATTCATTGTTTTACATTAGTTCAATAACCAAGGTTTCAACTCACAGAGAGGAAGAAACGTTAGAGTGTTGATCTTCAGCGAGCAATAGGAAGTGCAATATTTTTGTACAAGGCAGCGGCACTTCAGTTGCTTCACCCTCCAACGTTCTATTGTTCTACCGTTCTACCTTCGGCCCTACTCAGATCTAAACAGCTGATCTTCAATAGATTTCAAACAACTCTCCAACTTGAAGAATCGTTTGCAGGACTATAATCAACAGTCTCACACACTTTGTATCTCTCCTAAGGTTCTAACAATATCTAAATAAACTACTTTCCACACGGTTAAACTTCTGTGATCAGAAAAATGAGAAGGAAAAGATGGAATAGCATCTTGCAGCTAAAACGAACTCTCAACTCCACTATTGTAACAACCAACAGGAATCCAACAACTAATCCATGTTGTTTACAATCTGGGATTCCTCAATTCTTGATTCCAAAAATTGATCAAAGGTTCATTTGAGCAGGCTTGATTCAAGTCAATATTGGATTTATTTCCTCTAAGTCACCTAAATTACATTTTTAATCTGCCTCCATTCATGCTACATATTTACTCGCGTTGTCGCGCAGTCTGCATATTCACCTGCAAATTCTCACCGGCGATGAAAAGACGAAAAGCAAAGGTTGACGTCACACCCTCTTCACGCTCATGCAGCTGTGCTAACATACTGGACGACGACTGCATCCACCCACGATCTCCTACAAACAGCACATCCACCATGTACATTCTTCATCTGCACAGCTGTAACATTGTGTATATATTAAATACCATTTGCATATTCATTAAGAAGTTAGTAAGCGAGAGAGAACGAAGAAGAGAAGCTTATCAGCAATAGACAAAAGTAGATGCTCTGTGCATTGATTCTTTAATTTGTCAGCAATAAGGTCTCATTCCTTTACAGTTTGAATAAGCTTCGATGGGCATGCGACTTCATTCGCTACTGTATTGTGCTCTATCGCATTATTGACATGTATACTTGATATACTTAATCTGATACAATTACTTGTTTTACGTTCAGATTTGTGTTAATATTGCTATGCTTATTATTCATTCTGTTTGATCTTTCTAGTTGTTCTTTCTAGTCATAGACGACTAACATTTAGTCTTGTCTTTCGCGAATGTTTCGCGACTAATTATCAGTCGAGCACTGTCTAGCTCTTCGCGGATCATTTGCGACACATAATTTGTCTAGCTATTCATGACAAGTTATTCTTTTGGCGCTTTGTTTATTAATGTTTGGCTACATAATCAAGAACGATCATGATTTTCATCACTAACGTTCTGTTTGTTCTGATAGGCATAGTCATGCTTTCGGAGAGAGTCGCATAGCTCGTTCCACTACACATGAACAATTTTTGTTCGAGTTCATTTCTCATTCGAGATCGTTTCTCATTTGTGTTTCGTTTCTCGTTCGTGTTTGTCTTACCCCCCTTAGCTAAAAAAAAAAAAAATTGTTTCTAACATACGACACCTTTCTCAACTCTCGCTACTCTCCCCCTCTCTCCAAAATGGTATCAGAGCTATTTTCATAACTTGATAAGCTTCCATAGTACAAGACTCTACTAGCTGATAGAGTAATTGTTTTCTTGTTCTGTATTTCAGCATCAGATTTTCATACTTAAGTCATTGATAGTTTCTCCTATCACTTAGACTAATTCCTCCACATGGATTCCCAAGGGAAAGCCAGTCCTATCATGTGGACAAGCTTGATGGAGCCAATTACCATATGTGAAAATTTAAGATGAAAACTGTACTAATGGCTAAAGAATTGTATGACGTTGTTACAGGTGCATAAGGGAAGCCCAATGTAGACGATGCAGCAATCGCCAGATGGAAGCTGAAGGATGGAAAAATCGGCCATGTATCCGAGGCTTAGACATCGAAAGAAATCTGGGACATAGCTTCCAAGCTACATCTCAGGAAGAAATTTAACTCCCTCAAGATGGCGAATGGTGATTCTCTGCAGAATCACATTAATCAATTTAAGAACCTCCTAAGACAAATGGCCGCTGTCGGATCTGTCATTGACGATCAAGACGCAGTGATGAAACTGCTTACAAGCTTGCCAAGCTCTTACGACAGCTGGGTGATGATCATCACGACTCATCCATAATTGACTCTTTCGAGAGTCATTACTATGTTGTTGCAGGAAGACACGCGGAGGAACGAAGCCTCAAGTTTCTCAGTTGATTCTCATGCCTTGTACACCAACAAGAGCACGAAAAGTAGAAGAAGAAAAAAGGCCCGAAGCAATCAAAGCCAGACCATAAACTAGCTCAGCATAAAGAACAGTCGAATCTGCAGACAAAGAAGAAGCTGTTCTGTAGATGGTGCAAAGGAAACAACCACGAAATACAAGACTGCCAAATACTTCAAGCGAAGAACAACAGCAAGGGGCAATCGAATCAAGTGACAAATGCAGCTGCAGAAGCTCCGCAGCCTATTCAAGAAGCGAATCATGATGTCTTCATGACCAGCCATCAAGGAGCATCTGACGACAGTTCTTGGTTTCTGGATTTCGGAGCCACTCAGCATATGACTAGCCTCATTGGCTATTTTGAGTCTTATACACCTTACAGTACCCAGAAATATGTCCACCTTGGTGACAATAGCACATAGGCTATTAAAGGTGAAGGCACTGTAAGATTAAACTTTGCCAATGATCAATCTAAGCTACTCTCTAAAGTCCTTTATGTACCAAATTTATCTACGAATTTGCTTTTTGTAAGCAGAATCACATATGTATGACATAGAGTAGAATTCGAATGTGATCAGTGTAAAGTAGTTGATAGGACATGCAAGATCCTAGCACTCGGAAAGAGGCATGGATACTTGTACAAACTGAGTCATTGCTTTTCTGCCTCTAGTCAGGCTCTCAGTACTTCAATTCATTCAAATAAAGGTTTGCTTTGGCATTATAGACTTGGTCATTTAAATCATGCTGCTGTACAACGAATGTCTAGACAATCTATTGTTCTTGATCTCGACTATCCTCGAGAAACAGTCAAGTTACCTATCTATCAAGACTATCTAGTTGGTAAACAGACTAGGAAACCTTTTAAATCAAGCCATCAGCACATTGCTAGAGGATTGCTAGATGTTGTACATTCAGATATTTGTGGCCCGATGAAAAATCCTTCGTTGAAGGATGCCAAGTATTTTATAACCTTTATTGATGAATTTTCCAGAAGGACCATGGTGTATTTTATAAAGAAGAAATCAAAAGCCTTCAACGGCTTCAGAATCTTCAAGGAACGTGGAGAGAAGGAGACTGGAAAGATGATTAAGGCCCTCAGGTCAGACAACGGTGGAAAATATATCTCTATCAAGTTTAAGGAGTACTGCCAAAGCCAAGGCATTTAGCAGCAATTCATCACTCCTTACAGTCCTCAGTCTAATGGCTTAGCCGAGAGGAAGAACCGTACTTTGGTCAAATCTGCCAAATGTATGCTATCGCATGCATCGTTGCCTAAGAGATTTTGGGCTGAAGCTGTCTCCACTGCAGCCTACATCCAGAACAGATGTTCAACCAAGGCCCTCTCAAACAAGACACCCCACAAGGTGTGGACAGGCTCTAAGCCTTCTTTGAAGAACCTAAGAGTGTTTGGGTGCATTGTCTACGCGCAGATCCCAAAAGACATGAGGAAGAAATTGGACTTCCAAGGTCTCAAGACCATCCTGATCGGATATACTTCATGTGATAATACTTATAAGTTGTATGATCCTGATACCTAGCAAATCTTGTATAGCTGGAATACAGTCTTCATCGAGGATCAGTTCGTCGACCTCAAAGGCAAGGATGTTGCTCAAGAAGAACCCTCGTCACCTATCATTGACACGACAATCCGAGCTTCTGGCTCAGGCGTGTCTATTGTCGACCCACTTCGAGACAACAAATCAGACGAAGATGTTGCTGCTACCCAGCAACAAATCCCAGGAGCAATTATTCAGTCGAATCCTCCCAGAAGATCAAGCCGAGTGCGCACACAACCCACAAGGTATACTCCTGAGTCTGTCAAAAATTAGATATGCAACATCAAGCATTTACCATAAGCAATCACCACAAGAAGACGGAAGAAGAACACGCACTGTCACTCTATCACACACTCATACAAAATGTAAAATGTACAAATAAACCTTGAACCCATGTTAGAGAGAGAAAACCTATGAGTAGACTAATAGACTAGCCTACGGATAATGACAGCTGGTCACAACTGTCAACATTAATGTACCTTGTAAACAATAACAATGAAGTTATCATTGATTTCTAACACTCTTCCTCAATGATAAAATTACATTCTTCTATTCCTAATAGAGTATGAAACCTCTCAAATTTACATCTACCTAATGACTTAGTAAAAATATCTGCCATTTGATCTTCAGATTTACAAAAAACAAGATCAATGGCTCCATCAAGAATTTGCTCTCGAACAAAATGGTAGTGTATTTCAATGTGCTTGGTTCGAGCATGTAGAACTGGATTTTTGGCAAGGTGAATGCGACTTTGATTATCGCAAGATATAGTAGTCGCATCCACCTATGGTTGACCTAAATCCACAACCAATCTTCGTAACCATACCGCTTCTTGTGTAGCATTGTTGAGTGTTCGATATGATTTTGAGAAAACCTTCGCACCCGTAGCTAAGATGGTAACTATACGTTCTATCATTGCTATTTCTGTTTTCTATGGTTGGAAGATCCAGCAAATGGACGTTAAATCTACTTTTCTTAATGGAGTGCTAGATGAAGAGGTGTACTTAGTATAGCCTCAAGGATTTGTTGAGCCAGGGAGAGAGCATCTCGTTTGTAAGCTCAACAAAGCCATTTATGGATTGAAGCAGGCACCACGGACGTGGTACTCTTGCATTGATGAACACTTCAAGCGAAGGAAAATGGTAAAGAGTGATGCTGATCCTAATCTTTACATTCTAAAGCAAGACTCAAATATAGTGTTCATTGTGTTGTACGTGGATGATTTGATTATTGTAGAAAGTAATGAGAGCTTAATTGATGAAATAAAATCAGATCTTTCAATGCTTTTGACATGAGTGATCGACCTTCATGCTGCTCAAATCCTCTCGCAACCAACCATGCTTTGTACTTGTTGAGTTGCCCATCAGCTCCATATTTGATCTTGTATATCCATTTGCAAGTGATAGGCGTCTTACCATCAGGTAGCTCAACCAAGTTCCACGTCCTATTTTTCGTTATAGCTTCCATTTCTGTTTCCATAGCTTCACGCCACTCCTTGTGCTCCTTTGCTTTATCAAAACTTTTTGGTTCTTGAGCCTTGAGCACATAACCCATTAGGGCTAGATTCATCTCTAATCTTGCAAAAGGTTTTTGATTTCTACTTGATCTTCTAAGCTCTCCCTGCTCACTTGATTCGGGAGTATCTCCCTTATTAGCATCGCTTGTTACTGACAAGTACCACTTAGGCACTCTCCTAGGAATCTCATTATTGACCCTGTCTTTTTCCATTGGCTCTTCCATGTCGACACCAACTTCTTCCTTCACTTGCACTTTGGCTCATTCATCAAAGGGAACAATTGTCAAAAATAGCTTTTGCATCTAGCTTCTTTCGTTTTTCATCAGATACATGAGCATAAGCATCACAACCAGATACTCGTAAATGAGAAACATTAGGTTTCTTTCCAGTAGAAGCTTCGTAAGGTGTCTTACCCTCCACGGACTTCGTAGGACACCGATTCAAGATATGAGTAGCTGTGTTGCATGCTTCTGCCCAAAAAGTATTTGGCAAACCCTTGCTCTTAAGCATTGCCCTAGCCATCTCCACAATGGATCTGTTTTTATATTCTGCAACTCCATTCTGTTGTGGTGAATAGGGTGTAGTGCTTTGTCTCTTGATCCCTTGATCCTTGCAAAAGTTTATAAACTTTGTTGAAAAATACTCACCGCCACCATCTGATCTGAGGGTCTTAATATAACAACCTATTTGTTTTTCAACTAGAGCATTGAACTCTCTAAACTTGGCAAAAGCATCAGATTTCTTGCTTATGAAATAATCTAGATATGTCTACTATAGTCATCAATGAATGTGATGAAATAGTAACAACCACTAATGGACCTAGTTTGTATTGGTCCACATGAATCACTATGAACAAGATCAAGAATGTCATTGGCTCTTCTTGCTCCATCTTTGGGAAATCTCTCTCTATGTTGTTTTCCCAAAATGCAACCCTCACAAATTTTTCCTTCAAAAGAGATATCAAGAAATCCAACAACTAGATTACCTCTTTTAAGAATTTGCAAGCTTTGAGCACCGATATGACCAAACCTTTGATGCCAAAGATCACTTCGACTATCAACAGTGCTTACCATAGCTTGAAAAAGATCTCGCATTCAATTTGTAGAGTCGATTCTCGTTGACTCTAGCTCCTATTGTAGTCACTTTGTAGTGATTCTTGATGTCTTTGACAAGACATTTGTCACTGTCAAACTCAACCTTGAGTTGTTGATCAGCCATCATCCCAACAGGTAGTAGATTGTTAGCTAAGCTAGGTACATATTGCACATTGCTTATCAGATCTATCTTCCCGCTGGCTAACTTCACTAGTACCACTCCAACTCCTTTAATAGATAACAATTTGCCATCAACTTGTCCAACTTCATCACCATTGTCAATTTTCTTGAGTTCTGAAAACCACTCTTTTCGTGAAGTCATGTGCTTGAATGCACCACTATCAATGTACCATGTATCCTTGGCTTCATCACTTGTCATTAATGTTGTAATGAACAATTTTGAACTATCACCAGTATCATCTTCATATTGATCATCGTCGTATTGATGTTGATTAGTATAATTGTCTTCATAATAATATCATCAAATTGATGTTGATCAGCATAATTTTTGCTTGCCATTTGTCTTTTCTTTGTTCCATCTCCTTCTGTTTTGTGAAGCATTCACACTCCTAGTGGCCAGGTTTGTTGCAGTACCTACAATTTCCAGGTTTATTTTGTCTTGAATAGTCGGGTCCTTGACCTCGGCCTTGATTCCAATTGCCTAGATTCAGACTATCATTGACTTGCTCATGAAATTGTTGAAATGATCCCCGACTTGAGTTTCCTCCTCTCGATTGATACCTTTCACGGCCAAATCTTCCACCTCGTCCTCTAACTGCAAGAGCTTGATCATAGCTCCTGTTACGATGATTCAAGTCCTCTTGACATTGCTCTTCTTGCAAAAGCAATCCACCTAGTTCTTCATAGGTTGGAAGATTTTCTCTTGTGGCTATACTCGTCACAAACATCTAATGTGACTCATTCAGACTATTCAATGTCAATTGCACGATCTCATGATCTTGTACTCGCTCTCCAACTGCTGCTAATTGGTCACGGATCTCTTTGATCTTCAGTATGTGATCAGCAATAGTTGCACCATCATCCATCTGCAATGTATGCAACTTCATCTTCAGAAACAATATTCGAGATGTATTTGTCATTTCAAACAATGCCACCAATGTATCCCACGCTTCTTTTGGTCCTTCTAAATTTGAAATATAGGGAATAATTGCATCTCTAACTGATAAGTTGATGACATTCTGGGCTTTCCATTTTCTCCGATCAAATGCATGCTGATCTTCTTCAATCACTGATCTTGTCTCTTTACCTGTCACGATCTCTCACAGCTCTTTTTCCATCAAAATGTTCTTCAGTTTGAATTTCCAAACTGCATAGTTGCCAGCACCTTCCAATTTGCTTGACTCATTAAGGACACTCTCGCTTAGAGTTGCCATTACTGGATAGATGAGTCTGGCCCACAAAATTCATCACACCACAGAACTGTAATTTTTGGTTGGACACCTGATATCGGTATGACGTGCGGGTGCACGACTTCTCGGGATTCTCCTTAGCTCACGGGCGTGGATTCGATATTGGTACAGATATGCGATATTTGTATGACGCACGGATGGACGACTGCTCTGGATTTTCTTTACCTTTGACGAGTCGCTCCAATATTGATACTGATATGTGATATCGGTATGACGTGCGGATGTACGACTGCTCTTGGTTTTCTTTACCTCTGACGTGTCAATCCGATATTGGTATGGACAAGATGAAAAATAGAGAGAATATAAGAACCTTTAAAGGGAATATTCTAGATTTTCCACTTCGGCGCGGCGGCTACGTTGTCTCCTCTTTTCAAAGATTTCGAAATGTGTGATCGTTCAAAAGACAGATCAGTAATGTGAAAATTATGAAGCTTTCTAACTCTGAATGATAGTATGACACTATCTAGTGTGATTTGTGGTACTCCAAACTGACAAATGAGAGATTTCTTGGCAAACCTCTCACACAAATAGCACTTTCCACAACAACTAGAAAGTATTGTAAGAATCTCTCCCACTCAACAGATTTTCAATATGTCTGATGCTGCCCTGGCCTTTTGGATGCCTCTGGGACTGTGTCTTCATTCCCCACTGATGATTCTGAGCTCCAAACCTACAAAATACACCAAAGCAGGATTTCTTCCAGCCGTTTTTATCTCTCGAAGCTTTCACCTCCTGTGAAAGACTTTCTCACTTCCTTGCAAAGCCTGTGACAAGCTGTATCCACTGATCAGGCACGCATGACTATTGCTGCTCTGATACCATGTCAAGAATTAGATATGCAACATCAAGCATTCACCATAAGCAATCACCACAAGAAGGCGGAAGAAGAACAAGCACTGTCACTCTATCACACACTCATACAGAATGTAAAATGTACAAATAAACCATGAACCCCTGATAGAGAGAGAAAACCTACAAATAGACTAATAGACTAGCCTACAGCTAATGACAGTTGGTCATAGCTATCAACATTAATGTACCTCGTAAATAGTAACAATGAAGTTTATCATTGATTTTTAACAGAGTCTGCCTGTCTCTTGATACAGGAACCGACGACAGTCAAATAGGCACTTAGCCAACTAGACTCTAATCTTTGGAGAGAAGCTATGGACAGAGAGTATTCGTCTCTGATCAAGAACCAGACATGGTCATTAGTTGAAGCTCCTATTGGCTGCAATATCATTGATTGCAAATGGATCTTTAAGATCAAATACAATACCAACGGAGCAATTGACCGAAGGAAGGCAAGACTGGTAGCACGAGGATTCACCCAGATCCCGAATGTTGACTACGGTGAGACTTTTAGTCCAGTCGTCAAATATTCATCAATCCAAATACTCATTTATTATGCTGCAGCTACTGACCTCGAAGTGCATCAACTCGATATACAAACAGCCTATCTGAATGGAGTGATACAAGGAGATATCTACATGATTCAACCCGAAGGATACGTTATGAAAGGTATGAAAAATCATGTCTGTAGACTCCACAAAGCATTGTACAGCTTGAAACAGTCTGCCAAAGCTTGGTTTCAGAGGATCAACACATTCCTCATCAAACAAGGATTCAAACCAAGCACTGTTGATTGCAACGTCTATTCCAAGTCAGTACAACAATCCTTCATTATCATCACCTTGTATGTGGATGATACGTTGCTCTTCAGCAGCAAAACCAATATGGTCAAGGATTCGAAGCAGATGCTGTTTTCAGAGTTTGACATGACTGATCTGGGCAAAGCTCACTTCTGTCTGGGAAGTCAAATTCACAGAGATAGAGCAAATCGACTGATTTACATCACTCAACAAAGGTATCTTCACAATGTTCTTAACAGATACAATTTGATGAATTGTAAATTAGCTCAGTCACCAATGGATCCAATCCTGCATCTGTCAAAGGACCAATGTCCCCAGACCAAACAGGAAGTGGAGCAAATGAGAGAATACCCTTATCGATCGATACTAGGATCTCTCATGTACGCAATGGTCTGTACAAGACCTGATATCTCTTTTGTTGTAAGCTCACTCAGCCAATACATGGCTAATCCTGGCATTACCCCTTGGAAGGCTCTCATACGAGTCATGAGATATATTCGTACTACCATGGACCAATGCATCTGCTATGGAGATGTAAGCAACGACAATCTCCATCAGCTCAGTGGTTATTCTGATGCAAGCTGGGGTGGAGATGTAGACAATCATAAATCCACATCTGGATTTACATTCTTCTTCAACGGTGGCCCTATCTCATGGAACAGTCGTAAGCAAACTTCTATCGCACTTTCTTCTACATAAGCAAAATACATTGCTGCTTCTCAATCTATCAAGGAAGCATTTTGGTTGAGAAATTTACTATCAAATGTTAATCTAAATTAGTATAGCCCTATAATTTTATTTTGTGATAATCAGAGTGCTATTGCCTTATCGACCAACCCTAGATTTCACTCTAGGAGTAAGCACATTGAAATCAGATATCACTACATCAAGGACAAGGTTCTCAACAAGGAAGTAAGGTTAACATACTACAGAATGCAGAACATGGTTGCAGACATATTCACAAAAGCACTCAGTGTTAATGCACACAACAAATTTTGTGCATTGCTTAGTCTAAAGATCAAGACATTCACGGATCCAGATTAAGAGGGGGTGTTGGATTTATTTCCTCTAAGTCACCTAAATCCCATTTTTAATCTGCCTCCATTCATGCTACATATTTACTCGCATTGTCGCGCAGTCTGCATATTCACATGCAAATTCTCACAGGCGATGAAAAGACAAAAAACAAAGACTGACGTCACACCCTCTTCATGCTCATGTAGTTACACTAACAGATTGGACGACTACTGCAGCCACCCACGATCTCCTACAGACAACACATCCACCCTATACTTTCTTCATCTGCACACCTATAACATTATGTATATATTAAATACCATTTGCGTATTCATTAAGAAGTTAGTAAGCGAGAGAGAACGAAGAAGAGAAGCTTATCAGAGAGAGACAAAAGTAGATGCTCTGTGCATTGATTCTTTGATTTGTCAACATAAGGTTTCATTCCTTTACAGTTTGAATAAGCTTCGTAGGGCATGCGACTTTGTTCGCTACTGTATTGTGCTCTATCGCATTATTGACATGTATACTTGATATACTTAATCTGATACAATTACTTGTTCTGCATTCAGATTTGTATTAATATTGATATGCTTATTATTCATTCTGTATGATCTTTCTAGTTGATCTTTCTGGTAATAGACAACTAACATTTAGTCTCGTCTTTCGCGAATGTTTCGCCACTAATTATCAGTCGAGCACTGTCTAGCTCTTCGCGAATCATTCACGACACATAATTTGTCTAGCTATTCGCGACAAGTTATTCTTCTGGCACTTCGTTTATTAATGTTTGGCTACGTAATCAAGAATGACGGTGATGTCCATCACTAACGTTCTGTTCGTTCTGATAGGCGTAGCCATGCTTTCGGAGAGTGTCGCATAGCTCGTTCCACTGCGCACGAACAATTTTTGTTCGATTTCATTTCTCGTTTGAGTTTGTTTCTCGTTCGTGTTCGTCTTACCCCTCTGAAGTAATTTTTTGTTTTTGTTTCTAACATGCGACACCATTCTCAACTCTCGCTACTCTCTACCTCTCTCCAACAGTCAAAACTACATACTCACTCATTCACATACAGGCAAACTATGGACTACCAAATCCAAGAAAACTACTCCATCAACTATAGACTTGAATTCCGCTTATTTCATAGCATGCAGGTTGTACCGATGCAAGCAGAAGGTGTTTTGATTTCTTCAGAGAATAAAAGTCTAGAACTGAGGTTGTAAGATTGCTTCATACCAGAGAATTGACAACTTCATTCTATGACTTTGGTTAATATGCTTCACATGAGGATCAAATTTAGAGAAACTTCAATCTCTTACATGCAATGATTTACTTCAAGAAACTGTATCTCTAATTGCTTATACATCCGAATAAATTGCCCTTTAACAATCTATCAATAAATAGATCTAGTTATGCATGAATCACCCTCATGAAGTCTAGACAAGATCCAAGCCTTCATTGAAATATTTGAGAGTATTCGGATGTACTGCATATGCTCATGTACCAAAGGAAAACAAAAAGAAATTAGATGAGCATTCATTCAAAACAATTTTTGTTGGTTACTATACTTCTGATGGAATGTATAGATTGTACAATATAGAGACCTGTGAAATTTTTTATAACGAATCCCCCAAAGCATTATAAATCTTTGCAACTATCAAAACTCTCTATGTTATGCAAATCCATACAGCAATCTGGTGATTCACACTTGCAAATCATTCTGTTGGATTTACTCCTTCTACTCTCCTAAATCCCATTTTTAATTTGCCTCCATTCTTGTTGCATATTTACTAACGTTGTCACGCAGCCTGCATATTTACACACAAATTCGCAAATAACTCCTATCACTTAGACTAATTCTTCCACATGGATTTCCAAGGGAAAGCTAGTCCTATCATGGACAAGCTTGATGGAGCCAATTACCATATGTGGAAATTTAAGATGAAAATTGTACTAATGGCAAAAGAATTGTTCGACGTTGTTACAGGTGCAGAAGGGAAACCCGAAGCGGATGACGCAGCAATCGCCAAATGGAAGTTGAAGGATGGAAAAGCTTTCGCGCTGATCATCCTCAACATCACGGATACCCAGATCGGCCATGTATCCGAGGCTCAGACATCAAAAGAAGTCTAGGACATCTTGAGCACACTATACGAAGTGCGAGATATAGCTTCTAAGCTACATCTTAGGAAAAAATTCTACTCCCTCAAGATGAAGAATGGTGATTCTCTGTAGAATCACATCAATCAATTCAAGAACCTGCTAAGACAAATGGCCGCTGTCGGATTTGTCATAGACAATCAAGACACAGTGATGCAACAACTGCTTACAAGCTTACCAAGTTCTTACGACAGCCGGGTGATGATCATTGCGACTCATCCAGAATTGACTCTTCCAAGAGTCATTACTATGTTGTTGCAGGAAGACACGCGAAGGAACGAAGCCTTGAGTTCCTCAGCAATCCGTAGACAAAGAAGAAGCTATTTTGCAGATACTGCAAATGAAACAACCACGAGATTCAAGACTGCCGAATACTTCAAACGAAGAACAATAGCAAGGGACAGTCGAATCAAGTGGCAAATGCAGCTGCAGAAGCTCACATCCTATTCAAGAAGCAGATCATGATGTCTTCATGACCAACCATCAAGAAGAATCTGGCAACAGTTCTTGGTTCATGGATTCCGGATCCACTCAACACATGACTAGCCTCATTGGTTGTTTCGAGTCCTATACACCTTACAGTACCCAGAAGTTCGTCCATCTTGGTGACAGTAGCACACAAGTTATCAAAGATGAAGGCACTGTAAGATTAAGCTTTGCAAATGATCAATCTAAGCTACTCTCTAAAGTCCTATATATATCAAATTTATCTACGAATCTGCTCTTTGTAAGTAGAATCACAGATTTAGGACATCGAGTAGAGTTCGAATGTGATCAATGTAAAGTAGTTGATATGACTGGCAAGATCCTAGCACTTGGAAAGAGGCATGGATACTTGTATAAATTAAGTCATTGCTTTTCTGCCTCTAGTCAGGCTCTCAGTACTTCAATTCATTCAAATAAAAGTTTACTTTGGCATTATAGACTTGGTCATTTGAATCATGCTCCTGTAAACGAATGTCTAGACAATCTATTCGTAAAAAAGTCGAGTTACCTGTCTGTCAAGACTGTCTAGTTGGTAAACAGACTAGGAAATCATTCAAGTCAAGCCATCAGCATGTTGCTAGAGGATTGCTAGATGTTGTACATTCAGATATTTGTGGCCCAATGAAAAATCCTTCGTTGAAGGATGCTAAGTATTTTATAACCTTTATTGACGAATTCTCCAGAAGGATGATGTTGTATTTCATAAAGAAGAAATCATAAGATTACTTCCGAATCTTCAAGGAGCATGCAGAATAGGAGACTGAAAGGATGATCAAGCCCCTAAGGTCAGACAACGGTGGAGAATATATCTCTGTCGAGTTTAAGGAGTACTGCCAAAGCCAAGGCATTGAACAACAATTCATCACTCCTTACAGTCCTTAGTCTAATGGCTTAGTTGAGAGGAAGAACCGTACTCTGGTCGAATCTGCTAAGTGTATGCTATCGCATGCATCGTTGCCCAAGAGATTCTGGGCTGAAGCTATCTCCACTGCAGCTTACATCTAGAATAGATGTTCGACCTCAGAAAAGATAGCCCACGAGGTGTGGACAAGCTCTAAGCCTTCTTTGAAGAACCTAAGAGTGTTTGGGTGCATTGCCTATGCAGATCCCAACTTCGTCTGATAACACCTACCAGCAAATCTTGTATAGCTGGGATACAGTCTTTATCGAGGATCAATTCGTCGACCTCAAAGGCAAGGATATTGCTCAAGAAGAACCTACATCTCCTACCATTGACACGACAGTCCGAGCTTCTGGCTCAGGCGTGTCTATTGTCAAACCACTTCAGGACATCGAATCAGACGAAGATGTTGCTGTTACCCAGCAACAAGTCCCAGGAGCAGTTCATCAGTCGAATCCTCCCAGAAGATCAAGCCGAGTGTGCACACAGCCCACAAGGTATACTGTAGTGCATTTTTATGGTCAAAATTTCAAAATTTCAGCAACTACAATCATTGATGCTGATTTTCTAGAAGAAAATGTGCTAGATGTATCTCATATGTGCAAAATCTACTATTATGCCACTTTTTACTGATATACGAATGTGGCTATGTTAAAGAGTAGCTATGAAATTCTATGGCATGTTCAAATGTCATAATCAATTTTCAAATGACAGTTATATAGGAAAATGAAGGACTAACACATCACAAATGTTGCAATCATAATTGGGTGAATAGAGATCATTTGAAAAGAGATCATTTTCTAGCTGGTGATGTAGAGAGGCATGGAGTCTTCTGCTACATTCTGTTTCATGATTGTGATTATGAATACATAGGTTCTTCAAGAAGATTGGTGATGATCCCGTTGTCTTAACTACTGGTGCTATCTACAGATTGGATAGTATGTTGATTGATCTTGGAGTATGATCATAGGAAGAAGACATTTCATGCAGATCTGCCTGCATTATATTCATAGCTTTCTGGCTTTCTGACTGCGTTGGACAACTTGTCATTCCTCTATTTGAATGCAATGGACAGACTATCTCAAATACTATTGCTCTAACTGCAACAGACATCAATACTACTGATCTGATGGACAAAGTTGTATGTTACTTGCTCGCTGCCCATCTCTCACATATACAAACAACCAGCCTTCGCTGCTGATGCTATCTACCGAAGATTTATACGGAATTATGATCAAATATCTACACCCTTATATAATCTTCTTAAGAAAGACGTTACTTTTAATTGGACATCTATAGAAGAGAAATCCTTTCAAGATCTCAATTATTTTTGATGTTATTATGAATCAAGACAGATCATAAGATAAAGAAAAAACAAAAAGTCCTTTATGAATAAAAAAGTATCATTTAAACATGGAGGTGCCTTTAGCCCTAACTGTTCATAATTGGAGAGTTAGAGCAGTGGTGGTTATAGGAAAGCTATCCTTGCTAAGAGACTCTAAAATAGAATGAGAATTGTTGGATATATTAGTCGAATATTTAACTTATCCAGAATATCCTACATGTCCGTTCTTCCAAAAAGTCATAGAGTACCTAGAGATTATATATGAGATCTATAACTAGTTTATTATTTAACTCTTTCTAAAGAAACATATAATACATGATTATATAGGTCCATGTTCAATATTGACTTTGCTTAATAATGGACAATATGACTGAAAATAATCAGTATTGAGATGCATATGAATACTCTACTTAAAGTGAAATAAATCTAGATTGTCAATTCATATTACAAAAAAAAAATTATATAAATCATGAATGGAGATAGCATCCACTGATGGGGGTATAATAGTGACTATACATTGTTGGAATATTTGGCAAATTCCTGAATCTGATCGGCAATCAATACTATCATATATATCAAAATTATATAACCAAGAATCCATAATCCACGTATGTCTTAATACTACCTATACATTAGATGGACAATCTTGGGTTCTTGTAGACTCTGAGGTAAGAGAAGAAATAGAAGATATTCTACTTAGTGGAAGTTACTCTAGTATCACTTAGAGTATCTACAAGGTATACTAAGAGTGATATTTATAGAAGACAGAATACAAGATATCCATCCGACCTTCATCCATAATGAATAATACTACTAAAGATGATCAATGATAGTCTGCATTCTAAAAGGGAAGGTGATTTGTACCATTATGATTTAGAGTGGATTCTTAGTGTCTTATTTCCTTATTGTGGAAAAAGTACGAAATGGACCAAGAGTGGATCCTAATTTGATCCTCAAGAGGGATTGGTTGTCAGATTACTTGATCTATCAATCTACTTGAGATTAAGATCAATCTAGATCAATTCTAGACACAAAATCCTAACAAGAACAATCATTAATTGAAGGTAGGTGTACTTTCTGGTTTTGCACGTGTGAAACCCTGTCTAAGTACGGACTCCAACCTGAAAATCAAGTACACATTGATAGCACTTCAAAACAATCAAAACAAATGTAGACAAATGGAGAGAATCACTCAAAATTGCTTCCAAAACCAAGATTGGTGTCTCACACTGATTATGGCCAAATGTGGCTCTATATATACAATAAGTGGGAGCTCGCGGTACTGATCATCCCTTTGATCCCACATGTGTGAAGGTGCTTTGTCATATGATGATTCATCATGCAAAACTGACACTTGGACAAAACCTTCTATTTTGAGCACTTTTGGTCCATTTTCCTTCTATATGGATCTACTTGAAAATCTTCTAGAAGTCAAAATTCGTCTACTTCAGCTTATTCCACACATGTGAGCTGTCCTCTACACATGGGATGTGACACCTAACCAAAGGATGTCGCTCATGCAAGCAATAGATTGATGCCATCTGTCATATGTCTAGAAAACTAGTTTTGGCCTTTTTAGCCACTAGAACCTGAATTAAATCATATGTACAACCTATATGATTATGGTACATGACAATTACACTATTTTCACATGTGGGAACAGGCTCCACACATGTGTGTTTATCTATATACAAGATTTTTGGCCTCTACCAAGCTTATTTTTGCATTTTTCACACTTATGAAATAGAATTATGTTGGTGGTATAACCTTCGTGAAAATATTACCAATCTACCTGAGGGTATAAAGTACTACTTATTACATGCCATTACAGGAGTGAGATATATTGTTTATCCTACAGAACCACCATATAGTCTTTCTTATATCTCCTTGGTTCCACCTAATCCCTATAGAGAAGATTATTGTACTAAAACCAACGATTATAGATGGGAAGCTAATATGTTAAATAAAACAACAATAGTAGATTTATACAGATATGCATATCCTTATGATCAAGCATGAAGATTTGCGTTATCTTTTTTTTATAGGCACTGGTTTTGTGGACAAGCTTAAAGTAAATTGTGTCTATCTTCATCTAGTATGGAGAACTTATCAAATTGTTGAAGAGAAAAACATAATAGACTATGTTAGATTGATACGGCCGATCACTAAAATAGTATGGCTATTTCTAACTCCCCCTTATAAACGTGTGCCCCGTAAGTATCGCAGGCATATTCGTAAATTTATGGGAGGAATAAATTTTAATTATGTAAAGCCATATTAATTACTTATATATCTATATGATGTTGGAATATGAAATTTGTGCTAAAGAAACAACTTAAAATATATGAAAAGGAAGAGTAAATTGACGAATCTAAAATTCCATATCATGAACATCCCGAGTGGAATAGACCTTGTGAGGTATTGTATAGAGGAAACTGTATATGGTATGAATCTCCTAAGGAAACCTCACATGGAATAGGTGAAATAAGAGTAACTCAAACCAATACTCAAGGAAACTTAGTAAGGAAATATGAAGTATTAATCAAGGGAATTTGGCATTCTTATCGACAAACTTGGGAACAAAGTGAATCTAAACCTGTTTACAAGATAGTGAAAGTAATTAAAAATGCCAGGACTAATAAATAGAGAGAAAGACAGTTATCCTGTTACTATAACTATAGATTGTTATCAATTTTGGATAAAGTCTGAATCTCAAAGAAAAGTGATATTAGAGTTTCTAAAAACATTATATGAATTGGGTTTAATTGATCATATATATTTAAATATAGAATATACCCTGAATGGCATATGTTGGGCCACAATAGACTCTGAAATTAGTGAAACCATAGAGGAAAGTTTACCCAGTGGAAGTTATTCTATCAAGGCCCCAGAACATCTATAGAGGCAATATAAGTGTTTATTACAGAAGATATATATAGTATGGGATTACCTTATATACCATCCTTGAAAAATATAGAAACAATTCAGCCTATAGTTGAAACTAATCAAGCTTTCTCTCAGAGTTGGCCTACTCCGACCACTATTCAAGAAGTACAAGGCATTTTATCCTTAACGGAGGGATGGAGTAGATTTATACCATCTTACCCTGAAATAATAGAATCATTGAGTGAGTTGGGTAATAGCGAATACTTCTATTGGGGAGAACAAGAACAACATTCATTTAACAATCTTGTTCGATCTATGGATATTGCGGAAAATATATTGATAGATATTTTCAATGATATCTATATAGATGATGATTAAAGATCTCTATGTTAGAGATTGCTTGTGATGAATGACTTCAACCCATAGACCATTACGACTTTACTTGAGAATATGCTTTCCTTCAGCAGAAATCTCGTTTTGTTCTCAGGAGTTATTTAATATAAGAGCTAATTCTATGCATCTTGGTGATCCAAGAGAGTTTGATCTAAAACTTACCTTTTTCTTTGAAACAGGAACTTTTTGCATAATAGCTCAAATATACATGTTGGGTACTTGGCATACTTTGGAATCTCGGGAATTTAATAGTTACAATCTATAAACATTAGTTAAGTCAATGAACAAAAAAGTTGGAATTTTTAAAATTGACTATACTATGATAAAAATGTTTTGATGATGTTGGACGAATGACATTAAGTGATAATATTGGTGAATTCTTGGAAGGAACTTTGTTATGATGATTGAGTAGAGCAGAATCTAGTAATCAGTGATGCTGATTAAGGTATAGTGTTGGACAGAGAGGTGTAGGTGTGAAGCCTAGCCCCACCATCCTAACCTTGAGGTGTTATTTTGAAGTAGACGGGAAGTCACTCAAAGTAAACCACATGAATGTCTTGAATGAGTGACACTCAGTTTGACAAACAAAGAGAAGAGAGAGATCGAAGAGCTCAAGAAAAATCTTGGAGAAAAGAAATATTTGAGAAGCTAGCTAGAGAAACTAGAGAAATTATAAACAACATAAGTGAACCAATAACAAAAGAAAGAGCATTCTCACCAGATAAGACATCATCAATAAAGAATTCAAATAAGATCATAGAAAATTCAAAAACAATGGAGGAAGAATTATCAAATAACACAAATGACAAGAATAACACAAGTAGTATATCATACTCATCTAAAACTAGAAGAAACACAAGAAGAAATAAAAATGGGAGGACTCATGCAATCCTTCCAATTTTTAAATGAAGAGAAGATGAGGATGCAGATTTACATATTCAAAGATTCATGAATGTGTGTCGAGCACATTCTAAAAATGATGATGAAGATATGTTTAGACTGTTTCCCGCTACTTTAGAGGGGTCAGCTCTAGAATGGTATTCACAGTTGAATTATAGTAAAGTGTCTACTTGGGATAAATTGAAAACCATTTTTTTGGATAGATACAGACAAATCAACTATGCTAATCAAATTATAAGACAGTTAAGTCAAATCAAGATGAGAAAAAAAGAAATTGTTAAAGATTTTGTGAGTCGAATACAATCATTGGCCAAAAGGCTACCAGAACCTCCTAGAGAGGAATTTTTCATAGCTTGGTTTGTACCTGAATTACCCTATGAGATGGCGTATGTTCTCACTCCTGAATCACCAAAAACATTTGAAGATGCAGTTTCAAGAGCTATAGCGTTGGAACATGCTACTAAAGTTATGGGAGAATCCTCTAAAACAAGACAAAAAGCATGGGTGGATGTATCTTTAGAAGATAATCCAAATTTTAATAAAGGATCAAGCGAAGATAAGAATAGAGGAAATAATTTTGAGGAAGTATTAAGGAATTCATTAAGGCAAGTGAAAGATGAATTATTAAACACGGTCAGTCAAAAAATCAGTGAGCTCAATATAAAAGGACAGAATGGACCTCAAAGACTAGGAGTATGGTGTAACTGTAGAGGCAGTGGACATATCGCCAATAATTGTGCTTATCAACAACAATTGTATCCACCACCTTCTATACCTCCACCATTACCAATGAATATTCCTTTGACCTCAAAATTTTGTGAAATGTGTAAAAGATCAAATCATTATACTACAGAATGCTATTATAACAAAAATGGATGGGGAGGTAAATTAAGAAATCCTCTAGTGGCTAATGTAAATCCTGAATATAATCATGGACAAAATTATCCTCCTATTGTGTTACCTACACCAGCTTTTTACAATGGATTGTCTACACAAAATATGAATTATACACCACCATATAATGGACTTTCTTATTATCCGGTCTATTTGACTCATTCTCAACCACAAATGCCAATATCATCATATGGACAACCACAATCTAGCCAAGAATAGTATATAAAGTATTTTAATAATGGAAATTCAAACAAAAGATCTTATCCAGTTAAAAGTAACATACAATGTTATCGATGCCAAGGGATGGGGCATATGGCAAATGAATGTCCAAACCCTAAGAATGCAGATTTTAAATATATATGTAAAAATTGTGGTGGAGAACATTTCCAAAAAAATTGTCCAAAAAATGTAAAACAAAAGGGAAAATTGGAAGCTTCTAGTACCAACTTAATTCAAGTAGAAGCTATTTCCAATCTTGAGGAGAATGACATTATGGTTGGAGCTATTACTAGAGCACAAGCTATTGCTAATCCTATATCTCCTATGATAAATGAGACCATGGGATTACCGACGATAGAACATAAGAAGAATGTAGATAAGCCACTTATATATGAAGCAATATATCCTAGCAGAGATGCAGATAGAGAAGTTCATGAGGAAGCAATGAATGAGATGGAAAGAGAATCTCCCTTCATGGCATTTCAAAAGCCACCAAATCCGATAATAAATCACTCAAGAAACAAGGGTAAAAAGATACTATGTATATCAAAAGGAGTGGAATACTATGATATAATTAAAGATCTAGGCTCTATGAAACCCAACATATCTTTTGCACAGTTAATACAAATATCACCAGAATGCAAAAAAGCTCTTTATAAATCTCTCACAAAGAAAATTCCTTATGAAATCCATTCTCATAATATTACTACAGATCCCCTTAATCCTATGATAGATGCTGATGTGAACGATTATTATATTAAGGGAGTTTTCATAGATAGAGGATCTGGAGTAAATATTATGCTAGAGGAAATTCAAATGAAAGTTGAGATAGACAATCTGGAAAATGCACCTTTTATTATAAGAATGGCAGATCACAGAAAGGTAAAACCTCTAGGTATTGCAAGAAAAGTTGAAACTCGTATAGCAGGAGAGAAGTATGAAGTAGATTATGTGGTTATTAAAATGCATTCTATCAATACTCCATATCCACTTCTCCTAGGAAGGCCATGGTTGAAACAAGCTAAAGTATCTCATGACTGGGATAAAGATACTTTGATAATATGGACAAAAACAGGGAAAACTGTTAAAGTAAAAATGACCACTAGTTCTAGCTTAACTGGAAGATCTGGGTTAGAATCTGATATTTCCTCTAAAAATGAAAATGACACTACAAACTGGACTTCATCTATAACTACTAGTGATTACCAAACTAGTGATCCTCAAGTTGGCTTTATATTACAAGAAACAAAAGTTAATCAAAACAAAGCAATAAAGGAAGAAGCACCCATAGAAATTGATCCATACGTATTAAATTCATTATTGAAAATTGATGAAGGAGTATGCGAGGAAATAGAGAGTGATATGGAATTAATTGACTGGCTAATATCTAGTACAAATTACACTATTGATGTACAATGTAATATCGTGATGTGTAATGAACTAGATATTGAAGATAAGGAAAGAAGAGTTAAACAGAGAAATGATCAACATCTAGAAAGAGAAATATCTCAATATCCTCCTTTCTTTCAAAAGTATGCAGTAGAGGATGTAGAGATAGCTACAAGACCTGCCCATGTTGGAAGTTATATTCAAAATCCCATGGATCCTCTAGAAGGACAATACTCCCGAGCTCCAGCTACTATTCAGTTACAAGATTTATTACGGGAATACAGTGACATATTTGCTTGGAATCATAAAGATTTAAAAGGAATACCCCCAAGCATATGTACACATAAAATAGAATTACTACCTGACACGCAACCGATAAGGCAAAGACCTTACATGCTTAATCCAAAATATTCATTATCAGTAAAAGAAGAAATACAAAAGCTATTAGATGTGGGTTTCATATATGAAGTACCCACTAGTGAGTGGGTATCCTCTATAGTCATTGTACCCAAGAAGAATGGTAAATTAAGTATAGGAAAATTAATGCATCCACAAAGAAAGATTATTTTCCACTACCATTTATTGATAGTGTGTTAGATGCAGTTGGTGGACACCAATTGTACTCTTTCATGGACGGTTTTAGTGGCTATAATCAAGTATCAATACAAGAAAAAGATCAGCCAAAAACTGCTTTTACTACTGATTGGAGGGTATATGCTTATAAAGTCATGCCTTTTGGATTATGTAATGCTCCAGCTACGTTTCAAAGGGTGGTTACACAAGCCTTTAAAGAATATCTAAGAGATTTCATGAAAATTTTCTTAGATGATTTTAGTGTATTTAGTGGTAATGAACCCCATGTGATTCCACTTAGAAAATGTTTTGAGAAATGTAGAACATATGTTATAGCTCTAAATCCTGAAAAATGTATTTTTGGAGTAAAACATGGAATCTTATTGGGTCATATAGTCTCTAGAAATGGGATTATGACTGAACCACAAAAAGTAAAAGTTATAGCTGAATTACCTCCACCAAAGAATATCAGTCAAGTAAGAGGATTTCTTGGACAATGTGGTTATTACAGACGTTTCATAGAAAAATATGCTATATTAGCACTTCCACTCACTAAGCTTCTAAAAAAAGATACAGTTTTGTTTGGAAGGCTGAGTGTCAAAAAGGATTTGATCTTTTGAAGCAAAAACTTATTGAAGCACCTATATTAATCGCACCAGATTGGGACAAGGAGTTCCACGTACATATTGATGCTTCAGGATATGCAGTAGGAGTTATGTTAGCTCAAGCTGATGAGAATAAAATAGATCATTCTATTTATTATGCCAGCAGACAACTAATACAAGCTGAAATGAATTATAGTACTACTGAAAGGGAAGGATTAGCAATGATATTTGCAGTTCAAAAATTTAGACATTATTTATTGGCGAATCCCTTTGTATTTTATGTGGATCATCGTGCATTATTATATCTAGTTAATAAACCTAATGTGATAGGGAGATTGGCTAGATGGTTACTCTTACTACAAGAATATATATTTAAGATAATCCTTTAACCAGGAAGGGTTCATTTGCTAGTTGATAATTTATCTAGGATTATTGACGAAACAAAGAAAGAGGAAGAAGATGCACTTGTGGGCATTTGTGATGAAACACCAGATGCCTTTCTCTTCCAAGTAGATGCAGTTCCTCTGTGGTACTTTGAAATCTCTGAATTCCTATCACTAGGTTATTTTCCACCGAGAGTACCCCTTAAAGAAAAAAGACGAATAGTAAACCAATCAGCAAGATCTACTCTTATAGGAGGACAACTATATAAAATGGGTTCTGATAAAATATTAAGAAGGTGTGTACTACCTCATGAAATACCTATAATACTTAGAGAAGCACATGAAGGAGTGTCAGGAGGACATTTCAATGGAGATACAACTTCTAGAAAAATTTTACAAGCAGGTCCGTGGTGGCATACTCTTCATAAAAATTCTCAAGAATATGTTAAGTCATGTGGCGCATGCCAAAGAGTCGGGAAACCTAATGATTTATTTGCCATGCCTTTAAATCCTTTTCTACCATTAGCTCCTTTTGAGAAATGGGGTTTAGATTTTGTTGGACCAATAAGTCCAGCAACAAAACCAACACAATGTCGCTATATCTTAGCTGCTACAGATTATGCTATGAAATGGGTGGAGGCTAGAGCTTTTACAAATAATACCCAAAAATTAGTTGCTCAATTTCTGTATGAAAATATAATATGCAGATTTGGATGTCCTATTGAACTTATTAGCGACAGGGGAAAACACTTCCTAAATGATACTATAGAAGTATTGACTAGAGACTACATGATTGTGCATTAAAAATCTTCACCCTACTACCCTAGAGGAAATGGACAAGCTGAAGAAACAAATAAAACTATATGCAATATACTCACGAAAAGTTGTGAAAAACATCGTACAGATTGGGATAAAAAGTTGAATATTGCATTATGGTCATATAAAACAGCTTATAAGGTTACTACTCAACATATTCCTTTTAATCTAGTATATGGATTAGAAGCAGTAGTGCCATTAGAATATCAAGTTCCGAGTTTAAGAGTAGCCATAGAAGAAAGATTGGGAGATGTAGATTCATTACAAGAAAGGCTTAATCGACTTAACCAATTAGAGGAACAAAGAACTAGAGCACTTTTTACCCAAGAAGTGGTTCAAAATAGAAGAAAAGCATGGCATGATAGACATATAAAAAAAAAATTCGAAGAAAATGATTATGTACTGTTATACGATAGTAAATATCAAAAACATCCTGGTAAGTTGAAAATGAGATGGTTAGGACCATTTAAGGTTTTGGATGTTTATCCTAATGGAACAGTCGGATTGGAAAACCTACAAGGAGGAAAATTACCTGTTAGAATAAATGGTATGAGATTAAAAAAATACTACAAAAGATGATATCACATTATATAGGTTTCAGTGAGATTTACAGATATTTTATTTCTTGTTGAGAACATTTTTTTATGTTAGAATTTTATTCAAACTAAGATAGTAATTTCGGCTGTTGTGTGTTTTGATTTTTTTTCTTATTCAGGATTGGGAACCAATACTACATAATTTAGGGCATCTAATGGATTCCAAGAATAATGACCATGAGTATCGTTCGCCTATGGAAATAAGTTTTGCTTCTATTCAAGATCAAGAGATGGATCTTGAAATTGAGGTATTGCCTTGTGATGTAAATAACCAGCCAATGAATTCAAATGGAATAGAAAAGGTTGATAATGTTCAAGATACATCTATACCAAAACAACCTATTCCAATGAATAGAGAACCAGAAATAATACCAATTACAGATGATGAAAATCGTACTACTATTCCTCTTAAAGAAAATCCTCAAGATACGAGGAAGGATAAGAAGATAGAATTTTTGCTAAGTGATAGAAAAAACAGAAGAAATGATATTCAAGAGCTAAAGAATGAGATCAGAAAAATTAAAAATATTATAATACGAAAAGATAATGAAATCTGTAGTCTTACCCTAGAATGTGATAAAGAAAAAAGAACATATAAGTCATTAGAATTAGAAATGAAAACCCAATCATCCATATATGAAAAAAAATTGAGGACTACTAATTTGATCAACTTTCAACAAACTGAAGAAATATTTATGTTGAGATAAAAATGTGCCTCATTTTCTATAGATCTTAAAAAATATAAACAAAAAGAAGAAAAACATTTGCAAGAAGAAAAAAACAAAAATTTAATAACAAGTCAAAGCAGTTTTCCTATCACCTCGGTGTACGGACAATAAATATTTGTCGATAGAAACTCTTATGAACGTTTCGATAATTATGTTATATACATTCCTCTTCCTGAATTTTCTATAGTGCATCAAGAGTTAGAGTTAAGGGCATCTACCAGTGAGTCTAAGAATTTGCTTTTCATATGGCCTATAATTCTAGGATCATTCGAATCCTATACTGATGCGTGTGCCAGTTTAAGAATGTTTCATTTATGGTCAAGATTTAATAGCAGTTCATCAATAAGATTGGCAGGACATTATGCCAACTATTTATATTTATGGTTGGAATATATTCAGATCAGAGATGAACAAGTAATAGAGAGAAAAATATTGAACGAAATGTTCCAACACAAATTCTTAGAAGGGGCAAATCCAATTTTCATTGATAATAATGGAATAAAAGTATAGAGCCCTTCTGGAAGCTTTACGCCTCGAACAGATGAGTGCAGCCAATTTTGGCTTAGAAGGCAAAATAGACAAATCCACATGTAAAGCCATGATGTAAACTCGAGCTAGTTAGGCTTATTACATGTGTAGTTGTGATTAGGTGAGTGTGACACTTCCTATGTGTTGGCATAGAAATTTGGGTCCAATCAAAAGAGAGATATGTACCAAATTGGCCCAATCACCTTTGATGGCTCATATATCATCAAGCCAATCATATTTAGAGAGAGAAAAATAAAAGGGTCCAATCATATGGAAGCTCCCCTCACCTCGAGATCCTATTAGAGGCCTCATTTAATTCATTATGTAATTGAGTTTTTGATAATAATTGAGATCTCTACATATTTTAGTCATATTGGATTCTCTCTCTACCCGAGGCTTGATAGTGGTGTCTCTCTCTACCTGAGAGCAAGAACTTTTCTTAGTTTTTTCAAGAACTTGTCTCCACACGTGCGTATGTACTTGCTTGATGATTTTATGCATGTAGTAATGTGCTCTTGCCTGTTTTTTTGAGATTGATCTTGATTATCAATCTATGCTTGATCTATGTGCAATCACAAAGTCTTAGGAGATCATTATCACACATTAGGGCACTCCCACACGTGTGAAATCAACATGAAATGCATGATCTATAAGATGGATCTAGCAAAAAGTGTATGGGCAGAAGCCATATGCACATCTGCACACATCATGAACAAATTGCCTAGCAAGGCAATAAAAGATAACACACTAGAGGCAATATGCTCAGAGGAAAATCCATCAGTGAAACACATGAATATATTTGGATGCAAAAGCCTACACACACATACCAAATAAATAAAAAAGAAGCTGGACCAAAGGGGTTTTCCATGCATATTCATGGGATACTCTGAAAACGCATGTCGCTACAAGGTTTATCATCCTACTCGGCTTAAAGGTGGTACTTTTCGAAATTTTGATTTTTGAGGAAGATAATCTAGAGTAAATAAGGAGTGAAGTTGACAAATAGAATAAGTGGTATCAAACATTGAAAACAAAGCATAATCAAGAGAAGAGGAAGGAGCAATTGAGGGAGACAAGGATCCTTGAACCGAAATCAAAGGACGGTCGAATGAACAAGATAGTCAAAGAAATGTTGAGAGGACCCAAGAGGTCAAAGAGAGGATTAATGAAACAACATTGATCATTCACAATTAGGGAGAGAAGATCAAACGACCAAAAACACTAAACACAAGAGAGATCATAACGGGAATCATCATGGAAACTCGTTATGGCAAGAAGTGCTAAAATCAATAAGAAAGAACGAAGCCTGGAAGTTAATAGAGTTACCACATGGAGGAAGGCCATACATGTGTAAATTGAGTTTTAAGATTGAAAACAAGGCCAATGGAGAAATAGACAAATTCAAGACAAGGCTAGCTGCAAACGGGTTCTGGGATTGATTACATGCAAAGATTTGCACTGGTGATGAAAACGATTTCGCTTCGAGTATTGAGAGCATGGGAAACAATGCAAGGAATGGAGATAGACAAAATGGACATCATGATAGCATTCTTGCATGGAGACCTAGAGGAGGTATACATGATCCAAAACCCAAGATTCAAAGATAGAAGTAGGAAGGTATGTATTCTAAAAAAAGCTCGGGCTTAAGCAATCTTCAAGAATGTGGTCCTAGAGAATTTATACATTTTCCATGCATAATAGCATTAGAATATACTGCCCTGGTACTAACATTTACATTAAGTTTGATGAAAATGTCAAGAATGTAAATCGTATGTTTTGCTACATAGGATGATTCCACACGTGCCTATTCCCACGTGTAAATATAGGCCTAGGTAGGCCAAGCTCATTTGTCAAAATTCTATAAGTTAGGATCTACGTCATTGAATCTAAGAATTTTGAAGAGGTGCAATTTGAATGGATGCCTTTAAATTAGGGAGTGACTTTAGGAGTAGGTCAAGGACTGATCACATGGCACCGTGTGAGGTCAACTCAAACAAGCATGAGCTTCATGACTTTTTGTATATGCTCTTTTTGGAGCTCATTCTACACATTGGAAATTGGAGAATTGAAGATTTTTTGTGTAGATCTTTCAATTACATACAATTCTGGTGTCCCATGCATTAACTATCATTTGTACTTCGCTTTCAACGCAGCATGTTGCTCATTTACACTTGTCTTGTTTATCAACATTGTGCCATTACTAGCTTTTAATAATGATGGAGATGAAGGTAGCAATGCATCCAACTCCTATTGTGGATTGAACAGTTCCATTTGAGGTCCATAAACTTTAGATCATGTGGTATCAGAGCCTTGTATAAGAGGTTGAGTGTCTGATCCATTGTAAAATCCAAAAATAGCAATTTTTGAGAGCAATAAAGCTAGTCTTGGTGAAACGAGTTTCTAAGTGGTAACAGTGGAAATTTGGAATCCATTGTTGCAAATAAGGTTCAAGTATCTTTTCCACACGTGTGCAGGAACGGAGAGCAAGCCATTTCTTTGAGTTAGTCCCAAATTAGAATGTATTGACATTTTGATAATCTTTCTTGTGCTGGGTTTTAAAAAAGCTACAAGGATCTCTAATCTATTGGAATATTTGAGTTTGGATCAACAAATCCATCGTTTTTTGCAGGTGCCAAATAGGTGTTTTTGTAGGCTAAAAGAAGTTATCAAGATGGTACTTGAAAACTATTGAGGGTCGACAAATGGTTCAACAAGGTGAATCTAGTCAAAATGGTTCTAAAATAACTCTAAGAAAAAAAAGACAAACAAATGTACATCTGAATTTTGCATCAAGTATACTATTTTAAATAATCTTGAACCACATACTTATGAAAAAGCTTCTCAACAAATGGAATGAATACAAGCTATGCAAGAGTGCAATCAGAATGCAACATGGAGATTGTTACAAGCACCTATAAGAATAAAAACCTATAGAAGTATGGACTACTACAAAGCAATATTGGTTAGAAAAAGTTACGTACAAAAGGAGAGTATTGACTATGAGGAAGCCTAAAGAAAAGAAACTTATTAAAATTATTTGGATATATAAAATTAAGTACCAAGCAATATTGATTCCAAAAGGTCGCATACAAAATGAGGTTATTAACCATGGGAAAGCCTTTGCTCCCAAACATGAATACTTTTAGAATCTACTACTAGCATTTGCTACTCACTATGAATGGCAACAAATGGATGTCAAATCATCTTGTTTGTTTGAGTTACTAGTTGGAATAGGAGGTGTTTGTTACTCAGCCTCAAGGCTTAAAGTCAAAGATTGAAGAAAGCTTTGCACAATTTCGGATAATTCGATTCCTGGCTGAATAAGCTTCGTATTGTTTGAAACAAGCTCCTCATGCATGTTGTTCAACAACTAATAGATACCTACTTCAAGAACAATTTATAATAAGTAGATTGCATCCAACTTTCTTCATGAATAAGGAGAACTTATATTTGTATTTCATATTGATAATTTGATTTTGATTAAAGGCAATAGTAGTAGCATGACTGATAAAGTAGAAAGAAGCTTATTATAAGGGATTTGAGATGGGCTTGAGTTCTGGGCTTGAGTTCACTCCACTATTGCTTGGAAATTGAAGTGTGAAGACAAGAGTATATCACTTTTTTTAACCAAAGTAAGTACATTTATCAACTACTTCAAAAATACATAATGACTGACTATAAATCATGAAATGCACTATTTGAATCTAATCAAAAATTGACATCTAATATTAGAATAAAATCAATAAGACACTCTAGAGGCAGTTGGTTGGAAATCTCATCTATCTTACTATCACTAGGCCAAAAATTCTGTTGTTAAAGCAATCTGTTCGTTTATGATGTTGAATGTCGCTCTCTTCGTCAGCTTGTCACCCATGCCCGCACTCACGATGTGAAGGTTGTTCAAGTTTGTCTCCTGCTTCTCCTTCCGCGTGATCTGAACCTTGCGCAGCCGAAACGTTAACCTGTGGCATTTCAAAATCCGGAGCTACTGGAATTGTGTTATCGCAACCTGTTCCTCCGTTGTAGCAGAGTCTCTCAGTTGTTGGTCGTCCTCTGGTTGAACCTGTGGTGATTGATTGGAAGCCAACGATTGGGAAAGCATGGCTTTCATCAAATTCATCTGTGAGTTGGTTTGATCCCCAGGCTTCAATAATGGGCTCTGCAAGGCTCAAACTTCATTTGCATTAAGCACACCTGCATATAAACAAATCACTCTAATATGGAAACCCAACTTGGAGTACTGGCCAACTAGAACTGCTTTGTTATAGGTTTCGAAGGCAATCCCTCCAAATTCAATCAATTCGCCCGCATTAGCTTTCAAGATATAGCCCATGTTTGTGTTTGACACCGTAAATTCCTGCTCTAGCAGAAATATCATGCCCAGCATAAACTTCGTGAATGCTTTAAGATCTTTATCAATAATAGAGGATACCTTGTATCCTCTCTTGTTCAACATGACATCAGGCGAGAAGACATCTGCCTCATCTATGAACGGTTTCTTTGTGATTGGAATATACCCATCGTTGGGTAATCCCATTGTCTTGGCATAGAAAGCCTCCGTTAACAACTTTGTCAGGTGTTCCTACCCGGATTTCACGTACACAACGTGAAATAGGGCAGATGGATCAAAATTCAGGAGCTGCTCCACTCGGCAACGCTGTGCATAAGGAAGTAACCAACAACCAAACAGATCAGAGACCAGTCTGGTTAAAATAACTAACTGACAGCACAAAAGTTTGTGCATTTTCGGGATTTTCGCGGTTATTATGGAGCATCGCTAGGTTCGGATAGCTCGAAAATCAGTTGAAAAATAGGAATCGAGTTGGAAAACGAGCAGGATGGAGCAAAAGTTTGTGCAGAGAACGACCCATCTGCCAGGTTCGGGGTTTTCGCCATTATTTTGGAGCATCGCGATTATTTTCTCGTTCTTCCCAGAGAGGCGCAACGAGTTCAACGCTTTCACAAAACGACGTGATGTTTGAGTAGAACGCGTACCGAAGGCGTTCATATCCAAACCTCTCCACAATTAACCAAATGGAAAAGTGTGAGTATCAGGGCACTATAACTTATTACAATGCTATGGCTCAGTCATTTTATGCCGACTCCACAATATGAACATTGGTAAAATGCGAAAAATGGTCCCAATGATATTCACAGAACAATTCCCGAGTATGCCTAGAGAGAAAGAGGTCTAACTTTACCCGATTCGGATGACAACATACTGACGTGAAATCGTACTATTCATATATAAAAAATGTTTTGAAATAGTCCCATCTCCAAATTGCCACCTTTGGTAGCTGGGTTATAAGGGTGCACTCACTGCGAACCAACAGAAAGGCAGTAATAAGTGGAGAATGGGTGTGTTTGGACTTGCCTCTACGAGATGGTCCTTGACAGAAAATGGGAGCATGCAACGATCACTACTCGAAAAACAACTCGCCGCTCGAACGTTTTGGCTTAGAGAATGGTAAACCCCGTTTTCCCCTTACATCCTCAATATTTTGATCTCTATGTCAATTATCTAGTCTTAGTGCTTGAACTTTCTTCTGAAGGATTGAAATATCCAAAGGTTCTTGTCTAGCTCTTGATGACATGGCAATACCCTTTCCCCCCTCCCCCCAAAAACTTCTTGCCCCCAGAGTTCCAAACGGTGTTCCATTCTTTGGCAACTATGATCCAAAGTCCACTGAATCTGAGTACAAATTCCTTGTTTAAATGAGAATGTGAATTCTTTTGGTGAAACTAGCTTTCTAACAAGCCATCATGCAGTTGTTTGTGTGAGCATGCAAGGAATTTGTCCTCGACAGAAAATGGGAGCATGCAACGACCACTACTCGAAAATCAGCTCGCCGCTCGAACGTTTTGGCTCAGAGAATGGTAAACCCCGTTTTCCCCTTACATCCTCAATATTTTGATCTCTATGTCAATTATCTAGTCTTAATGCTTGAACTTTCTTCTGAAGGATTGAAATATCCAAAGGTTCTTGTCTAGCTCTTGAGATGACATGGCAATACCCTTTCCCCCCTCCCCCAAAACCTTCTTGCCCCCAGAGTTCCAAACGATGTTCCTTTCCTTGGCAACTATGATCCAAAGTCCACTGAATCTGAGTACAAATTCCTTGTTTAAATGAGAATTTGAATTCTTTTAGTGAAACTAGCTTTCTAACAAGCCATCATGCAGTTGTTTGTGTGAGCAAACCATGAGGTCTGAATCTTATGGTATAAGAAGTTGTCTATGGAGATACATGTGTCAAATCCACAGTTGCACAGAACACATCCCACTACAACCACGTTATGAAACACAATATTCTTTTATTAGTAAAAACACTAATAGTTGCAAATTTTTTTGTTAGTTTAGTTAGCATAAAACATTTACTATATGTCGGAGTTGCAGTTCCGAACTGCGACAGCGGTTCAAACTGTAATTCATAGTTTTGGTTAGGGTTTAGATAATCGTTTTTTGTTTTGCTAAGTGCGGAGCATGGCAATAAGACAGACTGCTCAAAATCAAAGTAGAATTGGAGCAATAGTAAAGTCTTATTCCAATGCTTATGAAAGAAGGGATCATTTTTCAGAAGGATTCAAGGCTGCAACTCTGGATTGTTTCTCAGAAGGATCTCAGCTGCAACTCTAGAGCAAACTGATAATCGATTCTCTTCAATGAATAGCGATTCGCTGCACCTCTGTTATATGTTTATCAATATCTAAAGTTTTATACCAAAGTTATATACATGTTGTTGGAATTTGGGTACCATGGCCTGAGTTGTTGTGTAGTTTGAGTCAAACCCTAAACAAATGATTGAGCTACATCATCAAAATAGTTAATAGGTGAATAAATCAGAGTGAATGGCCTAACTAAACTGAGCACCACTTGCAATCTTAGAAGCCCGTTCCGACCAAAATGGGTCGGAACGTTCCTGGTCGGAACGATATTGATATACATTTAATTATTTTGATTATTTATCTTAATTAAATCCTTTGTTAAAATAACGTATTTTTTTGGGCATCGTTCCAGAACGGAACGCGTTCCGTTCCGGAACGGGCAACTAAGCTTGCAATGTGCAATAGTGAGATTATTGTCTCCTCTTTGGGTAAGCAATGTTAATAGTCTTCTGTTTTTGAGCCAACATGCCAACCACTGGTTACTGATTGACAACCCATCCACGTTATGTATGTATCTGAGATGTGCGTCCGGGCCGAACGCGGGCAATCCGCGTCCGCGTCCGAACCCGGACGCGTCCGAGACCCCCGGATGCGTCCACATTTTTTTTAATTTTTTTAACACAAAATTTAAAAAAAATTGAAAAAAAGAAAAAAGCGGACGCATCCGGACCCCGGATGCACCCGTCCACGTCCAGACGCGGACGCGAACGCACGTCCGGACGCGCGTTCGCGTCCAGGGTCCGCTACCTTAGGTATGTATGTATTTCTAAGATTGGAATATATCCAAAATTTAGTGGCACGTAGTACCGCCATTATGGTGCCGCCCAAAAATCCACGGTACCAGGGCGACACCATTTTTTATTTTTTATTTTTTAAATTTAAATTTTTAAAAAAAAATTAGTGGACAATATGATTATCAGCTTGAAGCTCTTGACGAGAGCAGTGCATTTATGCAAGTTGCCGGTGCTTTCAGCTACAAAATGTGTTAGACAACTAAATAATGCACCTCTCAGTTTAGTAGTCACTAGTTAACTGTGAGCTCTGATCTGTAAGGCCCCCGTTATGAGGAGAAGCCATTACTGAGCACGATTATTAGTATAGGGTCTACTGTGAGACCATGATGGTTATGAGATGGCTAGATTACAGTTTCTATATAGCAGCAAGTCTTGGGGGGTTCGGGGGTTCGGAGTTCGGGGGGCTACCGCCCCCCGAGAAACAGGGGGCCCGGGGGGCGGTAGCCCCCTGGCAGGAGGTTTGGGGGGCAGAGCCCCTCAACGGCGGGGTCCAGGGGCCATTAGAGGCCCCGACGGTACGACCTCTTCATGATTTGGCCTTCCGACTCCCTGAGCGAAAACACACTTTTTGGTATTTTGCATCCCCTTGGTCCTTTGGCTATTCGCTCTCGTCAGAACCGGCAACCTGTATAAATGCACTGCTCTTGTCAACAGCTTCAAGCTGATACCCATATTGCCCACTTGATTTTATTTTATTTTATTTTAAATCAAAAAAAATATTAAAAAACAAAATATTATATATTATGGTATCGCGGATCAATATGGATCCGCGGTACCGGGATCCGCGGATCCTGGTACCGCTGGATCTATGATCCAAATTTACATATTTGATTTGTCATAAGGTAAAGTTCAAAAAAGAAATACATGAAACCAAAAAAGTCAAAGGATCTATATTAAGACAAAAATATAAAATCCAATAAAAAGATAAACAAAAAATCTTAGCCAACTAGCGCTACTTATGTCTCATCATTTCCTTAGTTGCTATTTGGGTTTCGAAGAAATTCGGATTTTCTTGGGTAGACCCAGTGTTGACTAAGAAGCAAATGACAATTGGGAAAAAAATTAATAAAATAATAAAAAAAACAGGGACCATAATGAACAATAGATTACTTAATTGCAAGTGTAGTGCCTTGCATGTATTCCAACTCATACAATTACAACATCATAGTTGCATAGAAACGCGTTTTTGGGAAAAAAAAACGTTTCGCATTTTTTTGGATCCAAACTCGCCGAAAGAAAAAACAAAGATTAAAAAATTTGAACCCCTTTTTCGCGGCCAGAAAGGCACCAGCTGTGAAGGGGATTTTAAGTGCCTATGTGAGCTAATGGAGGCAATGTTTTGCGAGCAGTCGGCGTCCATCTACTTGTCGATCCAGAGGTGGAATACTAATGTATTCAGCAATCTCCTCCATCTGCTTCTTCACCAGTGACCATACTATTCTCTCTCTCTCTCTCTCTGGATTACTAATGTATTCAGCAATCTCCTTCATCTGCTTCTTCACCAGTGACCATTCTCTCTCTCTGTCTCTCTCTCAGACACACACACACATACATTCCATGATATTCCCTGGAATCCTGTTATAACACGACAAGCCATTCTAAATTTTTTTCCTTCACAGAACCCAACAGGGATTGATGCACTTAAATTGGACCACATTGTACCCGAAACATTCGGCAACCTACATAAATATACTGCGCTTAATTAATGCATTAATTTTATACCCGTATTGCTGCCCACAAAAATAAAAAATGGGGTTTCTGATAAATGCTGCCCTAAATCATAAATACATTCCAGAAATGTGTTTCTAGAAATGCTTAGCAACTATGAATTACATCTACCTGACCTACTACTGTCAGAATTAACTCCAGTGTAACAAAGAAGCAAAAACTGGCACACAAAACTAGTGTGATAAAGATATGTCAATTTCTCTTTAAGGGCACTAACATAATCTTTTGCTCTTAACATAGTTATAAGGGCAACCTAAGGCCTCTGGACACCAACGGCCTATACACACATATGACTATTAGAACATTTCCCTGATATATTTCTAGGTTTTGGGACCTCAAGTCAAGGATTGTTTATAGAGGTTGTGTACGGCTGAATTCCAACCAACGGTTGCAAACAAGTTCCAGACAAAATAACTAGCTCATTAATCCATGTCATGATTTTGAAGATTACCTATGACCATAACTAGCCTCTAGGAGTTACACTACCTGTTTCTCTGTCGTCTCTACCCATCTACATGCTTATACAAATCTATCGACGATATAAATGAAATCTACATTTAATACAGTCATCACTGATCTTTTAGGACTCCATCACTTATCACTTTCTACGGAAGACATAAGGAATGCTATCGATAAATGGGTATCTATATCTTAGTTTAATTAGTTAAGTAATTTTTTGACAATCACTAATATGTTCAAAATATAATGATACTGAATATCACTACTATGTTCAAAATATCACGATACTAAATATCACCTGTAGTAAGCACATGGTCTTGGCAAGATTGGCAATTAGGACTCAAATTAGCAAACTTTTTGTTATACAGCTCATGTATGCATCTGTTATACGAAATCTGTATAAGCCTCATTGATAGGGTTAATGAATTTTAGGGGCAACAGTGTAACAAAACTGCTCATTGGATCCAAAGCTAGCAAACCTCAAATGAGCTATTGCAATTGCCCTTCATACACTTCAGGTATTCAATCCAGTTCAGGGGATTATAGTGAAGTGTATCTATAATTGATGAAACTCGCCATGTATCACTGGCTTACCCAAGCAACCTCAATCAGAATTGCATATTATTATGAGTAACAGGCAAAGGTCTCTATTGCCTAGCTCCAAGGGGCAGTTTGAAGAGCCTCAGAAAGATCAGCAATTAAGTCGTCCACATCTTCAATGCCAACCTGCATGAAATATCGCACACAATGCACAATCCTTCTTAAGTTGATTCAAACACCCTTAAACTATAAGAAAAGTAAACCTGGATACTGGATATAAACTCATGCCAAAGAACCTACCGATAGTCGAACCAAATCTTCATGTAAACCACGAGCATTTCTGACTTCTGTAGGTATGCTAGCATGGGACATGAAGCATGGTAAACTGATCAAAGACTTGACACTACCTGGCATAATATTGTCCAAGAAGGGTAGTGAGAACTTGCACCAAAATAAAACAGGTGGAATACATTTTGTAGAAACAAACACATGCTCACTTAAGACAAAATACAAGTAGATTTGAACTTTTTAATCTGTGAAGGAAAGTCACTGCTTCCTTTACAATTTCAGGGAACTATGAATAATTTCAAACTCACATTACACAAGACTTTATGAAAGCCATCATAATGACTGATAAACAAGTTCCAGCTTTTAAGCATTCAGCTGTCAAATTCGTACCATACAATTGAGCTATTAGCACAATTACTAAAATAGCTCAATTGTGTGTGTGTGCGTGCGTGCGTGAAGAGAGAGAGAGAGAGAGAGAGAGAGAGAGAGAGAGAGAGAGAGATGCACACCAAAACTGACAGTGATACTAAAACACCTTGTTTTTTCTGCAATGTGTTTTGACACAGATAAATTGCCTGTTGTAAAACTCAAAACGGAACCTGCGCCTTTACACTGCAACAAAAAACTTCTCAGAGTAATGACTCTCACGAATAATTGATGATGAATAGAAATACATATAGAACAATAAATGGTACAGCTACAAAAGATGAACGGACTAAAAGAGGGTATTTTAAGACAAGCCTCACCAGAAAAGTTGTAAAGCTTAACATTCTGATACACAGAGAAACATCACATCATACCTGTGAAAAATGCAAATCATGACCTGGGTGGTGAGGTAGTCCTGCATAATTTACTTGCAATATCTTTGGATGAGAATCAAGAAACTCTGCTATCTTTTGAGCATTGGCCTGCACATTTACACAATTGATGTATAAATCTTCTTAGCTAGCCTCATACATGGGAGAGGGTTAGGCGCCCTCAAGGAGAGAGAAAGTAGTAGCAATGCTTGAAAGGGAATGAATTACAAATGAACAAAGAGTACATATAAATAGGCCTTTCCAAGGGCCTAGACTCTTCCAAACTCTAAGTTCTAGAACCTTCCAAGACCCACTACTAATTATAGGGCACCCCAAAAGTCAAGATAGGGTCCCTTAACATAATTAGACTTTACTTGGACCCACGAATTACTACTGGACCAAAATTGGGTCCAACTCAACTAAAACTGACTTAACATGGTTTAAATAATAAACCTAACCCATGGTTACACAAGTCTCGACCTTTTGGGTCAAAGTAACCTATGAGAAACTATCATTATCATTTATTACTTCTAACACCCTCCTTAAATGATAATGTAAAAAACATAACATGACATGAAGTATGAAAAATTGCAACAAAAATGTGAAGTGTTGCATGCTGCCCAAAACTCCATGTAGCCGAAAAAGAAAAGATGTAGCCTGTTGTCCAAGCTTAATGCCGCCAAAAAAAAACTTCAGCTTGAAGTAGTCGAAGTAGCCGAAATCTCAGCCCCAATCATGCCCGATGTAGAAGAGATGTAGAATACAAAGTGCGGTAGCATCAAGTCGAAAAGTGAAGACAAGCATGCTCCATCCAAAGTAGGTAACCAAAAAACCAGCCACAAGCCGAAATATGGATTTGCAATCCATCAATGGCTCCCACATGATTCCATAAGTCTTCTTATCACAAGAAACATAAAGAAGAGTATGATACTCTTTTACCATCACATCCTCCCGAATCTTACTATCAATGATCTGCTCACCAACACTAGGTAAGACAACACCGTCATCATAAGAAGTAAGCATCAAAACATGAAAATCAGCATAAGGTACTGATTTTGGTGAGGCATGTGTGTTTCCTCCAAGGTAAAAAGATGCTTTGCTAAGACTCGGACAACCAAGAAGAGGCTGTAGCAGGCTGTCCAACAGCCACAAAATCACCAACACTTTGCTGTCCAAAGTGTTCCAAATGTGGACCTTGCTGTCCAAAAACCTTCCGCAGGCCGTTCCCGATGCATAATAGGATGCTCACGATGTAACATAGGCTAAAAATGATCAATAAACTATGGCTGAATCTGGTGTCCACCATCTTCAAGAAAAAAACCAACAACTTGCCACTTTGAACACCCAAATAATCTAGCAACACGCCACTTTGAACCAATGTACTAATTGACATGATTTTTTCCCCTCCTCCATTTGTACAAAATGGCTTCAAAGAATGCTTGATTTCAGCCTTTTCCAAAACATTATCTTTAGAAGCTTGGTCATAAAGTTCTTCACTAATGCATCCATCATTTGCAACAAATGGCTCAAAGAAGAAGAATGCTTTACCATACCAACATTCCGATGCAAACTTGTACTTGTACAAAGACAATGATCAAACTTTGCATGACTTTGCCCTTCTACCTTCAAAGAGGATGAACTAGAGAGGAAAAAGCATGATGATGAATCCTTTATTCGGTACATCTTTAAGAGTGTTTCCCAAGCACTTTTAGAGGTCTTGCAAAATCTCAAATGATATAAGATAGATCTTGTTACTAATAAAATCTTGATCATCACGCAAAATCTTAGCTTGCAACTCCATGAAGAATAGTTGGTGCCATCCAACATATCTTCACCTGAACAAGTACGAATTGCTCCCAAATCTCTTGCCATAAGAACCAGCCAAGAAGATAAACTTTTTCAAACCCTAAATGTGCCCTAAAAAGACACAAAAACCAGCAAGTATCAAATCTGACAAATCAGCACCAGAATGTGTCGAAACCACACATTAGATCGATGTAGGAACTCACCCTCCTACAAGCCTTGTGTGCTGAAAATTTCAGCCTGAAATTGCACTACAAACTCAAAAACCAGCAAGCAAAGAATCAGGTTAGCCTCCAACAAAGCTTTTTTTGGAACCCTTCTTTCTTGCCAAAAAGTGTGAACAATACACACACGGATAGGGCTGTTGCAACACCCTACAAATGGTAATATGCTGTCCAATTTTCAGCCTCGGAATGTGATCGGATCATCACAAAAGAATTAGCGCCTTCTTCCACACCTGGAAACAAGCAAAAAGAAGCGGATCTTCACTTTGGAAAATCAGCAAGGGTGCTGATTTTTCAGCCAAATCAGACGAATAGAAATTGCTTGTAGATGGGCGCCCTCCTGCAAAGGAGCAAATCTGAAAAATAGGGCAACAGCGGACCAACGGAAGTAGGATAAACCTACACGGATGTGGGCGACCTAAAAGAAGCCCCGAAGAAGATAATTAATGGCGCCTTCCTACAACCTGAAAAATCAGCAAACAACAACCTGATTTTTGGGCGCCCAAAATCCTGTTTTCTTCTTTTATGTGTGGCGCCCTCCTGCAAAACGGAAAAGAGTCAAAAAAACGGATCTTCACTCCAAAAAATCAACAAAGGTGCTGAATTTTTGTGATCCCTAAGTGAAGACGATCTCTTTTGGTAGGGCGCCCTAAATCAAGCATAGAAGATCCATGGCTCTGATCCATGTAGGAAATCAAAGTGCCAAGATCCTTCTAACATTCAATCTCCATATACAAGAAGAAGAAAAAGAGGAAGAAGAAGAAGAGGGAGAGGGTTAGGCGCCCTCAAGGAGAGAGAAAGTAATAGCAATGCTTGGAAGGGAATGAATTACAAATGAACAAAGAGTACATATAAATAGGCCTTTCCAAGGGCCTAGACTCTTCCAAACTCTAAGTTCTAGAACCTTCCAAGACCCACTACTAATTACAGGGCACCCCCAAAAGTCAAGATAGGGTCCCTTAACATAATTAGACTTTACTTGGACCCACGAATTACTACTGGACCAAAATTGGGTCCAACTCAACTAAAACTGACTTAACATGGTCTAAATAATAAACCTAACCCATGGTTACACAAGTCTCGAACTTTTGGGTCAAAGTAACCTATGAGAAACTATCATTATCATTTATTACTTCTAACAATACAGCTTTTCACTCTAGGTGAGTCAGCTTCTATAGACAACATGCTGGAGAAATATACAGAAGAACTGCAATCTATACAAGAAAAGAAAATACTGATTTTGGAGCTCAAAATATCAATGCAGTGGTAACAGATTAGCTATGAAAGGACCAAGATTTCCAAAATAGTACCTCTGGCACTTCAAAAGAGGACCTATACCTTAAGCACATCCATCAGGGGTTGCAACCTTGTCTAAAAAAACCATTAAAACCTTTCTTCCTTGCCTCTTTCCTCTTTTTAACATGATCTTCTTTACTGTGTCTAGAACCAAAATGTTTGTGTTATGTAACCCAAAATGCTGCCAGAGATAATATCAATTTCATCTCATGTTTGTTATTATGCTGCTATTTCAACATTTCAATCTTTACATTTCCCAAAATATCTATTTGGAATTTTCGTCTTCCTTAAAGATGCTCTTCTAAGACTTGAATGCTCTGTTTAATACAAACTAAAGCTATGTAAAAGCTCTTTGCATATGTCCAACGAAAATAGGCCTCCAATTTACCCTATTCTTCAGGACATGTCACAAGAGTGAAACAGCTTAAACCCTGAAACAGATCCTTAAAAGCTCAATTAACGAGTCTTCCTGCAAAGAAGAAGCTTTCAGAAAGGTTCTAAGAACACTTCCCAGCCCTTGGCAAGCAAAAAGAGTGAACTCAAATATCTCCCATTGTTTTAAGGAACTCGATATTGTTTTTCAAAGGATACGCCAAAAGCAATAAAAAATAATAATTATTTCTGCCTATGTCTCACCTTGAGCCGATGTGGATGCATGCCTAGCTAAAGCAGCTAATCCTATTGCAACAAATGAAATAAGAAAACATTTAATCATTACAAGTTACAAATGACAATGCAAATTCATCATTCAAAATTCAAATTTCAAATTTCAAAAGCAAAAGAATCAACCTTCAGGTCACAAGCGTATGATGCTCACCTGCAACTACAGGAATGATCTCCTCTCTTTGAATAGTTCATGTTCTCGCAATCGTGGTCGAGGGCCCTATTGGTGCCTATGGGCATGCTCTGATCTTGTAGCCACACAAAAAAGGTGCGCTCGAATACGCACTGGACCGCCTGTGTAGCTCACGCGACAGTAATTGCATGTCCATCCTTTTGTGCCTGAGCTATTGTATGCCGAAGAAATTGTGACATTATCAGATATGGGATCATTAGTTGATGTTGACCATAATATTTGTTTTAAAACACCACATGTAGATGTAGTTGGCCCCTCTACTTCTAGAGGTGGTAGGGTTGCTATTAGGGGTAGAGAGTATTATCTGCAATCATTTCAAGGCGATAACAAGACTAGGGCGGATGTGTCTATCAGAAGACTGTTCTTCCTTTGTGACCTCTCCTTCCAACTAACAAACCCTCCTGCCTGGAGAGATGGTAGAGAATGTTGCCTCGATAGGTGCCACCTACTGTGGACCTAGCATGGAGTCGTTATGTACCACAAATTTGATGAGGGAGGTTCAAGATGTAGGCAAGGCCATCGAGAATTTGGTGATGGGAAATTATCCCACTATCTTTTGGACTCCATGCATAGTGTCGACCTATTGATTGAGGACATTGTAGGTATATCCTAGACTCTAGTTACAACTTACTACTTAGTAGTAAGTCCTAGTAACTGTTTTAGTTCTTACCATATATAGGTAGTATTATAAGTAAATAGCTTTTGCTATTTTGCTATTTACTTTAGGCTCATTAGCTTTTATCAATCATTAGAGAAACTATTTAAGAAGGATGGCGCCCCACCACAATCATTCCATTCAATTCAATGAGCTAGAGCAATTGCTCAATTCTCCTATGATCTGATTTCTCTCTATGCTTAGTTTTTGTGTGAGTGCTAGTAGGACTAGTAACTCCATCTAGAATTTGTATCACAAATTCTGACAGTAACTTTTATCTAGATTCTACAATTCTAGCATCTAGATTGATAATCATTCAACTTTGAAGATTCTACATGTCTTGAGTCTTGACTCTTGCTTTTGCTCTCAATTTTCAAAATCACACGTCTCATTGAACCTAGTTTGTCTTTGCTTTTCGTTAATACATCTATGATCTGTCATCATACATGTCTTGATTCTGTCCAGCTCCTCCTTGGGTGAAAAGTTCCTTGATACTGCACAGTTATTGGTGAGGTTTGTCACCAAAAAACCAAAGGTCCTTGCAATTAATGGAGGGTTTAAAAACTTGGAGATCCTGTGAACTGCTCCCACAAGGTATGAACTTTGAAATTTGAACCTTGAAAGTTGATTCATCATTCTTGATGTCTCATGCTCAATGCTAGAATTTATATTTGGTCAATGGGGCCCTAGGCATCGGGGTTTAGGGTTTAGCAACTAGTTAAGCCTTATTTAGATCTTGCTTTGAAGTTTGATGCATTGATGCTCACTTAACCTTTGTGTTTAGGTTTGCAATCATATTTATAGTCTTGGAGGGGTTCCTAAAGGTACACCACACCCTCAAGTAAATAGTTTTTTCTAGAGTGGAGTGGATCGGCTGAGTCTTGATCCCGGAGATTTGAGACTATTGTCTTTTCATTGGCCTTTTGCGACGATGCAAGGTCGATAACCACTCCACACTATCCTACGACTCACAGATAGAGAGGGGTCCACCATGGGCCTTCCCTACGAGTTTATGGAAAGGTTGGAGCAGCTTAATCGCTGCACTGAACTGAGTTTTGTCAGGTATGTACTATAACCCCTCGACCCTTCTAATTACTTTCATTTCCATTTTACAGATTTAGTCTCGACTCTCAAGTTTGAACTTTGGACTTTGAACCTTGTGATTGGTCAATTTGAATCAATGACATTTATTTCTTAATTTGCGTATTCGAGGGATAAAGACCAAGTGGGAGAGTAGATGGAATTGGTTTCATAGGCCTTTACATGCAGTTGCGGATTCTTTCCGATTCTTTTGGGCCCGGTCCAGAACCACAATTCATGCCGATTCTTCCGATTCTGAAAATGGTGGACACACTACTCACAGAGGAAGTCTCCCAAGAGATGATCTAGACCAAACCACCATTCGCATCAAATTGGAAACTAGTCGAAATGCTTTCTCTTGATTACTGCCAGTATCTAGATTCTGCTTCAATCCAGTAGTAAGGTTCCCGAAATTATACCACCAGAGTGACTCAGAAACTGTTTTCATGAACATATTTGATTATACCCTGGTCAAAAATCTGTATACAAACATTCATTTTTCTTACTATAAACCAATACACAATCTTTGAGAATCCTTGTCTTGTGACATATGTTGAAGTCCACATACAATTCACGAACTTCATTGTTTAGCATGATCAATAGGCATGCATTGGCTAGTTTTCAAAGAGGCTGAACTATTGAAACCTTTTAGAAACAAGACAGTCGTGAGTATTCTACGTTGGGTATACTATCAAAGATCCAATTTTCCTTTCCTTTAATAACTGTATTTCTATATTTCATCAGCATCAAAAATCAGAAGGACATGTGATCATTTGTACCTGCTGCTTTTCAACGCGCAACACCAACGTCTTGATTCCACGTAAACAGAGCCAACAGTCAAAAGGAGATAACCCTGTCCCTTGTGCGTTCTGTAAGAAGTATATCTCCTGTGCTAAGCTGCCCTTGAGAAATTTTAGAAAAATCAGCGTCTCTATAAGTACCGAAAAGCATATTCACAAAATCAAAGGATCATAAGCATAATGTTAAAGGAAAAAGGACACAAACAAATGGCCTCGCATGTCTCTCATGAATTTTTATAAGCATATGAAGCATGCATACCCAGGATCTTTGACAGCGAGAACTCCAGCCATTAAATCGCTGTGACCGGCAATAAATTTTGTAGCTGAATGCATTACAATATCTGCATGCAGAAGTAGAACAGTTTATGCCAACTGGATTTTTGCCTAAAACTTCCATCTACTATCTGACCTGCATAATGTTCTGAACCAAAATGTGAACCTATCACAACTCAACTTTTCAATCACCACTTAATGGTTAAATTTTACCTGCTCCAAGCTCCAAAGGCTTTGAGAGAACAGGAGACATGATGCTATTATCAACCAACAGCAAGGCTCGATATCTATGTGCGATCTTTGCTATCTCCTGAAAAAATGAGGAAGAACACCATGAAACTGAAGGATATTCTCCAAATACAATATTGGCTACATCATGCACCACAACAAGATCATTCAAATTTGCCACCGTGCACAACATAGCGACCAGGGAATGGGAACATATTCTCGAAAATAAAGAATAAACACGAACAAAAAAATCCCAAAGAAACAGGAAAGAGAACTCGAATGTTACATCGTTAGAGTACAGTTAAAAATGAGATGCAAGCACATAAGAACTTGGAATTTTGAAAGTGAGTTTGACACTAAATGAACAAAATAGGAGATGAGAACATTATTTACATAGGGGTCAACAGACTATATGTAAGGTTTTCTCATTTCCCCCTTAATTTTTGGTGTTGTTGGTCTGTGCAAGAAAGATGAGCATTGGGGACGTGGGAACATGAGTTCACATGACTTGGGAACACATCCCCATCTTCCCAATTGTGAATTCCCCAGAACGGTGCTCCTGCGGGTATTCCTGGATGGCACGTCTAGAAACTCACATTTCTTTCATTGTGGCGTGCAAAGTATTGGTCTATTGGACACAACTTATCAAAAAATCTCTGCATAGAAACCAAAATAAAATCAAGAAATAAAAGTGCCTATGTCAAAAGGGAATTTTTTAAGAGTAAAGAAATGATTGAATGCAGTATAAGATTCCTAAATTTGAGTTCCTCCTGTTGCAATAGCATAAATCTTAATTCCTGTCTTTGCATCCACCTGTGGGAGCTCAAACAAGTAGTATGCCACATCCAGCCAAAGACTATGGTCTTTGCTATAGGCAAGACCATAATATGGAAAGGGACACTTATATAGATCACAAGTCCGCACTTGTTTTATCTGCCATTTGGACCATGTAATTTCGGGAATGACGGCACATAATATATTATTTGGCATCTATTTACACATTTATTGCATTTATCGATTACCTGACTCTTACTCGGCCTTCAAAGGTAGGGCATAGCCCCTTCACCAAGTGTGGAGTCTCAGAGTCCCTTAGTTAGATCTGTTTGGCTAGCTTAAGTTAGATACAGCAGATTATTGATGAGTATCACTTTGCTCCATCATTTATTATCATTGACCTACAGTGCTTGAAGCCTTCATCCATAAATTTGCAGTATTCTGGTATAGATTCTACTTGTTTTCCTTGCAAATATTTTGCTCATCTACAGCCAACAGCAGTAAAAATTTGCAAGAGCAAATCACCCACCCTAATATCTGATATCTGCTGACGAGGATTGGTAGGGCTCTCAAGCCAAACAATCCTTGTCGATAGATTGATTGCAGCTCGAACGTCTTCAAGATTGCTCATATCAACTCGCCTGCATGGTATAAACTAAGATGATCCTACCAATAGGAGCTTCAGAAAACTACCAACATACTGTTCTAATACTAAGGCTTATTCCAATACAGGTGCATACATGGTGATAAACAAATTTAAAGTGTGTACATAATAGTAAGCATTTTTTCACTATTTACTATGACTTCAAAATGGACAGTTACATCTACAAATGAACGGTAGAGCTGTCCTTGGCTTGCAGAAAAAGACACCATCAATAGAACCAATGTTGTTATAGTTGCTATGTCCAAATGCTTGCAATGTGAGACAAAGTGTGCAGGATAACCTGTTCCAAACAAGAAAACGTACTTTATTACTACACCAGCCTTGGGGGTGATTTTTGAAAGCAGCCTATCAGAGCCTCCATAAATGTCATCTCCAGCAATAATTTCTTCTCCTGCAACAAACAAACAGAAAATGCTTGAGTTTACTGAGAATGTTCCAAAGCCCCACACTCAAAAAAGTATATAACACAAACACAAAAAAAAAACTAACCTGCTTTCACAAGATGGGTAGCCGTAGCCAAAGCGGCCATTCCACTTGTGAAACAAAATGCTTGATCCGCACCCTCTAGCTTTGCCAGCAGTCTGCAATGGACTAAAGCCTTTATTGCCATAAATGATATGCACACGCATAAAAAAACTAACGATTTAGTATATCCAAATGTCTAAAAATTAGTTAATAAAAAAATCTATAAGAGACTTTAGGACTTCCATTGGTTATAAAAGAGATCTTAGAAATTCCATAGACAGCAGCCATTCTTGTATGACGATCCACGACAAAAGCTCTTCACTTTTCGGTTGTATAGAAGTGACATTTAGTTTAGGTGAATTCCAGATAGCCAAGAACAAACCAGTGCCCACTTACGATTCAAGTGCATCTCGAGAAGGATTTCCACTTCGAGTGTAGTCATATTGGCCAACCTCTGTAGCAGATGGCTGTACGGCGAAGTAAAACATTGATCACAAAACAGGACCTCAAAATGCCACTATTTTCTAATCTGCTCCAGCCTCCAACAAGACAGTCTTATAGCTTCCAGTTACCAGGTGCTTGACTGCAATTAGAAATTAGAAAGTAAAGCTCATATCACCTGTTTGAAGGTTGCAGTTTGATACAAGGGTGTGCTCAGGGCATGAAATGGATCAGTCGTGTTCTCAAACTGCAAAAGCTGTGTAGATAAAGCAAGAGCTCGATCCTGCACTGTGACATACACTTCCAAGATTGAAAGCATCTTAAAAATTGGTAGCATCAAGGAGAAGTTAGCAAAATGCATGTGCTTGGTTTGAAATATCCATACTAGAACTTCGTGTTAACAGCTAGACATAGGATCAATGTTTCTCACCTTTTCAAAATCAAACTAAACCCAAAATCCAATTTGAGTCGGGATCATGGTTTGAATCTCAATGAATGGGAGAATTGAGAAACATTGATGCTATTAGATAGATGAATTTAGTCACGAACTAATACTAAGAATACAGATATTTATGTGGTCGCAAACATACAGATAATCCAACCCCTTTGAAATAGGCCACCTAATTTAAGCTTGTAAATAATAGCCAAAAAACATTGAAAGCCCATTGCATTGTCGTTTGCAAAGACTTGTCTGTGTGAAAAGGGTTATGATCTTACTGGCTGTAGATGCTCTCAGTTGTTTGTCTTCCATGTCTTCCACAAGCCTACCATCTGCATACTCATTCACATTCTCAACTTTGGCAGAGCACTTTGAGACACAGATAATTTTCTTTTGCTTTAGGTATAGAAAGTGAGCACCATTGCTTGTATTGGGAACATACAGGGTCCCAGGTACAGATATACGCAAGGACTGGAAAAACAAGGAATGTAAGTCAAATTGCTAGTTTTGTTATAAATGCTTTTGACTGAATAATGAACACTCAACCACTTTCTAAACCCAGTAATTCCTCATTGCTTATCAAAGAAATTCACAAGCAAAAAGTTCTAACAAATAATCTTCTAATCAATCAACAATAATGGGATTTGAATAATAATTTGACAAGATAAAAGATTTTTATTGAATCATACGTACATGATACATCAATCAATAAAAGAAATGAGTAAGAATGAATGGATCCTGATTGATGATGAAACAAGGAGCGTTGCGTGAAAGACCAATGGCTCGCACTGGTTTTTTGCTGTCACCACACAAAGTTAGTGCCATCAAGCCGGCTGGCTTCACTCAGCATGCTCTCTGCAAGACTAGACATAGCTGGATAGAAATAAAACACAAAAGGCAAACTGGGCCACTTGCTCAATAACCCTCAGCTTCTGGATTTGAAACTATCCCCCTGTATGGCTGTCCTAGCCCTTGTCCACGATCCACTCAGAACTTTCACTGAAGTCCCCACTATAGAAAGCGCCCTCCTACAATCCTGGCTGTCCAAAAAGACTCAAAAATTTTTGTCCCAAATTAGAAACTTTTTGGCTCCCTGTACTCCCCTTGCCAACAGTACTCCAACCATGCAGATAGCACAGAGATCAGATGCCCCTACAAAAAGTGCTCCCTCCTCAAAGGTAAGCTGCTCTCCAAGAATGGCAGGAATCTGATCAAAACAGGTCCAAGCTTTCACCACACCACAGGCAACATAACCTGCTCTGATACCATGACAAATTCCAAGGACTAGCTATGGAGTATCATAACAGCATAGTAAGCACACTATGAAAGCTTGAAAAAACCAGCTATGGAGTAGAACACAAAAGCAAGAGAGAGAGGACTTCAAAGCTCACACAACTTGAATGATTATTCAAAGTGTAGTAGGGCGTGGAAACCCCTCGAAACTTTGGGCTACATTTAGCATGTAATGTATAGAGGTGGTGTCTTGCTAATTCTAACTCTCGAACCCACATGGGTCCTCAACCTACTTGATACTACTTGCCTAATTAGCACAAGTGGGGTGTACTATGTACATAAATGTTTTACCCCCATGTCTTATGCACAACGTACAAGTTACAAGTATACAAGCCTTAAGGGGCAAAATAGGCATTTATTTCAACAGTAATGGCTAAAGAATCGGAAGCTATCGGTTTTTTGTTTAGTGAAGATCGGTTGGATGGCACAAACTACTCCTTGTGGAGTTACATGATGAAGAATCTTCTCATAGCGAAAGGGTTGTGGGATTTGGTCAATGGTGATGAGGAAAGGCCTCCGTCTTTGGCACCTCCTACACCTCGTGGATCATCATCATCAACATCATCTTCTACATCTTCGGAAGAACAAAAGAAGTGGGATAGAAGGGATGCACAAGCACATTCTATGGTTGCTCTTGCTGTGAAAAGATCTATCTTACCTCATATTAGGTCTTGTAAGACATCTAAAAGTGCGTGGGATACACTTTATACTATGTATAGAGTCAAAAATCCAGCATGAGTGGTGTATCTTAGAAATCAATTTTCTTTGTTGAAGATGCAAGAAGGGGATCAAGTGCCCAATCACTTGACGAAGATCAAGGATCTTTGTGAGGAGCTTCTCAATATTGATGAAATAATTGAGGATGCTCAATTTGTTTCCATTACTCTCAACTCACTACCTTCATCTTATCTTCCATATGTTTCATCTTTGAGTATCTCTCTTAGGGGACAGCAACTCTCCTTTGATGAACTTGTTGGGTTGCTTCTTCAAGAGGAGCAAACGAGGCAAAACTTTGCGGGTGACACTCAACAAGATCAAGCTTTCTTCACGAAAGGCAAGGGCAAAGGCAAGTCAAAAGGAAAGGGGAATCCTCCTTCCAAGGATGAGCGAAAGCCAGTTGGAAGTCAAAATGTCAACACTCAAAAGAAGAAAGGGAAGTGCCATTATTGCAAAAGGTATGGGCACTTCATCAAGGATTGTAAGAAGAAGCTTGCGAAAGAGGAGAGTAAAGGAATTGATACTAGTGCTTCACTTGCTACTTTGGAGCAAGAGCTTGAAGCTAGTGGTGATCTCTTCAACCAAGACTATGCTTTTGTGTCTAATATTGCTTTTACTAGTACTACTACATCTATGAGGAATTCAGATTCTGTTTTGCAAGTTGCTGATTTTCAGCCCATTGAATGGGTGATTGATAGTGGTGCTACTCATCATATGACTTCTCGTAAAGAAGCATTCACTAAATTAGTGAAAGTGCAAAATGGAAGTAAGGTACAATGTGCGGATGATGCATCTTATTCTATTCATGGAATTAGAATTGTACTAATGGTGAAGAAAAGTACATTAAAAATGTGCTTTATGTTCCGGGAATCAAGAAGAATCTTCTTTCGGTTTCAACTATGTCGAAGCAAGGACTAGTTGTTGAGTTCAAAGAAGATAAGTGTCTTGTCAAAGATCCTAAAAGATCACTCTTGATTATTGTTTCGGGAACAATGCATGCTGGCTTATTCATTATGGATACCTATGAGCGACGAATTCCCTCTACATGTCTTATTGCTTCTACATCACAATCATTGGAGTTGGCTGAATTGTGGCACGCAAGATTTGGGCATCTCAACTTTGCAGGTTTGAAGAAGCTGAAGACATTTAATATGGTAGAAGACATTCCTACTATTGAGCAGCCGGAAGGGCATGTATGCGAGAGGTGCATACTTGGAAAGTTTCAAAGGAAACCTTTTCCAATTCATGGAACTATAAGGGTTCTTGATAAATTTGATTTGGTTCATAGTGATAAATTCAATGAGGACCGAATCCATTGGAAAGTGCATCTATTTTGTGACTTTTATTGATGACTTTTCCCGTTTACATGGATCTATCCTATGAAGGCTAAATCGGAAGTTTTTCAACATTTCAAAGATTTTCTAGCAATGGTGGAAAATCAGTTTGGGCATTCTTTGAAGACCCTACGCACCGATCGAGGGGAATACATTAAAAATAAGTTCGGTGCATTTCTTCGAGAAAAGGGAATTCAAATTCAAATGACAACTCCCTATACGCCTCAACAAAATGGTGTTGCCGAGCGAAAGAATCGCACAGCCCGTTGCATGCTCAAAGCAAAGGGGCTGCCTCACAAGTTTTGGGCTGAAACAATTATAACGGCAGCATACATAAGCAATCGTTGTCCTACTAAAGCATTAAAAGTATTAACTCCTTATGAAGTTTGGTATGGAAAGAAGCCTACAATCTCTCACTTTCGCATTTTTGGTTGTACGGCTTATGCTTTTGTTCCAAATAAACTTCGTACAAAGCTTGAGGATAAAGGAATTAAATGCATTTTTGTTGGCTGTAGTAGTGAAAGCAAAGGCTATAGGCTGTTCAATTTGAGCACTAAAAAGATTATTGTTAGTCGTGATGTGCATTTTGATGAAAAGAATTCATTGGATGTGGCCCCAACTCATATCTTGAAGGGAGACAGCCCACATAGTGTGAATGTTGAAGTTTTTCCAGATTTGGTACCATCTTCTATTGCTGGAGATAAGGGGCAGCAATCAACCAGTTTCGACCTGCCCAACACCTCATCAAAGTTTAGAGCCTAATGTTCATCAAGAACCGCCCATTGTTGCTCATAATCAGCCTGCAAGAACTGTTGGACAGCAAGGATCAGTTTTGGAAGATCTTGGACAGCCAAGTGCGGTGTCGGAGGATCTTGGACAACAAATTGTAAGAAGAGACATGGTTGTTGGACAGCCCAAAACAATCCCACGGTGGCTGTTGTCGACTTTGAGGGACAGCAAAGTAAGTTCATTTTATGATGGAAAGACACGTGCCTCTACAAAATCAGTGGACTATGCTGATTTTTCAGATTTTGCTCTTACATCTCATGGAGATGTTGCAGAAGAACCTGTTTTCTATGAGCAGGCCAAGGGAGTAAAATGTTGGGAGGATGCGATGCAAGATGAGTATGACTCACTTATGAAGAACCAGATTTGGGTTCTTGTTGATCTTCCTCATAGGAAGAAGGCAATTGGTTCTAAATGGGTATACAAAATCAAGTATAAGGCAGATGGTACCATTGAAAGGTACAAGGCAAGGCTCGTTGCCAAAGGCTATGCTCAACAAAAGGGGATTGATTATGAGGAGACTTTTTCTCCTACTGTTCGGATGACTACAGTTATGGACTTGGCTCATTACATTCGCCGCGTCCATTCTTTTATTGTTATTATGCATAAGCGGGCCTAAGGGCCCTTTTTATTCATATACTGGCCTTGGGTCCTATTTGGTTATATTTTTTGGACTTGGTCACATTGATTTGGAGTGGGGGTCCTCCTATTGGGAGGGCGCACTATTTTCCCTCCAAATCCTTTTCCCTCCCATTTTTTTGAATCATCCATTCGATTCAGGGAGAGGGTATAAGTAGGGCAGCATTGTATTCCTTTATTCAGTTTATGATGATTGCTCCTCCTTAAGCATTCTCTTCCTGCTTTCTAGCTTAAGTCCTGCTTTCTAGCATAGCTAGTGAATCTTAGCTTGTAACTTGGTATCAGAGCACTTTCCTGCAGATTGGTGGAGGCTGTCCAGCGCCCTACCACCCATCACTTTCATCGATTTTTCTCCGTCATTTTTACAGATTGGTGGTGGCTATCCAGCCCCCTACTGCCCATCACTTTCGACAATTTCTTCATCATTTTTGGCAGTTTTGGTGGAGGTTGTCAAGTGCCCTGCTAACCCATCACTTTCGTCGATTTTTTCGGCAGATTTTAATTGTTTTTGCAGATTTGGTAGCTATTGCCCAGCACCCTACTACCTCATCATTTTTGACACTTTTCGTCACCGATTTGCTGTCCATTTTTTATATTGATTGGAGGCTGTCCAGCGCCCTACTACCATCTCATTTTTAGCGGTAACCCATCACTTTCGTCGATTTTTTTGGCAGATTTTCATTGTTTTTGCAGATTTAATAGCTATTGTCCAGCGCCCTACTACCGTCTCATTTTCAGCGGTTCTTTTCACGGACTTGCTGTCCGTTTCGGCTATTGATTGGAGGCTGTTTGGCACCTTACTTCAGCACCTTTTTTTCAACCTATTCTTCAGCATATTGTGGATCTTGGTAGTTGCTGCCTAGTGCCCTATTATCTTCAGCTTTTACCTCTCTTTGTTGGCACTACCGAGTGAACGACGGATCAGCACCCACCCAGGTATTGCTTGCGCCCTTTTTGCACTTCCTTTTGGCACCTACTTGCTGTCTTTTCTGCTCATATACTGCTCTTTCCAGCCCCCTATTCATGTTCATATTGTTGCCTCACACCCTCCTCTTTCCATTTTTCCATTTTGTTAAAAACCTTCTACTTTCTCAGCCCCTCATTTTCTGATTATTATCCATCTTGATTGACTGTTTACGTGCCATTTTTGGTGATTTCGGAAGTTAGACTAAGTTGGGGTGACGACAAACGTCCTCTCCCTCAGGTTTTTGTCTCTTCCTTAGTCCCTATGGCGACTTCTTCATCAGAAGACCCTCCGCAGAGCTCTTTAGATGATCGTTTTACACATATTGATTCCCGCATGGATCATCTTGAGAGTCGTATTGATCGTATTCTTTCTAGCCTTGAGACTATCCTACCACGAGGGGATACCACCCCCCCAGACATTCTTCATCGTCCTGGTAAAGCACCTTTATTTCCTATTTTGAGTACGCCTGCTCCTGCTCCATCTCCATCTTCAGGAGGTACTTTTGGTAATACGTTTGGTCTCCCTTCATATAGTGGTAGTTCTTATGGGTCTCCTTTCGGGTCTTCTGTACCACCACCTGGATTTCCCTCTGCACCACCAGGATTTCCTTCTTCTACTTTTTCAGGTAATCCTGAGCCTCATTTGTGCGTGATTTTCGTGATCGCATCCAGCTTACTACTTATTCTGGTTCATCTGATGGGAATATCTTGGAAAATTGGTTCTCTAAGTTGCTCTTTTTATCATTCAGAGTACATCAGTTGCTGCTCCTCTTGCTCCATCCATGGGTCCTCTTCCTCAGGTGATTTCTAACTTATTGCATCGGTATTCTGTGGTCTTTTCAGAACATACGTCTCTACCACCATTACGAGATGTCACCCACCATATTGATCTTATTCCTGGTGCTACCCCACCCTCTCGTGCTCCATATCGTATGTCTAAAGATGAAAGTGATGAGGTCCAGCTCCAAATTGCTTTCCTTTTAGGTCAGGGCCTCATTGTTCCTAGCCATAGTCCTTTTGGTGCTCCTGTCCTCCTTGTTGCCAAAAAAGATGGAACCAAACGCCTTTGCATTGACTATCGTGCTTTAAACAAGCTGACTATCCGTAATCAATATCCTATAACTCACATGGATGACCTTTTTGATCAGCTTGGCACTTCTTCCATCTTTTCCAAAATTGACCTACGTTCTGAATACTACCAAATTAGGATGCGTCCTTCTGATGAGCATAAGACTACATTTCGTACTCATTTGGGTTTGTATGAATTTCGAGTTCTTCCATTTGGTGTTCAGAATGGTCCACCGACCCTCAGAATGCTATGAATAATATTTTACGTCCTCTTTTAGGTGTTTGTGTCTTAGTTTATTTTGATGACATTCTTGTTTTTAGTACTTCTTTGTCTGATCATGTAAAACATCTATCTTCTGTGTTTGAAATACTTATTAAGCATCAACTGTTCGCCAAATTGTCCAAATGTTCTTTTGTCGTGGCTGAAATCGAATTTTTGAGTTTTCTTATTTGTGGTGGACGTATTCGTCTTGATCCTCAGAAAGTTCAGGCCATTGAGAATTGGCCTGTCCCAATTGATGTCATTCTGTTCGTATGTTTTTAGGTATGGCAACCCATCTTCATCGTCCTGTTAAGTATTTTGCCACTGTGGCTGCTCCGCTTCATTCGTTACTAAAGAAGTCTCATGCCTTTGTTTGGACTTCTGAGTGTCAAACTGCTTTTGATGTTGCCATTGTTTCTGCTACTGTTATGTGTCTTCCCCAGTTTGATCAGCGTTTTATTGTTGAGATTGATGCTAGTGCTATTGGTTTAGGCGCTCTTCTCCGTCAGTCCAAGTGTGTTATTGCTTATGAGTCTCGTCGTTTGCGCTCTTATGAGCAACGTTACTCTGTACATGAAAAAGAGCTACTTGTTGTCATCCATGCTCTTAAGAAATGGCGTCATTATTTGTATCTATTCCCTTTGATATTATTACTGATCATCAGTCTCTCCATTACCTTTTTTCTCAGCGTGATCTTAGTGATCATCAATATCGTTGGTTACAATTTTTACAGTCTTTTCATTTTGATATTTTGTATCGTCCAGGCAAGGCAAACACGGCCGCTGATGCTTTATCTCGTCTTCCTGCATTGTTACATAGTATTGTTGCTTCAGTTCCTTCTTGGTTTGATGATTCACCGGCCGCATATTTGTCCTGTTCTAACTTTTCTGATGTTTATCATACTCGTCCCCTTTCGTCCTCTCAGAAGTTCCAGGTTTATAATATTGTTGATGATCGTTTATACCACTATGGTGCTTTATGTATTCCCAGTTCTCTTTCCATTCGTCCTCAGTTGTTGTCTGATGCTTCATGCTTCCCCTATTGGTGACCACTTTGGTTTTCAAAAGTCTTATGCACGTCTTAAAGACAATTTCTATTGGCCATCCATGAAGTCTGAGCTAGCCCATCTTATTCGTGATTGTCCTTTTTGTGCCCGTAATAAATACTCCCGTGCTAAGTCCGCTGGTTTGCTCCAGAGTTGGCCCATTCCTCATCGCCAGTGGACATATATTTCTATGGACTTTATCCTTAGTCTTCCGCATACCCGCCGTGGTCATGACTCTTGTATGGTGGTGGTAGATCGGTTCTCGAAACAAGCACACTTTATACCGGTCCGCAATACTATTACAGCTGAGCAGTGCGCACGTCTTTTTCTATCAGATATTTTTCGCCTGCATGGTATGCCACGTACTATCCTATCTGATCGGGATAGTAAGTTTACATCTACGTTCTGGACAGAGCTTATGCGTATTTTGGATGTACAGCTTCTGATGGGTACTGCTTATCATTCTACTGCTAATGGGCAGACTGAGGTCCTTAATCGGATCCTTGAGGATTACCTTCGACATTTTGTTTCTCCTTCCGGAAAGGATTGGGACCAACATTTATGTTTGGCAGAGTATAGCTATAATAGCTCTGTTAGTACCAGCACTGGAGTTTCACCTTTCTTATTGGCTCATGGGTATGCTCCACTTTTGCCAGGGGTGCCTCTTCCTCCTGATGATACACCAGTTACCATTGCTTCTTCTTTATCCGGTGCTCGTGAGCTTATTGCTAGGGCTACTACTCACTTACAGCATGTTCAGCAGCGCTATCAGACTTCTGTTGATCGTCATCGCTGTCATGTTGAGTTTCAGGTTGGTGATATGGTTTACCTCCGGTTACGCTTTGCACGTCATCACTTTGTTCAGGGTCACGCTTCTACTGAGAAGCTTGCACCACGCTATTATGGGCCTTACTGTATCTTGGATCGCCTCAGCCCTGTTACATAGCGGTTACAGTTGCCTGATTCTACACGAGCTTGTGATATCTTTCATGTTAGCCTGTTACGAGCTGCCATTGAGGATGATACTCCTCGCGATCTCACATTTACCAGAGCCAGAGTTGTTCCCTTTTTTGCCAGCCGCCATCCATCAGGTTCGCCTTCAGTACAGTCGACGTCGCAGGCAGGTTCAGTTTTTAGTACAGTGGGATGGTCGTCCACTTGAGGAGGCCACTTGGGAGCCTATTGATGTGTTTTATCATACACCATTATTGGCAGATCAGGCTCGAGCCCTCATGGCTTTAGTTCTCTCCTCTACTACAGATGTCATTGTGGATGTTCCCTCTGCTTCATGATTCGGCTAGCTATGACTATTCTTTATTGTCGTATTTTCTTAGTACTTGCTTTACACAGTTATGATGCTTTTGGGGTATCTGTTGTGACGACTTATGTCCTCTCCATCAATATTTCCATTAGTTTGTGATTTTTCAGTATTTAGCATGCTTACATTATTGTTTTAGATAGTCATGATGCTTGCTAGCCGGTGGAGGGCTTTGTTTTTCTGCAGGGGAGAGTTATGGACTTGGCTCATCACATTCGCCGCGTCCATTCTTTTATTGTTATTATGCATAAGCAGGCCTAAGGGCCCTGTTTATTCATATACTGGCCTTGGGCCCTATTTGGTTATATTTTTAGAACTTGGTCACATTGATTTGGAGTGGGGGTCCTCCTATTGGGAGGGCGCACTATTTTCCCTCCAAATCCTTTTCCTTCCCTTTTTTTTGAATCATCCATTTGATTCAGGGAGAGGGTATAAGTAAGGCAGCATTGTATTCCTTTATTCAGTTTATGATGATTGCTCCTCTTTAGCCTCCTTAAGCATTCTCTTCCTGCTTTCTAGCTTAAGTCCTGCTTTCTAGCATAGCTAGTGAATCTTAGCTTGTAACTACTACCGTGAGGGTAGTAACCTCCTTGGCTACCCACTTTGGTTGGCGTTTGTGGCAACTTGACATAAAGACAACATTCCTCAATGGTGATCTCAATGAGGAAGTGTACCTTCAACAACCTGCTGGTTTTTTGGTTGAAGGCCAAGAAAATAAAGTTTGTCTTCTCAAGAAGGCACTTTATGGACTAAAGCAAGCTCTGAGGATGTGGATAAAAAGATACATGCCTACTTTTGTGATCGAGGGTTTACTAATAGTCCTAGCAAATCTACTCTTTATGTAAAGCATACTTCAGATTATATCATCATTATTTTGCTTTATGTTGATGATATTATTATTACGGTAAGTAATGAGCAGCAGATTGATGCCGTAATACTTGATCTTGGTACGGTTTTTGAAACCTCAGATTTAGGCCTATTGCACTTTAATCTTGGCCTTGAATTTGTACAAGGAGCTGGAATTTTCATCTCTCAAAAACGCTACATTGGGCAGATTTTGAAGCGGTTCAAGATGGAAGATTGCAAGCCGGTTGCTACACCTATGGAGACAGGTCTGAAATTAAGTAGTCAAGGTGATGGTGAATCATTTGACACTACTTTATATTGTCAAGCTGTTGGCTGTCTCATTTACCTATGTAATTCAAGACCGGATATTTCTTATAGTGTCTCACTCATGAGTTAATTCATGCATGCCCCGATGACATCACATTGGAAAGCGTTGAAGAGGACCTTTCGATATCTTCAAGGAACAAGAAGTCATGGACTGGTTTTTCCTGCTTGTGATGATGCATGTTTGGTTGGTTTTAGTGACTCGAATTGGGGTGGAGATCAAGACACTAGACGCTCTACAAGTGGACATTGCTTTTTCTATGGAAATTCTGCAATTTCGTGGTCAAGTAAAAAGCAGCCCACTGTTGCTACTTCTTCTAGTGAGGCAGAATATAGAGCGATATTTTCAGCCAGAACAGAGAGCTGAGAAGACTACTTGTTGACATGAAGTTTGGCGAGCCCTCAGCCACTCTTATCTTGAGTGATAATCAAAGTGCTATTGCCATTGCACAGAATCCTGTTTTTCATGTGAGGACGAAGCACATCGAGATCCATTATCACTTTGTTCGGGAGAGACTTCATGATGGCGACATTTTACTTGAATATTGTCCTACGGAGGATGATATTGTGGACCTCTTCACTAAGGCGTTGCCTAGAGTCAGATTTGAAGCTTTATGCAAAGCTTTAAATTTGATACCATGTGCTGGTTTTGTTACATAGTGAAGATTTCAGTTTTTGCATTGTCATTTAAGGAGGGTGTTAGAAATAAATGACTATGCTAAAGTTAATCCATAGGTTATTTTGACCCAAAAGGTCGATTTGTGTAACCATGGGTATTTAGTTATTTAGGCCATCTTAAGTTTGTCTTAAGTTCAGTTGGACCCAATTTTGGTCATGTGCTGAGGGGTCTAATTTTGTTTAGGGGCCCTATCTTGACTTTGGGGGTGCCCTACATTTAGTAAGTGGTTAACCTTAGGGTTTGGTGGCATTTGGTCACATCCAGGTAGAGTACTTAGATGCTCATTGTGTATTCCATTTTAACAGTTTGGCTAAGCATTGCTCTCCATTGCTCTTGTTGTTGTTTTCTCTCTCTCTCTTAGAGTTGGGCGCCCAGCCTCTTCTCTCTTGTTTTTTGTGGAGATTGATTGATAACTAAATCTTGGTGACTTGACTCTTGCTTTCCTACAAAGACCCTCTTCTTCTTGGTCACAAATGTGACCAAGAAGATGGCAGTAGTTGTGATGGTGGAATCCCAAGGGAGGCCTCCTACATCGTGCATCAAAAAATCGATGCAGTGTGCTGCACACAAGGTCCACGTGATGGCAAGATAGTCTCTCTCTAACAAAGCACACATGGCCACACAATTGCTACCACCTGCACTACATGTTGCTCCCCCACGTCCATGTATATCCTCATAAATAAACTCTCCTGACATAGAGTAACAAAGCAAAAACAATGGTGGAAAAAAGCTTCAATAAGGTGTTTTGCATGCAAATCTCCACAACCTCGCTTTTTCCATCTCCATTGTGCTAGAATCACCTTCCATAAATTGCTACCTTGAAATAGAGTGCTCATACATGCATCGTAAGCTCCTATTGCTCTCTCCACAATCTACTCAAGCGAATAGAAAGTGTGCCCAAGAGTCGAGTTTCACAGCAAGTATAAAAAAGTTTCCAGGGTTTTTTATGCAACGTTTTGACGTTCTAAAACATTGTTGTCACAAGACGTCATTCCAAAGTATCAAAATTACCTTAAATATCCGTATCGTGTTGACAATCTCAAGCATAAAATTGAAAATCTCCAATGCCTCATGTGGTCTTGTAGCATCCCATATATGAGGGAATATATTGTCCTTCACTAACAAGTTGATGATCATGTGTGCCTTCTAACCTCTCTTGATGTAGTCCTTAAGTTCTTGCTTAGTTTAAGAAATAGGCTCTTGCCCTACAACAATTTCCTAACATTTTTTGTCGACAAAAATGTTCTACGTCTTAAACTTCCACACACTATAATTTGTGCCATCAAGTCTACTTAGCTCATTAAACAAACTCTCACTGAGGATAGCCATGCTAAATTCTTGAAGCTAACAAAAAAATACTTTGAAATCAATGTTTCACTGAAACGTGTTTCATTCAATGAAACTCCATTTCGAAAAATCTGTTTCAAACAGACCTTTTGAAACGGATTTTAAAATTAGAGCCCAAAAAAAAAACCCCCTAATGTGTGTCTGTGAAAGTTTGGCATATAAAACTTTAATTATAACTGTAGGGAATAGTAGAATTATGAATACCTTGTGCATGTGCATTATGTGATGTATCCTTAGTCATTCAAGTGTGTCGATTACCAACATAGATGCACGCCATTTTGGAACGTTGCATTCCGGGAGCGTTCCGAACGCTGGTTTCGGAATGGTTTCGAAATTCTGCAGCGTTCTGAATCGGAACACTGCAACAAAAAAGATTGTTTTTTTTGGTTTTAGGGTGAAATGCGTCTTGGGGGTGGGGGAAAACAACATGTAGGGATGTAAAAAAACATTCAAACTCATTGCAAAGCATAATAACTGCTAACTTGTCGACACTACTAATTGGGAATGGATAACGGAGTCTGGGTAACTACATAGTACAAGACTAAGTTTTTGGTACCAAGAGTACATTGCACTTTCAAGTAAGTAGAAATGACTCAATGATGGGGATATAAGGATGTATAGATGTTGCAAATATAAGATCAAGTTGGTACTAATACGAGTTTCTAAGTTTTCTCAATAGAATCTAATTCCAAATTTTGTTATTTGTATGCTGCTACACCTACAAAAAACCAATAAGTTGCCAAAGCTCTACATTCATTCTAGTGATTGCATAGTTATCACCTTCACGGCATCAATAAATGGAAGGCTTGACAAAGTAAATTTGGTACAGATTGATGAAAACTCATTAGCAATTCAAAGTAGCCACAATTGACCATTATCACTGATAATTCATTCAAGGAGTTTCAAACAAATTCAGCAAGAAATGATTTATCCCTAAGCAGCTATATTGAGATTGCACTTCTTTATCGTGAGGGTTTGTAAGTCTATAGGTGTTTTTGCTCATAAATTATTTCCATTTACAGAGATTTGTAGTAGTGCAGAGAAACTCTCACAAAGTAAAGTGTATCTCCTGCTATAAATTTCTTACTAGTATTCCTGTGACTTCCTGTTCTATGTACACGAAAAGCCCACTCATCTGTGTCTATTAATCAGTCATGGTCATGGTATTAATTAGTCATCTGTATTAATCTCCTAATAACCTTTCTCATAGGTAGCAGTAGCTCTACTTTGGTAGGTGACTCTTTGCAACTGTGAGCCTTATGGAGACATGGAGCTATTAAAAGAAAATTCCATTTTTTTTGGAACAGCGTTCCGGAACGTGGGGGTCTGAAACGCCATTTTGGTGCAACTCAGATTACCAATTGTTTATATTGTCATTGTATAGAGCTATAATCATTGTCTAGACACTTAAACAATACTTGGTTTTCCTTTAACAAAAGGTTGGGAATTATACCAAGCCAAAAAAAAAGCCCTGAAAACGTTCCACCGTTTCCTTTCCGATATAACCGATTCTTTCCCGTTTCAAACACGTTGTGAAAAGGCTTTTTGAAAAGTCCACAAAACAGTGTTTGAAATAACTGAACAATTGAGATGCTTCCAAAACCTAGGGCTGAACCTCAGTTAACGTATTATGCTAGAACACCCAAGAGCTTCTGACTTGAACCTCCACACATATGGCCCTACTATTTGTTGTAAAGCTGACTCAGGTGCACCAATGTGGCCTGTAAGACTCTAAGGGGTGACACTCCCTAAAGGTCCCAGAGCAAGTTAGGAAGTCAAGGACTGAGCCTCCGACCTGTGGTAAGCCAGCCAAGTAGTCCAAAGTCATGAGCTAGCTCTGGAGCTCGAGTCATGGCCTAGTCAGGAGCCAAGTTGATTCTGCTGCCGAGACGGCTCCCGGGACCCATGTCCGGGAGCCAGACTAATTCTGCCAGGCTTAATCAGCAAAATAAAAACTAAGTCCTAAAAAGCGTGCTCTACCAGAAAACAGTATATTCCAGGACAGAGGGGCACGCCGAATCACACCAAAACTATAGGGGGAGTCCGGTAGACAAAAACTTGGGCAGCTCAACCAATCAGTCTATGTATGAATGTAACCTCTTCCAAATTTTATAAAGTTAATCCTTGGGGATAATTACCATCTCAGTTTCGCCTCCGGGACTGGTCTAAGTGGAAAGACCCCTATTACAACCTTTTTGCATCGCTGGCGCCTAAGGGTCCACGTCACTGACATGTGGCTCGCCACTATCCCATTAGGTCAGTTTGGCGACCACTATGCCTTGAGTTTCATGTGTGGCTTGTCTTTGCCTTTGGTTACCTTTTGAGGACGGATTCTAAGTTGGCTTTCAGGTTGGTTGGGATTCCAATTTTCTTAAGTCTGAATGGTTAAGCTTGTTACGTTTTCTAAGTTGGCTTTTACGTAAGTGCATCATGGATGAATGTTAGACTTAGGCGCGTGTTGGGGAAACCACTCAAGTCCCAGCGCCTTTTGAGGCGCCGACGCAACACTATCCCTTACCCAAGATCCACTTGGTGCCTCTCTCTGATCTCTAGATGAAATGTGGATCTTACTTCCAAGTAAGCTATGCGAAAAAGCTTCCAACAAAATCTAACAAATTTCGTATGGTTGTCTTCCCCTTGATGAATACCTTGATCAGATCTCTCAAGTTTTGACAAGCAAAGATCCTAATCATGAATAGAATCTAACACAAACAGATATTCTTCCTCTCTTGACACATAGGGGTGATTGTTTGCAAACAAAAGCTATATGAACAAGAGCTTTGAAACCTCAACATACTTACAAAGCCTAACTATGGAGCATCTTAACTACCATAGACGACACTAATGCCTTCAAAAGCAAGAGAGAAATTAGCTAGAATAATGAAGAACACCAACCAAAGGAATAAACCTTAAGCTCCTTGACTCAAGTGTTCCTTCTGCTTCAAAGATAATAACGGCTCAATGTGCTTCCATTAATATTAATGCCTGGTTTTGACAGACTTGTATCCTCTCTTTAGGAAAAACTTTTGTATCATATCTAATAGTGTTGGTATGCATCATCGTCTTCTGCTTCAAAGACCAAAATAGTTCAACTTAAGATAAGTGCCTGATTTTGACAGACTTATTATAACCTTTCTAGTGGCAAACATGAATCTTCATACCATTTTCCACAAGAACTTCGACTTCAACAGATTCTATTCCACTGAAAGCTTCACTGTAAAAAAAACCGCCATTCTTATCATTATTGTTCAAGGTTGAACTCCATACAGAAATGATGAGGAACAAACTTGTGAGTGCAAAAGAATCAATCCTCCCCTAAAAAAAATTCACGTTTAACGCAATACTTTCCAACGTGATGAGTGACATATATACGATGCCAATTGCAGAGATCAACCATACTAATCGTTGCAACTAGCCCTAATTGCAATAATGATTGTGAGCTGCAAGCATTGTGATCGGAACAATATGTGCATAAATGCTTCTTGTTCACTTACCCGATTCATTCATGGCGCCATGGAACAAGACTTGAAAGACCTCATCACTCGAAACCTTTGCCTTTCAAAATGAGAGGCATCTCGTCGGTAGAATTGGATCATGGATGGATGAGGGAGGAAGAAGAGAAAGCAACGCAAGCCCTGGGAAATAGAAAAATATACCTGAGGGAGAGCGCCGCCCTTGCCCCAAAGCGGACCAATATTTTCTTTGTTTTGACCGTGTCGTGACATTCTGTCATGCTCTTCGAGCTCTGATGACGTACTCGACATTCGGTGTGTTTGGCTCACCAGGAGAAGCGGCAGGCGTGGCAGCACAAGAGAAGGAAAAAAACTACTCCAACAAGCACCCCACTGATGCTTTCCTTCCCTTGGCAATTGAGATTTATGGCACCTTGCATCGACGCTTTGAGGGTTTTCTTCGCATGTGTTTTCATCAGGCGGCAGAGCGTCAGGGTATTCCTGGTTCTATTCTCGTGGCTTCTTTCAAACAACGTGTTTCCATTGCCCTACAACGTGCTCAGACCCTATCTATTCTGCAACGGGCGACGATGGCTGGGTCTACTACATCTCATCTCCCTTCATTAGCCGACTCACCACCTCTTCACTTTTTTGATCTGCTGCAGTCAGTTGGCAGACTCTCACGGACATCATCATAGTTTATGCACTTTTATTTTTAATGCCAGGATTTGGATTAATCTTAACTTTACTGCAAGCTTCGCTCTTGTTTGAGCCTACTTTTGTTTAAACTTCCCCTTTGGGGTGTATATATCTTTTTCATCAATGTACCTACTATTTTTTCCTATGAATAAATGCACCAAGGGATTTGGGTTCATAGTTGGGTTTGAGTCCTCGTTGGGGACTTCGTTGGCGTCAGGCACTTCGGTCTCTTGTGCCTTGGTTTGCCTTTGTTGCCTTCGGGGACTTCGACCACTTGGTTGTCGTCGATGACTTGAACTAAGGCCACAAGCTAAAAGCACTTTGTGGGTAGAAATCTTAAGTTTCTTCAAAAGCACTCTTTTGAAATACAACAAATGTTTTCAAAAAGAATCACAAAGATATGGAACCTCTCTATTCTCTTCTAGCACTTATATCTAGCAAATCAACACATAGAATGTAGAAATCTTGATCTACCTATGATCTATCCTCAATCTAATGACTCTTGCCACTTCCTAAGATTGAAACACACTCAAATGAAGTTCAATAAACTCACAATCTAGAGATCCAATCAAAATTACGGTTTTGACAAATCACAACAAATTAATTATTTCGAATTCTACATGCAATTGCCTAAAACTTGATATGGTAGCCTCAAGTGAGACCTATCTAATGCATCCAAAATCGGCCATTTCTAGTAAGTATGGTGTGAAATTGGAATTCATCAAGTTCTATAACCTAAAATGAGTTTTGATCTACAAATATCCAATCTACATATGCAAGAAACTCGAATTTTGGATAGAAATCAATCTAGCATGCTCTAGCATTGATATCTTCACCAAATCATTGATGGATATACTTGATCCTTTCACAACCCTGCAACACAAGCTCTAATACCAAAATGTGAAAAAATCAACATCTACTCAATGAAAAAGATGAAAACTCACTAAGAACCTGATCAAACATCAAACATAAGATATGAAATTTTTGTCCATACAAAAATAGTAAGCTACTATATTTCTCACGTGTGGACAACCCCCCCCCCCCCCAAAGGTCCTATTGGTCCTAGTGTATTCGGGAGGGTCCATTTGTATTTGTACTGTGGGCCCTATCAGTTTATAAGGATCAGTTGGCCTCGCCACGATGCAAGTCGACGGGACACGTGTCCCACCAACGGCAACCTAGGTTATGCATGGGTTGCATGAGTGAACAACTATATGTACAATGTAATTCATTTTGAGAAATACAGTTGCTGTGTGAGCTTGCTGTGGAGAGTGTTTTCTGTCCGTGTTACTGTGTAGCATGATCTGTGTTCCTGTTCGAAGCAAATTCTAAGTTGGTATCAGAGCCGTACAGGGAGTGTACACAGTACAGCATCGTCGTTGAAGAGAGCTTCGGGAGAATTGTCTTCTGAGAGTTCGGGGTTTACGACGGGTTGAAGACGGAAGGAGAAGCACTGGTGCAAAGAGTTTAGCACACAGAAGCTTGGTGAGCTTGAGACTGTGTGAGGATTTAGAGACAAGAGTTGTCGGCTAAATCAGAACCTCAGCAAACGAAATTTTGAAATTCCGAAGCAGGCTATTTGGTGTTTGCAGTTAGTGTGCATTCAATCGGACACCGTTTGACAAACGGATTGAAGCATCAGAGTTCTAGCAATAGGACGACCTCAGAGCAAGAGGATAGGCCCGTTAGAACATTGTGAATAGGAAGCCAAGAATAGATTTGTGTGAAAAACCCTGGTCTAAGGTTTGGGAGCACAAAATCAGATATTTCTCTCCATTCTGAACCGTTTTGGAAGCTGTGAGAATCCAGAGGAGGGCGTCCTAATCAATTCTATAAGGTCTGAATAAAAAAATTCACATTGAAAGTTGAGTTGGGTCACTTCACAAGTAAAGTGTGAAGTTTCTTCAAGGTGAAGAAACATTTCAAAAACAAGGATTATTTGTGGCCCTTATGTGTACATGGTCATAATTAATGGTTGTAGGCCTAAACACATGGTGGTGGAGTTGGTATGGGTCTATCAATGAGTCATTAGGGAACTGAATGATGTGGCCCAGATAGGCTGCAGAGGTGTCCAGTGAGGTGTCACAGTGCACTACTGTGAAAGATTTCAGATTCTTAAGATCCAATCTACTTGAATGATCTTTGGTTAGAAAGAGAAATACACTATCAATTTCACCAATGTAGAAAAATCAGCATCTACACACAATTTGAGATGCAAACACTAATAGAACTTGATCAAACTTGAATGAAATGATTATGTACTGTTGTTGTCCGTACAAAACAGCAAGCTACTGTATTTCACACGTGTGGATCCAAAAATAACAAATATAGATCATTCTACACATAGACTTGCAAGCAATCACCAAGATAGTGCACCAATGGATAGTAGAACCCAAGAGAACCATGTATAAGCATGAAATGAGATAGAGAAGAGAGAAGACTCTCTCCACGAGTTACATCATTTTATAACAGGTCCAAACCCTATTTGGCCACTTGGCTTTCCCACCAAAATGCTAACCCTACCAATTTTGGGTCTAGATTCAATGTACCCAACTTATTCAAATTGAATCTACTCAAACTCGCATTCTATCTTTCCCACACTTTCAAAAAGTGTTTATTCAAATGAAATTTAGACTAATGAACTTTGAAAAGTCAACCTCTAAGTCTAAAACAAGTTTTGGCCTCAATATGCCAAATATGAAAATATTGCAAAATGTGATGAAACTAGTTGAATCTTTCACACTCCCTCTTCAACTGGTTTTAGCATAGACTTTGATAATACTCCAAGTGAAGTCCTATGCTTCATGAACAAGTCTTTTCCCAATGCTTTGGTGAAGATATCAGCTACACATTCCCTTGAAGACACATGTTGAAGCTCCACCTCCTTTGCAATGACTCGCTCCCTCACAAAATGATATTGTATCTCAATATGCTTGCTCCTAGCATGAAAGATAAGACTGGATGCCATTCTTTGGGCTGATTGATTGTCACAAAAGATGATTGGGCTCTCTGAAAAATCCAGCAAGTGAAGATCCTTGATCATCCTCTTGATCCATACCATCTCCTTTGTGCAATGTGTAAGAGCTTTGTACTCGGCCTCACTAGATGACAATGAGATAGTGGCTTGTTTCTTTGACATCCATGATATAGCTCCATCACCTATGAAAATACAATAAGAACTAATGGATTTCCTATCCATTACATCTCCAGCATAGTCCGAATCTGAAAATCCAAAAAGATTAGGTGATGATCCCTCATACAATATGCCAAAATCTCGAGTTCCAATGATGTACCTCAAAACTCGCTTTCCTAGCTTCCAATGCTCCTAGCATAGTTTTTGCCAATAGAACTTTGATCCATTATAAGAATGATCTTCTTCCTAAGAATAGATCTCCTTTCAATGATCATGTAATGCTCAAAATAGAAACAACCATAATTGATATAGAGAATAGTGTCCACTTGGGATGCTTCATTATTTCAATTTTACATGTAAAAATGTGACTAGAACATGAAGAATAAAATAGAATGTAAATGAAATGATTCCACCATGCTTCCAACTCTGAACTCTCTGGAAAAATACAGCAAACAAACAATAAATGTGAGTGATCAACTTTTGCTTGCATGTCTCTTCCTTTTTTGTCCTTTGTTGCCTTGTATCCACCATGATACTCCATGAATGAGCCTCCATCTTCATCTTGCCACAAGAAACCATCAAACCTTGGAAATCCATGAGTAGGTGAGTACATTAATGATGCAAATCCAGCACCACATGACTCCATAAACCAAGTAGTTTGCATTAGTCCATCTTCAAGATCTACTTGACACAAAAAAATGACCATGAATTCACCAAAAATTGACAATCTCCAAGTATTGGCACCAAGTAGCTCAACACTTGAGAACTTAGCCATGGATGAGTGACATAATCAACCTCCAATAGCTTCATTTCCATCAGCAAAATCAGCCAAGAATGCTAGTACAAATCCAACATCAAAACAATGCTCACCAATGTAGCTAGTTTTGCCATATCTTGACAATTTGCACACATCCACATGAAATTGCTCAAATATGAGATAGAACAAGTAAAGTAAACTTGAACAACACTTCCTTGCTGCTCATTTGACCTTACTTGAGTCTTCAATATTCTGTAAAAATAGATCCATAACACCTTTGCCAATTACCTATCCTTTGATGCTCTTGACTAGCTCCAAATTGCCAACTTCCCTTTTGACTAGTTGAAGCGCTTTGAGATCAATTTCTTGATCTTCAACTTGATCATCAAAGTCATTGAACAAAATTTGTTTTCCAGATCCATTACTTGATTTTACAGCAAGATAACATCCATCCACTTGCATAGCTCCATGTACACAAGAAGATCCTCCAAAAGATGTTTCACTCTTCATAAGAGATCGATACTCGAGATCCATTGCTTGGATCCACTCCTCTTCTTTCCTTGCTTGATCTACACTTGTAGGCTCGTCCAAAGAGGTTAGGAAAGCAGCATAATTTCCAGAAACTACTTGCTTACCCTTTTGATCATATGTGAGCCTTGAAGGTACTTGTGTTTCTCTTGATGTTCTCCTTGGCTTTTGACTTGATGAAGGTCCATCATCACCACTATCCAAAGTAGGATCCTTCTCATCAACATCAAGAATGTTATAACCATCTACTTTACCATCAATCATGCTTGAAGACACCTTTGGAATGTTTCCCTCATAAAAAATGATATCTCTACCAACAATCACTTTGTTAGTAGAAGGAATGTAAACCTTGTAGGCTTTACTCACCTCACTATATCCAACAAAAATACCTCTTCTTGAAGATGGATCCTCCTTGGTCATATCATCAAGAGTAATGTTGACATAGAATGTGCATCCAAAGGTTCTTAAAAAGTTGACACTCGGCCTCCTCTTGAATAGCATCTCAAAAGGTGTCCTTCCATCCAAAATAGCACTCGGCCACCTATTGCACAAGAAATTGGCACACAACAAAGCTTGATCCCAAAATGGTTTGTCAAGATTAGCACTTAACCTCATAGCTTTAGCACTTTCACATAAAGTTCTATTCTTCCTTTCAGCCACTCCATTTTGTTGTGGGTTCCTTGATGTTGTATACTCCCTCTTGATCCCATGCTCATCACAAAAGGCCTTGAGCTTGTTAGATATGTACTCACCACCATTGTCACCTCTCAAGCACTTGATCTTTGTGGAGAATTGGTTCTCCCTTGCATTCTTGAACTTGACAAAGACATCATACACTTCATCCTTGCTCTTTAGTAGATAGATCCAACAAAATCTACTAAAATCATCAATGAATGTTACATACATCTTAGCTCCACTATTGCTAATTGTAGTAAATCCATGAATATCCGAATGTACAAGTTGAAAAGGCTTTGTAGATCTAGAAATAGATCTAGTATAAGGTAGTCTATGTGACTTAGACAAAGCACAAGACTCACAAACATGCTTGTCATTACTTAAGGAACTTGGAAGACCAATCACAACCTTCTTCCTTGCCATTACCTCCAATGAATTGAAGTTGAGGTGTCCCATCCTTTTGTGCCAAACCTCTTGAATAGAAATTTGCTCCCTTGCAACACATCCAACTTGGTTAGCAATAACACAAGCATCAAGTTTGAACAACTTCCCTTGCCTTTTACCTTTTCCAATCAAGACATCCTTCCTTTTGATCAAACAAGCATCTCCATCAAACTTCACCTTGAGGCCCTTACTTAGCATTTGACTCACACTAAGCAAATTCTTGGTAATAGATGGAATAAACAAGACATCCTCCAAATGAACATTCCTATTTGTAGAGAGAGAAATAGGAATTGTGCCAATCCCTTTGATTGCACACTCACCATCATTGGCCGTGTAGATCACCCTCTTGTCATCTCCATATGCCAACAAAGAAGTGAAGTACTCTTTGTGAAAGGTCATGTGTGAACTTGCTCCACTATCAATCCACCAAGGATCTAGATCTCCATCATTAGCAAGCATACATGAAGACATCACAAAAGCATCATCATTTGCATTTTGCACATCCAAACCATCCTCATCAAGAGTAAGATTACCTTGCTTGTCTCATTGATCTCTCTTCTTCTTGTAGCACTCACTTGCAAAGTGTCCTTTGATGCCACAATAGAAGCACTTGAGCTTTGATCTATCCTTCTTTTTTCCACTTGAAGAAGCATCCACTTGATCTTGCCCTTTAGACCACTTGCTTTTGGTTTTGCCCTTGAATTTGCCCTTTGTGAACATAGCATCCTCTTGAAGTGTTGATGTAGATCCACCTCTTGCTTGAAGCCTATATTCCTCATTGATCAAGATCTCTTGAAGATCCATCAAACTTGGCAAAGTCTTTTGAATAGCAATACTTTGAACAATGTTAGCATGAGAATCCAACAATCCATTAAGAATCACTTGAATAAGCTCTCCTTCCTTAATGCTTTCATCTATGCAAGTTAACTCATCATTCAATACTTTCATTTTCAAAACAAAAGTACTTGGACTTTCTTCATTCTTTTGCAAACAAGAAAAGAATTTTCTTCTTAGAGTCAACACTCTAGAAGTAGACTTGGATTCATAAAGCTTCTTCAATGAATTCCAAGCTTCCAAAGATGATGTGCAGTTACCAACTTCCTTGAGAAGTTCATTGGTAACATTCATCTTTTTCATGTGTAGAGCCTTCTTGGCCCTCTTGTCATACCTCAATTGATCTTGTTGTGTTGCTGGTCTCTCTTCCAAACCTACAACAATATCCAAAACATCATTCATCTCAAGAAGTGACTCCATCCTCACTTTCCATAATGAATAGTTACTTGAGGTAAGCCTATCATTGGCTTCCAACATGACTCCAATTGAGGTTGCCATATAGCAATGACCTGATCTTCTCTTTCAACCTGTTTCAATGCACAAAGCACTCCTTTGAACAACAACAAATGCTTTCAAAAGAAATCACCAAGATTTGAAACTATCTCACAAATTCTCTTCTAGCACTTATCCAAGCAAATCAACACATAGAATCATGAAATCTTGATCAACCTATGATCTATCCTCAATCTAATGACTTTTGCCACTTCCTTAGATTGAAACACACTCAAATGAAGTCCAGCAACCTCACTATCTAGAGATCCAATCAAAATTAGGGTATTGACAAAATCACAAAAAATTGACTATTCCAAATCTACATGCAAATGCTGAAAATTTGATATGCAATCTATAAGCCACCACTTAGGCTGAACCAATGATAAAAAAAATCAGTCGAATCCAGCATGTGAATTCAAAAAACGGAATTGAACAAGTATATTGACCTATTTAGTGTTTTGATCTACAAAAGATCCAATCTACAAAAGCAAAAAATCCGATTTTGGTGTAGAATCCTCTCTAGCATGCTCTAGACTTGATATCTTCACCAAATCATTGATAGATATGATTTCCTCCTTCATAACCTGAAACACAAGCTCTGATACCATGTGAAAGATTTCCGATCCTTAAGATCCAATCTACTTAAATGATCTTTGGTTAGAAAGAGAAATACACTATCAATTTCACCAATGTAGAAAAATCAGCATCTACACACAATTTGAGATGCAAACACTAATAGAACTTGATCAAACTTGAACGAAATGATTATTTACTATTGCTGTCCGTACAAAACCAGCAAGCTACTGTATTTCACACGTGTGGATCCAAAAATAACAAATATAGATCATTCTACACATAGAATTGCAAGCAATCACCAAGATAGTGCACCAATGGATAGTAGAACCCAAGAGAACCATGTATAAGCATGAAATGAGATAGAGAAGAGAGAAGATGACTCTCTCCACGAGTTACATCCTTTTATAACAGGTCCAAACCCTATTTGGCCACTTGGCTTTCCCACCAAAATGCTAACCCTACCAATTTTGGGTCTAGATTCAATGTACCCAACTTATTCAAATTGAATCTACTCAAACTCGCATTCTATCTTTCCCACACTTTCAAAAAGTGTTTATTCAAATGAAATTTAGACTAATGAACTTTGAAAATTCAACCTCTAAGTCTAAAACAAGTTTTGGCCTCAATTTGCCAAATATGAAAATATTGCAAAATGTGATGAAACTAGTTGAATCTTTCACAACTACTAGTGGTGCATGGGCCTTGGAGGGTATAAGTATACATGTTGGGCTCTCACTAGTGTATGTTTTATTTTGTATTTGTAGCTACATGCCGCTGGTGTGACTCCTCTTTCCATGATTCTGATTGATCCATAGCTTGGGGGCTAGATCCGTACGATCTAGGTTTGGTTGGGTTGGTTTAACCTCCACCAGTTCCCATGTGTTGTTGCTTTGTATGGTACTCTTAGACTAGAATCCTGTTGTGAGGACTTTATAAGGACTAATAATCATCATGCCAGCTGCCTAATTTAACCCCTTTGTATTTGACAAAGTGATCAAGCAAACAACCTCAAACAACATTTTATACTCCAAAGTCGATTTGATATCTAAAGCTGAAATAGGATGTACATCCATTTTGAAGATATGCATGCAATTACAAATGTTATTATACAAACTAACAACTTCCACAATAGATTTCGACTATCTTGTGAGCTTCACCTTACAACAAAAACTATATCATGTGTTGCACCATGAAATCACACAAAATAAAAAAGTTGATCAGAGGCATTATATTTGCAAAAACTCATTGTATCTTTGTTTTGTATTCATGTGCTTTTATCATCTTATTGACTAACTTATGTAGAATGAATGTACAGAAGCAAAACTGATAAAAGGCTTACTAGTTCTAAGGGAAATCATGTGACATAAATTTGTCTTCCTAGGTATGAGAGATGGACATGTTCTTCATTTTAAAGCTTGCCACTTAATATGCTACACAAAATTGTTGCTTGTGCTCTTCACAAGCATGACCCAAAATGATGTAATTATTCACTTAAAGTCTGCCAAGTCAAAGTTGATAGTATGCTCCTCGAACCCACAGTTTAATTGCAAGACCGCCATTTCTACTATTAGTATAATAGGTGTCAATGATCTGATAAGCACTATCAATCATTCATCATAAGCAATCACCATAAGAGAAGGAGAAAGAACACACAATCACTGTATCACACTGAATGAAAGAGAGTACAAAAAACCCTGAATATAGAGAGAGAAAAAACTAGTAGTTGACTATAGACTAGCCTACAGCTACTTATAGTTGGTAACAGTTGTCAACAATAAATCGTTAATAGTAACAAGTTTATCATTGGTTTCTAACACTCTCCCTCAATGATAAAATTACATTCTTCATTTCCTAATAAAGTACGAAACTTCTCAAATTTACATCTACCTAATGACTTAGTAAAATTATCTACCATTTGATCTTCAAACTTATAAAAAACAAGATCGAATGTACCTGAGAATACGTTTAGTAGACTTCCAGTGTGCTTGACTAGGATTTTGCATAAATTGACTAACAACACCAACAACATAAGAAATATCAGGTCGTGTGTGTGTCAAATAGATCAAACTACCCACCAACTGCCATGTACAAGTAAGCATCTACTTTCTCAGATTCATCATATGCAGTAAGCTTCATGTTGACATCCATCGGTGTACTCAAAGGCTTACGATCCTGCATATTGAACTTATAAAGCAAATATTGTGCATAAATACTTTGTGTAAGAAAGATAACCTCTTCTTTTTGTCATACAATGCCAAGACAATAGTGCATCAATCCTAGATCGCTCATGTCAAAAGAATTGGAAAGATCTGATTTGATTTCATCAATTAAGTTCTCATTACTTCCTGTAATAATCAAATCATCCACATACAAAACAATGAACACTATATCTGAATCTTTCTTTAGAATGTAAAAATTAGGATCAGCCTTACTCTTTACCATTCCCCTTTGCTTGAAGTGTTCATCAATGCAAGAGTACCACGCCCGTGGTGCTTGTTTCAATCCATAGATAGCTTTGTTGAGCTTACAAACAAGATGCTCTCTCCCTGGCTGAACAAATCCTTGAGGTTGTACTAAATACACCTCTTCATCCAGCACTCCATTAAGAAAAGCAGATTTAATGTCCATTTGCTAGATCTTCCAACCATGGAAAGTAGAAATAGCAATGATAGAACGTATAGTTACCATCTTAGCTATGGGTGTGAAGGTTTTCTCAAAATCAATGCCTTCCTGCTGCTCAAATCCTCTCACAACCAACCGTGTTTTGTACTTGTTGAGTTGCCCATATGCTCCATATTTGATCTTATAAATCCATTTGCAAGTGATAGGTGTCTTACCCTCAGGAGCTTAACCAAGTTCCACGTCCTATTTTTTGATATGGCCTCCATTTCTGTTTCCATTGCTGCACACCACTCCTTGTGCTCCTTTGCTTCATGAAAGGTTTCTCACTTGTGACTGATAAGTACCATTTAGGTACTCTCTTAGGGATTTCAACTTCAAACTTATCTTTTTCCATTGGATCTTCTACGTCAAAATCCACTTCTTTCTTGACATGTACGCTTCTGTGCATTTGTATCATACATCCTATATGCCTTGGCCTTCTCATCATATCCAAGAAAAATATACTTGATAGCTTTTGCATCCAATTTCCTTCATTTCTCATCAAGAATATGAACATAAGCATCACAACCAAATACTCTCAATGAGAAATATTAGGTTTCTTTCTAGTAAAAGCTTCGTGAGGTGTCTTATCTTTCACAGATTTCGTAGGACACCAATTCAAGATGTGTGTAGCTGTGCTGCAAGCTACTGCACAAAAGGTGTTTGGCATACCCTTGCTTTTGAGCATTGCCTTGGCCATCTCAACAATGGATCTATTCTTTCGCTCTGCAACTCCGTTTTGCTGCGGTGAATAAGGTATTGTAGTCTGCCTCTTGATCCCTTGATCTTTGCAAAAATCAATCAATTATGTCGAAAAATACTCACCACCTCCATCAGATCTCAATGTCTTGATGTAACTTCATGTTTGCTTTTCAACTAATGCCTTGAATTCCCTGAACTTAGCAAAAGCGTCTGATTTCTTGCTTATGAAATAAATCCAAATGCAGAGCAGCCGGCATGGAGAATCACGATTTTTGAGAAAACTCTGAAATTAATTACGAGTTACGTCGCCAGCCCTCGCCAGTTGCGGGTAGACCCTTATTACGTGCCAATGCCACGAAGACAAAAATGGAAAGATTTGGGATTGGCTATAGATAAAATCACCATCCATACGCCCAATTGGCCAATCATTCACCAGTCTTACAGTTGGAATATTTTAGTGGATTTCCACCGGGCCTTACAGGCATATCAGAGAGAGTATGTCCACTCTCCGGATCCAACAGTGCAACAATCGGCAATGTTTGCAAAAGATCTAACTCTGTTGGCGTCAGTGGCAACCAAATGGGACAATTGTCTTCCTACCCTAGCATTTGATCCAAATAAGCCGATGGCCTCAGAGCAAATCAAAGATCAGCTGCCGATTGCTCGACTGTATTTTCGTGCGGCTATGATGGGAGGCTCTTGGGAATCCCGCTTCACCTCATGGACAACTTCCAAATGGATTGCCGGAGCCCACTGTTGTTTTCTGCCGCATAATTTGGATTTCAATACTGCACGCCTTGACTTTATGGAGAAGGTGCAGTATCATTTAATTAAGATTCGGCATGAAGCCAATAAAAGTCTCTAATAACTGCATATTGCAGGTGTCATGGGACCGCCACCAGTTTTGGTGGCGGATACTGTTGGAGGGTTTGCGGATCCCTAGGCAACCCTAACCCTAGTTAATAAGTGAGAGGGATTTGGCACCCTACGTGTCACATAGTTATTTGATTGATTAGTTAAATGTTAATAAAAGGACTTTAGGCCTTTTTGTGGGACTTTTAATGTCGCAGGGCCTAAATGTCAAGCTAGTGAATAAAGTTGGGTTTCCCTCCAATTTTGATGGTTCTCACACTTTTTTAAATTTGAATAAAAAGAGAGGCAAGACTGGATCAATAGGATTCAGAGGCTAGGATCCTCCTCTCTACTATAAAAAGGGACCAACTCTAGTTGTTCCTCGTGTTCATTTCCTCATTTCAATAAAGCAGATTGGTTCTCTTTAGAAATGGATTGATGAATGTCCTTGCTCTTCCTCTCTTCTCCTCCATTTCTAATGCTTTCTTTGGATTTTGCTAATTGTTGGATCTGATCATTATTGGGATTGCTATTTCTTATGCTTTTTGTGAGAGAGAAAGGAAGAGAGAGAAAGGGAGAGAGAGAAGAGTAAGTTTCTATCATTGTTGTTGATTTAGGGTTAATGGATGTAGTGTTAATGCTTAGTGTCAATGGATGTTAGTGTTAGATCCTCCATTCATGTTGAAATTTGAACTATACTATCGCTCTCATGGGAACGAACCTCCGCGTGACAACTAACTCCGTCTCTTTGATGCTAGATTGACTAGATCTTGGATTCAGGTTAGGCAAGGAAAGAAACCCACTACATAATCTCAATTGCAGATCAGATTCATGGCAGTTAGCTTAAGGGGGAGTGTTGAAGTTTAATCTAACTCCTACTCATCTCAACAGCCCTCGTTCCTTCTCTAAGTTTTACTCTCTCAAATGTAACTTGATGAAAATGAATAGTTTTGAAACAGTCTGCATTCTTATCGCTATAGTATGGTTTTACTCGCATTTTTCTACACAGCCGAAAAATGCTTGCATGGAGTTTTCTGATAGGTGACACTGCAAGTTTCACATGGGTTTCTACACAAGAGAAAATTTCTTGCATGCAATTTTCAATAGGCAAAAAAGACGACATTGCTCTACAATAGGCCGAAGCTGTCCTACAGACAAAGGCGGTGTCCTACAAATGCCGAAGGTGTCTTCCAAATGTCAAAAGTATTTTACAAATCCTGAAGGCTGCCCTCAGGTAAAGGCAACGGCCAAAAGGCCAAGGAGTGTCGCATTTCTAGTCTGCAGAAATATACGGATTTTCGCTATCAGACCATATAGCCTTCATGCTCCATCAATGAACTGCTGACCAGTTTAAGAGATATTATCAATCTTGTAATTGTAATGTTAAGTTAGTACAAGATTTTTCAGCTGATATGTATATATACATGTGATTGAGTGATTGTAATATAGAAGACATGATACGAAGTCAGATAGCGGAGAACGTTTTTTTATCAGTAGCTGACTCCTCAGAGCTAGTGATTATAGAGAGAATTGTCTTGAATATGTTAGTAGGATCATGCGCTTATCAACACAATTGTATTGTGGTCTGATCATTGTATTTACAACTTCAATATATAGATTTGCTATTGTTCTACACCTTTGCATTCTTGTTGAATGATAACTCTCGTTCCTCTCACACAAATGGTATTTTGGCTGTCTCTAACGCCTGAATTGATTATGTATTTTTTTCGTATAAGGTTACCGGTATTAGAGGATTGCATGGCTATCTCAGACGCCTAATTTCTACTCATAGAGTGATATCAGTGCCTGTCCCACATGACGTGTCGTAGTTGCAAGAACGGCTGCTTCACAGCTTCTTGCACTACCTAAATTTGCAACTATCTTAGCTAGTGACTTACATCAAGCAATAGGATCTCAATAGCTACTTTGTGTGATATTTGCTTTGTTATAGTTGATGTACAATATCTCAATCCACCTTATGGCCTTTATACTTTCTACATGCATTTCTTTGTACTTCGATGAGTTTTTCCATTTTTTATTAATGAAAACAGGAAGTTTCTTCTAATCTCAACATGGTGTTGCAATTCCTACAACTATCAAACCAACCAATAGAGACGTGATATTGTAACTTTATATAGCAAATGAACAATGGCCAATGATTTCAAATGACCTTCCATGAGTTACAATATTAGGACTATCATGCCCATGATTGGTCTCGGGTAGCGTGTCCACGCTAGGGACTGGTAGACCAACAACCCGTAAGTTAATTGTGACTATAAAGGAATTGGGGCCCTTATGTGTACATGGTCATAATTAATGGTTGTAGGCCTAAACACATGGTGGTGGAGTTGGTATGGGTCTATTAGTAAGTTATTAGGAAACTGGATGATGTGGCCTAGATAGGCTGCAGAGGTGTCCAGTGAGGTGCCAGAGTGCACTACTAGTGGTGCATGGGCCTTGGAGGGTTTAAGTATACTTGTTGGGCTCTCACTAGTGTATGCTTGATTTTGTGATTGGTAGCTACATGCTGCTGGTGTGACTCCTCTTTCCATGATTCTGATTGATCCATAGCTTGGGGGCTAGATTTGTACGATCTAGGTTTGGTTGGGTTGATTTAGCCTCCATTAGTTCCCATGTGTTGGTATGCTTAGACTAGAATCCTGTTGTGAGGACTTTATATTGCTATCACAGTGATGACACCCTAGATTCAGAAAAACTGTTGCAAACTTTAGGCAAGGCAGTTTCAGAATTTCATCAGAGCAATAAACAATGGATAAACAAATGCAAAATCTATTTAATCAATTGCAAGCTATTAACTCTAACAACTTGGGCTACCAACCGAAAATATTTTCTGGCGATAAAAAATTTAAACGTCCGAAAGCTGTTCAAGACTGGATAAACCATTGGACAAGCTATTTTAGCTTGCACAATGTCCCAGAGGATAAACGAATATCATCGGTTCTATTGTTTCTAAAAGGCAAAACCTCTTCTTGGTGGAGGGAACTTTCCACGAAACCGGTGACTTGGGCTGAATTTCTGACAGGGTTCCAGAAAGCTTTTGTCATGATAGACGATTCCGAGCTGTATATTTGGTTTATCAACTGCAAAATGGACAGCCAAGAACTGGACGGTTATGTCCAAGAGTTCTTGGACTCTTTGGCCAAGGTGCCACTATTTGATCGTAAGTTAGCACAGTGGCAAGTTATTGCCGGACTGCCAGCTGACTATCACAATGAATGCAAACGAAATATCCTTAACTCAATAGAGTATGCTATCCGTGTGGCGAAAGCCTATGATAGTGCAGCTGTTGCATCACAGAAAAGCATGCATGGCCAAATGTCCCTGAAACCCAAACAAGAAAAATCAAACAATCGTAAAAGCAGTTTTTTGATGAGCTGGAAGCAGAAGCATACCAATAGTTAAAGAAGAAGAAGAAGAAGAGGAAACTGGTGGTCAAAGACAAAGCACAATTGGTGGTGCTTAAACAGAATATGTGTTTCCTCTGCAATAAACCCGAGCACCTTGCCATACAGTGCCCCGAACAGAAAGCAAAGTCGTCAAGTTTCATGACCATGGATTTATCAGCAAGTAAAAAAAAATCAATTTGTTGAATAATTGTGTCTGTACTTGTAACTTTAGTGCACTCTCTTTCAAGCCTAATGAATTATTTTGTGTGAGAGATAATTTTTTGGAGAAAGATGTGAATGTGCTATTTGATCCAAGTAGTACTCAAAAAAATTTGAATGCGCGACTTGTGCAGAAGCTCCGAGTGCCCACCGTGGCCAGTGATCACCGTTACGTGGTCCGTCTTGTGCGAAAAAGATGAAGGTGCCTAAAATGGTTAAGTCACTAAGAAATCCCAAAGGTAAAAATGTGAAGGTCCAAAACATGTAGTCGGCCTTCGGCTGTTTTCAAGATGCTCATTATTTCAATGATTTGTTTAAGACTGAGCATATGAAATTTAACAAAATGACTCAAATTTTGCCCTTATATAGCGGAATTTAGAGTGCATATTAGGTGAAATGCACTTTTTTCAGTTCAGTTCCAACCAAAATTTTGCAGGGACCTTCTTCACAATATTCTAAGATCTCAGAGAAGTTTGCGAAGGTTCAGATTGTCTATGAAGGTTCAACCCTCACAAGAGGTGATCTCTCGCACAACTTGTTCTAGTTATTGGATTTTCAAGATCAGATCATGTAGGCAGGCTAATTTCACTACTTTGATTTCATTTATGCCCTCTACAAAGGTTGGTTTGTTGATCTTGATACTCTGTGAAGGTTCCAAACATTCTGCCTTTCATAACCCTTGCAGACACTCAACTTTGATGATTTTTCCATTAGTAACTCTCGCATATATTTTCATAGATGTATCTGAGTCAGATTTGGTGATTGTCGAAGTTTCAAGAGTTAATTCCCAAGAGATCTCAAAAAATCATGGAAAAAGTGCTCTTTTTTAGTGTTTTTTTGACGAGATCTTGAAATTATCCGATCCTTAGCTCTTGTAGACTGGTATTCCAGATGGAGATTTATCTGAGAATTTTGATGGACATTTGGTAGCTGATCCATCAGTTTAAGTGAATTTTGTCTTTATTTTGTTACGTTTTCTTGAGATCGATGTCCCTGATTTGCAAGAAGGGAGGCTGATTGATGTAATCTGATGATCTGCTTCCCTGTTGATCCTATTTGGATCTAGATCTCACTTGGATCTTGTCGAATGTTGTCAGATCCTATTAGATCTTGCTAGATCTTGATGGGTCTAGTTCAATATGACTAGATATTTCTAGATATGGTTGTGATGACCTTCTAGATGTAGCCATTTACAACTTGTCATCACCATCCTTGATCTGCTTCACTATGGTGGCCAATACTTGTGCAACTGGCTACCATTGATGGGTGTGTCGAATGGCATCCCATCTAACTGCTCGAGATTCACGACTCCATGGCTGAGGATCTCTTTTACTCGGAACAGGCCTTCACCTATGAACTTCAACTTTCCCTTGATTGCCTTGGTCTTTTATACGTGAGGACCAAATCTCCAGATCGAAGACCTTTTTGGCGCAATCAACGATCATTCCATGCCTTGCGATGTTCCTTCTCAGCTGCCAATGCATGCACAACTAGTAAGCGTGTCTCATAGAGTTTATGCAGTGCTCCATGGCATGATTGTAGAGATTTGGATTCATCAAGGCATTGTGTTGTAGTGATCCTTAATGAAGAGACCAAAAACTTTATTTGCATTATGACATCTGACCATAGACCAACTGAAATGGCGTGTGGTCAGTGCTTCTTTTGTAAGCTGTCCTATATGCCCACATAGCAGCATATAACTTGTGCTCCCAATCAGATTTGCTAGCTTCAACTGTTTTTGTGAGCACGTCACACAGGATCTTATTGGATGATTCGGCCTGTCCATTACCGCGAGGATAATAAGGTGTGTTGAATCTATGGATCACGAAGAATTTCTCCAATAGAACCTTGATGGTCTCATTAACAAAATGGCTTCTGCGATCGTTGACTATTTCCATCGGGCATCCGAAGTGCACAATGATATTCTCATACAGAAACTTGGCAATTGCTCGAGCGTCAACTGTTCACACTATCTTGGCTTCGACCCACTTGGTGAGGTAATCTGTGGCCACGATAATATATTGGGCTTGTGAACTTCTTGTGATAGGATGAATTGGACCAATATAGTCCAACCCCCACTTCTCGAATGGTGCTTGAGCTAGAACTGGATTTAAAAGATCATAGTTCAGCCTTGTTGGCCTCCTAGCTCTCTGACACACATCGCACTTTTTTCAAGTATTCATCTGTATCCTTATGAATCGTTGGCCACCAACATCCTGATTGCAAAATCTTGCGAATTGTAATGTCAGATGTAAAATGACCACCACTCATGCCTTCATGCGAAATTGAGATAATCTAGGTGGCCTCGTGTGGAAGAATACATTTATGAAGAATATCGTCTGGTCTTCTTCGATATAATTGGCTGGCCATCAGCTGATAAGGTCTAGCTTTTAGAATCAGTTTTTTATGTTCCACCTTGGGTAAAGATTTATCTAGTTGGCCCCACATTAAATATTCAACTATATTTGCGACCCATTCAGGTATAGTGTCAATGTAAAATAAGGTAGTGTGAGGTAGCTAATCATCAGGTAGGGCTGCAATTTCCTTTCCCTTGATTCGTGACACATGATCTGCCATGTAATGTTGCTTTCCCTTGCGAACCACTATTCAAAAATCAAACTCCGACAATAGAAGTAACCAATGGGTGATTCTCCCTATGTTGCAAGTTTTATTAACAAGATATAATAGGGTTGATGGTCCGTATAGAAATCAAAATGTGTGGCCATCAAATAATGCCAAAACTTCTTAATCGCGTAAATCATAGCCAGTGCCTCTTGCTTTATTGTTGAATAATTCATCTCTGAGTCACTGAGCTGTCAAGTTGCAAATCGGATTGGAAAATCTTGTTTGTATTCTCCTAGTCGGGTTAAGACAGCTCCCACTACATACTTTGATGCATCTGTATGCAGGTGAAACTCTATGGACCAATTGGGTGGCCATAATATTGGCGCTAAGACCAATGCATCCTTAAGCTTTTGGAATGCCTGTAGGGCTTCCTCTGTCCAATGTGGTTCTATTGTGAGTTTGTAGATTGGTCGTGCTAACTTTGCAAAATCTAGAATGAACATATGGTAGTAGTTAGCATGTCTTATGAAAATGTAGACTCCGTGGACCGTCCCTGGTGGTGGTAGATTGACTATGATCCTTATGTTTGATATGTCCATGTGGCGATCCCGTGTCTGGATACTATATGGCCAATAATTAGGCCATGTGTCACCCAAAATTGACACTTCTCTGGATTCAAAGATACCTGATATTCGTGACATTTCTTCAGCACCTTTTCCAGATTGGGTAAGTGCTCAAAGTTAGGTCGAGGTAAGAAAACACAATTGAAAGCACCCGACCAAATCAATCACCACAACACAACGTCAAGTGCAACAAGAATACAGAATTACTCTCTTCAAACTGTGTATTCAAGAACTACTAGTAAGTACAAAGATGAGTTCCTTAAAAACACTCAAAAGGCTCATAAAAGAAAGATGGCCCGATAACTCTAGAACTAAGCACACGCGGTGCCGTCGAAATAGGAAAGCATTGTATAAGTCGATCATTGCTATTTTAAGTCTCTCCCTCAATGATCAACGTCACTTTTCATTTTAGAGTATACTCTATTCATGGAACATACCTCCATAATAGCATTACAAGTAAAAGTTTTTTTTTTTTTTTTACATAACTTGGTTTAAGCCAAGTTTAGCTCTAAAAGTTTCAAACTTTTCTTTACTCAAGGCTTTTGTAAATATATCAGCAGCTTGTAACAACGTAGAACAATGTACAATACCAATGTCTTCTGATTGTAATTTTTCACGCACAAAGTGATATTTTACTTCAATATGTTTTGTCCTTGCGTGAAAGATTGGATTTTTAGCCAATTGTATTCCGCTTTGACTGTCACAGAAAATAACAGTGGGATTTTCCTGTTTCATTCCAATCTCACATAACAACTTACGTAGCCAAATAGCTTCCTGGGTAGCAGAACTCAATGTTTTATATTCGGCTTCTGTGGAAGAAAGAGAAATAGTATCTTGCTTCTTGCTAGACCATGAAAAACAGCCGCTACCAAAATTGAAGGTATAACCTGCTGTTGACTTTCTATCATCTATACTTCCAGCCCAATCAACGTCAACATAACCTTGCAACTTAGGTAAAACACTTTGTCTTTTGTAGACTAGACCAAGGTTTGGTGTACCTTTTACATATCTCAAAATCCTTTTTGCAGCTTTCCAATGGTTCAAAGTGGGTGATGACATGAATTGGCTAATCAAACTTACAACATAGCAGATATCAGGACGTGTAGTTGTAAGATATATTAAACTTTCAACTAGCTGATGAAAGAGTGTAGTATCAACATGTGCACTATCATCAATACGAGATAATTTTTTATCAGCTTTGCAAGGGGTGATGGAAGGTTTGCACTCTGTCATGTGAAATCTCTCCAATATCTCTCCTACATACTTGTTTTGACATAACCTGATATCACTGCTAGTTTGCCATACTTCGACACCCAAGCAATAGTGCATAAGATCCAAATTTGTCATCTCAAATTGCTTGCACAAGTTGGCTTTGATAGAACGAGTAAGGTTCTCATCATTGCCAGTGATAATGATATCATTAACGTAAAGTACAATCAAGGCAATGTTGTCATCATTTATAAGAACATATAGATTTGGATTTGAATTTGTTCTTACAAATCCATGTGAAAGAAAGTAACTGTCAATGCGTCCATACCATGCGCGTGGTGCTTGTTTAAGGCCATAAAGAGCTTTGCGTAGTTTACATACTTTCTGTTCTTGCCCTTTTGCCATAAAGCCCTGCGGTTGGACCATGTAAACTTCTTCTTCTAAGTCACCATTCAAAAAAGCAGACTTCACATCCATTTGATGGATTTTCCACCCAAAATGAGATGCTAAGGCAATGATAAGACGTAGCGTAGTCCACTTAGCTACTGGAGCAAATGTTTCTTCATAGTCAATTCCTTTGCTTTGCTCATAACCCTTCACTACTAGGCGTGCCTTATACTTTGCTATTGTGCCATCCGCATGAAACTTTGTTCTAAACACCCATTTGTTATCAATGGGTTTCTTTCCAAGTGGTAGATCAACTAACTCCCATGTATCATGTCTTTGGATGGATTCTATCTCTTCTTCCATTGCCCTTTGCTATAGCCTTTCATTTGGTCAAAATAGGCTAAAGGAGGTGAAAATAAGGGCAATTTGGGTTTTTGAACTGTTTCTTCAGTGTGAAGAAACTTCACCCTTCAAAGACTTGGGACCCAACAATTTTTTCAGTTTGAAGATTTTTAATGAAGTTGCAATGCACTTTGCACTTCAGACCCCTTCAGGCTCTTTCACTTCAATCCAATGGATCCTTTAGATCCAACGACCCACCCATTGTGAAATGACCACCGTTGATCTGTATGAATCAAGATCAGATGGCTGTCAACGCGTCTGTGCGTTGATCAAAGGCCCTCGTTAGTACTGAACACTTCGGGCCGCTAGCTGGTGATCACGACTGAGCGCGCGACAGCTCCCGCGATCTCTCCTTCTTCTCTCTCTACCAGCGATGGAGTTTTCTTACTCCTTCACGGGCTATGGCTGCTCCTCATTAATCGCTCTAGCTGTCTTCCTCCTCCATGGCCAGTCGCGGCCTTCCTACCGCAAAATCGCGCTACCAGGGCGCCCATTCACAGCCTCTCACAGCTTTGAAAACGTCCTCCTACAGGGAGATATCTCTGATTTTGTCTCTTGAAACCCTAGCAATTTTGAAGAGATGAATATACTGAGCTTTACTCAGGCTTTCCCTGAGCTTTCCTTTGCAACTCCTAGCTGACTGAGGTCGCCCTACTATAGGTTATCTTCTGCTCCAAATCGCTCTTCAAACGGTATTCGATTGGATTCAAACCAATCACAAACGCCAAGCAACCCTCCAGAAGAATTTTTCAGCTTCAAACTTGCTTGCTTTTTTATTCAACCAACAATTCCCTGTCTTTGAATCCTTTTTATAGTTTTGAGTCGTTCCACGAATCTCCACAGACTCGGTTTTGTGCTTCCTAGCCAACAAACCGTCATGAATTCGCAGCTCTCTGTTCTTGTCTGGTGATTCCAACCACCAAGGGCTCTGATACCAAGTTAAGAAAACACAATTGAAGGCACTCGATCGGATCAATCACCACAACACAACGTCAAGTGCAACAAGAATACGGAATTACTCTCTTCAAACTGTATATTCAAGAACTACTAGTAAGTACAAAGATGAGTTCCTTAAAAACACTCGAAGGGCTCGTAAAAGAAAGATGGCCCGATAACTCTAGAACTAAGCACACGTGGTGCCGTCGAAATAGGTTTGGTTCTTGATGAGAGATGAATACTCTCTATCCATAGCTTCATTTCAAAGATCGGGCTGACTAAGTGTTTCTTCGACAATAGTCGGCTCTTGGACAAAATAGGCTGTAGATTCTATGCTATACCTTATAGGTGGTCTGCGAACTCTTGTCGATCGATCTTCTAGGAGATAAGCAAAGTTGATTATTTTCATTATGATGTTGTTGCTGAGCTGCAATATCTTTTTTAGATTCACTGTCGATAAGATGTTCGTCTGAAGTAGATGAGCTAGGACCTTCAATAGGATCAGTCGAGTTGGGAACAATAATGTTTGATACTCCAGGAGTAACCAATAGTTCGACAATATGAGCTTTTCCCTTGCCTTTGAGGTCAATAAGCTGATCTTCAATACGATCTCACGACTGGTGAATATCTTCCACTCGATAGAATCATACAACTTATGAGCCTTATCTGAAGTAGTGTAGCCAATCACAACTAGAAAACTCTTTAGTTATCCAAGCGGAGTATCCATGCGACCCACGACACTTAGTTGATTTTCTGAAATTTATATTCGCGTGGAACGTCCACGCATGGATTATCCACGCCAAATTAATTTTTGAAAATTTTCAGGCAATGCCGCCGTTGCATATGGTCAACGGCTTTGAAATTTATATCTGAATGGATTATCCATGCAAATATAAATTTGGAAATTCAGACAACAATTTGGGAGGGGAGTTAGGCAGCGCCAGGCGTCGGTTATTTGCATGGATTATCTGCATGTGGATAATCCACGCACGGACAGTTAACCGCTTCACTGGATCAAGGCATTGATGATTGCGGTCCGTGGAAGATCCATGACAAAGTTATCCACGCGTGGATATATTTAAAAAAATAATAGTAATTGTTTTGATATGTGTTTGATAAAATCATATTGTTAACATAATACTACGTTCATATGATCGGGCCAATATGCAAAATTTTCTCGGATTGCAATTTTGTTTTTTTCAAAAGATACCAATATGAGTATTATGTGAAAGGATTTTCAAAAGGGGCACTTATGCTGCTTGGTTTCAGATGGTTAACCTCAAACTTATATTATTCACTTCAATCAAATACTGATGCAAATTGTTTTTGCAGATATATTCATTGGCTATTGATTTCAATTCTATTTGATTTAGTATTTTTGCTATTAATTTGGATTGCAACTACCGCATCCCTGCTCCATTTGCGAACCAAAAAAGTGTTCTTGATCTTGAATCACTGGTGATATGGATTGCACGGTCAAGATTGTTTTTGTAGCGACGGATCATGATCTGCTACAACACAGATGCATAAGTAGATCACAATACATTTTTTGAATTTTGTAAATTTGTCCACATAGGATGTAATTGTATATTGTTGGAGGGTTTGCGAATCTCAAGGCAACTCTAACTCTAGTTAATAAGTGAGAGGGATTTTGGCACCCTGCATGTGTAAGTCCAACCGTGATGCAATGAAGTGTCATTCTAGATCTCTTTTTGAATCTCACATTCTCTTGAAGGACTTGAAAATCCTCTTCAATCCCCATCACAATTTCTATGAGATCTTGAAGACTAGAATTAATTCCAGCCTTGCTTTCCATATGGGATAGTTTGATGAAGTCAATCTCTCACTAGCTTCCAAAAGAAATGACATGGGTTGGGTGCCCTACCAAGATCTAAACATCAGATCAATACTACAAAAATGATGCTTTGCTTCCCTGGGAGTGACATGCATGTGAAAGTCCTCTTCAAGCTCTTGATTCTAGAGTATTCTCAAGACTCAATCTAGCAACAACATACTAAATTGGTACAAACTCAAAGTTTTGGATCATTCTCAATTTCTGAGCATCACACACAGTGAAAGCAACCTACTTGACCCTAAAACCACTTGAGAAATGATTAGAACCAAAATACTAAGCTTGAGATCCAATCGAGTCTATGAATTGCTTTAAAAAATCACTAAGAACATGAAAACTTGCTAATTTGAGATGGATCTTGATGAATGCTTGGATCATGGCTCTGATACCATGTGAACTTGAAATATGTGGAAATTCAAATTGTGCAATGCAATACTGCGACCTAAAAGGGACTCGTATCAACATTACACACTGAAAATTAGTAAGGTTATAAATGAAATGACTTTGTTAATCATTATGCAAAGTGTTCATGTAAGAGTTGGGTTTCGATGCTCGATGCAATGAATCGAGACAGAACAATACAAAAACCAAATGAGTCCTGCAAAGATTTCACCTTCGTATTCAAGAGGAAAAAAAAACTTCATCTTAATTGAGGTTATTTTGTGTTTTTGGGGTCCTGTATGATGGGAGTGGGGGATGTGGAGTGCAATTTGGACTTGCCTTTGCAATATTTCTTCGAAGAGCTGATTTGAAAACCATCTTTTTCTGTTTCTTGTTGGTTTGTGTGTCGTGTTTTCTTGAACAAGCTTGATTTCCCACTTTACCTACTCCAAAGCAGCATTGTGGTTAGAGGTTCAAAAGAAAAATATGGGGTCAATGATAGGTGTCGGTAAAGAATAGTTGTACATGACTTTAAAGGGTGATTTGCCAAAATAAAGATACTCTGTATTGTTGTAGGTATCTGGGTATGAGGAGAAAAATGCAACATCGAATCATGATTGTACACATTAAGTCAATGTTTGCTTCTTTAGAAATACCATTGCTCTACAAATGGAAATGACTTTATTTTCAATCTGATCCTACAAAAAAGTACATGTATCAACATTGCACTTACAAAGTACGTAACAAGGTTGCAATTGAGATGACCCTTTATAAGTATTTCTTCAAAGATGTGATTTCAAGCCCAAAATCAATGAAGAAACCTCTAAAATAACCACACACTATTTGTTCAATTCAAACCATTTAAACACATGGAACATAAAAGCCTCAAGCCCTAAAGCCTGACTAAATGGACTAAATGGTAATTTATTGGTCATGTGCATTTTTGGTGGTTGGGGTTAGTCATCAATGTATGTGCTTATGTAAAATTCCATGCCATTTTACCTTGATATAGGATTAGAACACTTTGAATTTCTCATTTCAACTTTTCTTACATCTCAAGAGCCATTTCTCAACATTTCCTCCCAAAAAAATGTTTGGACATCTAATGAATCTTTCTCCCAGTTACTTTGTGCATTCATTAAAAAAAAATGGATAAGTATAATTTGTTCATTGGAGTTTTCAAATTTATGCAAAAACTAATATTTACAAAAGAAATGGTGGCAAGCAGCAGCATAAAATATTTTGTCCAGATTCTTTCAGTCTAGTGATGAGATATGTTTTAAAAATTCGTTAGGATAAGTAAATAGGATGGGAATGTTTGCTACAACTCACATAGGATTGATTGTTGAATTGGAAAATCATTTTCTACTTGACCCATGCGAATGAAGAAACACCATCATACTTAATTACTCTAAATACATAAGGTTGGTCATATCTCATGAGGACCACCTATACTTACCATTCAACACAAGAATTTGCATCATATGCGTACTTTTGTGGCAATTAAAGTGTCATGCTTGGAATCAGATTTTGAGTCCCACAAAATTGTTCAATATAGAGGAATGGGAGAGCCACCCACCTTATGAGATGCAAGTGTTCACAAAATTCATACAAGGTTCTAGATCAACAGTCTAAAGTGCAGTCTGAGCAATGGCTGCCCTTTCATGAATGCATCATTATACCAGAGTGCCAGAGTGTGAAAAATCGTTTTAGAGGTACTACTACAAACTTTCCAGAATCAAGCTATGAGGATTTCAAGTCTCAACAAGCCCATATTTGTAAAAAGATTTCTGAGCTGCTCTCAATCACAAGAAGCTGAAATGTATGACAAGGATGCTTGCTGTGATGTAGTAACACCTAAAGAGGGTTAGAACCAAGTTTACAAAATAAGCTATAAGGAAGAAGCAAATGTTGTACAGTCTCTTCTACACTTGAAATAACAGTCACTGGTTGAAAAAGCCAAAAAAAATTGGCAGCATAGGTACTTCCATTTAACCTGGAGATTTTCTCAGCAAACATACAAGGGCTCAGTGTTTCCTCTCCATTACGAACCCCACTTCCAAATTCTGAAGGATATCATGGATTGATCTTCATTACAAAAAAGGGTAATTTCCATTCACTTTATCATATCGAAGTCCTTAGAAAACATCATCGGAGCCCAGGCACAAGTTATTTTTCTGCATCAAGTGCCAAAAGCATAGCTGAGACGAAAAGGTTGATATGAATGTGCTTAATAATTTTAAGCTATGCAGCATCTGATATTCCCGCAGCGCAAATGAGCTTCATATTTAGCAAGAGTGTCCAGCTAAACATAAAACAAAACTGACCGTACCAACAAAGGATTATGTTTTCTGCCTTGCCTTCTCAATCAAAGGCTTCAGTTGCTTCTTCTCAGCCAATAACTTCAGAAAATTGAAGAGAAAAGGTATATAATTATGTTTGCGTCGTATATTTTCTGTCTTCCATTTCTTGAACTTTTCTTCTTCCAAAGCTATTTTTCCCAAGACTTTGGCTATCTCTGACTGAACGTCAGCCAGTGAGTTCTTTAAGTGCTCAACCAAAGAGCTCTGTCTGCTGCCTCCAGAATCTATATCCATAATATCTTCACCACTTGAGCGAGCAGATTCAAGCTGAAGTCGAAGATGTGCAGCATGTTTCTCCAGTTCTGCCAACTCCTGATTGTAGATATCATTTCTATTTTTTATAACAGCCATCAAATTAAACCTGATCTCACTTTTGGAATACTTTTCAATCCTTTCTTGAATCACAGGCTGGACCATCTTAAGCCATTCCATGCTGTCAGGTCCACCATTACCACATTCCCCAAGACTTATCGGACCCTCCTTTAACCCATCGAGCTCATATAGAACACCATCCACAGGTAAATAGCTTATAAAATGGTAGACATCATCATCCTTATCAGCAAGTTTCTGCTCATCAGCAACAAAGGGCTCAGGTCTAGCAAAGCTATTATGAGCTGTGCGTATAGCTTCACTATTATTGATGGCCAACCCTTTAAGCTCAGGAGGAAACCCCTTACTGAACTCTTTTAACATGGAAAGCTCTGGACCTAAATCAATTTCGGGTCTATTCATAAGAATTGAAAGAATAGCCTGCGTCGCACATGCATTGTTGATGACCTGCAAAAAGCCATTCAAGACAAGTCACAGATATGCTTACAGAAATACAGTACTATCTAGTTGCTGGATTTGTAGAAGTACTAATAGTTGCTAATCGATGCATTGCAATGACCTGGTACTTTGAAGATGGAAACTCTAAAAAGAGAACATTGGAAAAGGTACACCTCAATTAAAAAACTACAGTTTCAAATGTCTGATCATCAAATGAGTGTTCAACTTTAAATTGTTCGAGCATCCCTAACAAAACTACTTTGATAATCCAATTCAAAAAGAATCTGCATCCCTTCCAGGAAGTCTTATGATACGACAGCTCCTTAACAAAATAAAAAAAAAAGACTTGGTTACCTCACGAACATGTTTTACAAGTACGAGGTAGTATCTACAAAGATCCATAACTTTTCAATACACTAAGTCTTACCTAATGCCTGTTATGAGCTGAACCACGAATTAGGCACCACATAAGAGCAATAGACCATGAATATGAAGCAGTTTTTAAGACTACCAAAAGAAAATTGACTATAGTTAATAGCTGATCCCCTACCAGGAGAGCACTGAGTCTCATACAAAGAACTCAAGAGAAATCCAAAATATGGCTGTCAAATGAATGAAAGTACTCCTGCCTATATGTAATACCTCATAACTTGCTACAAAATTTAAGGTCAAAGAGTAATGTCAGGAGCAAGTTAGGGCAGCACAGCCTGTGCGAGTCCCTGCAAGTTCCTACAGTGTAAACCATGGTCAGGTGACCAATTTTAAATGGTCCTGCACAGTAAATGGGCCCTTGAACGTAATAAGAAATGTTAAATGAAACCCTAATGTACCACATGTCAATAAGAGTACCAAAGTAGCCTCAAAATAATTCCAGACCTACAACTTAAACAATAGTTTCTCAACAATCATATGTTCTTCTATTGCTCCCACCCTACTGAGTCTTGGGCTGCCTCTTCTAGCACCCTCCATACCTGCTTTGCTACACCCTCCCTAACCTAAGTCTTGTCTAACTCCTCAACCTGAATCTACTTCTCTCTACTCCTCCCTTCTCATTCCCTCGTGCCAATCGCCTCTTGCCTCTATGTTGTACCTGCCTCAGCATCCACACTCTGCCCCTCCCCCTGCCATTGCAACCACTTTCCTGTACGAGAAGGCCCTCCATCCTCAACTCACCACAACGTTCTAAATGGCACATCATAAATTTCTGCTGGTGTCCGGACCTAGCAGATAGAACAATGTTCAAAAGGTCAGAGTCCCATAAACCCTGCGTTTAAAAGGTTAACTTTTCAAAAGCCTTGGAACTATGCCCAATTTCTTACAAGTACAACCCTAATGAAGGAAATTCACAACACAACGCAACTAACAGAAAACACATTCAGGTTACATGTTAGCAAGTTCTACTTATGTACCTTAAGTGTTCTCCATTAAACTTGCTGTTGAGATGGAGATGATTCATAATCATTAGTATAATTGCAACACAAGTTCAGGGCCATATCAGCAAGTCCTAATTCAGTATATCTGAGTGTCGTTCAATAAATTTACATGTTACAACTTGGTGCTGTGTATCTTGGTAAGCCTCTGCTATGTAACGTCCCGAACATAGTTCCAAACTCTAGAGGATGTTTTAACCAGGGAAAAATGTTAAGGTGTGATAAGTCGGGAGTACAACCAAATTGCATCCTAACCTTAGAGAAGTAACTTATCTAGGGAATGAGTCAATGGTGAAATTGCAATAAGTAGTGTTGTGCCATCTGTTGGATCTGGTGGACAAGCTGTGGACGCCGTTGGACAGGAGCCCTTCAACGTTGGACAGGGAGCTGAAATTCCCACCCCTTTCTTTGCAGCTGTCTCAGCTCGTATGTCCCATGATTACACTCTTTCCAAAGCTATGGAGGGTCTTCTTGTCTCTGAACTAAGTTGGCTCAAACAAGAATTACGCGAGCTGAAGCAACGGGTCAGCTATCTAGAAGAGGAAAATAGCAAGATCAAAAGGAAGATAATATCAATAGAGGATGAAAACTTGCAACTCAAAAGGCAGACAGGACCTGCTTCAAGAAACAGCAGAAAAATTTCTTCGATGGAAAAGGGTACAAGAACACGGGCCTCCCTGTTTGAATAACTGGTTTTGATACTGCATGGCGAGGCAAGTTTGATAATAGTGTACTATTTGTCAAATTCCTTTCGATCGAACAACGTATTGCGGCCTTGAGGCTTCGCGGCAAGCTCAAAGGTACTTTTATTTTCATGGATGATGATCTTACACACTCTCAGTGGATAGCAAGGAAGAAAATTTTTCAAGAAGCAAAAGAAAAAGGTCAGAAAGTTGTTTTCATTGACGGAAAACCAAGATTTTATGACAAACCTGCTTACTAGGGACTTGGGGCCCCTGGGCATGGGAGCAGCCCGAGATCCCCTAATAAGCTTAGAATAGGTTACTGGAACTGTAATATGGGTACTTCCAGATATCTGGTTGTTGCTTATACTTCATCTCGGTCTAGTGCTAGTCAGCGGGTTGTCATGGTTTGGGGATGTCTCTGAGTTTCTTGGCAGATGGGGGATATCTATATCAGCTCTCCCTAATGGGACTCATTCTTATATTCGGCGTCAGCTTTATCGCAATTATATCCAGACACTATGGTCGCAGTTGGATCCAGAGAGAGCCAAGATGCATTTTTACGGCACTCACCTCCTATAGTTAGATAATATGGGGCTACCTATCCTACCGTTGTATCTCTCACAACCATTATCATATGGTATTCGATACCGTATTGGGTAGCTTCGTGTCTCCTCACATCAGCTCGCTATCAAGACTGGTCGTTATACTGATACACCCAGACCACAGCGGATTTGCCAGTTATGCTCGATGCAGGAGGTAGAGGATGAGTCACATTTCATTTTCAGATGCCCTATTTATTATGAGATCCGAGGCCGTTATTATTGTTTCTATAGAGACACTCCTCTCTCCCTTGGCTCTTTCTTGGCATATGCAGACTCTAGATGTGTCGGACTCCTATTGAGAGAGATGTTTACGTTGCAAGCATCTCTTCTACCTTCGGAGGCAGATGATGTTTACAGTCAGACTCTCATCACACATTTCTTACAGAAAAGGGATAGGGAGGAGGTTTCAGAGGATGAGCTTGAAATCCCAGCATGACAAAAGGTTGTGCAGACTCAGCGACCACCTTCTAGACTGAGACGTGCAGTCCGTTCATCACAATCAGCCAGAGCCCCACGACGGCCTTACTGAGTCATTCGTCAGCCTCCAGCACGCACTTCACAGCCTATCACTCGCTTCTTCAGATCAGCCACTCAGTGACTCGGTTCTTTTTGGTGTCTCTTTAGATGAGATCTTTAGATGTTTGCCTCAGCAGAGCGGGTGGTTAAGCTCTTGCCTTTGTACCTCAGCAGAGCGGTTGGTTAAGCTCTTGCATCTCCTTCTTGCATGATGAGAGATTGTTGTTTTATTCATACTTAGTTGAATTTCGGTAGAGAGATAGTTTCTAGAAATAAGTCCTCATATGGACATTGCTCCTACTGTGTTTGTCTTTTGTGCCCACGGGCACTTTATAGACATTAACAAACTCTCTCTCTCTCTCTCTCTCTCTCTCTCTCTCTCTCTCTCTCTCTCTCTCCGGTCGCTCATAGCATATGAGGACTCCCGCTATGTTACACTTATGATACGAGAGATATTCCTACTACAACAAGACCTATGTCAAACAGCTCAGCATAGTCGTCTTATTTCTCAACGACGCGACCCAAAGTTTGATGATGATGATGATGACATAGCTCTTCACAGAGATCAGAGACAGTGCACCACTCATAGTCATGTTGCAGCTTGAGCCATCCGACCTATCATGGAGCGGCGACTACCAGAGCTCCCCCATGTTGCAACTCGTATCACATCCTTCTATAGCATCAGCAGGACATGATGCTAGTGTTATACATTATTTTAGACGTCCAGTCGCATCTATGCTCCTACATATCTCATCGCATTTATTTCAATTCATAGCAATTGTTTCTTTACCGTTTCGGAGACGTTTCATACGCTCCCACTGTTACCACATACTTGACATGTACATGTACTAGTCTTATATGCCTTTTGGCATGGAAAAGACATTAATAAAGCTTTCTTTCTTTCTTTCTCACCCTGAAGCGCAACTATAGATTACATCCTTCTTCTCACATAGGAGATCATGGACTAATCCAACCTCAGATGACAGTGAGGACGATAGTGATGCCTTGCAATAGAGACCAGAGACAGCATACTACCCAGACTCGGATGGTTCACAGAGTTATTGATCATACCGTGAGGGACCGCACATCCTAAAGACGCCGACCTCATCGATGACGTCAGCAACATGTACACCCTCCAGCTGTAATCCCCATTAAAGGCTAGTGTAACTACTAAATCAAAGTACGTCTAGTACAAGAACATAAGACTGCAATCGTAAACGTAAGCTATTTAGAAACTTGCAAAGCAGCCTAAGCAAATAGAAGCATAGCAATGAAATAGAATTGCACCTTATCAATAGTAGCTAAATGAAGATCAATTCATTCCAAGAGAGAGCTAAATTCATTTGGAACGTTTTTTTGTGAAACATTGGTAGAAAAATAGCAGAGAGCGATGGAGGGCGGGGGAGCGATGGAAGGAAGGAGGGTGGAGTGCAGGGAGCAATGGAGGCATAGAAAAGACAATAATAAAGCTTTCATTCTTCCTTTCTCTCAAGTATTATGCAGAAACTAATGGAGATATAGTCTTGTGTGATGCCCTCTTATGATCTTGAGTGTTCACCTTTCTAGAATGTGATTGGTCATTGAATGCTTCTGCTTATGCGATTCTTCAAAGAATGTACACACCCTGAATTCTTAACATTATAGTATGTTTAAACACAATACCATAACATTTGATGCTCTGGTACTAGGACATCAATAGACACTTAAGCCCTTCTTATTGTGATTGAAATGATTTCCTTCACTTATTGCTGATGCTTTCATTGCAAACATTCCGGCTATTGTGATTATGTTTGTAATCCTCACAAATTTGCCTTTTTGGAATCATACTTTCACATATGTCTCACTCCAAAGGAGGATGATATTGTTTTCATATATGGTCCTACCGCTAATATTGGATGTTATATGCCCTTCTTGTGATGATTCTTCCTATCATGGTTCTCTCAAGCATCCCACCTCCTCCGACTGGATCCATTTCCTGGAGCTAGACACGGCAAGGCTCCTAGTTTTACCACAATATTGGGACTCAAGCTTATCACATAGTCTCAGATTCACATGGGCCAGCTCTACGTATCATCACACCAGCTGCCTATTGAAACTGGGAGGTTCCATGGTATCCCAAGAGAGGAGCAAATATGCCAGTTATGCTCTTTGAGGGAGGTGGAGTCTGAGGAGCATCTTGTCTTCAAATGCCCTATATACTACAAGATTAGAGCGAGATACCTCTGCCAGTTTCACGACATGCCCACCACACTCTGATCGCTCATAGCATATGAGGATTCATGTTATGTTGCACTTATATTACAAGAGATGTTTTTGTTACGACATGATATATGCGGGACAGCTCAACAAACTCATCCTAGTTCTTAGTCTCAGATTAGCTATTCCTTCTCTAGGAGAAGACCTCACCACGACCCAGAGTCTAATGATGATAAGTTGGACACTTATTTGCAGAGACCAAAAGACAGCGCTCCATTCATAGGCAGTTGTAGCTCGAGCTATCCATCCTATCATGAGGAGACACACTTCTCATCCTCCTAGACTGATCGAACAGTGAAGGCAACTTATTGCTTCACAAAATCGCTCCAATTATATTATATTCTTGCAGCAATTCACCCACCCACAAACATCAGCGGCTACCTGAGTTGCCTCATGTTGCAAATTGCATCACATCTTTCTTCTTCAACAGTAGGACATGATGATATTGATACTGTTTGTGTATCTACCAGCATATTATATTCCTACATATCTCACTCATTCCGGTTCGTAGTATCTAGTTATGTTGTTTTCTTTCATTAATGCTTTTGGGAACATTTTCGTACGCTCCCACTGATACCACATACTTGACATGTACATTTATTAGTCTTCTATCCCTTTTGGCATGGAAAATACATTAATAAAGCTTTCTTCCTTTCTTTCTTTCTCATTGTATCATTATGCAATTTTCTAATCTCTCTCTCTCTCTCTCTCTCTCTCTCTCTCAATCTCTCATTCAGAGACTTCATGACCTTGGCTTCTCCACTGATATTATCCTGGCAATGATGGCTTTCTATGAGAGGGTTTTGGGCTGTTTTAGACATGGTAGTGGCATTTTTGAGCACATTTAGAGCACCATTAGGGTGAAGCAGGGTTGTTTTCTTTCACCAGTTTTGTTTGGATTGTACATTGATGAGCTAGAGGGAGTCATCTCACAGTGTGGCGGAGTTGGTTGTAGACTTGGCAATATTCTAATTGCCATCCTCCTTTATGCGGATGATGTGGTACTAGTATAGGGGTTACAAAGGCAGCTAGATTGCTTACAAGACTTTTGTACCAGATGGAGATTGGAGTGAACATTGCGAAGAGCAAGGTAATGATCTTCAACACTTCTTGAGCTTTCATGCAGCGTCGGGAGCTCACTCTCAATGGACAGACCTTAGAGGTAGTTTCTTCTTACACTTATTTGGGGATACTTTTCTTTGGTCCTACCTTCAACATGAGACAGGCAGCTACCACTCGACTTGGGAAGGGGCATTCCTCTCTTGATCAGCTAGAGCAGTTTTGTTTCAAGAAGTCCATTCGAGATGCTCGTAGTAAGTGTAGACTTTTTGATACTATTGTCACCCCCACAACCTTGTATGCACCAGCGACATGGTGTACCGGTCTTCCCTCATCATATTGGGCCAGCATCTCACGATTACAGACCACCATGTTAGCTCGTATGATTTGGGGCGAAGCCCTCTGTTCCACACGAGATCCTTCTTGCAAAAGTTTGTTGCTCCCCATTCAAATAGATGCAGCTTTCTAGCTTATCAATTCCAGATGCAGATGCGAGATATACACAAATAGCGCTTGTTTCCTCACACTACCTTCATGATCAGGGATACAAGCTATCGTGATTCTCCCAAGCAAACCACGTCCTCCTCGAGTCATTTGGTATCTTCATTACAAAGCTCCCCTTAGGTACTCATCAATATATCAGTCGCTTCTTATATCGGGCATATCTCGATCGTACTTGGAGGCGACAACTTGGGGTTAAGCCCCCGGACTCATTTTATTGAGCTAGACATAGCAGGGTTCCCAGTTTTGCCACACTATTTGGACTCGGGATGATCACACAGCCTCAGATTTACATTGGGACAACTCTGTGTACCATCACATTAGCTGGCTATTGAGACTAAGAGGGTCTACATCAGCAGAACATCTCTTTCTTCTCCCCTCACCCGTTATTTGTTTTGTATTAATACTTGTTATTTATAAGCCTTCCATCGTTCAATCTTCACTTTCCTCCCCAAGTTTATCTTCTTCTATACTCAAAGATGATGGCTCTTCTATTCTTTGCCTTTCCTTTGTCAGTCCCAAACATACTTCATTGTTAATCCCCAATTATTGAGGTCAATACAAATTATTGTGGTGGATGATGTGCATTTGTTCATATGCATATCTCACAGTTTCTTTGTTTCCATCTTTTGTTGTTCATATGCATATCTCACATTTCCTTTCTTGCTCCTCTGATAGTCCTTCCCGAAAAGAGGCAACAACTATACACTTGAGTTCCATTCAAAGTTGTTCCCTTACTCATGTATATGTGTGTACCAAGTCATTGGCAATCCTTGTTTATACGGTTGGCTATGGGTTTATTGTATCTAGTATCAACCAAGTCATATTTTCGTACTTTCATATGGCATTCTTGGTCGATACAGTTAGCTTGGTCACTACTCTACATTTTAAGAGTACGTCTATGTGGTGTTCATGGTCTACATGATAGTTATTGGCTCATTGCTGCTTCCAAAAATATGATTGTGGAATTTTCCACTCCTACATAGCATTCCTAGTCCCTATAGCTACTTGGCATCGCTTTGTACATACAACGCTATCTTCCAGCAGTTTCATTTGGTAGTCTTGGCTTGGGCTATAATTGTACTAATTGTGCTTGGCTATGGATGGCTTGATATTACAATGTAACTAGATTTACCATCAATTACTTTTGTAGAGTTGCTATGGACATCATTAACAATCATGGACTTGACTATTGAATACTTATAAACAATTGCTACATAGTGCCTACAAATAACATAAAAGAGGGATATCAACCTCAATTGTATGGAGTCCACCAACAAAAATATAAAACCATCCATGTTGCAAAACTTACTATCGGACATTTGTCTGAAGCAGATGCTCCAACAATTGTCTATTGTGATAATCAAAGTGTTATTGCTTTTTCGGCCAATCCTAGGTTTCATATAACTATGTCAAAAGTAAATTTTCTGACAAAGAGGTAAGCTTGGAGTATTGTCAAACGTGGACATGACAACCGAAGGCGCTGAGCTTGGAAGCACACAAAAGATTTTGTGCAAAACGAAGTTTGAGGTCAAGGCATTCACGGATTCAGATTAAGGGGGAGTGTTGGATTAATCTAATAATCGATCTTTAATCTACATCCATTCATCTATCCAGTTCTGCAGTTTTACTCATGTATGTCACTTAGCCACTCTGAGAGGTACCATTGAGGTGATTTGTATAAGGAGTACTTTTCTTCACTCCTTTGAAAGTAGTCAAATGTCTTTAAAACCTTTCAATTTTGGTCTATCTTGCATGAGCAGTACTCCCTCCCTAAAACAAATACCAATGTAGCGACATCAACTTTATTTTCTTTTGCATTTAGTTTAACGGCATTAAAGAAATTCCACCTTAAATAAGCCTCTTATGCAGACATTCATTTTCATCCTGATTTTTGCTCCCAAACAATTCTATTTGTGAGTAGCTTGAATCTAGCCTCAAAAACTACCAATTTTGTTTTACCCAAGTTGAGAAAAGAATTAATGTAAAATAAGAGCTTGCTTATGTCAATCAAACTTACGAACCTCATCTTCCTTATCTTGACCACTCTTCAAGCTTTTCTATAATTATCCCAAAAAATGTGGGGAAGGCAAGAAGCCTGACCCCAATGTGACTATAGCTTTCAGTCATAAAACCATCAGAGATGCAAACTCTAGTTGTCCCTTTACTATATGCATATCTCAATTCTTTCAGCACTCTGCTTCTTCCATCCACCTCTAAATGCCATCCCTTGGAACCGTATTAAGACATTAACAAAAGTCTACAAACCACGGAATAATACTATGCTAATTTTTGCCATCACTGCAGTATGCAAAGGCATCTAGTATCTTGAGATCTCATATGCTACCTGAACCAGGGTTTCTCTTCATCATTGCCACCATCTGTAGCACCACCTTCAAAGACTCAATATCGACCGAATCTCCAGCAATTCAAACCATGCAAGAATGATCTAGAAATTCTTCCAAGTACTGATATGACATTAATATTAGCCTCACATTCACAACCTGTGACAGCAACACGAAGTTTGTTTGGCAAGATAGCTCAGAAAGAATTCACAATAGAGACCTTAAACGCTACATATCCCAAAAAAAAAACTCTTCCCAATGTAAAAAAAACTACACACACTGCAAAATCTATCACTCTCTGCAAACATGATTTGATATGTTCACTAGTGGGCTGAATAGCCAATTTATGTAGGTCTAATGTTGGATTGGATTACCTAGTTTATATCTACTTGTAGGGCACAAGCTCTCCTAGTTGAAGATGATACATATTTGGATGTACTGCTTTTCTCTTATGCACCATTTGTGTTAATAAAGACAAAATGAATACTTAAAACCTTTTATCTTTCACATCCAACTTCTTCTAAAAATATTAAAACCCCTTCAAAGCTTATGGGAAAACTCAAAATTATTTATTAAGCACACGAACCTGGCTTGCAAAAAAAAGATTTGGTTGGTAGTCCCTCAAAACAGGTCGTGTGTCCTTTTCTCCAGGACGCCATTTGAATAGAAAGATTAGGCCATAGACGGGGCTGACAAAGCACATAAAGATCAAAACTTGCTCTCATATATGAATGCTCCTTGTATATGCATAGACACATAAGGCGAGCTGGGTGACAACGATAGAAAAAACTCACCTTAACTTTGAAAGAGACTCCAAATCCAAACTGTACAGCTCCTCAACCTGCACCGCAACTTAAGGTAAGTCCTCTGCTGAAGCCCGGTATTTTCCAGATAAGAACTGACATACACAAGAAGCTACCTTTCAAGCACCCAGGCACAATTTGTCCTATAAAACGACCCGTTTTACACTGACATAGCAGACAATTCACATGCCTGCCACACAATATACATGCCAAGATGCCACACAATATAGACAAAATCATGTCGTGACAGATGATAGAAAGAACACTGCGACTCTCTTGTACTGTTGCCTTTCTTATTTCAAAGAATGATTGGTTTGAAAGCAATCCTTCTAATAAACCTGCAATAAATATTCTCCTATAGAAGATGGACCCTCCTCTTGAAGATTGTGTGCTAAAAATTCAATGGCTTTTGGAAGTATAAGCTAGAAACATGCCTGCAACGTGCACTCATGGCACGTCAATTTGATAAATTTCAGGCTGGTTTTCAATGTCTGGTGCTATTACTAACCCTTCAGCATGCACATTAACCCAACTATGGGTGTACCGTAAGATTCTAGCACTGGTCGCAATGACCAGTTTTTCCTCCTCCCTAGTGTATGATGGACTTCTCTTTCCAGTCAGTGATTAGTTAACCCGAGACATCTTCTATTGCTCAAATGAACCACTTAAAGGGGATATACCTGAACACCTTTCACTTGCATTTGCTGAATAAGTTCTGTAAAAACACCTGCATCAAGAATAAAACACAGACACATATGTGAGGTAAGAAACACATAACACCATCCAGTTTTCATTTCCAATTTGCACTTTGCAATACAGGATAACACAAGAGCCCTAAGCATAGTCTGTAAAGAGCATCGAATACGAGATCGTTGACATTGATGAACACTGTTGCTGTTCAACATAGAATAAACACTTAACTCATCGTTGGACTCAAACCGCTATCTGTTTTAATACTTGACAATGCAATTCGAGACATTAAGAAATTCTAATATTGCAGTTCTCATTAAAAAGAACAGCTTAAAAGCTCCAAACAAAGGTGTAACTCCTGATTCATGAACTTTTCTTGGCACTACCCAGCTCCTAAACTTCAGTGCCTTCACTCTGCTAGGATAGAAAAAACTGAGTATTTAGAGCATCCATCTAGTAGTGAGGTTCTGCAGTTAAAAGGGAAAAAAATTCCTCCTGTAACAGGCTGCAGCAAAAGCTGTCTAACTTTTGAAAGGCTTCTCTAAAAAAAAGGGGCTTTCAAGAAATTAGAAGCCTTGTGTTAAGGGATGGTGTTCCAATAAGCATTCTAAAAAGGGTAATGGCAGAAAGTTTTTAACTCTACTTTAAAACTAGTCTGGATGTAATTGTCTACTTTGGTCGTACTTACATAATTGTTGACTTTCAAGCACTGATTATACATTGTTAACCTTATAATTTTGTAACTTTGAGTAGAGCTGAAACGATGTCCGACTTTTTACTCATGATATGGACAAAATTAGAGTCACCTAGCTTGGCAATGACTACTTGTTGCGACATGAATAACAACTAAGAATATGTGTAGAGACATGTAGTTCCCACAATAATGTCCTTGTTCTAACACGGTTGTTGTTGTGGAAGGATGCAGGTGAGCATATTCTCCTCAACTCGGAGCCTTTGCTGGTTGTTAGGTTTGGTCAGTATGATATCTTTGACTGTGATGACTCTAGACGAATTTGATTTACTTTAAGATTCGTATGCTCAGTACTGTGGTGATAATGTGCAGTTTTATTTAGATTTGTTAGGTTCAAAAACACACACACCACTCATGTGTCGGAGAGGATTCCCCTCAAAACTCCAACCGTACTTGGCTAGATTTGCTTTGTAACATTTCACCAACGATACTAGGATTTTAGTGTTTCAAAGTTACTATTGACATTACTATCTTACATGGGTTTGTACTTTGTCTTTCATTATCATGTCCCTTACGACACTAGTAATTATAATGTGTATTACAGTTTCTAAAAGATACTCTCCATCTCCACGAAAAAGGTTTGAACACAGCTTGAAAGATGCTAGTACCCGTCATGCACTTCAATTTGATGAAGGGCAAACGGAAAGTACTACGGCACATGACCTAAACTAAAACATACCAAGATCTTTTTGGATGGAGATCTCACCTTTGTACAAAGACTACAAGTTGTGGAATGCCAAAAAGCCCTTCAAGTAGCAAAGGATACTGGTAGATGCATGATTTATAGAGATGGTGATATTCACTTAGATGATCTAATCATAAGCGTATAGTAGTTTCTAAGTTAGAGTCAGAGACCGAGAAATGGAGAGTTTTCTGGTTTAATATGTAATGCACTTCTTGCCATACAATCCAGGACCACTACTCTCTCTTCTTAGTGATGGTTTTTAGTTAGATTTTGTTTCAACAACAATGATCCATCAAGTTATCATCATACTTAGATGTACGGTTCATCTTATATGCCTTTTGGCATGGAAAAGACATTAAAGCCTTCTCCTTCTCCTTCTCCTTCTGAGTTAGAATGTGCTCACCCAAATGCTAACCAGTACACGTATGTGCTCAAAACCTATACAATCACATGCAGTCTACTAACATGGTTTCTGGGAGTGACCACATGCACCAAAACAAGCCTAAACGTTGACACTATATTCCTAGCAACCCTATAACATTAGCAACAAGAATCCTAGAAAACAATGCACTACAGCCTCCAAACAAAGAAAACAAAAAAACAATGAAAAGAAGGGCTCAGAAGTTGTTATTGTGGATTTATCTTCAGATAGCATTTAAAAACCCTAACAACATGTTAGTGGTCACACTCACCTTCCCTATCTGAAAGCAAATGCATAGAAACCACCCTCAATGATCTTGGCATCCTATAGCTCCTTCCCTCTCTCCCACTTTTTTCGGAGAACAAAAAAAAAGCACGTCCAAAAAACTATTAGGTTTTCGCCTATTCATGTTTTGTTAACCAATGAATTTCAAAAGGTTCTAGAGTTCTAAAATGCTCATTCCAGAACGTTGACACAATTTCGTGCAACTTGGCTTTAGGGACGGCATACTCGTTACCACTTAGTGATGACATTCTTTGAAAATTGTATGATGATGTGACCTCGTTGAACCCTAGCATCTTAGAGATTTGAAGTTCAATGTCACCTATGACCTCGAACCAAAAATAGTATACTTATTTCAAAGAAATCTACCAATTTTATTTATTGCAAGACTGTCCTAGCTTAGATTTGTTAAGACTCAAGTTTTACATCTAGTACAATCTATAGATTATTTGATCCACCACCAAGCACATCTATGCAAAATTACACTAAACTCATCTAAATACAATTAAATAGAACTCCTACAATATATTGTCTTGTTGAAGCTTCAATGCATGAAGAGAATGTCAGCAGTGATAGACAAAATGCGTTTTAAAGAATTCTATTGATCGACATGTACTTTAAGTTTTCACCAACATCAGTCAACAGAATTTCATTGATGGACATGTGTTTCACTATATCCCATAATACATATTCTAGTTTAACTTAAAATTGATATCTATCATGGCTGTTTTGAGCATCATGCAAAATGTGGGTAGATGCAACCTTCAAAATGAAAAGCGTGAAAGCTGGGGTTCTATGAAATTAGGGTTGGGAGGAGAAAAGACAGATATGTTTTGAATTTTCTTCATAGAATGTTGATACTTCAATGATTGGCAAACCCCAAAAGCCCACATGTGCACATTCAGATATGCAAGTTTGCCCCTTATGTGCCTCAACAAGAAACTTGTAATTTAAGTTCATAATCACATTTGTTAATGCAGTAGAAAACTAACAGGGTGGTCTTACAACCCTTATACGGCTTTATGGCCATATGCATTCCTACCAGGGGTTTTTTGACTGCCTAACCACCATTGTTCCAGGTCCATTAAGCAGGGAAAAGTTGCTGCCAAACCCTGCGGGGATTTGCCAGCAGGTTTTCACGAGGCTTTTAAAGCTTCAAATTGATGAGTCGGGACCGTGGAAAAAATAGCTTTTCTTACAAGGCTTAGCTGCCAAGCGAATCCATAGAACTGAAATTTAACATGGATGGATGTGTGTCTGGGGTGAGACAGGAGCCACCATCCATCGGCATGCTCTTCTGCCAGTCTTCACCTTATTATTCACTTCCGTTGCAATACACACACACACACACACACACCAACACTACACACAATTTCTTGCTCTGGGACGCCAATGCTATCGACTTGAACGAAAGCCAGAATACAATACCTTTATAGTAAGCTGACTTAATAAGCCACAAAATAAAGAATGAGAAATGACCTAACCTGGATCCGACTCAATCGTGCACCACGACATCCTTCCGAATGAAACAGCAACTCCAACACCCACACGAGCAGCACACCTCACCCCTCCTCCTTCCTACTCCTCCTTCCTCTTGCTCCTTCCTCCTTCCCCCTTTCCTCTTTCCTCCTTCCAAGTGAAGAATAGCAGCTGGGATGGCGAAGAAGAAGAAGAAACAAAACAACCACAAGAACAAGAAGAAAATGGCCTTAGGGTTTCCACACGTATAATGGCTCCTTGTTTTTCTCTTTGTATTTTTTTAAATACATACATACCCCTAGGCTTTATGCATAAAGTGATGTGGTAATGTTTGTAAAAAAAAACATCTCTACGTCGAGGGAACGCCTTGAGGGGCAACAATAGATGACCCATTTTCTATACCTCGATCGTGAAGCGTTAAATGGATTGCTACAAGTTGATTGGCCCATTTGAATCTTATTTGTCATATCACTGGTCCAATTTTCTCAATTGCCCATGGCAATTCAACATGTCGCCAAGTCCAAGTTTGAGCTTGAGTTTCCCTACGTGGCAAGGGACCTTACCTCCTCACGTGCGGCATGGTGGCAACCCAAAATGAATATGAAAGGGAGGAGGCCCTTTCTTGTACCAATGAGATTACTCCATTTTTGTATAAGAGACTTATTAGGCCATGAATTGTGAAGCCACCTTGATAAGCTCCTTGCCTTACGAGTCCCTTTCATACATGGCATCTAGCTGGCACGACACCTTGGCGAAGTCATAAGCTCTTCGTTGGCCACACACAGCTCTTGGATGTGTGTGCACTTTGTCTTCAATAAATATATTTTCCTAATTTAAATGGATGCAACACATGATCTCTATTATGGAAATGTATATCCATATGATGCCCATCACCAATACATTATTATAGTGGCATCATTATTTTTACATTAATTTTACAATAGATTTACGTGATGTTATTATTATTACACACTCATTTTTTGTTACATTTGACAGGCCCCAAAACACTATTGTATGTGGTTTTTAATTTGGCCCCAATATTTAAATTTTCACATTTTCCTCGAGGTTAGTTGGAGGTAGCTTTTACTTAGTAAAAACAGCCATTGAGGCTATTCATTTTTGGCATTGCCTTACAAAAGGCATTAATATGTCTTCAAGTTAGTCAATGGAGTTTATGCAAAAGTCAATCTTAAATTGTAAGGATATGCGCGCATCAAAAGTTTTGCCACATTGCTAAGGACTTTAATGTAAAAACTCGGACCCTTAAAAGCACCTTTGTATGCAAGTCGTAAATAGCAAAAAAAATCATTATCTCTTTTTACTGCATGCATGCCCATGTTTTAGATGCACCTTTATATGCAAATCATAAATAGCAAAAAGTTCATGTCCCTCTCTCTTTTTTGCATCACTAGGCTCTCCACCTACATGACATAACAACATCATCACCAACATTTATGTGCATTCACAAAATCATTTCATATATTTTGTTGTTGTCATATTTGTACTCATGCACACACTTTGAATCAAAGTCATCCTTGTGTCATGCCCACGACTGGATTGATCTCAGATTATTATCTCGTTAGCGTATATGGTCATAATTAATGGTTGGAGGCCTAAACTCATGATGGTGAATTTTTATGGGTCTATCAGTGACTCATAGGAGAACTGGATGATGTGGCCCAGTTAGGCTGCCACGAAAATTATAACAAGCTTTTTACAAATTTGGTGAGTTTCAAAAAATTCGCGAAAAGCTTCCATAAGAATTTCTAAAAAATTCTAGAATGAGTCTGGATTGATTCTCAAAAGATTCTCAAAAATTTCTGGAAAGATTTTGGAAGGAGCCTAGAAAGATTCTCGAAATGATTCCAAAATAGTCTTGAGAAATTCTCGAAAAGCATCGCAAAAAGATTCTAGAAAAGATGATAGAAAAAAAAAATCGCGAAAAATTCTCAAAAAATATTGTCAGTAAGATGCTAGAAAATTTCTCGAAATATTCCCCGAAAAGACATAGTAGAAAAATTCTCGAAAAAATTGGAGAAAGATGTAGTAGAAAATTTCTCGAAAAATGGGAGAAAGATACTAGAAAAATTTTCGAAAAGTTGGAAAAAAATTCTAGAAAAATGCTAGAAAGAGGATGCTAGAAAGTGGTAGAAAATTCACGAACAATTCTAGAAAAGATAGGAGAAAAGTCGCAAAAAATTCCAGAAAGATCCTAGAAAAGGATGAGAAAAAAAAAATTCTAGTCAAAGATAATATTTATTGAGTCTGGACCCATTAATTCGTGTTGGTAATAGTTCGCCTTCAGGTTATTGGAGTTGAACAAAACCATTCTCGAACACCTTTATAACTTTGTAAGGTCCGAGCCCTCTTATATGAAGTTTTTTAGGGAACTTTTGATGTCGACTATCATAGATCAGCGCAAAGTCATCAGCTTTAAGATCATTTTTCCTGATACGACTATCATACTTTTTCTTTCGTTGTTCCTGGATTTCCTTCGTTAATTTTTGTGAGTTTGCACGAGCTTCAAATAGTTCTTCAATAGTCGTCAACCTTTCGTTATTCTGCATCTATTCGTTGAGCTTGAATACGAAAAGTTGTCATCTCAAATTCAATAGGTAATATAGGATGCATACCATAAGTGAGAAAATATGGTGTTTGCTTCGTCGTGATCTTCTCTGTGTTTCGATAAGCCCATAGAACTAAAGGTAACTTTTGATCCCAATCAATCGCATGTGCAATAGTAATCTTGTTCAAGATCTTGCAAAGTATTCCATTTGCTCTCTCAGTCAACCCGTTTGCTTTTGGATTATAAGGGGTTGTCTTTCTATGTTTAATCAGAAAATACATTGTCAGCAGCCGTATTGTGTCATTTAAAAAATGTGTATACTTGTGATTGCATGCAATTCTATGTGTAGAATGATCTATATTTGTTATTTTTGGATCCACACATGTGAAATACAATAGCTTGCTTATGGACATTTTGATTCATGTTTGATCAAGTTCTATTAGAGTTTGCATCTCATTTTGTGTGTAGATGTTGATTTTTCTACATTGGTGAGATTGGTAGGATATCTTCTTATGTAACCAAAGATTAGGAACATGGATTGGATCATAAATGATCTGAAATTCTTCACATAAACTGCCCTCACCCATGTACAAAATCCCGACCCTTCTCGTCTCTTTCTCTTTTTCCTTGTAAAAATGCCCCAAAAACGTCCTAAATGGCTTGAAAAAAGTAATATTGTTATTTTTAGCAGTCCTTGCCCCTGCCATTATTGTCCTCTGTAGCAAATGAACGCATGGTCAAGTTTGTCTAGAAAAATTCCAGCCTGGCTACAAATTAGGCTCGATTTTTGACAAAATTGCCATTTTTTGTAAATAACGGAGTTTTTGATTAGAAAATCTCGTAAATATGGCAGCCCATCGGGAAACGAACTGTGCACAGTGCAAAAATTAATGATTTGGCATGGATTGGACCAACTTTTAAAAATAACAGTAGGCAAGTCAGACTGACTCCTATATATAGACGCGAGTTATAGGAAATTCCATCTTTTGACTCATGCTCGTCTGACTTGCATTCGTTTGACTCGGGCTCATTTGACTTGTCACTTTTTACTCACGCTCTTTTGACTCGCAGACTTTGACTCATGCCATCATCATTTGACTCGCCACTTTGACTCACCCTAACTCACCTTTAGAGCCCTAATTCACCCCAGCGTGTACTCTTTACTTTGACCCTCATACCTCCAGTTCACTGCCTGATTACTCCCATGGCACCAAAACGTCAAATTTCGAGCGCCATTACTCCCCTTGACCAAAGAGTCCGACTCTCACCAGGAGCACAACCACACCATCCAGTCCCCATCATTCCTCCAGCCCCGCGACATCTTCCCAAACCACCACCTCACCATCCGCGTCTCAACAGACCAAATCTCCATCTTCTTCCCCAACTACATCCACGTCCCCTAGTCGAGAGGAGGGAGAGACTTCTCCCCAACTACATCCATGTCCCCTAGCCGAGAGGAGGGAGAGGCTTCTCCCCGATCTATCCACTGCTACTCGTGTCGCTAGGCACCTTTGTAGTATATCATCCTTCCTTTGCTCGCAGATCAAGAGCTCGCAGCTCTTCGCACTAATGGCTGCCTAGCAGTTTTGACTATCATAGGCATAGACGCCATGGAAGTACCCCTCTTTCAGGACCTTTCTCTAGTCAAGAAGGCCTTTTCCACCTTCGACACTCATCATTTCACTGTAACCTACAAAGGGCAGGACCATATACTCACTCTTGATCCCATCCTAATTTCATTGGCACTTAGCCTTACACATTCCACCCACCTATCAATCTCCCGAGCCCTTGGCAAATTCAACGTATTCGTCTTGTTCCTTTCAGACCCTGGATGGTGGATTTGCTCAAATGCTCTTTGCTGCTGCTAGATGAGTCTTCACCTTGTGTGTGCCCCTCTGAATGTTCTGATTGCTCTGATACATCACCTTGCATGTGCCCTTCTGAATGTTCTTCTATGTGTTGGCTCTGGGTGTCATGTATTGTTAGTACATCCATGCTTATACATGCAAGATAATATCCAATGCGATCAGCTTTGTAGGCCCAAAAGGAGCTATTAGCCTTAAAAACAAGGCGGTTCCCTCTTTAGGCCCTCCAAAAATTAATAAGGATAATAGGCCAATAAGGGCCCAATGTAGCCTAAATAATACTTAACAAGGGCTAACTATCCTTCAAGATAGTTAAGTTTAGTTAAGTGAGAGCATTGTCTATAACTAGACAAGAGACATCAATTTGTGAGTCTTTTGGCTCATTTGCAAGTGAGAGCTTCTTGCTTCCTCCTTGTGAATGTGAGCCATAGGGATCTCCATTGCTAGGTCTCATGTTCCCTATCCACATGAATCAATGCTCATGTTCATATCTTGTACTATTCTTTTCATTACTAATGTGAATCCATTGAGATCTCATTGTTTCTAGCTTTCAATTGATATTTTATCATGATTGTCTTGTTCTCTTCTTGCTTTTAGCTTTACTTCATTGTTATTGCTATTAGTTTGGGCACATGACATTTCTTGGTATCAGAGCATAGATCCTAAATTCATGATGATTCTATGTGAATTTCATTAGATTTGATAAGTTTATTGCATTTGTAGCTTTCTTTTTGCTAATTTTTAGGTTTGAGATTTTCAGGTCTGTAAAGATCAATTTTTAACATTTAATTTCATTTTTTATTTCTAATTTGACTACATAAATTTCTAGAGCTTTGTTTTAGCTTTCATTTTCACCAATTTGCAAGCCATTTGGGTAAGAGATGCAAAAGTTATTGCAATTTTCCCAAAAGCTATCAAAATAGGTGACTAGAAACCTTTCACTTTGTTTAGATTTTTCAGATTTAATTCGAGTTTTACTGTCAAGTTTCTTTACATAGGTATTAGAGCATTTTCTTAGCTTTGATTTGATCCATATGGCAGATTATTTGGATTAGTATCCAAAGAGTTATGACAATTCTTGATTCATAGCTCTAGTTTTGCTAGTTTTTCTTTCTTCAAAAATTTTAGGCCTGTTATCTGGTAAATTTGACCTATCAAATCAAAATCAATCATTGATTTGATCCTATAACCTGATAGAGTTGGTGTTAGCTTTTCAAAGGTACTAAGCTTGTCTGATTTGGATCAATATTCAGGAAGTTATGATCAAATTAGTGGAAATGGCTCAAACTTATAAAAAACAAATCAGCCCTAACCCTACCTACGCACAGTCCTAACCCTAGGGCCAAAATAGACCTTTAAAAAAAAACTAACCTAACCCTACAAGGCCCTTACGTCCCCTACACGCATAAGTACATCCAATGACTACTTAACCCTACATCTACATGCAGAATTACATCTGACGCTCACACTATACATCCGCCGTTACACTTGTACATCCGACGTTGTTCTTGTGCATTACTATTTCATCCGACGTGCACTACTCTTATTCTATCCTCTCACGTCCTATTATCCCTTTGTCCGCACGTCCTATTCTAGGCCAGCCCCCCATTCCTTCTCTTCTCGCTCCTCATTCACATTTACATTTACACCCGACATCGGACACCCCTCCATTCACTTCTCGCTAATTGCATCCAACGACGGCTCCTCCGACGGCCTCCTCATTCACTTCTCTCTAACTACATCCGACACTCCTGGACTTACACCCACTGACGTACGCCCCGGACGTATGCCCGATGTCGGATCCACCTTTTTCCCTCACCTCCCTCTCGCAAATATCTGATGGCGTACCTTTGCCCTTTACATCGTACCTTTCCCATTACATCTGATGCCTGCCGATGTCCAATGTTTCCTATTACATTCGATGGACTCTCTTTGCCACGTACCCCCTATCTCTCTCTAGCCCCCTCTCTCTCCCTAGCTCTCTTTCTTCTGCGCGGCTAGTTTCTGCGCCTTCTGAGAAATATTCCTTGGATATTCCATAAGGAATATTCTTTGTAAAAATTGTCAACATTTCCTAACTAGTTTGAGGCCTAAATTGGCAACTTTTGTACATAGTTTTGGATCTAACCTTTCACATGTGTGAAAGAGGCCTAGATACTTTATTTTAGTATATATTTCATGTTGAAGAAGTCTCAAACTTCGGGACCTTCGAAATGACACCAAAATCATGTTATTTGGACATATATGCCAAAATTGGCTATTTTAGACTACTGGTGCTCTAAATTTGGGTCCTAAGTTCTAGAGAGAAGAGAGAGTCATTTCTCTCACCTATATTAGGCTGAAATTCGTGGAGAACAGGTTGGAGAAACTTTTTGTATTATTGAGAGAGATCAATAGATCATTGTCACAGTTTCTTCCTCCATTGAGAGCATTGCTTTGTGTATTGTCTTCAAGCTTTTGTGTACGATCTTAAGAGGTTTCCAAAAGTGGTAGGCTATTGTTGGGAGCCTTGTTTGTTGCTATTTTTGGCTGCCAGTAGTACCTATTATTAGTTTCTTTTGTCTCTTGAATGCTTTGTCAAGTTCATGTGTATCAAAGGTAGCATTAGGATGCTTTGCCATTTCTAGCTTTTGTAGCTTGTTGTGCAAAGATCTTAGCCAAGTATTTTGGGAGTTTGGATCCATTCAACATCCACTTTTTTCACATTCTGCATATTATCCCTCATTCCCTTCACATGCCAGGTAAAAAAAAAATTGTTGTAAATTTTTAATTTTTCTTGCTGTTCTTTCTATTCTTCTAAGAGCACCCTAATGTTTCATGGATTCCAAAAAATTATAGAATTCAATTTTGAATTTCTTTACTTTAACTTTCTAAGTTGTAATTAATCCATTTTTTTGAATTCTCTTAATATTTTCATAACTTTTTTATTTGAGCTCAGATTCTAGCGTAGTGAAAACAAAAAGTGATCAGAACGACGAGCCTAACATTGAGAAGATATTGAAATTTTCTAATTATTATGTTTCCATTTATTTTTTTCATCTTCTTGAGTCAGTTTTTACGTGTTTTTATTGGTTATTTTCAAATCTTCATAGGTTTTCCGTTTTAGCTCGAGATTCAATGTGGTAAAAAGCAAAAGTGCTCAATTTCACATGGTCTACAAGATTTTGCAATTATCAATTTCACTCATTGTAGAACTCTGAGTTTTAAGTGGGTGGAGAAGAGCATTTTACCAGCCTATAAAATACCATTTTGAATAGATTTTAGTCGGTGAATTCATTGTTCACAAGTCTTCATTGGTCATTAATGATGGATTACCGTTATAGTCAAAACATTTAGCTTCCATCTGTTGGTAAATTACAATATGAAATTGTACGTTATAGCCTTGCATTTGACGAACAACCAAGTTCAATCAACATTGATGATTGGTTGACTAAATTAGAAGCTTATTTTTGTCATCGCCATTATTCTGAAGAGGATAAAATCTATTTCGTTTCATTGTGCTTTCAATGACAAGTTCAAGCATGGTGGGATACTCAAGCACATCCAATCAGAAAGCTTTGGAGTAACTTCAAAATTGCTTGCATTGATAGTTTTACAAGATTCTACGTGAAATCATTTGAATCACTCAAGCAAACTGGATCTGTATATTAGTTCAATCAACAATTTTCGACATTGGTTCCAAAGACAAAATTTGAGTATAGAAAATTTTTGGACTACTATTTAAATTCTCTTCAAAGTCCTATTAGAAATGTGCTTCAGCCAACTATTTCTAGATCCATTTATACAAACTGTATTATGGAGTTACACAATATGATGGATTGTGCACTTGCTTTGGAGCACTTATCTACACACCAAATCAATGAATGGTGGAAAGTCACTGCTCAACATAAATCTTATTGTTATAACCAACGACTGTTTGACTACAAATGTCCTACCACATTCACTCCATTAATGTAGACCATTGGCTAGAAGATTGAATTATAACTTCTACTATAGTGGATGTATTGGTGACATTAGTATGGTCTTCTTTGCTTCAGCGAGTTTCCAAGGAGGTGTTCAATCATGGTGGAACATTGTTCATGACTTTCTTGGTGAGAATTGGTTAAGTTTCAAAAACGTTTGTAGACAGGTCTTCAATTGATCTGACTTTATCCAATGGCGTTCTTTGAACCAGATAACTATAGTTGTTGAGTATAATCAAGAATTTTAGCAAATGGTTCCATTATTTGATTATAGAGAAGTATATCTTGTACAATGCTATATATATGGCTTACAACCTCAATATCAGAGCATTGTAAAAAGCTATCTACAAACTACTTCTCTACAACTTGGATTTCGATTGAGGAAAATAATGGAATATGCATTAGACTACGATCAACAAGAACACAGGCTTCAACTAGAAGCTAAAAGAATGGAAGAACAATCTAAATGGTTGGAAGAAGTGAAGCTGTGGATACAAAAATCGAACCTTCACAATAAATCATCAATGGATCGCCAACCAAAACAGGTACAAGAAAGTGAAGAAACTTTTGAAAATGAAGATGATCTTAGCAGTGAGTCTGATGAGCAAAGTGACAATGACGAAGCGGATGAGCGAATCGATGACAATCACTTAGATGAGCAAAGCGACGACGAAAGTCAAGTCCCAGATCTAGATACAGTTGCATTGTAGTGGGTCTTTCTTTGCCTTACCTGAATCCAAGATCTAGTCAATCTAGCATCAAATAGACGAAGTTAGTTGTCACGCGAAGGTTCGTTCCCATAAGAGAGATAACATAGTTCAAATTTCAACATGAATGGAGGATCCAAATCTAATTCTAACATCCATTAACCCTAACCATTAACACTACAACCATTAATACTACGCATCCACAACAAAGATAGCTTACTCTTTCTCTCTCATAAAAAGTATAATAACATACAATCCCAATAACATTCAGATCCAACAATTAGCAAAAACCAAAGAAAGCATGAGAGATGGAAGAAAAGTGATAGAGAGCAAGGACATTCATCAATCCATTCCTGAAGAGAACCAATCTGCTTCATTGAAATGAGGAAATGAACATGTGTAGGAACTCGAGTTGGTCCCTTTTTATAGTAGAGAGGAGGACCTTGGCCTCTAAATCCTATTGGTCCATTTTTGCCTCCCTAATTATTCAAATTTAAAAAAGAGTGGGAACCATCCAAATTGGAGGGAAACCCAACTTTATTCACTAACTTGACATTTAGGCCCTGCGACATTGAAAGTCCCGCAAAAAGGCCTAAATGTCCTTTTATTGACTTTCTAATTAATCAAATCTCTATGTGATCATTGGGTTGGACTTACGCACGCAGGGGTGCCAAATCCCTCTCACTTATTAACTAGGGTTAGGGTTGCCTTGGGATCCGCAAACCCTTCAACATGCATACAACGAAAGTCCAATTCAAGGGTTGAATAAAGATGTGATGATAAATGGTGAACGTCAAGATGTAGGCCAAAGTTTGGATTCAGATCAGGATGCAAGGATAGATAGCTGAGAAAATCTGGACTCAGATCAAAAAGCATTCACAGATAGTGAAAGTTTTAATCAAGACAAAGAGGATCAAGTTTTATTTCTGGATGCAGAATTTCATCAAGAGAATGATGTTGCCAAAGTACACATTGGTAAGTTTAGATACAGTCAATTGTCAATTGGACGATTTAACTCTTGATCAAGAGGAAATCCAAGAATCAATTAATAAATCAGTGGCAATTCGAACAACCTAATATTCCAGACAAGGTCCAACTTTTTATTGAACATCCTTTTGAGTCTCACGTAAACCATCAAAGTCAGGAACATGACCTACATCAATGTCTTAATTTGATCAATGGACAAGCTGTTGGATTTATTTCCTCTACTCTCCTAAATCCTATGTTAATTTGCCTCCATACATGCTGTTGTATTTTACTTGTGTTGTCCCACAGTCTGCATTTTTACACACATTTTATGACAGACGAAAAATGCGAGACTGCATTTTTACATGCATTTTATGATAGACGACACTTGTCTAAAATGCAACACTGCATTTTTACACGCACTTTATGACAAGCGAAAAATGCGACACTGCATTTTTACATGCAATTTATGACAGGCGACACTTGCCTCTACAAAAAGAGACACTTGCCTTTAAAAGGACGTAGGTTGCCTTTAGGTAAGGACAAGGCCAAAGGCCAAAGGGTGGCGCAATTTTTGTATTTTCACCAACGTTGTTTTGGAAAAGCCCGACGTTGCAGCCTCTTCACGCCCGTTCTATGCACTGTGCGATCAGACTTGACAACAGCAGCAGCCATCCACAATCTCCTATAGATGACACAACCACTTTTATACCTTCTTCATCTGCACACCTGTAGAATTTATGTATATAGTGAACACCATCTCAATATTCATAACATATAAGCGTAAATCAAGCAAGAAAAAAAAAAGATAAGCACAATAAGCGATGTCAGTAAGCTTGATTTTGTAATTGAGAGACAGACATTGTAGATGCCTTTGCGCATTGATTCTTTCTTTCTTTCAGACAGATTGTCAGTAATACCTTCATAACCTTTACAGTTTGTGAATTAGCTTTGTGAAGCACGCGATTATGTCTGCTATTGTTTTGTGCTCACATGCATTATTGACTTGTATATTTTGTTATACTTAATCTAATTATAGCTCTGTCTGTTTCTGCATTCAGATTCGTGTCAATACTGCAATGTTTTTCTACAATCTGTCTAACATCTATTTGATTTGTGTGGTTGTCTACTTTTCGCTTCCACGATGACTGCGCATTAAAACTTTAAAATTATCATATTCTTGTGTTTGCCTACTAAGTCACCAGTAGTGCACGCACTGAGAAGAGAAATCAAGTTCCGATTTTATTCTTCCGGCATGGTATCAGAGCCATCAGGTTACTATTTCTTATTATTTAGAGTTTTAATATCAGAAACCATTTGATTTCTCAAGCGATTTTATGTCAGAGCTATTTCTATAGCCAGATAAGCTTTCCACAGAACTTGATCCTACTAGCCGATAGGATAATTGCTTTTTTGTTCTGTAATTTAGCACCAGATTTTCATACTTAAGTCATTGATAGTTACTCCTATCACTGGACTAGTCTTCCACATGGAATTCCAAGGGAAATCCAGTCCTATCATGGACAAGCTTGATGGAGCCAATTACCATCTGTGGAAATTTAAGATGAGAACCATGCTAATGGCTAAGGAGTTGTATGACATTGTTACAGGTGCAGAGGGAATACTCGAAGCTGATGACGCAACAATCTCCATATGGAAGCTGAAGGATGACAAAGAATTAGCACTAATCATCCTCAATATTCTGGATACTCAGATCGCAAAGTAATGAAGGAAAGGAAGACACCTCATTCGATGAGGAATCACCAAACCATCATTTGTTGTTGGTATGTCACGACCTATACCAATTTTGGCGCCGGGGAGCAATGCCAAATAGGATGTTCCGTCATTATTCTTTTACATTTTTCATATTCACAGGTTATTGTTCCAGTTCTTCAAGAATTTCAGAAAAGGAAGAGTTAAATTTGAGTTTTGGCCACCCTGAGTCGTCATTCCACTTTTGATTCTCTATTTTCGATTTTTGGTAGAGTTCTTAAAGTTAGCCATAGTTTGTAAAATGTGTTAAGTTTCTATATTGTTATAGACTGAAGATTCTTTGTCATGTCAATAAGATTCTGGTAAACCTATATCTATGCTTTTCCAGAATCGGGTTTTCGTTTTTCTTACTCTGTTTTTCTTAGTTTCAATTTTGCACAAGATCTTTGTCATTAATTAAAGTCTGTTCTAGTGGCTGTGGTGCTGTGTCAAAGAGGCATGAAAAAGCTGATTTTCTGTTTTGCATATGCTCATAACTATGTCAAATGGTGCTGAATTTTGAAAGTAATATATGCTGAAGTATTATTTGTTGAAGACTGTACAATAATATTCTAGGTTACAAGAGGCTGCAGACTGTGGCAAATTAGATTTTATTCAAGCTTCAACAATGGTTCCTACTCTCAATGTTTGCGAGTCGCTGCACACTTGAGGAGGGGAATATGTGGTGACCTGGTTTTGGCAATTAGCTAATGGTTTAGCCTTGAATTGTTAAATTCTAAGTCTTTCTGCTTACCACAATGCACTCCAAAGTTGGTTGCAGATTCAAAGGCAGTTTGCAAATGGCCAGTGACCCACCCTCATTCATCTTCGACCCTACTATTTTTCCATGTCTCTAACTGTAGATGTTGATGTGGCAATATTCCATTGGGTTATGGAAGACCTATTCCAGATGGCAAATGGCCATTTGTTCTCTCTTTGTAGACAGTTATCAGAGCCCATAGCTTCTAGCATGTTTTTCCTTGGCTATATCATGCCAGCCTTATGCCATTGTAATTCATTCAGGCACAATGTAGAACAGAGGCATGTGTTGCTCTGTTGGTGCTATAATGTAGGTTTTTTAGAATTGTTATTCATCTGCAAGTTCTAGAACATAATGTGTTCTCTGTTTCTTGTATAGAGGCGTAGCAATCCCTCTTCTTTGCAGTGCTTAGACTGTATATATCTTTGTAATCTGCAAATGGTGAATACAAATACTGTGAATCTAAAGTGTTTCTAGATCACTCAACATGTTTCTATTGTGAATACCTTCTGTGCTTTTCATGGTCATTCAATTTGTTAATGGGAAGTTTATGGCACTGTATGCAATGCCTATTACACAGTGTTTGGTCTGGAATTGTCTAGTGAAGTGTTTCTAGCCTACAATCTTATGATTTGCACAGGTCATAGGAGTTAGATTCATTATAAGCTATTGTCAAGATAAAGGAACAGATTTCACAGTGTAGCTTCTTCTTGCCGAAGTATTTGCTTCCTTGAGTTCACTCCCATTTGAATCTGAAAACCATAAAGAAGTATTCATTATCTTTCTTCTGGGTGTTTTGTCTTCTTTGCAAGGTTGTACTAGCATCCCCTTGTGGAAACATCTGTTGATGACCAGTTTGTAATCACTTTTTCTCTCCACACCATTCATTCTTGGTTATTTCTGGTTTTGCACTAATAATGACAGTATTAGCCCTTTTATTGCTCTCTAGTAGAAATGATACCCGTTTATACTACAAATATCAATCATTTTGTTGTTGGTATGTCGCGAAATATAATTATTCAAGCTTCGACAATGGTTCCTATTCTCAGTGTTTGCGAGCCGCTGCACACTTGAGGAGGGGAATATGTGGTGACCTGGTTTTGGCAATTAGTTAATGGTTTAGCCTTCAATTGTTAAATTCTAAATCTTTTTGCTTACCGTAGTGCACTCCAAAGTTGGTTGCAGATTCAAAGGCAGTTTGCAGATGGCCAGTGACCCTCATTCATCTTCGACCTGGCTAATTTTTCATGTCTCTAACCATAGATGTTGATGTGGCAATATTTCCATTGGGTTATAGAAGACCTGTTCCAGATGGCAAATGGTCGTTTGCTCTCTCTTTGCAGACAGTTATCAGAGCCCATAGCTTCTAGCACTTTTTTCCTTGGCTATATCATGCTAGCCTTATGCCATTGTAATTCATTCAGGCACAATGTAGAACAGAGGCATGTGTTGCTCTGTTGGTGCTATAATGTAGGTTTTCCATATTTGTTATTCATCTCCAAGTTCTAGAACATAATGTGTTCTCTGTTTCTTGTATAGAGGCATAGAAATCCCTCTTCTTTGCAGTGCTTAGACTGTATATATCTTTGTAATCTGCAAATGGTGAATACAAATACTGTGAATCTAAAGTGTTTCTGGATCACTCAACTGGTTTCTATTGTGAATACCTTTTGTGCTTTTCATGTGATTCAATTTGTTAATGAAAAGTTTATGGCACTGTATGCAATGCTTATTACACAGTGTTTGGTCTGGAATTGTCTAGTGAAGTGTTTCTAGCCTACAATCTTATGATTTGCACAGGTCATAGGAGTTAGATTCATGATAAGCTATTGTCAAGATAAAGGAACAAATTTCACAGTGTAGCTTCTTCTTGCGGAAGTATTTGCTTCCTTGAGTTCACTCCCATTTGAATCTGAAAACCATAAAGAAGTATTCATTATCTTGTGTTTTGTCTTCTTTGCAAGGTTGTACTGGCAGCCTCTTGTGGAAACATCTGTTGATGACCAGTTTGTAATCACTTTTCCTCTCCACACCATTTATTCTTGGTTATTTCTGGTTTTGCACTAATAATGGCAATATTAGCCCTTTTATTGCTCTCTAGTAGGAACGATACCGTTTATACTACAAATCAATCATTTTGTTGTTGGTGTGTCGCGACATATACCAATTTTGGCGCCATTGTTGGGGAGCAATGCCAAATAGGTTGTTTTGAGACTATTCTGATTTTTGTTTATATTTTTTATATTGAAATTGTAGGTATTGCAACAAACCTGGCCATTGGGAGCGTGAATGCTTCAAGAAACAGAAGGAGATAGAACAAAGAAAAGGCAAATGGCAAGCGGACAATTATGCTTATCAACATCAATTTGATGATGATTATTATGAAGACAATTATGCTGATCAACATCAATACGATGATGATCAATATAAAGATGATACAGGTAAGAGTTCAAACTTGTTCATTACAACATTAATGACAAGTGATGAAGCCAAGGATACCTGGTACATTGATAGTGGTGCGTCCAAGCGCATGACTTCAAGGAAAGAGTGGTTTTTAGAACTCAAAGAAAACTCACAATGGTGATGAAGTTGGACAAGTAGATGGCAAATTGCTATCTGTTAAAGGAGTTGGAGTGGTACCAGTGAAGTTAGCCAGCGGGAAGATAAAGCGGATAAGCAATGTGCAATATGTACCTGGCTTAGCTAACAATCTACTATCTATTGGGACGATGACAGTGACAAATGACTTGTCAAAGAATCACTACAAAGTGATTGCTACAAGAGCTAGAGTCAACGGGAATCGACTCTACAAATTGAATGCGAGATCTTTTGCTCAAGCTACGGTAAGCACAGTTGATAGTCGAAGTGATCTTTGGCATCAATGATTTGGTCATATTAGTGCTCAAAGTTTACAGATTCTCAAAAGAGGTAATCTAGTTATAGAATTGCCTGATATTTCTTTTGAAGAAAAAATTTGTGAAGGTTGCATTTTGGGAAAACAACACAGAGAAAAGTTTCCCAAAAGTGGAGCAAGGAGAGCCAGTGGCATTCTAGATCTTATCCACAGTGATCTATGTGGACCTATGTAGACTCGATCTCTTAGTGGCTACTATTACTTTATCACCTTCATTGATGATTATAGCAAATGCATTTGGATTTATTTCATAAGCAAGAAATTAGATGCTTTTGCTAAGTTCAGTGTTGAAAGTATTTCTAGTGAGTACGGTGGCTAGATCTACTTACGAGTGTAGTATAGGGATGTAGAGATTCGTCCACTTTTTAGGTTTCTACAATAAGCTTCAACGGGAATATTGACAGGAATGAGAGCACTAAGGCTTACCCAACCAGTGCCCGAAACGGAAATAAACTGATTAGTAACAACAATAAAAATCCTTGCTAAGGCTTACCCAATTAGCAAGGTAACTAGACTAATCCTAGATTAACACCCGAAGGGTAATAAATGAGATTGCGGCTAATACTAAACAAATAACAATAATGTACATGCCACAATAAAACCGATGAAAGGAGACAAGAGGAGGCCCGAGCACCTTCCCTCAACCTACGCACCTTTCCATAGGGAACACAAATGAAATAGAATGGTAATTCTCCAAAATAGAGAGCAAGATAGCTTAATCTCAAAAGTGTCATTTACAATGCAAATACCTCTCCTTTTATGGCAAGGAGGGTCTTCCATAAGTGTCTACTAACTTATGGGACTAATCTGTTTCTAGCCTTTCTAGAACTTCTAACTTAGGATTTAGAACTTTAATTCTCTTAACTTAGGACAACTTAAGATAAAATATTTCTAATCTTAAGTTTCCCAAGTCTAAGTTCTAAATCTAAGTTTAAGCTATTTTATTATTATTTAAGCTTCTACTCATGGACTTACAAAACACATGCCATGGCTTGAAGTTTATTGACAGATACTCATACGTGGTCTTACAAAACACATGCCACAGAGTTTTATTATTTTATTATTTTCTCTTTGTTAGCACAGTTGCTAACATTATCCCCCTCCTTATTGGATTGGTGGTCCCACACCAATCGATGCCTTTTCGTCCTGGATTTTTTGTGCTTCTTGGAGGCGAGACTGTTGCTGTCGGGAATGGTAGATGGTCGTCCCGATGCCCTCCATCATTTGCCACCGTAACCTGTTCAAGAAGGGCATGGGTTTTTAATAATGGAGCATACCCTGGAGAAAGTTATGGGTTTTCCATAGCTCCACCATATTAACGTGCAGGGCGGAAGTAAGTGCAGTGCGATAATAGAGCCTTGCAACGTTGATATGGTCGTCTTGCGTGCACAAGTGTTTATTGATGTCAAGGGCAATTGGGAGTAACCCTTGATCCCAAAAACCTCTGAGTTCTGCCAGAAATGCCACCAGGCCGCAATTATTCGCAAAATATCTGACATCACGACCAGGATTGCCATGGTGCTTCTGGTAGAAGACTCGGCAGTTGGTGACCATGTCTTCGGCTAAGTTGCCGGTATCGACTCCTGTGAGCTTAGGCCAAAAGATTTTGTTCTTGACCTTGGTGGCAGGAAACGGTTCTCGCCTCGCTACTTGATAGTAATAAGGATTGGTGTGCATGTAGGAGGGAGTTTCGAGATACCGTGCCATTGAGGTCTTACTGGAAGAGCTGATGGCGCCAGAGAGGTTGTGGATCCAGGAGTTTGACTGCTGCTTTATGTGTTTGACACTGGTCCAAATCTGGTAGTATGTAGCCACCTCGCTCTTTCGTTGTTGGGTACTTCTTTGCAAACTCCTGAGAGACACGCAACTCCTTGCTTGGTTCTGTGGGCGTGATTCTGTGCCGGATGGTGGGGGCTTCAGAGGCAATCTCGTGTTCAGTTTGTGGATCAGGATCAGGAGATAGAGTAGGCGAGGGGTTAGCTTCTGTAATTCGTTGTAATTCAGGAGAAAAGTGTCGTGGAATGAAGGTGGGGTTAGTGGTGTTGAGGGGGTTAGAAGCAGTGGAAGGAAAAAGAAAATGTAGGGAGCTGGTACCCCCAGAGCCCGATGGATTGGTTGGTGTTTGAGCTCCTTGCCCCAGGGGTTGGCTTTGAAATGCGGAGCCTTGAGTTGTAGGAGGAGGCTGTTGAAATCTTATGCCATCTCCACCATCGGGTCCATCAAAGTGGTGTCCCAAATCATGAAATTGGACGTGCTCTGCATGAACCGACGGTGTTGACTGGACAACAGCCTTTAAGCGTTCTTCCAGGGTGGCTATTTGCTGGTTTAGGGCCTCAACGGAAACAATGTATGATTGTTGTAATTTTGAGTGTTGCTCTGTCGTGGCTTTCAGCTTTTGGGCCAGCATTTGATAGGCCACCACTGTAATGGCAGTTCCCTTAGGGATAGCTGGTGGTGCGAAGTCGTTGAAGTCCACCATTTCCAACTGCTCCTTCATAGCGGAACGTGCTGCTTGTGAATCTGCTACAGCCTCATCCTTCTCGACTTTGAGGGTATCGATGGTTTGCTGCATGTTGGATACCTTTAGTTGGAGCTGGTTTTGGAGATGGATTAGCATCTGCTGCTGTTGTTGATTGTAATTCGTGAGGTTCTGGATCTGCAGCTGTTGTTGTTTGGTTTCCTCCTCCAGCCTTGTTTTTTCTTTCTGAAGGCCCGCCATAGCACCATCGTCGAATTGCCGCATAGTGTGGTGTCCCCCTAGGGTGCCGAATATATTGTATTGGAGCTCATTCACCAACCATACCACTTTTTGGGCTGTAAGGGGTAGCTGCTCCCAAGGACCAATGTCAGGGAGGTTGCGTGTGTAGTTAGGATACGACATGGGGTTAAATGGTAGAAAATCAGGAGCAGGGCTAGACGAAGGTGTAGGAAAGGCAGAGAGGGGTGATTGTGGACTGAGGGGTGGGGAGAGACTACGTGGCGAAGATAGTTGGATTGGGTTAGTGCTGATAGTGGTTGATGGGAGTGCAGTTAGTAATTGTAAGGCAAAATCATCTACGTTGACTGTGGAGTCAAGTAGGGTGGAGATTTGTACAGTCGAGGGCTTTTGTGGAAGTGTGGAAGTGAAGCTCATGTTGAGAGTTAGTGAAAGTGTCGAGGTGTCAGTAAATGGTGGGGGTGGTGGTGGGATTGTGAGAGCAAGTGATGGAGAGGAGATTGCTTGTGTGGACGGAATCACGCCCATAGGATCAGAGCCAAAAGTGCTTGCCGTTTCGGAGCTGCCTGCTACTACTGCTATTGCTTGTCGGCGTTGTTGGGCCTGGTGAAGTAAGGCCACCTGCTGCTCTAGGACCTCCTTTAGGACCTGAGATGGTTTAAGCCTCCCTCCGAATTCAGCTTATTCTACCCCGATGTCATTGGATAGAATGTCATGTGGGACATCTGCTTCTGTGCTGACTGTCTTCCCTTTCTGCTTCTTAGTAGGTGGGGCTGGTGAGACTGGTTTAGCTGTCGGTTGGGGGGTGGCTTGCTTTTTTGTGCTTGGATAAACAGCATCCAGCTCCTTGATGGCAGCAGCCGCCTTAGACCCCAATTGCTTGGTGACCAACATGTGGAGGAGATACCCACATTTGGTAGTTGATTTGCGGGCTTTTAGGGCTCCGCACAGCTTCTCTGCTACCTTCTCAGCCCACTTATAATTTTGAGTGGGGTCTTCCATGGTGAGGGTTAGAAAGAAGAGATCGCGGTGGGATGCGATCCATCTTGGTGGTATGTATTGCGGCCATGGTGATGAGGATCTCTAAGGCGGCCCATAGATGGGGATCCGTGATGAGTCGAATAGCGATCCCGTCGTTGGTTTGGGCAATGGTTTTGCCGTCGTCTGTCAAAAACTTGGTGAAGAACTTGGCATCATAGCTGGTGCCCTTGCCATGGATTGTCTCTCCGAGATTAGGAAAGCTGACACTCTGAAGATCCCCCGGAGAGACGTTGATAATAGAATAACTACTAGTTTTGGTTGTAAGCCGGATTGTTTGGAACTCATCCGGATAGGTCGAGTAGGCTGTTCGGATGAGGCTCTCGCTCTGCTGGTCCCGAAAAAGTGTTAGATCAAAGCCAAGGATGGTGAGGATATCCTTGGCCAGTGTGAGCTGCTCGGTGTAATTCATAAGAGAGATCATGATTATATCCCCTGAATAAGGACGAGGGGGTTTACGGCGATGCAAGCTCAGTGAGGAATCATGGAAAGCCATGGCAGCAGTGATTTTAGATTGCTCGAGAATTTTGAAAATTTTGAAAAAATTTGGCATGAACTCGAGAGCAGCAATCTAAAATGAACTCGTGGAGAAAGGGTGGAGACCTATATATAGACTTTTTTGGGCAGGAATTCGTAACTTCACCCAGAAATCGTCCTCAGTGTCCATGATTTGGTAATGATGGTCACGAATTTCGAGGCATCATTCTGAGGGCCCGCGAATTCTTGTAAGTGATTTGTGTTTGCCAAAAGAGAGAAAATGTCTGATAGTGCAAAAATGTATCTGATCAGAATTCGTGGAGGTAATAGAGAAATCGTGAAGATCAATTTGAGCTCCCGCAAATTGTTTGCAAATTCTGAACATGGATATCTGATGAAGAAAACTCCATTTTTTTAAAATTTTTTTGATATTTTTCTTTTGAGACAGAATTCGCGAAGGCCAAAAATGAATCGTTCTCTGTAAGAAAGGGGTCAGGCGAATTCTATCTGAGATGATGTGAAAACATTTTGTCTGAAACTAATGACTTTTGTGGTTTTCTCATAGAAGATTGTTGGTATACTTGATCTGATAGTATCTTGATGGGTGGAACAACAAATCACAGCAAAAAATATTGTCAAAATGGCATACAAATAATAAAAAGAGAGAAGAAAAAAAATAAACAGTAGAGAAAAAGCAGCTAATACATATCAAGATAAAAGCAGAGTTTATTGTACTTTCTCAGTTGACTCCCATTGACCACAGTGTCAAGGACATCGCCTTAAAGGATTTGGAGTTGAACATATCCAGAGGCAAAGATTTTTTTTATGACGTAAGGTCCTTGGATTGAAAATTTCAGTTTGCCTTTGAAGGCTTTGGCCTGGTATAGCAGGACCTTATCACCCACCTGGAAATCTCTAAGTTTTAGTGATCGATCATGCCATGCTTTCTGTCGTCGTTTGTGGACTTGTTGAACATGGATGCTGATCCATCGTGTTTCACAGAGTTGCTCCAGATGGAATAACCTATTTGCTAGATTTTGAGGAGTATCGAGCTCAAGGTTGTAGGCTACTCGAAGGGAGGGAATATGGAATTCCACAAGCATAACAACTTCTTGACCATATGTGAGCTGGAAGCGGGTTAAGCCTATAGCTCGCTTTGGGGTAGTGCGATAAGCCCAAAGAACAGCATGGAGTTTGAGTTTCCAATGAGATCGGCTGGATTCGACGGTTTTGGTGAGAATGCCACATAGGATTTTATTGGTGGATTCTGCCTGGCCATTGCAGCGTGGATAGTATGGGGAACTTTTGCGATGTACCACAAAAAATTTGGAAAGAAGATCTGCTATGACAGAGTTAAGGAAATGTGTTCCCCTATCATTGATAAGCTCTAGAGGACATCCGAACCGAACTATAACCGGTGCATAGAGAAATTTGGCGGTGGAACGAGCGTCAACATTGCGAACAACTCTTGCTTCAGCCCATTTGGTGCAGTATTCCATAGCTACTATGATGTAACGAGATTGTGTGTGTAGCAGCAGGACTAATAGGTCCGACATAATCAATTTCCCACTTCTGGAAAGCTTGATCAGTGGTTACAGGGTGTAAAGGCATGTAGTCTATTTTTTGAAAGCGTTTTGTGCATTGGCAGACATCACAAGCCTTAGTATAATTGTGCATATCCTTGAAGAGTGTTGGCCACCAGAAACCGGCCAAGAGAATTTTCTTAGCAGTTGTTTCAGAAGAGAAATGGTCGGCACCAATACCTTCAAGAGTGAGGGAAATTACATAGGGGATTTCTCCTTCAGTAAGACATCGTCAGATAATTCCATCTAACCCTTGCTTGTAGAGTTGTCCTGCAATTAATGTATAAGGTTTAGTTTTGAGGACCAACACTCATTGTTCGGGTTTAGAGAAGGAAGGACCCATCTGCCCTGAAGTTAAATATTCGGTAATTTCCTTAGCCCATACTGGTGTAGAGTCAACTTGGAAAAGGATTGCATCTGGTAAATCATCGTTGACGCCTTGATCAAGGGTAGGAAGATTAGGGATTCGGATAGATGATCTGCTAAAAAATGCTGAACTCCCTTACGAACCACGATCCTAAACTCAAATTCTCTCAATAATAGGATCCATCTAGTAATACGACCTGTGGTGCAGGCCTTGTTGATGAGATACAATAGTGCTTGATGATCAGTGAAGAATGCAAAGATTTTTCCTAGAAGATAATGGCAAAACTCCTGAACCGCATATACCATTGCCAAGGCTCCGCCTTTGGTAGTGGTATAATTGACTTCAGCAGGTATCAATTGTCGACTAAGAAAACGAATTGGGTAATCCCTTTTGAATTCTCCCGGTTGGGTGAGCACTGCTCCAATGACATACTTGGATGCATCGGTATGCACATGGAATTCTTTAGAATAATCAGGAGCCCGGAGAATGGGTGCTTTGGTAAGGGCTTCTTTGAGTTTATTGAAGGTGACGCATTGTTCATTCGTCCATTTGGGAACTACAACTACTTTGTAGATTAAGCGTGCTTTGTTAGCGAAATAAAAAATAAAGCACCGATAGTAGTTGGCGTGGCCAAGGAAGGAATAAACTTCACGTATCGTACGCAGTTCCGGTAGATTTTGAATGATAAGGATCTTTTCAAGGTCAGTGGCAATGCCATTTCGTGAGATAATATGTCCTAACACAATGGATTAAGAGGTTGGTGCATCAATACGTGGAATTCTTCATTCCATTCGTGGAGGAGTCGGATTAGAAGATTCAGCACAGTCACGAGACATGATGCAGAATACAGATGAGCAGGGCAGGACTGTACTTGGCAAAAAGGGCAGTTTGCTTGCAAAATGGATATAATAGGACAAAAACTAGTCTTTCTGATTGTTATAAAATTCGTGGACATGCTAAGAAATCGTGGAGAGGCAGATAAATCTAACTGTAATACTCACGAATTTCGAACAAGTCTTCTAAATGTCAGAATAGTGATTTTTTGAGATTTTCTGAAAAAATTTGGCGTTTCAGAATTCGCGGATAGTACAGGGAAATCGTGCTTTGTGAGGGCAAATTCTTAGGCTTGATGGTGAATTCTAACATAGAGGTTTGATTGGCAGATAGGGAATATAGAGAAAGATGTGATGTTCAGTCAGTAAACGGGCAAAATCTGTGAGATAGAATTTGTGGAGTTGCTGAAGGACTGAGCTTAATGAGATCTAGCCTCAGTGAAGTCGGCGAATTCTAAGACAAAGATTTTGATGAGAAATAAGGGATTTTGACAGTATAACAGGCTGTTTTCTCAAAATCTAACTGTGGTCAGAATTTGTGGAGGTGATAAAATGAAAGGTAAGGGTCTGTTAGGGCTGTAGATAGATTGGCAAATTCTGATATACCTATTTGGTTGTGAAAAAAGTCACTTGGGTCACTTCTTTGAAAATGCCCAAGTTGACTCTTTTGTTGCTTCCCCCCGGTTTGAGAAGTTGCTCCGCAGCTGGTGTAGGACCTGGAGAGACGACGCGTGCTGTTTGTTGGTAGATAGAGATAAGCACACAAGCAAACATGCAACACGGAGGCAAAAATAAAAGAAAAAAAAGGAGAAGAAGCTAGGTAGAGAAATACTTAAAAAGCGGCAACGGCGCCAATGTTGGAAGTATTTCTAGTGAGTGCGGTGGCTAGATCTACTTACGGGTGTAGTATAGGGATGTAGAGATTCGTCCACTTTTTAGGTTTCTACAATAAGCTTCAATGGGAATATGGACAGGAATGAGAGCACTAAGGCTTACCCAACTAGTGCCAGAAACAGAAATAAACTAATTAGTAACAACAATAAAAATCCTTGCTAAGGCTTACCCAACTAGCAAGGTGACTAGACTAATCCTAGATTAACACCTGAAGGGTAATAAATGAGATTGCGGCTAATACTAAACAAATAAGCAATAATGAACATGCAACAATAAAACCGATGAAAAGGAGGCAAGAGGAGGCCCGAGCACCTTCCCTCAAGCTATGCACCTTTCCAAGGGGAACACAAATGAAATAGAATGATAATTCTCCAAAATAGAGAGCAAGATAGCTTAATCTCAAAAGTGTTATTTACAATGCAAATACCTCTCCTTTTATGGCAAGGAGGGTCTTCCATAAGTTTCTACTAACTTATGGGACTAATCTGTTCCTAGCCTTTCTAGAACTTCTAACTTAGGATTTAGAACTTCAATTTTCTTAACTTAGGACAACTTAAGATAAAATATTTCTAATCTTAAGTTTCCTAAGTCTAAGTTCTAAATCTAAGTTTAAGCTATTTTATTATTATTTAGGCTTCTACTCATGGACTTACAAAACACATGCCATGGCTTGAAGTTTATTGACAGATACTCATACATGGTCTTACAAAACACATGCCACGGAGTTTTATTATTTTATTATTTTCTCTGTGTTAGCACAGTTGCTAACATTCAGGAATTCAAGGCATTAGTTGAAAAGCAAACATGATGTTGCATCATCACTTTGAGATCTAATGGAGGTGGTGAGTATTTTTCGATAGAATTTATTGATTTCTGCAAAGATTAAGGGATCAAGAGACAGACTACAACACCTTATTCACAACAACAAATGGAGTTGCAGAACGAAAGAACAGATCTATTGTTGAGATGGCCAGGGCGATGTTCAAAAGCAAAGGTCTGCCAAACACCTTTTGGAGAGAAGCTTGTAGCACAACTACGCACATCTTGAATCGGTGTCCTACAAAATCCATGGAAGGTAAGACACCTCATGAAGCTGTTACTGGAAAGAAACCTAATATTTCTCATTTGAGAGTATTTGGTTGTGATGCTTATGCTCATATTCTTGATGAGAAACAAAAGAAATTGGATGCAAAATCTATCAAGTGTATTTTCCTATATATGATGAGAAGACCAAGGCATACAAGATGTATGACACAAATGCACAGAAGCTTGTAATTTCTAGGGATGCTACATTTGACAAGATGGGCCGAGGTGAACAATCTGAAGTAATCACTGAACCTTTTGATGAGGAAGCGAAAGTACATGTCAAGAAGGAAGTGGATTTTGATATAGAAAATCCATTGGCAAAGGCAAGCCTGATGCTGCAATTCCCAAGAGAGTACCTAAATGGTACTTATCAGTCACAAATGGTGCAAAGAAGGGAGATACTCCCGAATCTAGTGAGCAGGGAGAGCTTAGAAGATCAAGTGGAAATTGAAAACCTCATGCAATATTAGAGATGAATCTTTTGGTTTGAAGTATGGTCAGCTTGAAGTGCCAATATTGATAGGATATACAGATGCTGATTGGGCAGGTAATATTGATGACAGAAGGTGTACCAGTGGTCATACATTCAGTTATGGTACAGCTGCAGTTTCATGGAGCAGCAAAAAGCAACCTACAATAGCCTTATCCTCGACGAAAGCTGAATATCAAGCACTCAGCAATGCTGCACAAGAAGTGGTATGGTTACAAAGATTGCTTGTGGATTTAGGTCAACCACAGGTGGATCAACTACTATATCTTGCAACAATCAAAGCTGCATTCACCTTGCTAAAAATCTAGTTTTACATGCTCGAACCAAGCACATCGAAATACATTATCATTTTGTTCGAGAGAAAATTCTTGATGGAGCCATTGATCTTGTTTTCTGTAAATCTGAAGATCAAGTAGCAGATATTTTTACTAAGTCATTAGGTAGATGTAAATTTGAAAAGTTTCGTACTCTACTAGGAATAGAAGAATGTAATTTTATCATTGCGGGAGAGTGTTAGAAATCAATGATAAACTTCATTGTTACACTTCCTAGTTATTGTTTAAGATGTACTTTATTACTAGCTGTAACTAGTCGTAGGCTAGTCTAGTAGCTACTCCTAGGTTCTCCCTCTCTATTAGGATTCAAGGTTTATATGTACATTTTACATTCAGTATGTGTTAGTGTGACAACATGATATTGCGTATTCTTCTTCCGTCTCCCTACTTGGTGATTGCTTATGGTGAATGCTTGATGTTGCATTTCTGATTGTTGACAGAAAACACGTTGAGCATGTGATTGGACTAAAGATTGAACAGATTTTAACTAAATTTGTTTCGATCTTGCTGTAGTTGACTCGAAGATGAATTTGGCAATGAGATGCAGGAATTAACTCTGACGTGATCTGTACTTCGCAGATTTGGAATATGCTCAAAAATCTGAAACTCTGTATAAGGTGATTTGAAGATTGATAGAGAAATGACAAGTTATTCTTGAGATGCGCTGCATGATGTCTCTTATTCAATGGCTATCCTTGATGAACTAAAAACAAATTTAGAAAAAGATATGTAATTAGAAGAAATTTACAAATCACAAAATTACATGAACATGTATAATTCACCTGGACAATTTCATGTTTTATTGATCTTGTAGAGTAAGGAGATTTACTCTCACATGCCCTTTTAAAACAAGACAGGGTTGGTGATACTAAAATCTACCATCATTGATAGCAGATGTGGTAAGATATAGCATGAGATGCATGTATGGTTGAGTTACTATGTCCTAATGACCTCTCTGAGCAAGAGATTTAGAACCAAATCTCTATCTGGATTTCCAAATCCTAGATTTATTGTGTATTGGCACATTAGAAATCTTATCAGCATGTGGAAAGACAAATAGATTTGAGATTGTGGAAGGGGAGAAAAACTGTCAATTCCTTGTGGAGATTGCTCTTGGTTGGACATTGTAGCAGATGACGGAATATTGGTTTCACATTCTTTCGACAAGGACTCATTTCAGATTAGTGTCCTTTTGCATTATGGAGCTAGTGTATTGCGTGGTAATGTAGTGAGCAGCAGGTTTAACTGTTGGGTGCTATGGTGCTCGTGTTGTGTTGTCGTGAGAATCCTATCAAGAGTCATAACTAACGAGTCGGACATGTAGGATTTTGTTGGGTTGTTTTGGACAGTCTTTGAAACTGTGGTCGGGACATTCAGCGTGGTACCTGGTCTTGACTGGACAATCAACCATGAAGTGTCCAGTGTCACCACCGATGAAACATTTCAATGGCCCTTGTATAATGGCATAGCCATCTTGTATGGCTAATGATTCTGGTTTTTCTGGTGGGTATGCATGATAATGCAAAGAATATCCAGATTGTGATGGTTGTTCTTCATATTGTTGGACGGTATGTGCTTGGATAGGCTGATATGAAGGACAAGCATCAGCAGGATGCATAGCCCGACAGTGTGGGCACCATATTGGTTTTCGTCTATAAGGTACTTGTGCAGGGTTTGGCTAACCAGGCAAACTACGTTGGATAGACTTCAGGGTGGTGTGAAACTCATTGGTGAGTTTCTCCATCTATAGTTGATGTTGTTTATTAAGCAACTCCAATTGGAATTTCCAAAGCTGATCTCAGGTATCCGCGATCAGCTTCGACTTATGGACAAGAGCACGTGGTGCTCTCTTTTCCCTGGATTTGTCAACATCTGATCCCTCGTCTTCTTCATTGATGGCATCAGACATAGCTTACTTTAGGTTCATATATTCATCATTGGATTTAAGCTCGCGTCTAATCCATCTTGGAAGGCCGACTAAAAACCAGATGATGAGCATATGTTCGGTAGGCTGTTCTTGTACTTGACTTTTGAGGCATTTGAAACGTCCGATATAGTCTCGTACATGTTCATCTTTTGCCATTTGGATGTTACTCAATTTGACAAAAGGGCTCTCGATCAAACAAAAGGGCCTAAAATGCTTGATAAAGGACTCTTTCAAAACTAACCAGTCTGTCTTATCTTCACGATCAAGGTTGAAAAACCAATCACGTGTTTTAGCAATCATGGTCATCGAAAACAGTTGGACCATAGCATCGGGAGATGTTTCACCATACACATCACATGCATTCTCAAAGATTTGTAAAAATCTTTGAGAGTCCGAAGTACAATCAAACTTTGGTGGATCTAGCTTGGGTGTACGTCTCTCTAGATGAGCTCCGTGAGTGGCAGAAGCCAGAATGGAAGTGTGAGGAGATGGGAGGAGTGTGACCTTGGCGTTGAAGAAAATCCAAGTCTGTTAGTGCGTTTGCTAACTATGAGACAGCCAACGGATTTGCGAGTGTATCAGCTAGTGAATTTGGACAATGATGCAGCCATTGATGTGGCTCTGTCCAGTTTGTAGAAACTCAAATGTGTGAAAAGATTGGGAGTTTGTTTGCAGTGATCTGAGCAGGGACAATGTTGCAGCTCTTATGGATTTAGAATGCATTGGAGTTCAAGTGGCAACGGTGTCAAATGTTTACAGATCCCCTGCTCCAGAGGATCTGTTGGTTTTACTCTTTACTTCTTCAGAACTGTTTCTGCCTATTACCAAGCTTCATGGCATTCATTAGATGTGTTCTTGATATTATAATGCTCAAACCAGGCAGAATGGGTGGATTGACGTTGTAGTATTTTGTCCTGCCTGTCAAAGGACAACTCAGGGTCGTTCTCTCTTGAAAGCACTCACATTCAAACAGAGATGCAAGCCATGAACATTCATTTACAGATCAGCATGCAGCCCAAATGAACGTTCAACAGTTTCTACAGCTACCTACTCTAAAAATGAACTAAATCAGATCCTACACATTACTAAAATTAAGCTGCTCCTGCATTAATCCACAGAACAAGAAACAAGAAACTAATCTACAGCATTTTAGAAGTCCAAGAATCAAGAAACCAACCAGTCTTTTGATTTTTGGACATCCCAAAAACATCAAGAACAGGGATGTAAGGAGATATACAAGAGCTACACCACAAACCCAGCCTATTTAGTCTACTTAAATGCCGATTCCTACCTTAATCCACAAACAAGAAATAAAAACTAATCCACTCTAGGAAAGCAGGAAATCTAATCCATTCTACAATCCACAACTACACTCATAGGAGGGAAGGACAAGATCATGAATGCATTCACTCAAGAAACAAGCATGATCAAGGAGCTCAATGGATGCACCAAAACTCGTGGAGGCTCTTCTCATTTCAGCATGGAGTAGGTACATTTCACAAAAAGCCCCTCTTCACAAAGAGGGAGTCTCTTAAATAAGCAAGAGAGCTCCTTAGGTGGCATCCTAGTGGAATTTCCACATTTCACAAATTACAAGTGGAATAATGCTCTCACTAGAGGTCACCATCAAAAGGTGGCTCACTCTACTTTCTTTAAGAGGGGTCTACTTGCATTTAGTACATTTGCCTAGAAATGCTAGTTCCTACATGGTTATTCCATCTTTCGGGATTCACCATGAGGCTTACACAGTCCTTGCTTGTCATTACTACTAGTATTCCTGGGCTCTCATACTCGGCTCTTAGTCCTCATTCATCTCGTCTTCTTAGAGACCTCCTCGGTCTAAGGTGAGAGGTGCTCTTGAGTTGCTCTATCCGAGTATCTTGGGGATTCGTCAAAATTAGCCAACAAATACTTTGGATTATTGTTCAATGCCTCATAGATCCATTTTACAAGATCTTCAAGTGGCTTCAGTTGGAGAACCCTATTTCTCTAGAACTCAATTTCCAATATCTAATTCACGCACTTATTTAGAATGTATGGACGTGAATAATGATTGGTAATGTTTTCTCAATCAACCAGAACTCTACCGAAAATTGACTTTAAAATATGCCAGCAAATTGTATCAGTTTCTTTGGAGAAGTTTGCATTGCTCAGTGGATGCTAACTTGGTCAATCTTCTATTGAGTAATTTCAACAATGATTGTTCATCAGTGGTCATTTGGAACAATCGAAACATCAAATCCTTGGTTCAACTTTGGAATGTATTTTTAGTATGGAAGCAGACAAAAGATAATATTGCGGTGATACACTCTGTCCATTCCATACAGATTGGTTGCCAACAAACAATATGGTGCTTCATAAATCTCTTCTTTGACCATCATTTTTCCTTCATGGGTTCAAGGATTACAGTCTGAAGCTAGCAAAATGGATTCAAGTTGATAGCTTTGGATCTGTAATGAAGCAATAATTTCTTGGATGACACATCCTCAATCTTGACTACTTAACCAAGGCGCTTCTTGCTTCCTCCTTGTGAATGTGAGCCATAGGGATCTCCATTGCTAGGTCTCATGTGCCCTATCCACATGAATCCATGCTCATGTTCATATCTTGTACTATTCTTTCCATTACTAATGTGATTCCATTGAGATCTCATTGTTCTAGCTTTCTATAGATATGCTATCATGATTGTCTTGTTCTCTTCTTGCTTTTAGCTTTACTTCATTGTTATTGCTATTGGTTTGGGATTTGGCACATGACATTTGGGCATGTTCTTTTAACCGCTTTGTCTCTAAGTATGTTTCATTGCCATGTGTGGAGGATGCTTGTTATGTCCATGACCAGTAAGTAGGATTCAGTATACTCCTAGTCTTGGATACACGGTACTCCAGTAAATCAAGCTGTTAGTTATGCCACGTCATACTTATTGGAACAGAAGTTATTGAAAGAAATATACAGTCTAGAATGCATGCAGAATCGCGATCTTCATGAAACAATACTTTGTGATAATAGAGAGGAAGATCAAGACAATTGTGCTCTGAAGCTCGACTTGACCGGATTGGTTGACAAGTGAGCTGATACAATGTTCATGCAGATAGCAGATGGAACTTCTGGTTGTTCATGGAGCTTAACTGAAGCAACTAAAAAGTTGTTGTATATATACGCATGGCTAACCGATTAAAATCATGATTAATGAGTCATTCACAAACAGGATTAAGGCACTACGTGTTGTTGGCAGTTACACTCAAACAATATCTAATTCAGTTGGAGATTCTATCCATTTGTGACAAATGTATTGATGCGCTGCCAATTTGATGATATCGACATTTGAGAGTTGGCACATCACATTGACTTTTGGAGAAGTTGATGTCGAGGAAGTCGATGATGTGGAAGTCGAAGACTTCGTAGCCTATCTTGAGAAGATGTCAAAGTCGGAGACTTCCATGTCGAGGAAGTTGATGACATGGAAGTCGAAGACTTCGTTGTTGTTGGAGTTTGATGTCAGGATGTCGTTGACTTCGATGTCGGTGACGTGGACTTCGATGTCAATCTTGCTTCTTACAAGAGCTCCGTTCAGACTTCGGACAAGGAAATGTCGGGCTTAGAACCATTTGCAACACCTTCAAAAAAAGGCGACACTAGTCAAAAATGACTTGGAACATGTTGTTCACGGACCTTCGACATTTTTCGCAATTTTTGCCACACTGTCGAAATGACATTCCTTGTATTTTTGTAAGGTATGCGACTGTAGCAATATTTACAACAGTATAATGAATGGATCTAGATTAGTAGAGAGAGATAGGGATGGAGAGGATAGAAATCCAACACACCCCCTTAATGTGGATCCTTGAATGTCTTGATTTGTAAATTCAAGATAGCAAAATGTTCCTATGTGCTTCCTGATTCAATCCCTTTGTAAATATTTGTCAGCAGCCATGTATAGGATTCTGCAAAATTTCAGACTTACCTCGTCAAATATCATGCTCCTGATGTAGTGATATCTGATTCAATTTGCTTACTTTTAGAATGAAGTCTAGGATTGATAGATAATGCAATACCACTCTGATTATCATATTGTATCATTGTTGGAGCAGACTGTCATAGACCAATATCATATAGTAAATTTCTCAACCAGATTGTCTCTTTGGTAGCTTGAGAGCTGCAACGTATTCAGATTTTGTGGAAGACATTGCATTGGAGGTATGCTTCTGATTGTTGCAAGATATCGGACCATTTTTAAATTAGGAAGACAAATCCAAAAGTTGATTTTTTGGTGTCAACATCGCCTGTCCAATTTGCATCTATATATCCATGAAATGTATGGATATCAGATGAATCAACATCACCATAGTAGATACATAGGTCGATAGTAGCTCGTACATATCTGATTACTTTGAAAAGAGCTTTCCAGTGGATCATGCCAGGATTGGTCATATATTGGCTCAAGGAACTGATGGCATATGCAAGATTTGGCCTGGTTGAGATCATTGCATACATCAGAGACCTGATAATAGATTGGTATGGATACCCTTTCATTTCTATTTTTTCTTCATTGGTCTGAGGGCACTGTTCCTTGGATAATTTGAGACTTGGTTCCATGGGATTATGTACAGGCTTGCGATTGATTTTCATCAACAAATTATAAAAGTACCTCTACTGGGTGATATATAGAAGTTTTCAACTTATGTCTCTATGGATTTATATCCCGAGACAATAGCGTGCTTCTCCAAGATTTGTCATCTCAAATTCTCGGGATAGCATCCTCTTTGTATCCTTTGTCAGAGCAGATTGTTGCCCCCAAACAACAACGTATCATCCACATAAAATGTGATGATAACAAACAGTTGATCAACAACTTTGAAATATACATTACAGTCTACAGAGCTAGGTTGAAATCCATGATCAATCAAGAATGTGTTGATTCGATGAAATCATGCCCTAGATGATTGCTTCAGACCGTACAAAGCTTTATGGAGTTTTCATACGTGGTCTTCTAGACCATTGAGGATGTAGCCTTTTGGCTGGATCATGTACATGTCCTCCTCGATAACTCCATTGAGGAATGTTGTTTGTACATCCATCTGGTGTACCTCAAGATATGCTATAGCAGCATAAGAAAGTAGCAGTCAAATAGATGTGTGCCTGATGATTGGGCTGACGACTAGGCTGTAGTCGATATTGGAAATTTGAGAAAATCCCTTGGCGACAAGTCGATCTTTCCTTCTGTCGATACTGCCATCTACTTTGTATTTGATCTCAAATATCCATTAGCAGTCGATTATCTTTCTGTTTGCTGGTAGCTTGGTGGCAATCCATGTATTGTTCCTCAGCGTGAATTGTACTCCTTATCCGTTGCTTCTTTTCATAGATCTGAATCAACCTGTGATAAAGCTTCCTCAACTGTGGTTGGCTCCTTATTAGAATAGTGAACAGACTCATTGATGTATCGGACAGACTGAGTTCAAATTCTTGCTGATCTTCTTGTCGAAGTTTCAGGCTATGAGATTTGACTTTGTTTTGGCTGATTCGGATACTCCTGAGTTGCAACTTCTTGTTCTTCTTCTGAATCTGACTATATTGGGTGACTACAAGAAGAAATAGAAATTGTCTTCTGAGAAGAGTTAGTTATTGGGGCAGAAATTGTAGATTGCATCTAGTCTTTGCTCTTCAAATCAATAAACTGATCTTCTATGAAGTCGCATCCCTGTTAGTAAAAACTTTACAAGTGTCTATATTACACAGTCTGTACATTCCATCAAAAGCACAATAACCAACAAAAATTGTCTTGAATTAATATTCATCTAATTTCTTTCTATTTTCCTTTGGGACATGAGCATAAGCAGTGCATCCAAATACTTTCAAATGTTTTAATGAAGGTCTGAATCCTGTCCAAACTTCATGAGGAGTTTTGCTGTCAGGTAAGCCTTTAGTTATACATCAAATCTACACATAAGTTGTTGTTGATAGAGCATGTTGCCAGAATGATTTGGGCAACAAAGCATGAGTTATCATGCATTTGGCAGACTCGACTAAGGTCCTCTTCTTCCTTTTTGCCAGTCCATTCAACTGTGGAGAATAAAAAGCAGCAAACTGTTGCTCGATGCCATTAGTTGAGCAATAATTCTTGAATTCATTTGATATGTACTCGCCACCATTGTCGCTCCTAAGAGCTTTGATCTTCTTGCTTGTCTACAACTCAATATTTTCTTTGTATTTCTTGAATATTTGGAAGGCTTCAAATTTGTGCTTTAGAAAATATACAACAGTTCTTTTAGAGTATTCGTCTATGTATGTAATAAAGAATTTAACACCAAGCAATGATGGTGTTTGCATTGGGCCACATATATCAACAGTTCTTTTAGAGTATTCATCTATGTATGTAATAAAGAATTCTGAGCACCAAGCAATGATGGTGTTTTCATTGGGCCACATATATCAGTATGTACAATGTCTAACAAATCTTTGGAAATATGTTCTTGATTTGACTTAAATGGCCTTCTTGCCTACTTTCCTATGATACAACTTTGGCAGACATGAGGGTCGACAATTTGATAGTCTAAATCATAAACTGAAGAATGTCTAGACATGTATCCTATTGATGTATGATTAAGGTGACCAAGTCTATAATGCCAAATCAACTCTTTATTGATAGATGCTGAACTGTTTAAAGCACGATCAGTCATAGTATTACAATGACTAAGCCTATAGAGATATCCTTGCCTCTTTACGAGTGCAAGAACTTTCCCCCTCTTATCAAAAATTTGACAGGAATCTATCTAAAACTCTACTCTATGTCCTAGATCTGTGATTCGACTGACCACAACAATAGATTTCAAGTTCGGGACATACAATACATTTGGTACTAGCTTCGACAGTCTATTCTGAAAATTCATTCTAATAGTACCTTCACCTTCAATTTTGTAGAGGCTGTTATCTCCAAGGTGAACAAATTTGTTGGTGCTGTAGGCCGAATAATCGATAAACCATTCTCGATGGGTTGTCATATGTTGTGTTGCTCTAGAATCGAGGAACCATTCCTTGTGAAGGATTTGAGATCCTTTAAAATCCAAATCTACAATTGATCTTTGGTTACAAAACCAAGCAACTCACCAATCTTGCCAATGTAGAAAAATTAGCATCTACACTAAGATTGAGATGCAAATACTAATAGATCTTGATCAAACATGAACTAGAACATAAAGTAATATTGCTATCCATACAATTATGATACCCTACTGTATTTCACATGTATGGATCTGAAAATAACAATTAATGATCATTCTACAGATAGAATTGCAACATATCGCAAGTATAGTGCACCAATGGATAGGGAATCACATAGAATGTAAATGAGATGATTCTTCCATGCTATCAACTTGGAACTCTCTGAAAGAATACAATAAATGTGAGTAATCACAACATTTGCTTGCATGTCTCCTCAATTGTCCATGAAACTTTATGGATGAACCTCCATAACATCTTTTCCAATTGACTCTCCTTTGATGCTCTTGACTAGCTCCAAATTGCCAACTTCCTTTTTGTCTTGTTGAAGCCCTTTCAGATCAACCTCTTGATCATCAAATTAATTGAACAAAATTTTGTTTTCTAGATCCATTACTTGATTTTACAGCATGATAACATCCATCCACTTTCATAGTTTCATCTACACAAGAAGATTCATCAAAACATGTGAGAAAAACAAAATGAGTCACTTCCACTTGCTTACCCTTCTCAACATTTGCTTGCACGTCTCCTCCTTCTCCAGCCAAGAATGCTAGTACAAATCCAACATCAAAATGACGCTCACCAATGTAGCTAGTTTACCATATTGTGACAATTTGCACACATCCTCATGAAAATGCTCAAACGTGAGATAGAACAATTAAAGTAAACTTGAACAACACTTCCTCGATGCTCCTTTGACCTTACTTGAGTCTTCAATAACCTGAAAAAAAGATCCATAACATCTTTTCCAATTGACTCTCCTTTGATGCTCTTGACTAGCTCCAAATTGCCAACTTCCTTTTTGTCTCGTTGAAGCCCTTTCGGATCAACCTCTTGATCATCAACTTGATCATCAAATTAATTTAACAAAATTTGTTTTCCAGATCCATTACTTGATTTTACAACATGATAACATCCATCCACTTTCATAGTTCCATCTACACAAGAAGATTGATCAAAACATGTGAGAAAAACAAAATGAGTCACTTCCACTTGCTTACCCTTCTCATCATATGTGAGCCTTGAAGGCATTTGTCTTTCCCTTGATGTTCTCCTTGGCTTTTGATTTGATGAAGGTCCATCATCATCACCATCTAAAGTAGCATCCTCTCTATCAACATCAAGAATTTTAGATCCATCCACATCACTGTCAATAGTACTTGAAGAAACTTTTATAATGTTTCCCTCATCAAAAATGACATCTCTACCAACAATCACTTTGTTAGTAAAAGGAATGTAAACCTTGTAGGCTTTACTCACCTCACTAAAATACCTTTCCTTAAGATGGATCCTCTCGGTGTCCTTTGGGTGTTCTTTCTATGAACCCACTGATGTGAATCCTTTCTAAACACACAAGTGCTTGGCAGGTCTTGGTAAAGCAATGCCTTTGCTTCCTCATTGTTGCTCGCACTCAATTGAAAAAACCTGGTCAATGTGGATTCTCCTCCCCTTCCGACAACATTTTCTAAATCGTCATTGTTAGCAAAGAACATCACATTTTGGCTAGGAAGATGTACACCCAAACAAACCACAACTGGTTTATGCACACTTATCAAGTAACTAAATAAATGCCATGTAGACTCACTGTCTGAGAAGTATCTTGCATTCAAAAACTGCTCGATTTCATTGACCACATGCAAGGTATTTGTGTTCTCTTCTATGACGTGTGCAGTTATCATATCAGGCCCTTTGTAGACATACTTATATAGATATTTAACACTTTTAGCATGTATGCATATTTCAACATTGATGTGGCATTGAAAGTGCAATGTCAGCCACCTGTTGTATGGCACGACCCACCGATTATCCAAGTCCATACCACGGGTGCCCACATATTTATCAAGAATTTTTGCACATACTATATTGTCAAAGTCATTGATTGTCACTAGTTTGCTTGCTTCATCCAATATAATCAAAATCTGTGCATGAGGCAGTCCTCTCTTCTGAAATTCCACCACATGCAGCCTTCCTATAACACGTCCAAAAATGCCATTTGTTTTTAAAAGACTTATCATATGTTGTAGTTTTATATTGAAAACTTTTGCAACCAAGTCTGGTCTATTTGCAGGTGTTTGTTCATACATTAACTACCTCCTCATCTCCGACCATTTTGGATTGGCAGTCATCGTGATGAACAAATCAGGACGCCCTAGTGTTTTAACAACAACCATTGCATCTTGGTAAAGCTGATGCATATTGCGTGGTGACCCTATGTATGATGACAACAAAACAACACGCTGGCCAATCTCAGACGCAACCTCTGCCCCAACAACGTCAACTATCCCATGTGAAGATTATTAAAATATTATCTTCCTATCTCGAATTTGGGGCCATGCCCATGGTTATTTTCACGAAATTTCATGTTGTACATAAAAGGTATGTGAATTGAGCACATAACTTTCTAGTATAGGTCGGATTTGAGTTAGATAGATTCAATTTTGATGACATGCAAAAGTTTAGATAGCATGCAATGTGATACTGTATGCATGCAAGCCACATGCAATCAGTGCATGCAACATGCAAAGTGGTTTATGTGATCTACACATGTCTAGGCAGTTTTATGAGTTGACATGTAGTACATGCAACATCCATGCATGCAGTTACACATGTGGATCTCTGATAGGTGAATTAGTTTAGTTAAGTGGACTTTCCATGCAACTCCACTGTAGGAATTTGAGTCTCTCTCATGTAGGGAAAGCTTGGCATATTTTGCCATATTGTGAATAATGAGATTTTGGTGTTTTGGACTCATTCTCTCTCTATCCAAGTTTTCCATCATTGATTTTCTCTCTCTACTCGAGAGCAGGCTGTTTTTTCCATACTGAGCACTTAGAAGAATTATTTCTGACATTCAGTTCTCATAGTGAGAAGTTAGATTTTTTCATCAGGTGTATGCCGTTGTGCTCTTGTCATAAAATTTTCAAGTATACTATTCTCTAATCAATCTTGTGCAATCACAACACCTCACTAAGATCCTGTAGGGTGTGTGGTGAAGTTCACACGTGCTAAAAACTTCATATTCCACTCCGAATCTCACGTCGAAGTTTATGTTGATTAGCGTATATGTAATTCAAGTTTTCCTGAGCCAGTTTTGCAAATTGATCACAAAGATACTCTTGAAATAATTTGCCTGCTAAGTGTATTGATGAAACATGTCCCTCACGAAGTTGGAGATGATAGCTATAAAATTTGCGAATAGTTATCCTTTTATGTCTCCTGTCGCTTGCTACATTGCAAGCATCCACATCCTCATCACCACTTTCGATAGCATCATTTTCCACAACTGATGAATGTGTTGAATCAACAACATTATGCCACTCATTTGTACCAGGATGTTGTCTTGAAAGGCGTTCTTGTACATGGGGTATGCCTACATGCCATCCATCTATCCCAAAAGGAAATAAAAGAACAAAATGCAATGCATCATAGGAGGAATGAAGCTGATTTATTCTTTTCAAACCATTTTGGACCGAATGGAGGATTATGTCACGATGGCAATCACTTGTCCAATTGCCATAGATTCCATCCAAAAAGTATTGTAAGAGATATGATGACTCAAGAATGGGCTTTGGCTGCTGCTTTAGCTGCTTCTAATTCCTCTTCTTCTTGCAATTATTTAATCCACTGCCTCATATTTTGGTATCTCTTCTTTTCTAAGTTGTTATTTGAATACACCCCTGATGCGGTAGATATATTTGTAGTTGGCATAGATTCAGTAGGTACCGGATCAACTAGGACTTCTTTCTTCTTTAGAGCTTTGGTAACAACCATCAAAGGTACATTTGGTTCAATAGGCAGAGCTGTTGATCTTTGCTTGATCATAATAATATTCACTAGAGCAGTAACCGACGGTGGTTTTGGTCTTGCTGGGCAATCCTTGCCTTTTTGCTTCCTAGTTTACATGTATTTGGTTTCCATTATTCATATCTTTCCATTACTGAGCAAAATGAGTGAATGAGCTAACCTCCCCTCTCACTCTCTCTATCTCTCTCTTGCTCTTCTTCTCTATTATAATCTTCTATCTCTCTCCTTCCATTCTAAATCATGTCGTGTGCTTTTGGTTAGTGTTAAAGGGGAATAGAGTTAGTGGGAGTAGTGTTAAAGGAGGTAGTGTTAGAGGGGAAAGTAGGAATAAACTAAAAGTAGCATCTTGGCATAGTTAGGCACCTATCCAATGAAATAACCCTCTTTGGACAGGCGGAAGCGACCACATCTACACCCCCTACAGTGGCACCATTGTCGGGGATAGGTTTTTACTAACTAGTTTAGTTGCATTTTTAGTTGTTTTTTCTTTCTTAGAGTGTTTTTAGGTGGATTTCGGGTAGGGTTAGCTTGTTTTCTGTATTTTCTTGTGCTTGGACTATTCACAGCTAGCAAAAGAGGTGTGAGAGGGTAGAGGAGGCCCCAAACAGCCTCTAAGGGCTTGACATCCAGCCAAAAACCTTGAAAAAACTCATAAAAACACTCAAATCTACATTTTGGAGAGAAAAAGAGCCAAAAATCTCATCAGTTTTGTTTTCTCCAAAACCAGTGGGAATCAACCTTCACATGACTGACACCATCTCCAGGGTATTGTCCCAGACTTGCACAGAAGCCTGCGAGAGTTAATAAACCGATTTTGAAAATTCAAAAAAAAATAAATAAAAATTCAAAAAACCCTTGTAAAAAATCAAAAAAATTCACATCTTCATAAAAACCTTCGTAGAGCTCTCTGAAGTTCCATCTCTATGAGACCAGGGCACAAAGAAGCTTGCGAAGGTTAGTTCCCAGTATAAGTGCCCTTGCGAATGTTCCCACCGAAAAAAAGACAGAAAAATCCAACAAAACTCTCATAGACACAAAAATTTTCAGTTCCAGTGGCCAAGAACCTTCGCAAAGGATTTTGAAGTTCCATCTCAGTGAGACAAGGACACATAAGATCCTGCAAAGGTTAGTTTGATTCCAATGAGCAGAAAATTGGATTTGAGTGTCTAAAATCACTAAAATTAGAAGATCCATCAAATCCTCACACAAGTAACCTGCGTAGACCATTCCATTGGATCCAGAATGTCATTTTACATAAGTGATGAAATCTGCGAGAGTTAGTACAAATTATTGGTGAAGATCGGAGCAAAAAAAATGTTTCTGAACCCTCGCAAATAGTGAAATTTTTATTTCTTGTGAGAGTTAACCTTCGCAGAGATTTCTAGAGCTAGATCCATACCAGATACGGCTCCTATGAACCCTGCAAGAGTTACTACCTAGTAGTTTTTTAAAATGATGACGATGACAATCATCGTAGTCACGAAGGAATCGCGAAAGCAAACAATTCGGATGGAGTTCGAATCTGATCGCCGGTCACTGCCAGCTGTATCGTTCCTACAGTCTTCCAGAATGTAGTCAGGCACTGTTGATCTACGATAATAGATTAATGCAGCTTTCAACAAAGATTCAACCAATGTGTGGAATTAAATGAAAAAGAGTGAATCAGACACACGAGATCTGCTAGATCTATTCCACTTTTCAAGAATCTGATTTCTATATCGTATAAAAAAAAAAAATTCAATCAATCGATACTTTTAAAAAATGAAAAATTTCTCAGAATCCAAATCAAAATGTATCAGATTTGAACCAAATTTTGACAGAGATTTGATCTGGAAAATCAAAACCTAGTACTGGCAAAGGTTCCTTAAGCAAAGATTGGCTCAACGAAGGTTCAACAATGCTATTTTGGGGAAAAAAAAAAACACTCTGATCAACTTTTTTGAAAATTTCTAGGGAAATAACCTTCGCCGACCTCTCAGATTCAAGATCTGACATAGATAAAGCTAGGTTAAACCCGACAAAGGTTTTTGACACACAAAAAACACAATTTCTGTAGTTTGGCGAGGGTAAAAATCAAGATTTTCTATGATCTGGATAAGAAGAATTTTCGTCGAACTCAAAAATAGTATTTTACTATAAATAGAATGTTCTAAAAACTCGACGAAGGTTTTGGCGAAGGATCAAGAGTAATACTGGTATTTTTGCAAAAAAGTGACTTTTTTTGACAAAAATATGACAATATGACAACTGATCTTTTAAAAAAGCCTTCTATTTTTTGTATTAATCTTTGCTGACATGGCAATAGATAGATATGAATCACACCTATGCACAGTAAATCGGGCAAAGATTCTTTTTTTTTTTGTATTTTTAGGGTTTTGGTGATTTTTTGGTGTTTTTTGACGGTTTTTCTGATGTTTCTGGAAATCTGCTCGGAAGGATTGTTTGCCCTTCAAACTGAAGGTTCTATGATCAAAACCTAAGGTGTCTGCAACTCGGCAAAAGTTTCATGAAAGAGGGCAAAAAGTTATCAACTCTGATGATGATTTTTGTCTCTTTTTGACCAAATTTTGGCAAATTTGACCAACTTTTGTTGTTTTTTCTAATATCTCAGATCCAAATGGATCTTAAGATTGGTGATCTGAATAGCTTTTCCTGTTCTACAATCAGATTAGATTTCAAACAGGCAAAACCACTCAAATCAATCAAAATCACTCCCAAACTAGCCCTAAGTGTAGATCTAATACTATTCATGCCACGACAAGATGCCTAATGCAAGCTAACCATCCACAAACATGCTGCAAACTGAAAAATTTGGCGTAGCTCCCTGGCAACGGCGCCAAAATTGTAGTGGGTTTCTTTTCTTGCCTAACTTGAATTTCAATCTAGCATCAAAGAGACGAAGTTAGTTGTCACGCATAGACTCGTTCCCATGAGAGCGATAGTATAGTTCAGATTTCAGCATGAATGGAAGATCCAAATCTAACTCTAACATCCATTAACCCTAAACTTGAACACTACATCCATTAGCACTACGATGATAAAAAAAAAGATAGCTTACTCTTTCTCTCTCTCCCTTTCTCTCTCATAAAAAAGTATAACAACATGCAATCTCAATAACATTCAGATCCAACAATTAGCAAAATCCAAAGAAAGCATGAGAGATGGAGGAAAAGTGATAGAGCGCAAGGACATTCATCAATCCATTCCTGAAGAGAACCAATCTGCTTTATTGAAATGAGGAAATGAACATGTGTAGGAACTCGAGTTGGTCCCTTTTTATAGTAGAGAGGAGGACCCTAGCCTCTGAATCCTATTGTTCCATTTCTGCCTCCCTAATTATTCAAATTTAAAAATGAGTGGGAACCATCCAAATTGGAGGGAAACCCAACTTTATTCACTAATTTGACATTTAGGCCTTGCGACATTAAAAGTCCCGCAAAAAGGCCTAAATTCCTTCTATTGACTTTCTAATCAAGTAACTATTGATCATCGGGTTGGACTTACACATGCAGGGTGCTATAGGTAGGCATTGGCACCTGACCATCAAGAGCTGCATTTGCATTATCATCTGCCATATTGATTTCCTGACATGCAAAATTAGCTTAATTAGTCGAGATCCAATCATCAACTAATAAATGAAAAGTTCAGAACCTTCATAACTGGCCGACATTACTCAGCAAGGTCTTTCACTCAATTTAAGCCAAAATTTTGCAAAATCAATATCAAATTGATTAACCAACGACTTTTAGGACCAAGTCTAAAAATGTACAAAACCCTAGAATTTTCGAAATCCGACCGAAATGGACCAACTGTGAAAATTGATTAAGAAGATTGATATAGCATATTCACAGGCACTATTACATTCCAAATCATTTCGAAACATTTTGCATGCATTTAACTTGACATGCACTGACTTTTTTGAAAAAATAATTTTTTTTTTGTAAATAGCCTAGTTACTAGGAAATTTGCTTTTTGATCTAGAATTTTCAAAAATAGCTTCATGCAAGAAATCTACTGATCAATATATTGATTATGCATGCAACATGCATCCAAGCACGCCTACAGGTCTATCCATACATTTCCATCAATAGACAAGCACTACACTGAATTACAAACATGCATGCATCAGAATAATTCCAAAATTTTGCAAATTTTAGTTCAAAGATTGCCAAACTTCAAACGACTATCACCAAATTGGTCGCTGTAAAGCACAGTACGAAGGGAGAGTGGGTCTCAAGGACTTGCCACATCACCCTGCCACCTAGGCTTCACACGTGCGAGCATTAAATGGCCAAAAATTGGGTAGTAGGGCGCACTTTGGAAGAAACTGAATTCACAATAGAGAGATGGGTGACTTTCCATAGAATGTATTCTCTCCAAGAGGAGAGAATATTCTCCTTAGGATCTCCACGCAGTCTATATTGAGCTATTGACCTCCTATTCTTGCATTAAAGCAGTCAATCACCATGCATGTGCTCCTATGTCCAATTATAGGTATGGGACCTCATATGATTATTAATTACTTGATACGACCACATCCAGAATAATATAGCATAACTAATAACCACATACAACTGGAGTGATCGGCTATCCACGTCAAAAATTATTCTGATTCCCTTATACATGACATGGACATAACAAAGAGGGTGATCTACACAGCCAATGATGGTGAGTGTGCAATCAAAGAGATTGGCACAATTCCTAGTTCTCTCTCTACAAATAGGAATGTTCATTTGGAGGATGTTTTGTTCATTCCATCTATTACCAAGAATTTTTTTAGTGTGAGTCAATTGCTAAGTAAAGGCCTCAAAGTTGAGTTTGATAGAGATGCTTGTATGATCAAAAGGAAGGATACCTTGATTGCAAAAGGTAAAAGGCACGGGAAGTTGTTCAAACTATATTCTTGTGTTATTGCTAACCAAGTTAGATGTGTTGCAAGAGATCAAATTGCTATTCAAGAGGTTTGGCATAAAAGGCTGGGACACCTCCTTCAAGTCATTGGAGGTAATGGCTAGAAAGCAAGTTCCTTTCAACTATTTTGAAGGAATTAACCTATTTTTAAGACATTCACATCTTTTTAAGGGCACCGTCGGCTTTTTAAGGACAGTGTCACCTTTTTGAGAGCATTGTGTGCTTTTTCGCAAAATCTTGAAGAAAAAAAAAAATCCGACAATCGTCTATTTTGAACGAGGAACGTTCCCAGCCACTTCCGAAAAATACGAAGTGAGAGAAAGCCACTTCACGTAAAATGTGAAGTGAGAGAATTTGCAGCGTCCTTGTCCAGTCAACATTTCCTATGGGTTGACCATGTATAGTTGTCACACAAGCCAAATACTTCCAAGTACAACGGCTTACCTAATTAGGTGACAAATATTTACTATAGATAATACATGGATAAATTCTATAAATGGATCATTCAGGCACACTCTACTTGATGCTCCATCCACGAGACGTATGATTTGAGCCTCCCAGTTACGCTGCCATTTTGGTTGTAATTGTTATTTGATTGGGCTTCAGTGTAATATAGCAACAACATGCTTTTAACGTAGATGAATGCTTGTTGTGATTGAATGCACTTCATCGTTTCTTGATAACACTTGTTTACTCACTCTGATCAGAACACAAACATCTATGACTCCTGCGCTTCTGATCAGAGGATGGCTACCTTTGACGCCTAAGGAACTCCCTTGTCCCATCAGATTGGTATCAGAGCATAGCTAATATAAACCGAGAGATTAAGTTTGCTCTATTTGTATTACTTTTAACATGTCTCATATTGGTAGCTCTTCGTCTCCATCATCCAACGAGGCTAAAATCATTGACAAGTTCAATGATTCTAACTTCTACATCTGGAAGCTAAAACTCCGGATGATGTTGATAGATGGAGATCTTTGGGATGTAGTAGAGGGTTGACCTCAAATCCCAAAAGGTGGTGATCAAGCAAAGGCATGGAAGATCAAAGATCAGAAGGCCTTAGCATGTATTACACTCAATCTGGCTGACTCCCAAATATCTCATGTTACCACATCCAAAACCTCTAAGGATGCATTAGATTTATTATCAAATCTCTATGAGACTCATGATGTAACCACTAGATTACATCTTAGAAGGAAGTTTTTTACTCTTAGCATGTCTAATTCTACTGCCATCACTTCTCACATCAATAGCTTCAAATATTTAATGGATCAGTTATCAGTTGTAGGATGTGCTATTCAAGATGATGATATTGTTATGACCTTATTTTCTTCTCTTCCAAAGTCGTATAAACACTTTGCGGTGATGATCTCCACACAACCCGGCCTCACTCTTCAAAAGGTGATCGATCATCTTCTTCAAGAAGAAATGCAGAGAAAGACCAGCGGCTTGTCCATCAAAGACAAATCCATGACCTTGTACACCAAGAAGAAAGACCATTCCAAGGGCAAGAATCAAGTGCAGCAGCAACAGTAGAAGCTTCACACTCAAGGTGAGCATGGTGGATCGCGCAAGAAGCTTTTCTGTAGATATTGCAAGAGAGCCAATCACGACATCAAGGAGTGTCGCATCTGCATCTACAACGAGGCAAAGAAGCAACAACAGCAACAGCCAAACTCCTCAAATGCGACGGAATTCAAGGAGCAAGATACACACTTGTTAATGGCTTACAGTAGCGACAACGAAGACTATGATAGTTGGTACCTAGACAGCGGCGCTACCCAACACATGAACTCTCTCAAGAATGGTTTATCGAGTATGCAACTTACAACGGAGATCAATTCATCTACCTCAGAGATTCAAGCACCACGCATTGAAGGAAAAGGGACAGTCAAGATCACATTCAACAACAATCTATCTATTTGTGTTCCCAACGTCCTTCACGTTCCTCAGCTATCAAAGGACCTATTATCAGTCTCTAAGATAACTGATGAGGGCTACACTATTACTTTCTCATCTGAGCAGTGTACAATCTTCGATGAAGATATCACTCTGACTACATACACCAGAGTTGGAAATCTTTACGTACTCTTTAATTCAGTTGCATTAGCTAGCATCTCTCATGAAAATGTAAACGATAATGCTATTCTATGGCATAGTCAATTTGGACATCTAAATACAAGATCACTTTCCTATATGCGTTGTAATAATTCAGTTGATGGATTGTATTTTCCTTCTTCATTAGATAGGAAATCTTTCTTTTGTGAATCATGCGTCTATGAACACTCTAGAAGCAAGTTTTTCAAATCACATTCCATCAAAACAAAGCATGTATTGGATCTTGTACATAGCGATCTTTGTGGTCCAATGTCAACTCCCTTAGGAGATGCAATCTATTTTATCACTTTCATAGATGATTATTCTAGATGGTCTGCAATCATGTTCATTAAGCACAAATCTACAGCCTTTGAATGCTTCAAGAGATTCAAGGCCATGGTTGAGACACAAACATCTACAAAAGTGAAAGCACTCCAAAATGATGGTGGCGGAGAATACCTCTCTCTAGATCATGTTGCACAACTAGAACACTTAAAGATGTGATTGTACTTAGCATAAGCTTTCTATTAAATTGTTTTTGCATCTAGCAGGTAATTGTAACCGAAGAGCTGTTCCGCAATATTCTTGCTCTCTTCTCCATTCGCGTTCTTCACACTCCCTTGCCCCATCAAATTGGTATAAGAGCATAGCTCATATAAACCGAGAGATTAAGTTTGTTTCACTTGTATTACTATTAACATGTCTCATACTGGTAGCTCTTCGTCTCCATCATCCAACAAGCCCATAATCATTGACAAATTCAATGGTTCTAACTTCTACATCTAGAAGCTAAAACTCTGGATGATTAGATAGAGGCCTTTGGGATGTAGTAGAAGGTTCTGACCTCAAACCATGGTGATCAAGCAAAGGCATGGAAGATCAAAGATCAGAAGGCCTTAGCAAGTATCACGCTCAATCTGGCAGACTCCAAAATATTCCATGTTACCACATGCAAAACCTCTAAAAATATATTAGATTTGTCATCAAATCTCTATGAGACTCATGATGTAACCATTAGATTACATCTTAGAATGAAGTTCTTTACTCATCCCTGATTCTACTGCCATCACTCTCATATCAACAGCTTCAAATCTTTAATGGATCAGTTATCAGTTGTAGGATGTGCTATTCAAGATGATGATGTCGTTATGACCTTACTTTCTTCTCTTCCAAAGTCGTATGAACACTTTGCGGTGATGATCTCCACACAACCCGGCCTCACTCTTCAAAAGGTGATCGGTCATCTTCTTCAAGAAGAAATACAAAGACAGACCAGCGGCCTGTCCATCAAAGACAAATCCATGGCCCTGTACACCAAGAAGAAAGACCATTACAAGGGCAAGAATCAAGTGCAGCGGCAACAGTAGAAGCCTCACACTCAAGGTGAGCCTGGTGGATCGCACAAGAAGCTTTTCTGCAGATATTGCAAGAGAGCCAATCACGACATCAAGGAGTGTCACATTCGCATCTACAACGAGGCAAAGAAGCAACAATAGCAACAGCCAGACTCCTCCAATGCGACGGAATTCAAGGAGCAAAATACACACTTGTTAATGGCTTACACTAGTAGCAACGAAGACTATGATAGTTGGTACCTGGTGGATAGAGGCGCTACTCAACACACGATCTCTCACAAGGAATGGTTTACCGAGTATGCAACTTATGGCAGAGATCAATTCATCTACCTCGGAGATTCAAGCACCATACACGTTGAAGGCAAAGGGACAGTCAAGATCACATTCAACAACAATCTATCTATTTGTGTTTCCAACGTCCTTCACGTTCCTCAACTATCAAATAACCTGTTATCAGTCTCTAAGATAACTGATGAGGGCTACACTGTTACTTTCTCATCTGAGCAGTGTACAATCTTCGATGACGATATCACTCTGACTACATGCACCAGAGTCGGAAATCTTTACGTACTCTCTAATTCAGTTGCATTAGCTAGCATCTCTCATGAAAATGTAAACGGTAATGCTATTCTATGGCATAGTCAATTTGGACACCTAAATACAAGATCACTTTCCTATATGCGTTGTAATAATTCAGTTGATGGATTGTATTTCCCTTCTTCATTAGATAAGAAATCTTTCTTTTGTGAATCATGCGTCTATGAACACTCTAGAAGCCAACAATACCTGTCATCAAACCAGACCAAGCTAGCTCGAGTAGATCTGGAGAAATTCAAGAAGAAGCATCATCGCATTTTGGTCAACCAAACATCCGTAGATCCTCACAGACTCGGACAGTTCCTGAGAGGTATACGCCTCAATCATTCTAGACTTCAACAGAAGAACCAGAGAGCCTAGCCGAAGAAAACTCCAAGGATGCTGTGAAGTGGCAAGAAGCTATGGAAATCGAGTACAACTCACTTTTAACGAACCAGACCTGGACGTTGGTCGACTTTCCCACTCACAAGAGAGTTATCGATAGCAAGTGGATCTTCAAGGAGAAGATCAACTCTGATAGTTCCATTGATAAATGGAAAGCACGACTGGTGGCTAAACAATTCACTCAAGTCCAAGGATTGGATTATCAAGAAATTTTCAGTCTTGTCATCAAGATGCAGTCAATTAGGACTCTGATTGTGTTAGCAGCCACAGAAGACCTCGAAATGCACCAAATGGATGTCAAAACAACATTTCTCAATAGCAACGTCGAGAAAGAGCTGCATACCTTCCAACCAGAAGGATTCGAAGTCAAAGACAAAGAACACAAAGTGTGCAAGCTGCACAAAGCAATCTACGGTCTGAAACAGGCCGCAAAAGCAAGGTTCAATAGAATCAACTCTTATCTCATTCAATTGGGATTTGCAAACAATTCAGCTGTCTGTAATGTTTATTCGAAGCATATAGGCACCAATTCAATTCACATAGCTCTTTACGTAGATGATGCATTTATTTTTTCTAACGACACTTCTCTTCTACACACTACTAAGAGTGATCTGTCAAAGAAATTTGACATGACTGATTTAGGAGCTGTTCATTCTTTGCTAGGAATTCAAATTACTAGAAATAGACTTCAGAAGAAGATCTATCTTAGCCAGCAGACATCTCTAAAAAGCATATTAGAAAAATCTCATATGTCTGATTGCAAACCAATTGATACTCCAATGGATCCAAGTATAGTATTGGTTAAACCTACTTGTGATGATTCCTATAGTGAAGTACTCGACATAGCGAAGTACCCTTATCATTCACTAATAGGATCTTTGATGTACGCAATGTTGTGTACTAGACCAAATTTAGCATACCTGTTGGCACGTTAAGTCAATTCATGTCTAATCCTAGGATCTCTCATTGGAAAGCATTAAAGAGAGTGATGAGATATATTCAGGAAAGTTTAGATCACATTTTCACTTGTCTTGCAAGGCTACTCCGACTCAGATTGGGGAGGAACAGTCTCTACCAGAAAATCTACCTCCGGGTTCTATTTCTATCTGGCAGGGGGACTGATTTCATGGAATTCGAAAAAGCAAAAATCAGTTGCGCTTTCTTCGCCGAGGTAGAGTACATCACAGCATGTCAAGCTTCAAAAGAAGCTATATAGATCAAATTATTACTTCACGACTTACATCACACTCAATTCAATGCTACCACCAGTCTGTGTTACAACGTGAGTTGTATTTCACTATCACTGAATCCCAGATTTCATGGCAAATCTAAGCACATAGGAATCCAGTATCATTTCATTTGGGAGAAAGTTTTCTCAGGGCAAGTGATCCTTCAATACTGCTCCACAACAAAAATGGTCGCAGACATCTTCACCAAAGCGCTTCCTAGGATCACGCATCAAAAGTTCTTCAACATGTTGAACCTATCGAATATACCAAGGCACCAACCGTGACCTTAAGGGGGACTGTTGAAAATTAAGCCCACAGTTGTCTCCTTGGTGAATGGCTAACTTATATTTCAAGATTTTTTCTGCATGTTTATTGATCGTTGATCTAGGATCAGGTGAAACCTATTTGGGGTTCAAAGTCTGCTCATCACCCAATCCTATTATAATTTCAAGTTGAGATGTTTAAGTTCAATAATTTGAAGATCATTGAAGACTTGGCCATCTTCAAAGGACTTCCACGAATTAACATTTAGAACAACTCTGCAGAAATACACTAAGTGTCACAACAGTCTGCAGAAATACACTGAGTGTCTCTGCTACTCATGATATGTGTCTCTGCCCTAAATGTTGAATACCATCGAACAGTGAAAAATAGAATGTCTCCATGTGTAATGAAGTCCAAAAGATCACCCCCTGTCGAAGATGAGTGTATCCCATTACGATTCCAAACACCTGTACACAATGGAGAAGGTGATGGATGGGGCCCCGGGGCCCCCGGCTACCTAGTATGACTTGCAATCAATGTATTTAACATGTCCATATCTATAAATAACAATTTTGCCCTCCTCACGAGCTTCATGAAAAGCTCTTTGACATTCTTCCACCTAAATAAAGGTAAGGTCATCATCCAAGTAGATTTTGATGCCCTTGAGTTTGGATTTAAGATGGAGTACTGATCTGCGTGCGTGGCATTATCTTTCTTTGGACGCCAAACTTTATCGATTACATTGCCATGATGGGACAACATAGTGTTCAAAAAGTTACTTGCTTCCTGTAATGCATTTTGGGTATCAGAAATGCCACGGACTCTAACATTATGCGATCTTTGTTCTCAATTTTTCTTCTGATAAAGTGGCAGCAATGAAATTCAACATGTGGTTACCTTCGTTGCCATTTTTGAGGAGTGACGCCCACGTTTTGGTAGATTCCTTATGTTGGGTTTAACCCTAGATCTTTGACGCAACATCACCATGAATTGGAGGAGTGGCCTCACGTAAATAATGTCCGCAGCCAATGATTTTTTTCTCGTAGGTGAGAAACTTTTGTTTTCAATAATTGGACCTCTACTTTGAGCTACTTCAGTTCATAGGCGAGAAAGATCTCGAAGACTTTAATGGTAGAATAATCCACTGCAGAGAGAAAGGGAGTGACAACTGCAGATGGGGTGTGAGGAGGCAGCGTATCTGCAACATTAGAGGAGGCAGAAACAGTAGGGGGTGCGTAGCCAGGGTCCACAGCAGATTCAGATACAACAGTGGCCACGCATTCCGCAGCAGGGGGAGCGGACAGTTCCGCAACAGCAGGAGGGGGCACAAGTTCAGGTGCAATAGCGGCCAGGCATTTCGCAGCATGGGGAGGGTAGGTCTTCCACAACGGACAGAGGGGGTGCAGAGGAAGGGGGAGCGGAGGTAGAGGCAGGAGTAGGGAGGGAAGGGCGAGAGGGGCAGCATGGACTCCCCTTCGCTTTTCTTGCCATGGAAGAAGGGAAGGAGAGGGATTGGGGGGGGGGGCATCTGGGGGGGGCGCCATCTCCATTGCAGGACGAAGCCTATCTATCTATCTATCTGTCTATCTATCTATCCATGTCTATCTATCTATCCATCGCAGGAGGAAGTCTATCTATCTATATCTATATAGATATAGATATAGATAGATAGAGAGAGAGTGTGTGTGTGAGTGTGTAAAAGGGTGTTGTTAGCCCACCCTACATTCCTTAGGTGTGACATAGGAAGAGTAGGGTGAGGATGCATCCTACCCCATGCATACGCACAAATGTGACAAACAAACATATATATATATATATATATATGATATAGTCATCACTTTGTTGAACTTCATGGCCATGAGTGGGCCCGTCAAGTTTAGCCTTTCAAGTCTTCCATGGCATGGATGCAACACACAAAATGATGAACTTGAGCTTCCTCAATTTAAATAAAGCTCCATGAAATGAGCTAGTGGAACATATTGCAATTCCAAGGGAGAATCCTAAAAAATGAGAGCATTTCAATCGATAGGGTAATTGAAGACGAGGAGAGAGCTTGCTCTCACAAAGAGACCAATATACAAGAGATCAAAATAAATTTTATGAGCCAAGCACTAGGAGCAGCTTGTTGCATAACCATTGGCATAACTCTTGCTCATTTGTCTTAGAAAGCACAGATTTTTTTCATGTCCTTGATCTTGCATCAAGGACCAAATATGGAGTTCCCTTCTCCATTGCTGCCATAGTAAGGTATACTAATGCATGGATCTACCATATTATTCTAAGTGAAATATAAAATCTGCATGTACCACAGGAATCTTATTATAAGTGAAACATAACATCTGCATGTCCTCTTTCGATAGGCTGCAGCCTTCAGCTACCAAATACAAACTGCTAGAATTTCAAGTCAAATTTCCTAGCTTATATGTAAGCAATACTTATTAACTTCCGTAGAATTAGTTAAAGATTTCGATCAGCATGCACGCAGTTTCAAAGCATGCATGTGAAGCTTCAGCAATTGAGTCGAGACTTAAATTCAACTTCTGCAAAGATTTTTTGTAGTTATTTTCAATTACTAATTAAACATCTAGCATAATAGGGGCCACTCAATTCAGCTGGGGCCTCAATGTCAGTAGATTGGATGTGGTTGGGAGTATCCGTCCTTAAGGAACTACACTTGTGAAGTCCCTTGCCTCATCAAAGTCCATTGGCCCCTTCTGCTGAACATATTTGGCTAAAACCAATTGAATTGAAAATCCCTATATTGCTCCCTGTCGATCTAAATAGATGTCTTCCTAATTGGGCATGTCACATATGTATCAAAGAGCTCCATAACTAGCTTCTACATTGTCCAATAAAGGTCAACAGATCATTCATTAGCAACCTAAAGTAAATCTAATTATAATGCTTAAAAGGTAGTCTTTGCAGATTCTACTTGCACATTATAGTCAAAACTCTTCTCACTGAGTCAAATAAAAAAAATATTCTTGCATAGCTAATTACTTTTTAGATTTCATGAGCTACGCCTATTTTGCATAGTTACTAAGAATCGCCCTTCAATTTTGTTGGAACTTATATGGTTTGATTCATATTGACCAACAATTCAAATTGAGATTCTAAATTTCATTTCTTGCTCAATCATTTCTGTATCAAAAAAACTAAAATGATTCCAATCATCAGAGAAGCTCTTTTGACTGTTGACGTATGTTATATTGAGGCTCTATAAAGTGTTATGAAGTAGAAGCATCATTTGATATAACTTTCATGGTTGCCCGTAATTGGTCCCGAGCTTGTCATAGATCAGACACCAAGCATGATACTGTACAGATCAAGCAAAGTAGCAGAAAAGATATGCTTGGGCAACAAGATCACCGATTTGATAATGAATGACTCATAGCTGCTGTAGTGTGAAAAACATGAAAAATAGCAACCTCCACCCATTAAGAATGTGGCGCCTCTTGAAGTGTAGCTATTATATAAGAAACAACCATGTCAGTACCAAAGGAATGTGTATTGCTGCTGTTCACATTAAACTTTTGCCAGTAACCAGACATGTCAAGGCTCAATTGACTGATGATTCCAAGTAGCATATGCTAGATGTGCATGGCATAGTGAAATATTAGAAGAAAGTCAGTCGATTGGTCCTTCATGTACCCTGAGAATAGTTGCAGCACTGAAGGTCGCTTGAAATATTTAGCCTCATAATGGCTCCTACACTCAAAAACTAACTCGTTCATCCAGAATCAAGTTATTTTGGTTTGAAAATAAGGCGTACGTTATGAAACAACAAGACATGGATCAAAAGAAGAGATAACAAAAGCGTGATTTAAGTTAAAAGACAGGATGAGCTTCAAGTGTTGAAGATGGTAGTGTCATCAGATCAATATAGTTATGCTATAAAATAAGGCAACATAGCAGCAGCCTTCACAAAAGTGATAGATTGAAAACTTGCCACATCACACCATAATAGTCTACATAATCGTGCAATGGATGGAGGTACAATTTCCCAAATTACAAAAACTGAAATAACATACCATCAGTTGGCTAATTTTTCATTGTAGCAGATGGTGCCAATATGCTACAAGCTTACAAGCAGATCAAGTGAATATTTACCACACTGTCTCTTGCCCTGAAAAGTGCTTAAATATCAAGTTGAGAACATATATATGCATGCAAAGTCACTCAAGAACTCTCATACAGTGTGAAAATAAATAGCAAAATGTAGATTGAACATCAATCCCCTAAGGTCTCAATGCAATGAAGAATAAGCAGACGATAAGAGTTCAAATAGCAGGTTTTCCAAAGGAATCTACTCAAAAAAATTACCTACAACTAAGTCTAAATCAAAAGCTATCAACAGAGACAGCCTTAAATTAAGTGTAGCTACTATTCCATCATCGTTACTTAGAGCTGGAGTCCATATCATCGTGAGACATATTCTCCAATTGAGGAAGACCTACTTGACACCCCATGACCTACAATAATGACCAAAGGCCTTAATGATCTCAAGGAACCACAAATGGGACTTACGTGTAATGACTACAACTTCGTGGACCCAAATGAAATGACAACGTCCCAATAATAAAAAAATTGTCCTAACTACATGCACTTTAGCATCGACGGTATTATTTCGGAAGAAGCCGGATGGAGCTTGATGAACCTTTATTAATTGGTGTGGAGGCCTTTATAGCTATCAACGTTTCATGTCCATGCAACATCCAGTTATATATTTTGCCATGAGGCATGATTTCTTACAACCAATAAATCATCAAACCTGAAAAAAATGAAAAGGCTGCTCTGACAATGGTGCCATATTGTTGATGGTAAAACACTCGTACAACAACAAGAATCAAAACAGAGAAGAATATTGTAAAAGTTGCTCAAAAACACAAAAAATGCAGGCCATGGGAAAGATGTCTATGCAAGCAAAGCTTTGCAACAACTACATAATACTGTACAAGAATAATGCACGAAGTGGATAAAATCAATAGTAAATGCACACTTTTTTAAAATCTCATATGGTGAACCAGAACAATAAAGATCAGTTGAATTTCATAAAGTTAAGCCACAACAGGAGATAGAGAAAAAAAATTCGAAATGTTATTACTGACTCAAACTTATTTTTCTTCTCTCCAACACTCAATATAATTCATACTAAAAACTCACATTCTCCCTACATATCGCAAGAGGAGCCAGAGTCATTTCCATTCAAGTACCTTCTTCCTTTCTTACATTCTGTTGCAGCAGAAAAAGATGCTTTTCCTTGAAATTATAAATGAAGGTCTTGGAAAAGTTTTTTATAACAAAGAAGTTTGGAGTTTTATCATAATTTTTTATCTTGTATGTTCGCTGGGGTAAAATTGAACTCCAGACCTCAAGGTGAGCCTATCCTATTTTAAACCTCCACTGCTGCAAATCCCTAGGTAGAGAAGACAGAAATAAAGATAAATCAGCTGTTTGACCACTTTTCATCTGTTATATTGAGGAGAATTTTATATCTTTATATAACAACATCAAACCTTAAGTATGTGGCCACACACTTGAGTCCAAAACTTGAGTCAATGGTTGCACTTTTCTTGGTCAAAAGGAAGAAACAAATTGATGTAATAGCTGCTACTCATTCATAATACACTTACGAGTTGGTTCTTGGAAACAGATGAAGATGAAAGAAAATATACATAATCTCCAATGCAAAATAATGGTTTCTTTGGAGCACTAGAATTTATCAATGAGTTTGAAAAGAGCATGATCAGATTCTTGACTCATAACAGAGGTCTTCACCAAAACGTTGAAGACTTACAGATCTTTTGGGTGATCACCCTACAGCGAGCCGAAGGCCCCAATGTCTGCACAATGAGCTCGCTTGCACTACATTGTTCCTTTCATCTTCCTGAGATTCAGCATGTTAGAGCCAAAGATCCACTGCCCTCTTGTAGAAGCAACACTCTACAAGGTTCTTGCAACTTGGTCATTGCTTTAATAATGTTCAATTGGCATTGCTAAATTTTTGTGACAGCTGCATCTAAGGCTTTAGAAGTATATGATATATAGGAAGGAGCTGACGATGAGCCCACAAGCACAAAAAATCAACGGACATCATGAAAATTAGTGTACACGTCTGTGCAGGTGAAAGCTCAAGACCAAGTGCCCTCCAGTTTATGTGACAATTTGAAGTCAACAGCATGTAAATGCATTCCCCCAAAAATTGTCTTCTCTAGTTACACTGGCTTGTGTGAGTGACAGCACATAAGATTGCAAAAACCTTGATTGCAATATGTCATCTGCTCTCACTTTCCTCAGCAATCAAACCATGTCTTTGCCTTAATCCTGTTCCTTGATTACTTGCACTAGTCCACCTAGTCCCTGCAGTATTCACCTGGTCTTCATGCCCCACGTTATCGGTGGAAGCTGGATCTTGGCCACTTGAGTCTTGCGAAACTGGAAAAAAACTAAATAAGGTTGTAGAAGGGCTACCTAAAATCCATGGTAGCATAGAACCAACTGCAAATGGCTGAGGTTGCATCCTATCAGTGCCGATACCAGTTGACATGTGCACATGAGTGTGTGACAACTGATCAGCCGTTCCTGAAAGATTGTCCCTTACATCAACAATACCAGACTGTCTATCAACACCTAAGCTATTAGGTGTATTGTCATTTTGAGTTGATCCATTCTCAAACGAAGCATCAATCAGAGGATCGCCCCTGCCATTATTTCCCTGATTCATTGTCCTTCCATTTGAACCATCATAGGCACTATGACTTCTGGTATTAAAATCGCCAGCATGAAGAACATCTTCAACTGGTGACTGATTTTGTGATGAGGAACTCCCGCTAATATCCAAGGAAGCACCAACCATTCCACCTGGTTCTTGAGAAATGGTACTTTCCTCTGCATTTGGACCACTAACTGCTTGCACAGGGATATTGTTCTCAGGTTGGTGGGCAGCACCACTTCTTCCCATGAGGAGAACACCACTTTGATTTAACCTAGCAACCTGAAGAGTGGAAGTAAGGATTGCGGATGAGGTAATTTGCAAACCTTGTTGTTGTAACAAAGCTCTTCGACGCAAGAAGGATTGTAGTGCTGGTACCTGCTTCAAACAATTGTATCTTTGTGATTGTACTGAATTCTAAACGCATCGTACGAGAACCAGTCATAATCTTGCAGACACAAGAATTCACAATGTAATCATAACGAGATTCTCTAAGAACAGAAAGTTACTAGAGCCTGGCTTCACCTCGAAGCGATTCCAGAAGTAAAGTATCAAATGCTGCATGAAAGCAGCTGTGGCAGAAAAAGCCAGATAGGAGAACCCTGCCACATAAGATCCATACAACTCAGTCCTGTTGAAGAAGAGATAAAGAACCACAAAGTTCAACTTCCCCACAGACAATGAATTGACACTTGAAAATACCGCTTCAGCATGTTGTACTTTCTACATTTTTCAGGATGAAGCGTAGCCAGTTTCTAGCACCTTCATACTACTATAATCACAATGTACATGGGCATTCTTTGATCTAGTAGCAATTACATTGAAGCATATCAAGTGGCATTCTCAATCCCTCACTCTGTAACAGGAAAAATCACTAAAATTACAAGCCACTTCAATACATAACAAGAGTGTTAAGGAAGGCTGTACATACCATAAGGATAAGAGAAAAAGTAGACATGGAACACCATGAAGTAAAGGAAGAAAAATCGAGGAAAATATAACATTGAAACCGGTGTCCGCACACTGCAGTGCAAAAGAGTTTCAACAATAAGATGGCTGGTATTAAAGAGCTTATATGATGATGCACCATAGATGAAGCAGCCAGATTTGACCTGATCATCGTGAAGAGCTCGCAGAGCCAAACGAGGGTGAGGACCATAAAGGCCAGCAATTGATCATCAAAAAATTCAAACAAAAAGAAAAGTATCCCAATCATGATCTGCAAGTCCAATGTTCAAAATTATCAGTGACCAGGAACCAGTAATTGGAATTAAAAAATAAAAATTATCCAAGAAAGAACTTGCAAGTAACTGCTTTGAACAGAACACGATTTCAGATTGGCAAAACCAGTAAAGATCAACACAAGGACCGTATTGTAAAGATGACGTGGAATAGACACTGTTCTAATATTCTAACTATGTTAAGCACGTATGAAATATTATAGAAAACCAGCAAATTACCCTTCTTCAGATAACCTGTTAATGAATAACTTTAACATCATAAACAATCAAAAGCAAAATCTAAGCCAACCTTAAAGGGTTAGAACAGTATATGCACTCCATACATAAGATAGACTCCTACAGAGTTGCTGTCGCTTGTGCTTTGTGTCCCATAATAACATCCAGAAAACACAACATACTTTGGCCAAAAAGTCAGGCAACTTCTAGCTTTATTGATTTAACATTCTTTCAGGAGACAACAAGCTTCTCATGAACTAAGAACTCCCTGTAGAAAATGAAGCTCTACTGTCCGTCCATGAAACAAGTATGAAGCGAAACTCACTCGGTGGAGGATCCAAAAGCATATGTTACTGACTATCACAAAGGAAAAGGTCTGTATGAGGATTTGGTTGAAAATTTATTGTAACAGAATTCAGACATTCTAAAGAGTGTGTTTGCTAATTAAGCTCTAAAATCTGAGGCCTAGACACTTTGGCTCCTTTATTGCACATGTAACCACTATGGAAGAAGAAAAGTATGACCATGACTATCATGCAAACTGGCAGTGAACTTCAACAATAAGATTTTGAAGCCGACACTCAGAACTTGTTCCAATAACAGGCATGAAAAGTGATCAAAGTTTTATTATTGTAGCAACAACAGTGAGGAGACAAGGATCCTTCTAAAACAGATGACCTTGAAAGTTAGTGCCAGTCTCCAGATCAGGGCAAGCAATGATGGCTCTTTATGAGAGAGTCTTGGGTTGTTTCCGATTGTTCAACTTGAGCGGTTTTGCTTCCGGAAGTCCATTCGGGATGCTCGAAGTAAGTGTTGACTTTTTGACACCATTGTCACCCCTACAGACTTATATGCAGCAGAGACATGGTGTACCTGTCTTTCCTCCTCACAATTTGATGTTCCACCTATACAAATAGATGTAACTTTTTAGCTTATCGCATATATTCAAAGACTTCAAGCACTTCCAGCAACATAGAGGAGATATACACAAATAGCACTTGCTTCCTCACATTCTCTCCATGATCAAGGCTATACAAGTTGTCATGGTTTTCTCAGGCATCTCACCTCCTCCTTGAGTCATTTGGTATTTCCATCCTAGATCTTCCTTCAAGATTATCACATAGCATCAAATTTACGTTGGGCTAGCTCCACGTATCATCACATCAGTTGGCTATTGAGATTGGGAGGTTCCACGGTATTTCAAGAGAGGAGTGGATATGGCATTTATGCTCTTTGGGTGAGGTGGAGTCTGAGGAGCATTTTATCCCTGTATACTATGAGATTCGAGGGAGATACTATCGCCTTTTGTGCTACATGCCCACCACACTACGATCACACACAGCATATGAGGACTCCCACTGTGTTGCTCTTGTGGTACGTGAGATGTCCCTACTTCAACAAGATTTATGTCAGGTAGCTGAGCAGAGTCACTGTTATAAACTTACTTACTGCAAACCTCCAGGTGCCGGTTAACCACAAGAGACCGAACGATTCACGTTCCACCCCGCCATAGGACCTAATCCGGGTCCACCCACCGTGCCCTGGCCTGTGACCGTATCAAGCTGGATCCGACCTCCATCCCAGACGGCGTCCCATACCACCGCCTAGGCTCTCAGCCATCTCCTGCCTCACGCTAGCAATACATCCTGGCCGTGCACACGCTCTCCATCCACCTCCTCCTAGGTAGACAGAATGGATGGCAAATGAGTCCTCCTCCCCTTGTATACCTCCAAGGAGAGAGACTCCAAGCCATGTGCACTCCTGGATCATGACACATGGCAACCATGCAGGTTCACGAGTCACCGGTCAAGTCTACAGGCCCAGTCATCGTCCAGTCTCAAGTCTGGGTTTGGGACCGAAGGGGGTTGGGTCCCTAACATTCCCTCTTCCTTTAAAAATTCCTTATCTAAGGAAGGAATCCAGGGAATCTCAGTTTAAGGTCAAGTTCCTTCTCCCAAGTGTCATCGTCCTCGGAACTTCCTTTCCAACAAACCAAGTACTCAGTTACCTGCTGGTTTCTGAGTCCACGTTGACGTACATCAACAATGGCAAGTGGTTCAGTAGGTACAAAGGATAATAGGTCCTCCAGCCGAACTAAATCCTCCTGAGATATCAAGTCATCCTTTCCACCAAGTCGTTCCTTTAAACGACTAATGTGAAAAACTGGATGTACCTTAACACCTTGAGGAAGTTCCAATTGGTACGCATTCCGATGGAGTTTCTTTACTATACGGAATGGCCCTGCGTAACAAGATGATAACTTAGGACATTTTCCAGTCCCTAGTACCTTAGAATCCTTCGGAATTCTAAGATATACCCAAGCCCCCTCCTCATAGACCCTAGGTTGTCGCTTTTGATTAGTGTAAAACTGGGCTCTATCCTGAGCCGTTTTTACGTTTTCGCGAGCAACAAGCAACATCTCTTGCATATCATGCAAGAAATCTAGTTGCCTTAACCTTGAGACCTTTGAGGCCCACTGAAATGGGAGCCCTAGGCTAGAAACCATACATCAGAGAAAATGGACTAAAACCCGTCGCTGAGTGCTTTGCGCTATTATACACAAACTCAATCATTGGAAGGTACCTTTCCCAATCTGACTGTCTTCTGAAAACATATGCCCGAAGCATATCTGCCATAGACTGGTTTGTCCTCTCTGTCTGACCATCCGATTCACGATGATCTGACGACCCCAAACTTAGGGTGGTCTCTAATTTCTCAAAGACCGCTTGCTAGAATTTGCCAGTGAACTTTGTCACTAACAATGTCATTCGGCAAACCAAACAACCTGAACAACTTTTCCACGAAAAGCTGTGCAAGTTCAGAAGCTTTGACAGTTTGCTTGGTTGGTATGAACTGCGCCATTTTAGTTAACCTGTCAACTATTACCCAAATGGCATCATTTTGCTTCCCCGTCCGAGGTAGTCCAACCACAAAGTCCATGGAAATGCTTTCCCACTTTCTTTCGGGAATTTCCAAGGGCATTAACAAACCAGCTGCCTTAAGTCTTTCAGCTTTGTTAACCTGGCATTGCGCACACTTGTGAACATATGCCTCCACTTGACTTTTTAAATTTGGCCAGTAAAAGTTCCTTTTTACTAAGTCAAGCGTCCTTTGAGCGCCAGGGTGCCTTGCACATGGGCTGTCATGACATTCATGCAGGATTTGGGAACTTATATCATCATTTTCTGGCACACAAACTTTACCATTCCGGAAAAGTAACCCATTTCTAATGTAATAGTCTCTTTGTATCTTGTCCTGAGGAGAAATCTTGGAATCCTGCATTCCAAGCTCATCACTAGATCTAGAAGAACCTGCCAGGACGTCTAGCCAAATACGACCGAAGTACCTATCCGTCTTACACAAATCTCTTAAGGACAGATACAACTCAGATCGGATCTCAGAAAAGCTTAACTGATTAACCTCTCCAATCTAACTTAAGGCATCCGCGACACTATTAGAGGTACCCTTCCGGCACTCAATGTCATAATGAAATTCTTGGAGCATCTCTGACCATCTGGCCTTACGACCCCTAAGGTCGACCGCATCGTTAATATATTTAACGCTCGATGATCAGTAACTATAGTAAACTGGGAGCCATACAAGTAATGTCTCCAAACTTTTAGGGCATTAATGACAGCAAAAAGTTCCTTGTCATAGGTGGAATACCGCCTTTGAGCAAGGTCCAACTTCTTGCTTTCAAAAGCTACCGGTCTACCATCCTGATATAGGACTGTGCCTATAGCATAGTCACTGGCATCCGTTTCAAGTACATACGGCTTGTTAGGATCCACTAAGTGTAAAATAGGCGCTGTAGTTACACAATATTTGAGGTTCTCAAAACTCTGATTCAACCCTTCAATCCAAGTAACTGGAGGACTGAACTTACTGTGTCGGCTAACTCTTTTACTTAACCTCCCGGATGGTTTTAGGGATAGGCCATTCACGTACTTGTCGAACTTTATTTGGGTCAATTTCCAACCCATGGTCCAAAATAATGTGACCAAAGTATAACAACCTCTTTTGGAAGAACACACGTTTGGACTCATTGGCAAAAAGCTTCTCCTGTCTAAGTAACTTTAAGACAGTCCTGAGATGCTCCTCCAAGGTCTTACTATAGATGAGAATATCATCTAAGTAGACTATTACGAACTTTCCCAGATATGGACGAAGAAGATCGTTCATCATCTGCTGGAAAGTCGCTGGAGCATTTGTCAAGCCAAAAGGTAAAACCAAAAAGTCATAATGGCCGTACCTAGTTCTAAACCCGGTTTTTTCAATATCCTCGGTCTTTATGCGAATTTGATGATACCCTGATCTCAAATCGATTTTGGTGAAGTACTTTGCACCATGCAATCGATCAACCAGTTCATCCATTCGCAGTAAAGGATAATGGTTTTTAATCGTTAACTTATTCAACTTTTTAAAGTCCACACAAAGATGAGTGCCTCCGTCTTTTTTATCAACGAGGAGCACAGGTGCCCCCCAGGGAGATTTACTAGGCCTAACATGGCCCATCTTTAGATAATTTTGCAGTTGCCTATAAACCTCATCCTCTTCAGTAGTACTCATCCTATATGGATACAGTGATATAGGAGAACTACTAGGAATCAGTTTAATACCATGGTCAACACCCCTAGAGGGGGGAAGACCCTCAGGAAGCTGTTCAGGAAATACATCGTTAAATTCTTGTCTAAGTTTCCTAAAAATTTCACCTTCCGGCGAATTTTCTTTTTTTAGGTTATTAGACATTAATTCCACTGGAGATTGTAAAATTGCAAACTACGTTTTTCATGGTAAGTAAAATCTTTTAACCAATATAAATAAGAACTGCAATCCACAATATCGATACATTTAACAGTTTCCAAAGCAGAAAGCATATACGGAGTAGAAATATCAACATTTCCATTCAATTCTATGAGTGAGCCGTTATGTAAGAATGACAAACTGTGTGTTACATAGTTTTTCTTCATAGACTCGTTCCTCTCATAGAACCACTCTTCACCAAGTATAACATCTACCCTATCTAGATTCATAATATGAAAGTCTAATTTATCCTTATAGGCTTGAATCTCTATTGGTAGATGTGGGACTATCCGGTCCCAAACTTGGCTTTCTGCTCCAGTTGCCAGCTTCATTGTGTATCGGTGGTCACTTTGCCTTGTTTCCACTTTTAGCTTCTGCAACAAATTGGCGTTAATAAAATTATGTGTGGAACCATCGTCAAATAAAACAGTTACAGCTTGGCCACCCACCCCCTTCATCCGAATGAGGTCATGAGGGCCAAAAACAGCCGTATTAAAACAACAATGCTCATGCACAGAATTACCAGCAAAGGAAAGATCAACACTAGATATGCTAGAGTTACCTGGCGTCTTAAAAGATGCCCCTTTAGCTTTCCGTTTCTTTGGACATTCCTTCGCGACATGACCTGGTTCCATGCAATTAAAGCACAGATTGTCGCTTCTGGCTTTCATGAAGGTATCCTGGTCCAAGGTAGATCTTTTCTTCAATTTCCCTGAACCTGAAGCCCCTTCCCTTGCCTTATCTTTCGATTTCTTTGGAAAGAAAGGCCTCTTACCCTTTACGTCGGGCAAGAAACCAGTCTCAGGCTTAGCCATCGTACGAGTATCATCGTAGATTCTGGCGAAGCGAACAGCATCCTCGAGGGTAAGAGGCTGGTTCCTCCTAACCTCTAGCTGGTAGTCTCTTGGCAACCCCAGTATGAAATGCAACTTTACTAGCAAAGGATCTACTCTAGTTGCCAAACGAGAATAGACCTCTTGAAATTCTTGCAAATACTGATCCAGGGGCCGGTTCCCCATATGGATCGGTGCATACTGACGGTAAAATTCAAAATCATCAAGAATAGGAAGGAAGGCTGCCTTAAAGGCCTTACAGAAATCCTCCCAATTCCTAGGAACTTCAGGCTTACCCCTTATATCTTGCCACCAGGTTAATGCTTTACCTCGCAGGTACATGACGGCAAGATTGATCTTGTTGTCCTCGGATGAATCGTGCATGGAAAAGTGTGAATTCCATCGATCCAGCCATTGCAAGACCGCCTCCGGGGTTCTATCCTTCTTTTCCCCAGCAAAAACTTCAGGAGTAAACAAGGGTTGATGCACCAATTGCCTTAGCTGCGTCAATTCCTTGAGGTCCTGTTGATCCCGACTGTGCTTTGCTTGCATATCTACAATCTGTTGCTGTAGACTGTTAATAGCCAGCATCAAAGCATCAGGGTCTAAGACAGAGGCAGATACTGTAGCCTTATGAACAGGGGACATAGGCTGTGTAGTAGGAGTAGGCTCCATTTTTACAGAGAGAAGAGAGGTGAATTAAGAAGAGAAGATAGAAAAGAATCAAAAGCTACCCAAGGAAGGTAGATACAAGGCTACTCTTGCTGTCTCTTTACAAACCAAATGGTATTGTCCATGGCTGCCAAGAGGAATAAGAGAAGGATGCACCACCACCTCCACCTCTAATTCTGAAGAAAAACCATGCATAGGAGAGGTATGCCTCCCTCTCCATGCTTGCCTACAAACTGCCAAGTGGCCATACCTTGCCACCTTGGTACCACAGTAGCACACTGGCCACCCACCAGAATCTGGCCAGTAGGCAGCCAGATCCCCCTGCACCCTCAGCGCTGGCTAACATTCCTATTTTGGAATTCAAGGCTCCCTCGCTGTTTTCCAATGGAACCTGGTCAAAATTATCTTTGTTTGAGTGCCATGTGGCATCACTAAGGAGGATCGAAAACAAAGTTTTTTTTTTAATGTATACTCCATCGCTGCTCAGACAGCGAGCAACTACTCCCTTTTTTTTGCACTGGGAGGGGCCCCTTGACACTGTCCGTTACCTCAACCTGAAGCGGAATTGCAAGTTGAGGACTGCCACCTGTCCGCCTTTGGATAGTTCTCTGAGTACATTTGAAATGCTATTATTGTTATTCTTTTGTTTTTGAATGTATATAATATATCAAAGTTGCAGCGGATTGTGATCCGCTACAAAAACGTTTCGGAACGTGCGTTCCGAGACATCAGCAATTTGCGACCCAGATCGCAATTTTTTTTTTGTGGAAGAAAGACTAATGCCCAAAAAAAAAATTGATAGTTTAATACTAGCTAAACCCTAATTGGATGGTGGACATGATGGAATGATTACAATCCAAGATTGGAGTTCAAACAACAATAGACTTTGTTACAGATGGCATATGAAAGAAGATTAGAGACTCCTGACACAGAACTCACACACACAACCGTTTGAAGGGATGCTTATGCTTATGCTTCTGAGATGGGTGCTTATGCTTCATATTGTCGTCGGTTTGTTGTCATTCAATACGGTTCCATGTGATTTCATTTCACATAATACAGAAATAGAGATGTTTGATAAAGAATCGCTTAATGGCCCAAAATTGGACCGCACTCATCTTGGAACTCCGAGCAAACTAGATAAGTGAATTGCTCTTGAAAACACCTTTAATTTGATACCCATATTGGCACCCCAAAAAAAAAAGTTGCTTTCCACCATGAAACCCTAATTCGATATCCCGATCGCGTTCTGGATCGCATTCCAGAACGGAACATGCAACTTCGTAATATATCTCTTACATGCTGGACTAATCTTTGGGATTTCACAAAAATTCCTAAGAACCCAAGATCTTAATAGCACCATCATCTAAAGATGTTAATGAGACTTTGTAGCAAAGATGCAAAAAACGATAATTAGGTTCTTGGTGACCCATGGTTTTTATGTTCCTAGTGAACTATTTTCGGAAGATTTATGGAAAGAGGATCATCTATATAATCTTCATATATTTCTGAAACATACTTCAAAATGAAAAACAAAAAAACGCTCATTTTGTATTGTGTGAATTTATGAAAATATTAATTGCTGATTTTATTACCATAAAGAATTATACTAGAGGCTGTGAGTATGGCGAACTAGTAGTGACTTATAGGGAAGTGGCTAAGGTGGTCCAGTCAGGCTGCTGATGTGTCCCTGTGAGGTGTCATAGTTCACTCCTAGTTGGGGTGAAGCTTTGGAGGGTATGAGTATACCCATAGGCTTCTCTTTGTGAAAGCTTAATATTGTGTATTGTAACTACATGCTGCTGGTGTGACATGAGTCCTTTTTTGGTCCATAGGTTGGGAGCTAAATCCGAATGATCTCCGTTGGCTGGGTAGGTTTTGATCCACCATCTGTTCCCTTTGTTTCTTTTGATTCAGCATCCCAGTCTTTGATCCTTGGAGGTCTTGAAACCTGGAGTCCATAGGTGGAGACATGGTAGAAAGCTACGTCAAGCAAAACTTCTCAAATATACAACCCTCCCCAGGAGCATGAGAACGAAGCAACAAAAGCTCCTTCCACGATTTCCCCAAAACTAGGCTGAATTGATGTAATGCATCAAAAGAAGCCAACCTTTGATGAAACAGGTACGTGTCTAATAGAAAAAACCAAAACTGAGGAAACACCATAGAGATCAAGCTACAAATCTTATGTGAAAACTTCATGATTGTTTCATAGTCACTAGCCTTTCCAAATAAAACTTTCATTTCATGACACAATCAATCAAATTTTATTGGTCACAAAACTCCCATGAACTTAACACAGTTTGTAGTGATGTTCAAGACTGGATATGCTAGAATGCATGCCCTTGTACTATGAGGAACCAATTTATAATAAGGGACACCAAGCAGTACAAGTTTCCTAAACAAACAATACTGAGCTTTTAGTCTTGACCTTGAGATATTACATTGGGAGATGTATGGGATGGAAATCAAAAAAGCTTTGGTTGCCAAACCATTAGCTCTGCTCTTTTCTTGTTCTCTATAAACAATTAAACTTAAATTTTAATTTTCATCCGACTGTTTCTCATCAAGTATTTGATGCACTTTTGCTGGTAATACCTGATAGCTTATGGCCCTTAATGGGATGATTAGGAGGCCTGCCAATTGCATAGTTTTTTCTTTTGTTATTCATTGACAGATTGATTGAATTGTTGCATTTACATTATAGTGTATTGAACTCCCTAGTACTGGCATGAAAGAAACATTTCAAATGCTCGATTGCTATCGGTTACAAGGGAGCCATGTGTAACTTTGGCGTTACGGCAAACAACGAAATCACTTAGCTTTCAATGTCTTGCTGAAATAAAAGATGAGTCACTATGAAGCAAACTCTTAACAAAGAAAGGCTAAAGATGGAGAGAGCCTTTACAACTAACAAAAAAGGGCAAACATTTTACATAGAAAATTCAAAAACAGTTCAGTTAGTTGCTCACCGGCACAAACACAAGTGATTCGAAAACATGGACAAAGATGAGCCGATAAGTAGGAAGGCGATGGCGTGCATGGTGCTGGAGTTGAACTGTATGGTAAACATGTTTGCTAACTAGTTAGTGGAAAACAGCAATCTGGATGTGACCAGTTTCTTAAAGAAACGTGAGCAGCAGACTCATATAGCAATGTGACTGACAGTACCACAGTTCTCCAAATTAAAATCTAAGCCACAAGTAACCATATTAAACCCTTAAAATTGTAGTCCAGATTTGATCTGCTTTTTTATGATGGTTGGCACCCACAATAAATGTAAGAATGGCTTCTCAAAAACCCTTAGTTGCATCATTTTGCAGGTGAGTGATCTAATGTAAAAAGCTCTTCAAATGAAAACAAATTATTTCTGTTGAAACCAAGATTTACACAGGACATGTATAAAGTTTAAACACAGACCTGTAAACTTCAACATGCGAGCCTGAGTTTCTCGGAGAGTGAAGGAAACAGACATGGTGGTGGTGAAAAAGACGAAGAGGGACATGATTAATACTCCAAACTTAAATACGATGTAATCTGCACAAGAGCAAGAGAGGACAACATGAAGGACAGATTGCCAGCACTCTCAGATGCATAAATAAAGCCTCAAGTTTTAGCTGGCTTGCAAAAATGGAAAACTTTTTACAAAAAAAATTTTATGCTTAGACATCAGTATGCAAATCATCTTCACTGCTTGAGCAGTTAAATGACAAGCTGCTTTCTCGATAACTGCCTTCGGACCAATTCACAGCCGAATTGTCACATGGCATTTTCAAAACACAAAAGCCAGAATGCTACATATAACTACTGGTCGATCCTTGTAAATTTTAAAGAGACCATGGAAAGGGGGTAAACTCCAAAACAGACAAGTTGACATGTGGCTCTGGATTATTAGTTTTCAGCTCAGCTGTGCTGCCAACAATAGTTGCACTGAATCACGAGTCCTGATAGCATAGCTTGTGGGGAAAAAACTCATAGAGAAACTACTTTCAGCCATGCATAGTTACCCGCCGTTCCAGAACAGGCCATTGAATTTTTTTTATTATCGTACATACTATTTTTTTAGGTTAAAGATCTTGAAAATTTGAAATTTTTTCATGGATTCTTATAATCTAAAGATAGTAAAATCTTTTCCCGGATTATTAATTTAGTTGAATTCCTTAAATCATCTAGGAGATGATATAAGGAATTGAATGGTAAATTCCTTAAATCATCGCCTGGATTTTGCTAGAAAACTTAATTGTAGAGACTGAAATATGTCTGTATAGATATTCACTGTTTATGGTCAACTGAGCAGTAAAAAGAGAGTTCGTTATGAGCTGAAAACAGGCTGGGTGTCAAACCAAAATAAATATGCTAAAATTTTTGGTGACTACCAAGAATCAGATTTCTGCTCGGAGATAGAGTTCTTCTTGTACATGACAGTCTAGGCTTTACAGGTTTGACATTATGGCTGAGAGACTGAGAACATACAAGGTGTTCAATTGTATGAAAAGATTCACATCTGTTCATGAGTATTAGCTCACGTGATACCAGAAAATTGATTACTGTTGTAGCTCGGCCAAAAGATCCTATAGGAAACTCTATCTTTCAGGTTAAGATCTACATTTATGAATTGTACATTGAAAAGACTAAATTCAGATGTGATACTTAAATAAACTCCCCATCAATCTCAAACATGTTCATAATCTCCACCTAAAAAAGTGAAACGCTTAGTCACCAACCTTCAAGTCCAACGAGAACTCCTCCAGATTCTTGCAAATAGTTTAGGTTGTACAATTCTTTAGTTTGGAAATTGTACATATAACCTGCATGGCATCACCATGTGAAAAAATCAAAGAGTAGCAAGGTTGTTATAAAATAGAAGCATACAAATTCAAAAATAAAAAAAAACTTCGATAAGCGTTTACCAGTTTCAACAACAAACCTCCTTAGAGGAAGACGACTGAAGGGACTTTGCATGTGCAGTGTGCACAAATGGAAAGTTCAAAAAGTGAAACATTTGTATATATAAAGTATGAACATGTTTCTCAAAAGTTATGCACCTTTCTTTGAAAAAGCATAAGGTGCAATTGTACCCATAATCTTTAATGGGTCACAAAATGTAAATATTCTGATATAACAATACAAGTCATACACACGCCTGTATATTCCTTCATACACTGGCAATTTCCACTAAACATAATGAAAACTCAAGATTCAAATTCAGCTATTAAACAAGCATAATGATGGATTATCATTTGCCAAAAGCAGACTAGAAATCTTGCAGAATACCAACTTTGCAAAGCAAGACATCAAATATGGACCGAGAAGTTCCTTTTGCTCAACAATCTGGTAATGAAAAGCAGTTAAAGAGAGTTCTCACACTCACCTTGTCCCAGGACATTCAGCAGACTGTTCATAAGCACTGTGTCATAACCGACAAAATTATCGATGAGGAACTGCTGCCACCTGCAGAGAATAAATAAAAGGAAAAATACAGTTGTCCCGTTATTGATCTTTCAATGATTTGACATGGCTGTTATGTGGCTAACTGTTGGTAAGATCTTTCCTCTACAGCACAAGCATGAAGCCTTGCGGATTGTGAAATTGATAACACACCTGAACTTTATGCAATCCCAACCAAATTCATAGTTGATAAATAATTCATTGCACAAGGTTGTTAAATTCCTCGATGTGGGCAATTCACAAGATATCATGCTCTGATTTCTATTTGCTAGCTAAGGTGCGCTTCACTATTATAGATAGACTTTTAAAGGAAACACTCTTATGATTAGCTTTATTCTTGCTTAGTTGTCTGAACCTCCCACTTGGCCAACAGAAGTATACAGCGTTGTTCTTTACGCAGCCAGTTCCTCACTCAAAGTAGAAGAGTCAGACAGCATCGCAGTTCAAAATAGTAGAAAAACTAGATTGTCAGACAGAGACTGACTGTTGAGGTGTCACCCAACAATAGGATTACTAACAATCCATCTCAATTTTTTTCTCGAATTCAAACAGTAGCAGGTTCCAACAGAAGCTTTGAATCATGATCATATATATCTAAAAAAACACCAAATAATAACAAGACTTCAAGGAACATGGGGCAAATCTGGGACTCTAAATATCTTAATCTGCTAGGGATAGAGAGATTCGTTATCCTTTAAACTCATAGAATGAATTACATCTACATATTTTTTTTCTATCTAGCTTGCATCGGGAAGGTGATATACTTCAGCGCATGCAACGATTTTGTACTCATCAGTACAAACACAAAGAAGAAACAACCCAGTCCACTCTTCCTCAAGTAGTACTGATATGTCCCAACATAGTCAGTTATTAACTTGGGTGGCCAGCCTGTTGTCACATAGACTGCATAGAGCACAGTATACTTAAATGTTGCTGCAAAATACTTCACAATATGGATGATTACACAGCTATCATGTTCATAGCTGAATATGTCCTGAAAACAAGTAGAATTGAAAAAGTCTTTTCTTGTTCATATGATTGATGAGAAAAATTCTAAAGATATAATCCTGATCAAAGCAGTCTTCGTTCTCTTCACTTGGTTTAGCAATTGATTTCTTTTGCACAAAAGTTATCGTTTTTGCCTTTTGACATCAATTGATCTCTCCTTTTTACAGAGGCAGGTCTTCTCTATCTTCTGCAGCAATCGATTTCTTTTCTCAGCAGCAGCTGATTTGTAACAACCCAATGGTTTTTCATACAAATAGCTTGGTTCTCAGATGAGCAAATCTGAAACGTGTAAGTCCCCCGGAGTCAGAAAAAGAATATGTGTGTCGCACAGTAGACAACATGGATTCCTTTTATGTTTTGATCTTTTTCAGCTGCTGGCATGAAAATGTTTGTTATTGGCATCTCATATTACACTTCGTCGATATATTAAGTGCTATTCTACTGAAGCCTTTGCGGCACACTTGCCTTTCCAAGAATCCCCTATAACCTATACTATCAGTGGCCAAAAAACATGAGCAATAAGAGTTCTTATGAATCCAAAGGATGTCTAAGTATATCATTACTTTCTCTGAGAGAGGATACCTTTTACTTTTAGGGAACTTAACTCTAGAATTGTTGACACACAAACCGTGTTTCGTTATGATGATGAGGATACCCTACGTCGTCACATGCTAGATATGGGTGATCTTGGAGTTCATCAATCCTTGGAAGATAGAAACAACCAAGTCACAAGATATGGCGAGTGCTTATTACATTTGGCTATTCACAATGGGTTGTCCAGGTGGCCTTTATTAGGCAGCTTCACATGTCATCCCCACAATGATTGATTACCTCATGGGTCATTGGCCTTCATTCTTCATATCTTAGACCTAGTCATCTGACCTTTCACATGGGCATTATGATTATTTAATCTCCACCCACGCCCACGCCCACACCCACACCTACAACCCTTACTCGGGCACCCAAGTACACATTTGGTTCCGCATATCTCCTTATGCCAGGACTCACTCTTGTTCCTGCTCAACCACTTCCCTATCGACAGTCCACCCAGTACTCAAGCCACTTTTCTCACCACATCCCTTCACACTGCTGCATCTATTGTCATCCCACCTAAATGCTTTCATCATTGGAGGGTTAATTGACATAAATTCCCCAAAAATCATTCCCTCTTTTGAAAGATCCTAAAAAAAGATACCATTCTATGTGTAAGAAATTGGCTGCCTAGAAACACTCTAATAACAAGAGAGTTCTTAATTTTGGAAGTTCTTTCCACTTGAAAATAATGTTAAAATAACATGGGCCAAATCCTGAACCTTTGCCACTCTGTGACCTCATGTCCTCTTAGTAGACTGATATCCACGAGAAACCTAGAAAATTAGGTAGGCCTTTGATTTGACTCTAATGATTCTCCATGAAGGATAAGATGTCACCATCCACTACATAGTCCTGTAGGTCTCCCGTCATGGATGAGGAATGGATGCCATTTCATATCCATAACCCTATCCTCAATGGGGAAGTCTGGGACCTCATAGCATTTCTATGCCTTGAGGGCCCAGATCCCCATGCATCACCGGTGGAGATCTCTCCATGGAAAGGTCTCCCATCCCTTAAAGTTACCCACATTCTCATATCTATTGCCCCTTGGAAGGCTCTTTTCCTCTACTTAGATAAAGGTGAGATCATCGTCCATGATACTTGTGTGCCTTTGAGCTTTCCCTTTGTTGAAGCACTTTCCTTTTCTTGTCTAGTGTATTGAACTTAATAACGGGGGTTGTATTATACTTTTCTGTTCACCAAGCTCTATCCATTCTTGTGGTTTTCAGCTCAAGAGTTACCTCAAGAAATTAGTTGGCTTCTCACGTTTCATTTTGAGTGTATGGCACTCCTGTTACTCTAATATTAAGAATTTTGATGTCTATTGATCTTTCATCCACCAACATAGTTGTAATCATCTCCGCCTTACATTTAATATTCTCAATGTTGCTGTCCCTTACCATAACAGCCCAAGTTTTGATTTCCGATTTGTCATATTCCAATTTGTTTGCAAGGGCTTGCAGCTTCTCAGATGAGTGTTTTGAATTGAATTCTTCTCCTGCTTTATGTTGGCAATTTCCTCTTGTAGCATAGCGATTTCGCTCTTCATTTCCCTATTGTTTGTAGTAAGCCTTGTCTTTTTTATTGGTCATCATCCAAAAAGCTGTTTCCATTTTGCTAATCTTGTCCTTTACAATTGCTTTCTGTTGTTCAGTTTAACCAGCTTGGAGACGTAGGTTCTTGGAGTGGTTCTGGGATGCATGGGGGTCATTGATATCGATCCTTCTTGTTTCTTGCAGGCCTTCCAGACTATGCCTTTGATGCCCTACTAGAAAGATGGCTGAAGCATCACAATCCTTCAAATCAGTGTTGTCACACCGTAGACACTCGCCCCCAGATGGCAGCAATGACTCTCTTCCAAGCAGTAGGAGATCCTCCAAGAAATTTGATGTTAGAAGTTGGTTTGGGCTTCTTCGAAGATTGGCAATGAAAATTGCTGTTGCTGCAGTGATGTAGCCAACAAAGAGCAAGATTATTCCTGCAGCAACTTAGGCACAAAAAATGAGGTTATTAATAGCCATAAAGTGCTCAAGAGTTGTAGGAGGCATTCCAGACGTATGACAGGTTATCAAGTCAGCTATTTAGATATCTAAATTGGCTGGAAATCAATACTAGGGTAGCGATGAGATGACAAGAAAAGTCCTGGAGATACAAGGCAGGTCACAGTGGATACGCCTGGTGATGGCTCAGTTCCTTGTGATAAGTCAGATGAAGAGCAGCCACCACAAGCAGAGAGAGAGAAAAAGAAAGTTATTAATGTCTTTTGATGCCAAAAGGCATATAAGACAAAGTAGTGGAACATTTCAAGTTTGTATTGCATCTAAGGGAGAGTATGAACACCTCCAAACAACAAAAGCAGAAATAATAAAGGCTAAAGCTAATATAAAGAGAGAGTAACAACTCTAGATAAAATGAATGAGGTGCAAGGGCCATCTGCCATAAATGATGTACATGTGCTCTCAGCTGAGATGATCAAAGAAAGTTGTGATATGAGCTCTTGATGGTATCATAGTAGGAGCAGCCGATGTAGTAGACAAAGTGCTGATGACGACCATGTTGATTGTATTCTCATCATCTGACTCTATATCCGCCTTTGATCTTCTTCTGAAGAACAATATGAGGCTGTGTACCCTGATGGTCTGACTGGTCATACTGGCACAACTCACCTCGTAACAAGAACATCTCACATATCATAAGGGCAACTAATTTAGGATCCTCGTAGGTGATGAGAGAACATACAATAGCATGTGAATCTCTGAAGAGGCAACAATATCTCCCACAAATCTCATAGTAAATGGGACATATGAAAATGAAGTGCTCCTCAGACTCAATCTCTCCCAATAAACACCTCTGGCATATCCTTATCCTAACGAGGAATACCATGGAATGGTAAGTTGGTGAGAAGAGACACAAATCTGTGTCGAAACAAATAGTCCTTAATCAAGATACTACGACAAGATTGGGAAACCTCATGTATCCAGCTCCAAGAAGTGAGTCTAATAATAGTCAGGTTTGACACCCAATTGTCCCTGCCAAGTATGTTGAAGATATGCTGGATAGATAGAGGGTCTAATATATTTATCAGTGCATGCTGGAAGGTCTAACATGGGGATGTTGAATGTGTCTAGAAGGCAGCAGGCAGCCTGTGAGTACCAAGAGGACTGGAAACCCTGACTATGAAGCTGCATCAAAGAGGTGATTGCCATATCCGAGTATCTCTATCTAGGAACTATCAAAGCTCTCTGAATATACACTATAAGCCGAAAAAGCAAGAATAGATTACAATTAATTGGAAAAGTAGCTTAAGGATCAAACCTGTTGCCAAAGCAGTCATTTTGAGCTGATATGCTGATATTGACAATCTGTACATGATGCCTCACCTTGGCAGCTTCTGAAAGAATCAAGAAACCCTGCACAAAAAATTTATGTCAAAAACATATCAAACCTTTTTACTTCTTACAAAAGAAAAGAAAGACGGCTTGACAGCTTTGTAGAATTAGAAGTAGAATGCCAATTTTTTGGTTTAAAAACAAATTAAAGAGAATGGCATCCATCCTTCCTAAAAGTTGCCTTGAGAGATGGGACATGATGCATTCTCCTTTACATGCTGCAGCATTCGCTTTGCATCCACAGTGGTTGGATATGGGGCAAGAGTCCGATGTCGAGGTTGACAAGGGATGGAAATTAGTTGTGGATAGATACTTGAGTGGAAATTCAGCATATGAGGAAACATTGTTAAATCAAATGGACATGTATAGGAATGGGCAAGGGACATTTGGTCGGTCAGTGGCACAATTGGCATCTCAGAGGCAGACGGGTGTGCGTTGGTTGGAGTCCTTTGGAGCCTCCACAACTGAGTTGCAAAGGCTGGCAATTAGGATACTTAGCCAGGGAAGTACGTGTTGAAATAAATGCCTATTTTGCCCCTTAAGGCTTGTATACTTGTAACTTGTAAGTTGTGCATAAGACATGGGGGTAAAACATTTATGTACATAGTACACCCCACTTGTGCTAATTAGGCAAGTAAATCAAGTAGGTTAAAGACCCATGTGGGTTCTAGAGCTAGAATTAGCAAGACACCACCTCTATACATAACATGCTATATGTAGCCCAAACTTTGGAGGGGTTTCCACGCCCTACTACACTTCGAATATTCATTCATGTTGTGTGAGCTTTGAAGTCCTCTCTCTCTTGCTTTTGTGCTCTACCCCATAGCTGGTTTTCTGAAGCTTTCACAGTGTGCTTACTATGCTATTATGATACTCCATAGCTAGGCCTTGGAATTTGTCATGGTATCAGAGCAGGTTATGTTGCCTGTGGTGTGGTGAAAGCTTGGACCTCTTTTTGATCAAATTCCTGCCATTCCTGGAGAGCAGCTTACCTTTGAGGAGGGAGCACTTTTTGTAGGGGCCACTGATCTCTGTGCTATCTGCATGGTTGGAGTACTGTTGGCAAGGGGAGTACAGGGAGCCGGAAAGGGCATAGTACCTGTAAAGCTTCCATCAGGAGAAGTCAAAGTCATTAAGAATGTCTTATATGTACCAGGACTTGCTAAAAATCTTCTTTCAATAGGAGCTATCACTCAACAAAATATGAAAGTAGAATTTGATGCTACTTCTTGTCTTGTGTTGGACTTGAGTGATAATATGAAGGTTGTGGCCAAAGGATTGCAGGAAGATAATCTATACAGGTTATACACTTCTATCCCTAGTCAGCATGCTTATACAGCAAAAGGAAGTGATGTGGATAGGTTGTGGCATGAGAGGTATGGACATCTTGGCTACCAAAGCATGCAGGTGTTGAACCAACATCATATGGTGGAGGGGCTTCCAGTTGTTAAGCCAAGCTCTTCAGTTTGCGAGGCTTGCGCTATGGGAAAACAACAAAGACATAAGTTTCCCAAGGAAAGCACCACCAGGGCAGCAGGCATACTTGACTTGATACATTCAGATTTGTGGGGGCCAACCCAAACAAAATCTGCAGGGGGGGCATATTACTTTATGACCTTCAGTGATGACTTCTCACGCAAGATTTGGATTTATTTCTTGAAGTTAAAATTTGAAGCATTCAAGTACTTCCTACATTTCAAAGCTTTGGTAGATTCAGGAAGGAAGATAAAGATGCTCAGGTCAGACGGTGGTGGAGAGTTCATTAAGACAGAATTTGTGGAATTCTGCAAGGCCAATGGGATCAAAAGGCAACTTACAGCTCCTCATACCCCTCAGCAAAACGGCGTAGCAGAGAGAAAGAACCGAACTATTGTGGAGTGTGCAAGGTGCATGCTCAAGGCAAAGGGGTTGCCCAACTCTTTTTGGGGCGAGGCAATGCATACAGCAATGTTTCTGTTGAATAGAAGTCCAACAAAGGCTGTGGAAGGCAAGACTCCAGAAGAGGCATTTAGCGGCATTAAGCCCAAGGTGGGCGCTTTGCGAGTGTTTGGTTGTACGGCCTATGCCCATATTCCCAAGGATAACAGGAAGAAGCTGGATGCAAAATCAGCAAAGTGTATTTTCTTGGGATACAGTGAAGAAAGCAAAGCTTACAGACTTTACGATCTTACTAGCAAGAAGAGGGTGATAAGTCGAGATGTGATCTTTGAAGAAGATCAAACGCCTCCTATAGAGGAACTTGAGATGGAGGATGGTACAAGTGAATTTGTGCCAATACTTAATGACCCACATCCATATATTGGGGAGCCTCAAGATGATCATATGAGTGATCAAGAGGAAGAATCCGAGGAGGCTAGGAAGCGGAAGGAAAGGGGCAAATCTGTTGAGTCCTATTCACCGTCTTCATCACCAACTGCAAGGAAGAAGTTTCCCAAGTGGTATTGCATGAACACCAGGAGACAAACTATGCACTTATGACTACTATTTTGGATTCACAAGATCCGCATACATTCGTTGAGGCAGCAGATGAGAAGGTATGGCAACATGCTATGCAAGAGGAGTACAACTCCATTCTCAAGAATGATACATGGGATTTGGTGAAGTTACCAAAAGGGAAGCGTCCTATTGGCTGTAAGTGGGTCTACAGGAGCAAATACAAATCGGATGGGAGCATCGAAAAGCATAAGGCAAGGCTGGTTGCTAAAGGCTATGCACAGAAAGAGGGCTTGGACTATGATGAGACGTTTGCACCGGTAGCTAAGATGACGTCTATCAGGTTGGTTTTAGCATTGGCTGCATTTTTTGGTTGGGAGGTCCATCAAATGGACGTGAAGAGTGCTTTTCTTAATGGACAGTTGGCTGAAGAAGTCTACATGCAACAGCCACAAGGTTTTGAGGCTAAGGGCAAGGAAAGTATGGTATGCAGGCTTAAGAAGGCCTTATATGGTTTGAAGCAAGCACCCAAGGCCTGGTATAGTCGTATTGACAACTATTTTGCCAAGGAGCAATTCATAAAGAGTCAATCGGATTGCAACCTGTTCGTGAAGGAGGAAGATGGGAACACTGTTTTGATAGTTCTCTATGTAGATGACTTGGTCATCACGGGTAACAATGGGCAGCTTATTGAAAAGGTGAAGGCTCATTTATCAAATGAGTTTGAGATGAAGGATTTGGGCTTAATCCACTATTGTCTTGGCTTGGAGGTTTGGAAAAAGGAAAACTGTGTGTTTATTTCCCAAGCCAACTATGCATGTGAAGTTTTGAACAGGTTCAACATGCAGAATTGCAAACCCATTTCCATGCCCATTGATACCAGCAGTAAGCCATCCAGAGATGACGGCACTCCTTTTGTGGACGAGACTCTTTATAGGCAGCTTGTGGGTAGCCTGATTTATCTCACCACTACGAGACCAGACATTTCCTATGCGGTTGGTGTAGCAAGCCAGTTCATGAGTTCTCCAACTGAAGCACATTGGAAAGCAGCCAAGAGGGTTTTGAGGTATGTCAAAGGGACAACCTGCTATGGGATTGAGTACACAGATGACGGAAAGCTTCAGCTTGGAGGCTTTACCGATTCGGATTGGGCAGGTGATAGGTTTGATCGAAAGTCGACCATAGGTTACACTTTCAACCTTAATTCAGGGGCCATTTCTTGGTCTAGCAAGAAACAGCCCACAGTTACCTTATCATCGACAGAGGCTGAGTACAGGGCAGCGGCAAAAGCTACCTGCGAGGCAATATGGCTCAGGAGACTTCTTGGGGAGGTGCAGATTCCACAGGATGGTCCTACTATTCTTCAGTGTGACAGCCAGAGTTGCATCCAGCTTGCCAAAAATCCTGTGTACCATGCTCGTACGAAGCATATTGAGGTGGATCAACACTTCTTACGAGAGAAGATACAAAGCGGAGAAATTCAGCTCGAGTACTGTGATACCAACGAACAAGCAGCAGATATCTTTACTAAGGCACTTAGTAGAGAAAAATTTGAAAAGTTTCGTAGCATGCTAGGTGTTGGTATGATCAAAATAGCCATTGAGGGGGGGTGTTGAAATAAATGCCTATTTTGCCCCTTAAGGCTGGTATACTTGTAACTTGTAAGTTGTGCATAAGACATGGGGGTAAAACATTTATGTACATAGTACACCCCACTTGTGCTAATTAGGCAAGTAAATCAAGTAGGTTAAGGAGCCATGTGGGTTCTAGAGCTAGAATTAGCAAGACACCACCTCTATACATAACATGCTACATGTAGCCCAAACTTTGGAGGGGTTTCCACGCCCTACTACACTTTGAATATTCATTCATGTTGTGTGAGCTTTGAAGTCCTCTCTCTCTTGCTTTTGTGTTCTACTCCATAGCTGGTTTTCTAAAGCTTTCATAGTGTGCTTATTATGCTGTTATGATACTCCATAGCTAGGCCTTAGAATTTGTCAGTACGGCCTCTCCTTGTGAGAGAAATTGGAGGACCTTCTCCTTGATTCATACCAAGAGGAAAGGTTGAAGCCATCCACCCTTGACATGTTGGTCTTTGTGCATTTCAATCTTCGTGTCCTTGATAAGATCAAGGCATGAGGGTTTGAGAAGATGGATCTAACTTTGCAACAAATCGAGGAGCAAGAGGAGGACCGATTGCTGGTGGTGGAGGCTGAGAGAGCCGACATAGAAGAGGGCTTGGAGATACAGAGTATTACCCAGGTTGCTAGGGATATTGAGACGGGCATGGCTTCCACTTCCTCTCATGCTTCTTCATATGTTCTTGTTGACCCAGAGGATCTTGATGAGGATGAGGAAGATGTTGATTTATAGGATGATGCTAACATTGCTGAGGATGCCGATGTTGTCATACCACTTGACAACGTTTGATTTACTACATGTTTTATTGCTAGCCACTAGCGAGTGGCCATTTTCAAGTAGAATGTAACCAGTTGACTTGGTTTTCATTTTGAACCGAAAAAATTTTGAGGATGGATGGTTTTTATGCACTTGTTGATGATGGTGCACTCTTGTTATTCCTTCATATATCCAACTAAATTTCATTGTAATTTGTACATATTGTTGTTTAGTGTCTACATTGAATGCTTTTAGTTGTTAAACATGCTTATTCAACTACTTTTATATTATGTTTAAGGTTCCAACACTTTAATTAGCATTAGCCGCTTAAAAACTTGCAAAAAAATCAGAAAAAAAATATAGGATTTTATATCTATTTGTGAAATTAGAATATATCCAATTTCACAAATTTATAGGCAAAAAATATATGATTTTGTTTGAAACTTTCATTTGAAGTTTCAAACGCGTTTCAAACGTGGACGTTTGATACGTTTGAATCGTTTGAATGCAACCTTGCCCCCTATTATGTTTTGCCTGCATATCAATAACTTGTTGCTGTGAATTATTGATAGTCAAGATAAGGGCCTCAGCATCTAGTGTTAACCGTAGAACTCATAGCCTCAACTGGCTTTGATTGGGTAGGATCCATAGATAGAGGAAGAAAAGAGAAGAGCAACATTTGCAAAGAAAGAAGAAGTGCAAAATCTCAACCAAGGCAACTACACAAGATTTCCTTGTTTCCCTAAACTCCTATGTGGTATTATCCATGGCTGCCACAAGGCTTCGAGAAACTCAGAAATCAAAGAAATGCTGGTATGGGTCTCTTGCCCCTAGCTAGCACCATCTTGGCTATGCACCATCCAACCACTCCTAGGTAGATAGTGAATGCTAACTGAGATCACTCCCCTTATATACATGCAAGGTAGGAGTCTCCATGCCAAGCAAATATCAATAATTCCAACAACAAGAGTCACTGGTCAAGTCAGTAGGCCTAGTCCAATATCTGGTTCCAAGTTAGGTGTGAGACCCAAGGGGTTGGGTTCCTAATAGGCTTCAGCCCAAAGTAATGTGCATATATGACCCATAACTTCAAAGTCATTTCTATCAATGCCAAGTATTGATGAGTATATAGGTTTACAGAAGATTAGTTGTACGAAGCTATCACAATATAAAGATGTTATTGCCTTGGATAATACCAAACATAACAAAGGAGGTGTGCAATTCTCAACTATTTGGAGTCCAACCACAAAGTCTTAAACCATTAACTTCATCATTCATATCACGGACCAAGTGCTACAGGATCCCTATTCACGTTGAGCAGCACCCTGGAGAAGGTGCAGGTCACATGCACAAACATATGTCCACATTAACTTTCATGCATTTGTACCTTAGAAGCCCGTTCCGACCCTTTTGGGTCGGAACGTACAGTACGTTCCGGAACAAACTGGGTCGGAACGTTTTTTTTTTAAACAAAAAGAACCAAGTATCAAAGTGCCACCTGCTGGCCGTGATCTTCCTTCTTCGCGATCTTCCTTCTTGATAATATATTGAGGGATGCTTTATAATGCATTCAGGGACGCTAGAGATCAGAAACACTGGAAAACATACAAACGATTTCTTTGTTAAAAATTACAGCTATTTGATGAGCAACCTCCACGGCCAGCAACAGGGGCGATGATCAGGACCAGCTTGATCTATTTTGGTTTCCTTGGACCACAACGGACCACCACCTCGGTTACTGTCACGTCCTCCATCTCTGTTCGTCTCTGATATCTTCTCTGACTGCTGCTCACGTTGATCCTAGATTCGCTATCTGCCACGTTATATATATCTGAGCTAGAATCGCTGCCTGAGCCACCCTATATATCTTGATTCTGTTCCTTAATCTCCATTGCTTTGTTAAAAACCACAAATTTTTCCAAAAAAATAATTGGCCAAGTTCCGGAACAGGAAACTAAGATTTGTACGAAGACCAACATAATTAGTCATGATGAATGCTGGCACTAAATAGCAAAGCCATTCAAAAAACCTGGCCATTAAAAATTATTAGCCTTCCTTGGTTCTGCTTTTCCTTATCAACCCTGTTATTAGGTAGCTAATCAGCCCTCCTATAATTTCCTTACTAGCCTTGATGCTTATCAGCCCTGGCTTTCTGTGCATTTCTGGACTTACATACACATCACATATGACATACTTTATGGGTAAAATTACTCATTCTCAGTGTACTTTTTTTATGGCCTTGATGGTGGGAACTCACTTGAGTTGTAAGGCTCCAACCAAACGGATCTGGATTCTCGCAAATAATACCACTGCCAACACATACTGCATACATATTTCTCAATGAAACATATGTCTGCTCATACAAACTAGGCTCTCTGCCCCTCACTTACTTAGAAAGCTTAGCTAAACTTAGTTGCACTTAAAGAATGATAATTGGGTCTGCTTTTGCAGAGCACATATCATGACGGTTGTTTTGCACCTTCACTCGATTCTTACCAAAACTTGCCAAGTTATGATTGGGAAGTTTACAAAAAAATTTGCAGGCTTCTAGAGGAAAAGCTTAGGCCAAAATCTAGGCACTTTAACCATATGTCCCCATTCCACACTTTTATTTCCCTGTCGTTGGATCCCTGACCCTATATCAACAGTCAAAAATCCCTCCTAAAAAACATGCTTGTCCTTGCACACGAGGACTATTTTGGGGCCGCAGCATTTTCATCACAGAATTTTTTCATAGTCGTCAGATTTTTTTGTCAAAATCTATAACAGCAAAAGAAGTTCAAAACCTTAACCAGTTCCTTTCTCCTTAATGTGGCTTGTTTCTTAATGTCATATTTACATGGGGCGTGTGCAACATCTACTGCTCAATTCATATATCTTCCAACTCATAATCTTGTAATGCTGTGTCTTGAAGTTGTCATTGGATGCAAGTTGAGGCTTAGAGCAAGAAAATCCGATTCACAAATGTAGAACGACAGAAAGTGAGATCTAGGGCAATAATTCTTGCAAAAGATTTCTGATCACAAATGTACTATGATGGAAATTTCTAACTTGGTGAACCATACCTTTCTAGTTCATGGATGTACTATGATGGAAAGCGAGGCATAAAGTGCGAGGTAACCTTAGTTAGTAATGTGTTAGGCTGTCTCTTCTGAATTGGCACATATTATATGAATGGTGGATCTTCATCTTATTAATCTACTAGCTTAGCCGATGTTCCATGATTGTGCCTCCACTGTTTATCTTGGGATGATTTACTTCAGCAGTGATATATTCAGCTACACGTGTTCGTGCATGGTTCTGCATGTGCTAGTATTGGGATGCGGATAACTGTTATAGCTCTTTATCTCAACAATACGGATTTATTGTAATGTTTGCAAAAACATTTCCAGCAATACATAACTAATCCTTGCTCAGAATTATTACAGGTAGACCACCTGCTATAAGTAGAGTATAGTCCAGCTCTTAAGGCCTAGAAGTCCCTACTAAACATAGAATCTGATAAAAAAACATTATCGTAAAGGGCCAATGCAACAACTTGCTCAAAAATTTAAATTTGATTCCGTAAAAGGTGGGATTTACATGATATACTAGCCAAAAGGTCATCAAACCACCGTTGAAAGTTTTCAACAAACATCCAACATTCCAATAATTATATGAGATGATGGCTCAAATTTTAAGATTGTATCATGAAACAAAAATTACAATCAAAAGATAGATTTCATTTGGATAAGACATACTTCTCACTCAAATGTATAGATGTCAAACCTTTTCAACGCTATATAAATAAGTGGGATCCAACAATCGAAAATGCTTCTCTCTTCGATCAACTGCATCAAGCAGATACACATGACCAATTTTTAGGAGTCTCTCTCTCTCTCTCTCTCTCTCTCTCTCTCTCTCTCTCTCTCTCTCTCTCTCTCTCTCTCTCATCCATCCATCCAGATTAAAGTTTGAATCCTTTTGATGTACTTCATAATGGCATTTTGTTAGAGTTTAGCATAAGCTCCTTTAGATTGAAATTATAAGCACTTTGTCATACATGGTGCCAAAGTTGAGCAAAATAGACTGCCAAACACCAGAGAACCTATGATATGGCTCTGGAGGACCATCATTTGCTACAATGCCTAAACAAAAGGAAAAAGTAAGTGCACTACATTGCCTAGTATATCATAAAGAAAATGTACACTGTACAAATCAGAGCACTTGACCAAGTAGGTTGATCAAGATCTTAAGGGGTTCAAAGGAACTATAGATTGCAGGTTGAATGATGCCAGTAAGGGTAAAAGTTCTAACTCTAAAGTTTGCCTAATATCTCAAAAATGCAAACTGCTCCTTTTCATTTTCACTTCTTTGTTCAATCTTTTCATTTGACTTTTAATACACCAATTTATCTACCAACATAGGCACTCACATTTCAAAGTATATATATCAAAAACTACATCATAAATTTTGAGAATCCAACACCCATAGTGGACCACTTATCTTGCTTGACTTCGATATTGTGTGCCAATATAGAGTGCAAAACTGTTCATTTGACTCAAAACACCATCTCTAAAAAATATAATGTCTATGTCAAATTAATTTTCCACTCATAAAGAAACGTGTGCAAAATGAGAAAACATTTTAAAAAATAGGTAGCTTTGAAGCTATGATGCTACCTTTTTTACAATTGATGTGCATGAGGTTCAAATAAATCAATAAGCCCATTGTCGTTCTCATAAGCTCATATAATGAGCATGAAAAAAGGGATGAAGTTAAATCTTTCGCATCATACTTAACATATAAATTTGACTTGATAGGGATAGTTTACATATCATTACCCCATTAAGTATTGCACTAACTGATTTTTTCAAACTTACCAAGTGTCATCCAAGTCATATAATCGATATATCAAGAGAAAAATAGTTCTACAATATTTTCAAATTTCCCTTAACAAGTGCTTAGCTATCACAAAATAGTTAAGCATCGCCCTTCTCACCTTATGCAATCTATTAAAGAAATAGATCCCATCTAGTCTTTCAAATAGACCCAAAATACACACACACACATATTAACATATGGAATGTCCAACTAAAATGTAGATTTAATTTTTTTGGAATGCTCTGAAACCCAATCATGTAGCTGTGATTAAACAATATAGTACCGGCACGCGACAGCAACCACACCCAACCCTTGTGACAGATATAGACAACTTGAATCAGCGACCATGAGTTCAACAACCATGCCACCTCCACCCCCACCATCCTCATCTCACATGCAACTCCCTTCGTGCCACCTAGTCTTTATCCCATGCCAACATCCAACAGCCACGGCACCTTTTCATGACTAGCCCTTGCAAAAGTTAGGACTGGCTGCAAAGGCCATAGAAGCTAATCCCACATAGGACACCTCTAGTGCACCTACATCACCCCCCAGAGCTCCCGTTGACTTGAGTTGATGAGGCCTCCATCATCCAGGTCCCAAACCCTTGCTAGCTTCTATGGAAGCAACACCAAGACATGGCACGACATCAGTGGCTATCGCCAACATGTTCTATGGCCTCAACTTGCCAGCTGCCATTGCAGACATAGAGCTCTTCAAGGATTGTATCTCCTCTGTGATTGCATGGACACCATATTGGCCACACCGACAATAAATTCTTTGTCAGTTTGGGTACGTAAAGTACATCCTTAAGCAAGGTCAATTCACCATTTGGAAGATAAAGGTGTATAGACCCTTGCCTCCAATTTGTAGTGCACTTGAGTCACCAAAGTAGACATACTTCGAATCTGCTGGTGTGAGGTCTTCGAATAGGAACTTGGATGCAGTCATGTGCTAAGAAGCACCGGAATCTAGACAATCCAAGGAATCTCTAATGGGTTCATCTTGTACCATTAGCAGTGTTGGGCCTTCATGAGAGGTTCTGGCAGAATCAGATCCTCCCTCTTGCTGCATCATCTTCTTTGCTTCATTGTGCTTGAGAACTCGAAAGTTCTTGATGTCGTGACTGGTTCTCTTGCAGTATTTGCAGAAGAGCTTGGTCTTTGGTCTTTGATGATGTCGATTGTGTTGTGTGATTGCTAATCTAAATCAGTCTACTCAGCTTTGGTCTTCTTGTCCTTAGAAGATTTCTTCTTCTAAAACTATTGCTTATTCAAATAGAAGGCGACTGACTTTGTATTCAACGTGGATAAGCTCTTCCTTCTTACTTCTTCCTGCAATAAACTTGTTGTCACCGTCTGCAGATACAGATCAGGAGCATTGCTCAAGAGCAATACTACGTTGTTGTAAGAGGGAGGAAGACTGGACAGAAGAGACATGTTAGCATCTTCGTCCGACACTGGCAAACCTATTGCAGCTAACTGATTGAGTAGTTGTTTGGATTCATTCAGATGATCAGTGACTGAGGTTCCTTCACTCATCTTGAATGATAGGAACTTCTTTCTCAGAAAGGGACGAGTCCATATATCTGTTGTTTCATATAGACCAGAAAGAATGTCCATGCTTCTTTGGAGCTGGAACAACTTGCTACATGAGCTATTTGTGAATCTTTAAGATTCAAAGATACAATGGCCAAAGCTTTGCCATCCTTAGCTTCCCAGGCGGTCCGCATGTCAAGTTCAGCCGGCTTGGCTATTGAACCGTTGGTGTATCCCCAAAGTTTTTTCAGTGAGTATCATCTTCAATTTGAATTTCCACATGTCATCACCGTTGAACTTATTGATCAAGCGGATTTCTGAAGATGTACCTTCCATGATAAATGATCTAAGAATTTGTAAAATGGTCTGAAATAATAGTTTGGAACGATGGCTCTGATACCAACTTGTTGAGTTCATGTTGCTCTGATACCAACTTGTTGGGTTTGTATTACTCTGATACCAGCTTGTTGGGTTTCATTGTATGGATGTGGAATGATTAGAGAGAACTCAACACGCAAATTATACCAGGATCTTTAACAAACAATAGATTCAGAATATTACTTAGATCGACAAGGAGGAATATCTTGTAGGTGTTGAAGACAACCATAAAGGGAGCGAAACAGTTAGGCGTCTAAGACAGCCATGCTTCCTTCGAGATTAGATATTTCGAGTGAGTTGTGGAGCGAGTATCAGTATGAGAGAGAAATTATCAGAAAGCATTCATAGTGGAACACACATAAGAAAATAGAGAATCTGAATTAAGTTGTTGTAAATACAACCATCAGATCACAATCCTATGCCCAAGAATGGTTCACAGTAATAGCGCACTATGTTGGTGCTGTGATCTTACTACGCTAGTTACAGATTGAATACTATCTCTACTTCTTGAATTACTTTCACTCTCTCTAAGATTTCTGATCCTATGGAATCAGATAATTCTGATATAATGGAGTTCCCGAAGGAACTCTGAATCACGCTTACACTAATTGACTCTGATTACCTTCATTCATATCTCTTGTATATATGTCAATCGTGTGTTGCCGTTATGTTTTATGTACATGCAACAGTTATAACAACTGTGTGGGCAACGAGCATGAAGTAATGCAGTTACTACAAAGTACTGAAATGAACTATGACGTGGTCTGCTCCATTTTGAATGGTAACAGTCGACGATCGTCGAGATGTCGAGCAAGTCGAGTCGACTGGCTCGCCCTTGAGAAGAAGACAAAAGCCCTACAGTGATTCATTGGTGGATAGGGAGCATTTGCCACCATTGATGATTGGAGCCAGAAATTTAGGATTTTGAGATCCGAAAAAAATTCCGACTTGAAAATTTTGAAAAAAAAAGTTTCTCAAAATTCATCATAACTTTTGCTACAAAATTCTAGGATGTTGTTGGGAGTACAAAAATGCTGCCTAGGAATGTGCTAATTTGTAAAAACATCTCAGAAATCTCCGATTTGCTCAAAAATCAGATTTCTGCCCATTTTTCAGGTCGTTGGAGTTGAGCTTTCATAACTTTTTTGTTTCTCGCCCGTTTTCTTGAGATTTGGCACGAAGCTTCCTCAAATGAGGGCACCCTACTACAACTACATCATTGTCAGATCGAAGATCAAGCAATTTACAGTTCATTTCAAGCCGGTTTTGCTAGTTTTTTTGGGGGGGAAAAAACCGACAAAAACTCAAATTTTCCAAGGAGCAAAATCAGCAGAAGTATTTGGTCATTCTATCGAAAGCAGGGCCAGCATATCAGGGAGCATTCTATCTATCATTTTAGTTCTCATTTTTGCAATTTCTTCTTTGTTGTTCATACTTTTGAAGACTTCTTTGTTGATTTTCAAGGTATTGTACATTTCCTAGTTTCTTTTGTGTTTGTTTCTTGCCATCTTTTTCCTAGTGTGCCCATCATGGTCGATGACCATGTCAATATTCTTCTTAGCCCTCCAGTTGCCCTTTCAATCACCACCTGCTAGCCCTATCCCTAGCCCTGACCATAATCCAATTATGGCAACTACGAGTTCGCCTGCGGGGTGTTTCTCCGTCTATGCAAGTTTGCATGGACAGTATGGAGAAGACCATGGTATAGATGCGAGCGATGCTTTCGACTGTGGCTGGAAGTTATGCGTCATCGTATGCTCCATCATATCCGTATCCCTTTCCATCTCCTTCTATTGGTCCTGTGTTTCCTCCACCCTATCCTGAAGAACAGAACATTAAGCCTACCCACTTTGCTAGAAACCCTCCCCAGAGAACTACAGTGGTTACATAAATGAGAAGAATACTTGACCTGAAATGGGCCCCAACTGATGAAGGTTGGCGAGTCCACAAAGCTGCTTATCATTTTGAAGCATACGTTGGGTTTTTTCTTCTAAAGTACGAGAGGAGTTGAAAAACTTTATTACTACTATAATACCTACGGAATCGTTTAAAATCCAACTACAACTAGCAGGAACATCTGCATCCTTAAGTAAGTTTATCCAAAGCTCATTAATAGAAGGAAACAACACTTTGAAGCAACTACTTAGCCACTTAGAAAGGTCAGTAGATCTTGACAAGACATATTATCTGAAGTATAGAGCAACCGAAACAGGTTCTTAGGATTGTATCCATTAAACATATCGAGGGAGAACTTACTCACTCCTAACATTTTATCCAACCACTCTTTCCTCTCCTTCCACATGGGTACACTTCCTCATCACCAATCGTCGCCTCCTCCTATCACCAATCGTGCTCCGCAATATAAATTTGACCATGTCTACACAACTCTCTACCTGGAATCCCTTACTTCCTTGCTTCATCAGTTCCCTCATGATAGTCCTCTTGACATGCAAGCCACCTTGCTCTCCTCAACCCTCCATACGGCCGCCTCTCTCTCTTTCCCTTCTAAACCTTTCAACCTCACATCACCCCACTCGCTAGCCTTGGTATGATAATGAATGTAATCACCTTCATCTACAAGTCATCCCACACCTTCTTCGTACCACCCACCATTGATACCACAGCTCTGCCACAAAAAGCGTGCTTATGACATTTCTAAAGGGCGAAGACTTGTTAACCTTCTGTTCAGCTCTTCTTCAGGCACCTTTTGGCGTGAGTTGCTCCATTTCACCTACTCTCTTCAGACTTTATATTGATGAGTAAAAGAGGGTTATTGATCAGTGTGGCGGTACTGGCTGCAGACTTGGCAATATTTTGATTGCCATTCTACTACATGCAGATAATGTGGTATTGGTCTCACCGACCAGAGAGGGGCTTTATAAGCAAATCATCCTTGCTGAGTTTGCAATCACCACTACAGCTTGATGCCATCTTTCAGCTTATTATTTATATACAGAGAATCATGGATTTTCCAGCCACAGATTCTAGATACTCTCAGCTGGCACTTACATATTCGCGGCATCTCCACTCTCGAGGGTATCATCTATCATTGTATTCTCAGGTCTCTCGCTTACTTGACACATTTGGCATTTCCATTCCATTGCACATCTCCCATCTGGCTTCCCATTCGTATATCCGTCGTTTCATCTACCATGCATATATTCAGCATGCCTGGCATGGTGAGTTGGGTGTCAAACCTGACTTCTATCGGACTCACTTCTTAGAGTTGATACAATTGGGTTAGCTACTCTACCTCGCTATCTAGATGTTGGTCTCTCACATGGTCTCGGATTCTTATTGGGCCAGTGTCAAGTTTTTTCACATCAGCTTGTAGTTGAGACGGGACATTTTCAGGGTATCCTTCGTGTAGAGCGGATTTGCCAACTTTGTACTTTGGATGAGGTTGAGACCAAGGATCACTTTATATTCAGATGTCCCATATATTATGAGATCAAAGGGAGATAATTTTGCCTCTTCAGAGACTCTCTAGGCACATTATGCTCTCTCATCACCTATGTAGATCCACGTCAGCTAGATGTTCATGCTTGCAAAGTTACATGATAGAATCAATAGCTCGTCGTTGTTGTATAAGAAAATAGAGAGTGTATGAAAAGATCATTGAATTCATAAGAAGTTCTTCTGCCCTACAACTACCTCATGCAAAAATGGAACTCAAAACTTTTCAGTTCCTTATTTTCCCTTGTGTAGAGCTGAACAATCAAGTCCATTGGGTGTTTGGTCTGAGAAAAGTGTGATCTTTTCCATAGAGCAGTTTTGAGTGCTCGTCAACTATTCTCCAAGCCTTAAACATTTTGCTGAAGGTGGAAAGAATGTAGTCACTCTTGGAAAAACATTACTGCCAAGCTTTTTTGGAGATCCCATGCTGAGGTTGGTAGCATGCCTGCTTAAAATAATTTGATCCATGACAAGAGAAGGTTGTCTTCCGTCATTGCAAAAGAAGCATGCAAGCAGTGGACAGGGGGGAAAGGGTTAACCTTCGCGAGGAGAAACTTCATACAAAATTTGCCATTTAGTCCTGTGAATTCTCATGCATAGCCCACTGGTTGTAGATTCAGAAACTTTCTATGTAGAACTGAGTGAAGTGATTGCTAGGGGAGTGATTGCTAGGGCACAATCACATGTGAACGATCCAATGAGTCTCAAATTTGACAAACTCATTGATTAGCTGGAGCTTAAAAATTTCGGCCAACAAAAGCCTAGCTTTGAAAGAAATAGAGAAAAGCTGTTGGCATGTGACTGCAGCTGATGCATGCAGTTGCATACTAAGTAAAATGCTTAAAAGTTTCTAAAAAGCCCATGGCTTTTTGAAGTAATCTAAACATATATCAGATGATGAATCTCAATAAAATGCAGGAAGACTATGTGATCTAGTAGCTAGTAGTACGTAACTACTCTAACACAAACTTGTAACTGCCAAGTTTACATATGTGTACCCAAAAAACTTGTCAAACTCCAGTGCCAACAATTTTATGCTATTTCCATCTTAGATATACAGTATCCTATTGACACCAAGAATGCAAAAATCATGAAAACAAGAAAACCATTTGGGCATAATAGACCCAAGACATTAAAATTACAAGGTACAACGCACCTAAAAACGAAAACACAATTCAATAGAGAAAACTGAAAGATGTGGATTATTAGCAATATAGCACATGCAGTCCTGTTACTGATTGTATCAACACATAATGAATCAAAGAATCAAGTTCAACACTCTGGTCACTGCCAAGTAGCCTACTAAACATCATAATGCATAATATACCATTTCAAGGGGAAAAAAATTGTTAAGGGTCAACAACTAGATCATTACAATGTTTCTTGACGTCTACTATGTGCTCTATTGAGTTCAAGTGACTCTTCACCAAACACAGGATCTTATGGCCCATAGAAAAAATATCTTTAGCCCAATAGAGGCTTATTATCTTCCACATAGTATGCCCAGTAGTACAATAATACTGTAAACCACTTGAACTTCACCAGCAAAAGAAACCCAATCAAAACATAAATGGTTTTTTTACTTACCAACCATGGAATCAAGCTTGTTCCAAGCAACAGCCCGACGTTCACCCTTTGGCGTTGCGGTAAAGGGCTCCCAACCAGCAATCCTCTACACATCAATACTGCCTTTACCAATGATTGCACAAATGGAATTATCAAATTTCACATCATTACTCCTAACCAAAAAGACAGCGTTTCCAAGGAAAGGGAAAGCATCAGATGCTCAAATGTTGAAAATTCCATCAAACTTGGGATGCATGAACATTGCTCCAAAATATATGCAAACACATCGCTGGAAATAGTCAAAAAAAAGATTGCATTAAGATGATATACCCGTAAACAAAATAGCAAGAACAACTTCTAAAATCAAAAAGTAAATAACGTTTCATATATCAGGCAGCAAATCTATATTTAGATGTGAATCAAACATGTCTCTTCCATCATCCTAATAAGAGCAACAATGTACAATGTATTGATACAAAAAGTCGTCTAATCAGCTTGCAAAGACTTTAAGGACTAAATACTCTTGCATTTCAGCACACCAGAGAACACTATCAATTGATATGAAGCAATCTTGACATGAGCAAATAAATCTGCATGCAGTATCGGATCCCCCAACAATAACAACTCATGCAAGCACCAGAATTAGAAAAGCATTACTAAGCAAGATCATGTATCAACTGATAAAGGAAACACGAGCTTAAGAATTCTTCACAAGCTACAGTTCGATGATGTTCTTTGAACGGAAATGTTCTGATATAGCATTTTAATAATAATCTTTGTTTTCAATCTGCCCAATTCAGCAGTGCATCCACTCATGACATACAAGTATGCTCTCCAATCACTATTGGAGTCAGTCTACACCTAAGCCAGAAGGGCAACATTGTTAGGATCCAAGCAAGTGTTTCAACTTTTATGCCAAACGATTCTTCTTGTAAGCCATAAGAGATTACTGATTTGATCAAATAGTATATTGTAGATAAATCACTCCAAGGGATGCAGCTCGAAACTCCATATGATAATGGCTATGTTCTCCTCCTCGTATATTAAATTGTATCCCTGGTAGTGCAGTGCCTTCTTCGGTCAAAAGCATACAAGTAGCTCTACAAGAAATCTCAAAAAAGATATCTAAAAACATCTAAAAAATAGTTATAACAATGTTAAAGGCTTAAGGCAGCAATAAAAGCATAAGGGCCAAGTTCAAATGAAGTTGAATCTGATTAATACAATATATATATATATATATATATATATATATATATATATATATATCATAGTACCTCGTGGTACCGCTGGTATGGTACCGCCGGTACGGTACCGCCCTGGGATCCACAGTACCAGGGTGGTACCATTTTTAATATTTTTTTTATTTTAATATTTTTAATATTTAATTTTTGCATATTAACTACCAAAAAAAGGACAAAAAAAAGTAAAAAAAGGGGGTTTAGGGTGTAAAAAAAGAAGGTACAGTACATGATGCAGGGGACTGTTGCAGTGGCACATGGGCACTGTGAGTGAGCAGACTGAGGGGCCAATGGGAGACCAACACAGGGGGGTAGCATCACATGTACAGAGTACAGAGGCACATGGGCATTGTGGGTGAGCAGACCATGGGCCCGATGGGAGACCAACACAGGGGGAAGCATCACATGGGGGCAGGTACAGAGGCACATGGAGGGATGATGGGGATCCACATGGCCGATCAGGCTGTGGGGATAAATAGGCACTCACAATGCCATTGTGGTCGGCATTTTCAGAGGCTGTGAGAAAGCTAGTGATAGATAGTGAGAGAACAAGCGAGAGCCGGTGACAGGCTGTTTGAGAGCCAGGGTGCTGTGAGAGGGTGTTCAAGGACCAGGGTGCTGTGAGGAGAAGGTCGATCGAGATGGCAGAGCACATACCACCGAAGCTCGAGGGCGAAGCCAGGAGGAAGCTTGAGGAAGATATCCGAAGGCACAACGAGAGGCATCGGAAGCAAGAGGCAGATATCCGAGAGATGCTGCGACAAACTCGACGGAGAAATCCGGAACCGGAGCCACCCGTCCCCGCTGTGGGTCCTGTCCCCGTTGTCGAGCTGGATCTGGATGAGCAGATCGGAATGAATTTCACACGACGGCAGCTCATCATGGTCAGGGAAAGGGCGGCCAAACGTCGGGCTAACCAGGAGGCAGCTCGGGCTAACCGGGAGGCAGAGCAAGAGCGACAAAACAATGCACCAGACGAGGGCGAGGAGTCGGTGGAGGATCAGTGAGGGATGTTTAGAATAGATGAGGTCCAGCCGTATGTGGCGGACTGTTGCTATGTAGTTTTCGGCAGTTTATAGTGCAGCAAATAACTAGATGGCTGCTTAAAAAAATGACAGTATATGTGATGTTATCCTGATACAACGGTTGAATATATACATAGTTGTTTTTTGTGCAACGCGAGCCTGGTCATGTAAGATGCAATGTCTGTAATTTTTTTAAATGCAGATGTATTACATGTGTTTATGAAATGTCGTTTGGGGTGTAGGGGTGATTGTTGTGCTCATGATGTAGGTGCATATATGTGAAGCTAGCATTCACTTCAAACGAAATTAAATGAAAATAGAATTCACACACGCACATAGAATTCTTCGACATAAAATAAAGCATCACATGTACAGAGCGACATACGCACAATGTGCAGCAAATAATGTAGGCCAAACACTGTATATAATGTGAAAAATCATCTGAGTACAATGGTAGACCGTCTGCTAGAGACAAACTACTGAAACTAAAACAACAGAGCCACAATCAAGGCTCTGGCTTTGACTCAGACGAATGCTCTGGAGACAACTCAGGGCCCCGAGCTGACTCTCGCAGCCGATATCTCTGCCTGTCTGGAACTGGCATGGGCTGTGTATCCGCGGGGGAAGACTCGTCATCCTCATCCTCCCAATCAGCCTCCGCATCAGCCCCCAAGCAGGCCAAACCAACAACACCTGCTCCAACTGGCTGTGATACTGCACCTCTACCTGTATCTGTAGCCCTGCGTGGTCGTCCTCTCCTCCCTGGCAGTTTCTGTGCCTTGCCTTTCTTGTTCGGTGCACCCTTGGGCCTTCCTGGTCTCTTGCGGACAAGAGGAGCTGTCAATGCCTCGTCACCCCCATGCAAATCACCTGGCTGGCTAGGCTAGGCCCAAGCTGAGGCCGGCTGGGATAGGGAAGCAAAAGAGGGAACTCCTTGTGCAACTGAGCGAGGAGGATGAGCTCGTGGAGTGTGTACCCGTGGGGCTGCTGTAGGTGGAGGAACTGGCTGTGCAAGAGGCGAGTACAACGGCAATATGTACTGAAAGAGGCGCTGTGGTGGCCGGTACTGGTACATCCTGGGTGCTGCCAAAGGAGGAGGATGTGAAGTGGGTGCTGCCACTGAAGGAGCCACTGTGGATGTGGGCGCTGCAAGAGAAAACCTGGGCACAGATGGTGGCCTGCCATGGAGACCTGGTGCTGCAGAAGTGGACGACGATGGAGGGGCTGCAGGTCTGAATGACATCGGTAGCACTGGAGGAGTTGTGCGGCGCACATATACCCTCTGAGGAACTGGAGGAACTGTAGGCACCTCATGTGGCTGCTCTGGCTGGGACTCTGTGTATGGCATACTGACAAGAGATGAAGGGGGGTGCCCTGACACTCGGCATCTGCTGAGCCTTTGAATCCAATGTGGCAATCAAGTCGTCCAGCTGGGCACCTGAATACAAATGCTCTGGGCTCTGGGCCTCATCCTGTGCACCAACCCCTGAATCATCCTGTGCACCAACCTCTGAATCATCCTGTGCACCAACCCCTGAATCAACCCAAGCCTCATCCCGTGCCTCATCATGTGCACCCTGTAGACCCTGCATGGCCTCCCAATCTGTGCAATGAAAGTCATCAGGTGCCTCCTCTGGTGTGCTGTCGTAGTAACGGCCATGACTCTGTGCTGCACGCATCCAAACATCTGCGGGACCGGCATCTATACCACTCTGCCCTCTATCAAGAGCCTCCTCCATCATGTCGACATAGGTAGGTATGCCACTTCCCCCCCCCTGTGTGCCTTGCCTGTCTGCCGGTATAACCTGTGCCATGTGTCCCACCTCTGCCACGTGATGCACTTGTGACCCCTGCCCGTGGCGTGTGCCCTGCACCTGTATAATCTGCCTCATCCCTCTCTGGTCTGGCAAACACAACCCGAATGGGCTCATCCTCATCATGCTCATCCTTTGACACTGGCTCATCTGCCTCATACAATGGGGACTCTCTGTGCTCAAGCCCAAGCTCTCTCTCTCTCATCTCGGCAAGCTCCCTCTCTCTCTCTCTGCCATCAACTGTGTGCCTAGGTCATCTGCAGGCATGGGATGGGTGTTGTCCGTAGGCAAGTCAACCTGGCGCTCCAAATCAGATATCTTCGTCTGCAAGGTTTAAAATTTGCATGTCAAAGAGACAACTCTATCAAGAAATGAAACCAACATACCAGGAGTCAACCAACATGCTATGAAAGAATAGCTTATCACCTACAATGTGCTCGTAATGGTCGAAAGTCTCCTGGCGAGACGTGCGTTGGTGCTACAGAACACCAACCGCTCCAACTAACTCACTGACAACCGGTTTCTTCTCCTCGTGTGAATGAGTGCCCATGTGCTCCAATTACGCTCACACACGGAGGCAGCACAGTCCTGTGGTGCGTGCATTGAAATACTTCAGCACATTGTGGCAAAGGTGGAACTTCAACGAAACACAAAAATGGAGGATAAAATGAGATGCATACCTGAGAAAGGACACGCAGTGCAAGACGCTGTATAGATGGGTATGTGCTACCGAACATGGTCCACCAGGTAATGGGTAGCTGCCTCCTCTCTGGATCCTGGGCAGCCGGGTGGCCGAATGTGTCCATGCCGAAACGAAATGCAACGAGCTCCTCCATGAGCCTGATAGGATCCAAACCTATGTGTGGACCCACCCTGTGAATGTACTGAAGCCAATCGGCCTCGAGCTCCCTGTCTGCGATCTGTGTCGGAGAGAGGAAGAGGGGATGCAGCATGTGTGCAATGCTGTGGATACTCCTGTGGAAGTAGTTCCACCGCGTCTCCCATATGAACTTCAGCTCTGTCATCTGTATAGATGGGTATGTGCTACCGAACATGGTCCACCAGGTAATGGGTAGCTGCCTCCTCTCTGGATCCTGGGCAGCCGGGTGGCCGAATGAGCCCATGCCGAAACGAAATGCGGCGAGCTCCTCCATGAGCCTGATAGGATCCAAACCTATGTGTGGACCCACCTTGTGAATGTACTGAAGCCAATCGGCCTCGAGCTCCCTGTCTGCGATTTGTGTCAGAGAGAGGAAGAGGGGATGCAGCATGTGTGCAACGCTGTGGATACTCCTGTGGAAGTAGTTCCACCGTGTCTCCCGTATGAACTTCAGCTCTGTCATCCTGCAGGTGAGGGGCATGTGGTTTAGGGCATTACGAAAAAGCTTAACATTGACAGAAAAACAAACTAGCAAGTACTGAAAAGATAAAGGTCAATTGCAACACTGTACCGCTTACCTCTCTGGCTGCAAGATGGGCAGCTGCAGGAACTGTCCAATCCGGTCAAAGCAGTCCTGACAATGTCTGTGCATCCCTCCAGAACTGGTCTCCCCATGGAAGAAAAGTGCTCCCCATCCTCAGTGTGCGGAAATGTACTAGCACCCCAAAGATCACTGGCAACCATCTGTAGAAGCTGGGCCCTGCACCTGATCAAACGGTCGATGACCACCAAGTCGAATGCAAAGCGCGTGGGGGCTGGCTTACGGAGGTCCAGATGGCTGAACAACCGGAACATGGCAAGAACACGCCTCTTTCTGGTGACAAAAGTCACCAGGAAGAGGGCCTCCCGGACGATGGCTCTAACCCAGGGAAGTGCTCCAATGTCCCCCATCAGAAGGTCTATGTCGTGGGCTGCACAGGGGGTATGAACAATATGAGGGAACTCGGCCTCTAGCAGTACACCCATCTGAATGCAGTTCGTGGCATTGTCCGTCACCACCGTGACGACATGCTGTGGGCCTATGGCTAGGATGGAAGACCTGATGACATCAAACATGAACTCTGCAGATATGACTCTCCCCCCCCGCTGCAATCCACTGCCCTCAAAAACTGTGTGCCCATGCAGCTGGAGACCAGTATGTTGAGGATCGGCCTCCTCCTGACATCAGTCCAGCCATCGGACATGATGTTGCAACCGGAAGTGGCCCAGTGCCGACGTAGAGGCTCCATCTCTCTAGACAAGGACTCGACCCTATCCCTCAGCATGTGTGTGTGGACAACCTCTGAACTAGGGACTCTCCAGCTAGGGCTGACAGACTGTGCAAGGCGGAAGGCCCTTCTGAAGGGCTCAGAGTTGGTGATGGCAAAGGGCAGGTTCAGCTCGTAAATCAGACTGGCCACGGCCTGTGTGGCCTCTCGGTCCATGTGCGGCTGATGCGCGCCGCAAATGGTCTGCTGCACAAGGGCTCTCCCTGGTGGGCGACGGGTGGTGGACCTCCAGCACGGTGCACCAACCATGACGGGAATGAACGATGACGCGACAGGCTGGGCACTGGTGGATGCATCGGTTGTAGACGTGGAATGGGGAGAGTGGGATGCACTGGCAGGGATGGGTGCAGCAGCATAGGTGGGGTGCACTGGTGGAGGGGCAACATCTGGCATGGGGTATGAAAACTGTTGGCTGAGGAGGTCATCCGGATGGGAAGGGAAGGAAGAAGGGATCTCTTCCACATCCTCGAAGGCCCGCCCAGTACCATCCTGGGCCTGCTCGAGTGGCGGAGAGTCCATGAGAAAGTCGTAGACTGGTGGAGTGCGAGCAACAATGGGTGGTGGTGGAACCGCAGTGGCAACTGGCGGACGCGATTCCGATTCGCGATTCGGGATTTTCCTTGAATCATGTAGAATCGATGTTTTTTTTTTGAAATTTTTTTAGGCAATATGGGTATCAGATGAAAGCTCTGATCGAGGGGATTACGATTGTGTAGTTTGCCGACTGTTTCGAGTGCGAAACACCAAAAAGTGTGTTTTCACTCGGGGAGTTGGAAGGCCAAATCATGAAAAAGCCTTACCCGGACCCCGCCGTTGGGGGGCGTTGCCCCCCAAACCCCCCACCAAGGGGCTACCGGCCCCCGGAGCCCCCGTTTCTCGGGGGGCTACCGCCCCCCGAACCACCCGTTTCCCGGGGGGCTACTGTCCCCCGAACCCCCTAGAGCTTCCTGCTATATAGACACTGTAGATAAAAATGCCACCGCCCCCCTGTAGATAAAAATGGGGTCCAAATGCACACCGAGAAGGGCCCAATATTTATGCCCCCAACTGTATGTACATTGCACTCACATCTCCAATGAACCAATTGCAAAAGTGATCATCATCCATACAGTTGATAGTCCAAACTGTAGCATTAACATTTACTGAAAACCAGAGCAAATGACAACCGGATAGCTACTGAAATAAGATCTATTTGTGCCTCATCTACTGCACTTCTGAGAGGCAAAACGCTGGTTTGGCCATTGATCCCCTAAAAAAATTTCAGCAATAAGCTATTTTTCCAAAAAAAAAAAAACATTTTTTTTTGCTACGATTCTGGGTCGCGAATCGCGACCCGCGAATCGCAGACCCAACGAATCGCGATTCGCTGCAGCTATGATATATATATATATATCATAGTGTCCCCTGGTACCGCTGGTATGGTACCGCCCGTACGGTACTGCCCTGGGATCCACGGTACCAAGGCGGTACCATTTTTAATATTTTTTTTTTAATTTTTAATATTTAATTATTGCCTTTTACCTACCAAAATAGGTTAAAAAAATAAAAAAAATAAATAAAAAATAATAATAAAAAAAAAGGGTTCTGGGTGTAATAAAAGAGGGTACAACACATGGTGCAGGGGACTGGTGCAACAGCACATGGGCATTGTGTGAGTAGACCATGGGGCCAACGGGAGAGCAACACAGGGGGGGAGCATCACACGGGGGCAAGTACAGAGGCACATGGAGGGATGATGGGAATCCACATGGCCGATCAGGCTGTGGGGATAAATAAGCACTCACAATGCCATTGTGAGAGGTATTTTCAGAGGCTGTGAGAGAGTCAGTGATAGCCAATGAGAGAGCAAGCGAGAGCCAGTGACAGGCTGTGAAAGGCTGTTTGAGAGCCAGGGTGCTGTGAGAGGGTGTTCGAGGACCAGGGTGCTGTGAGGAGAAGGTCGATCGAGATGGCAGAGCGCATACCATCGAAGCCCGAGGGCGAAGCCAGGAGGAAGCTTGAGGAAGATATCCGAAGGCACAACGAAAGACATCGAAAGCAAGAGGCAGACATTGCAGAGATGTTGCGACAGACTCGGCAGAGACACCCAGAGCTGCAAATCCCCGCCCCCGCTGTGGCCCCTGCCCCCGCTGTCGAGCTGGATTTGGATGAGCAGATTGGAATGAACTTCACACGACGACAGCTCATCATGGTCAGGGAAAGGGCGGTCAAACGTCGGGCTAACCAGGAGGCAGAGCGAGAGCGACTGAACAATGCACCTGACGAGGGCGAGGAGTCGGTGGAGGATCAATAGGAATATTTAGAGTAGATAAGGTCCAGTCGTATGTGGCGGACTGTTGCTATGTAGTTCTCGGCAGTTTAGGGTGCGACAAATAACTAGATGGCTGCTTAAAAAAAAGACGGGATATATAATGTTATCTTGATACAACTGATGAATCAATATATAGTTGTTTTTTGTGCAACGCGAGCCTGGTCATGTGAAATGCAATCTCTGTAATTTTTTTAAATGCAAATGTAATACATGTGTTTATGAAATGCCGTTTGGGGTGTAGGGGTGATTGTTGTGCTCATGATGTAGGTGCATTTATGTGAAGCTATCATTCACTTCAATCGAAATTAGTTGAAAATAAGATTCAAACACGCACATAGAATTTGACATAAAATTGAAAATACAACATCACATGTACAGAGCGACATACGCACAATGTTGTGCAGCAAATAAAGTACGCCAAACACTGTATATAATGTGAAAAATGATCTGAGTACAATGGTAGACCGTCTGCTAGAGACAAACTACTGAAACTAAAACAACAGAGCCACAATCAATGCTCTGGCTCTGACTCAGACAAATGCTCCGGAGACAACTCGAGGCCCCGAGCTGACTCTCGTAGCCGATATCTGTGCCACTGGAACTGGCATGGGCCGTGTATCCGAGGAGGACTCGTCACTAGCATCATCCCAATCTACCTCCGCATCCTGCTCCAGCTGGCTGTAATGTTGCACCTCTAGCTGTACCTGGAGCCCTGCGTGGTCGTCCTCTCTTCCCTGGCAGTTTCTGTGCCTTGGCTTTCTTGTTTGGTGCACCCTTGGGCCTTCCTGGTCTCTTGCAGATAAGAGGAGCTGTCAATGCCTCATCACCCCCATGCAAATCACCTGGCTGGCTAGGCTGGGCCCAAGCTGAGGCCGGCTGGGATAGGGAAGCAAAAGAGGGAACTCCCTGTGCAACTGAGCGAGGAGGATGAGCTCGTGGAGTGTGTGCCCGTGAGGCTGCTGCTGGTGGAGGAACTGGCTATGCAGGAGGCAAGTACAGCGGCGGTATGTACTGAAAGGGGCGCTGCGGTGGCCGGTACTGGTACATCTTGGGTGCTGCCAAAGGGGGAGCTAGTGGAGTGGATGCTGCCTGTTACGAGCTCGTGACCAGTGCCGAACCCTAGAGAACACAGATAGGTCAGATACCACAGTTAGGGTGTGAAGTGGGTGCTGCCAAAGGAGGAGGATGTGAAGTGGGTGCTGCCTGTTACGAGCTCGTGACCAGTGCCGAACCCTAGAGAACACAAATAGGTCAAATACCACAGTTAGGGTCGTGTCCAGAGCGTACAAGACCAACAGGGCAAGATAGTGTGAGTAGTGTGCCCCAGCACGGTCCATAGCCATGGCGGGCCTAACACAGTCTAGGGACCCTGTCAGCAGGACAGGGCCCCCAGTTGGGTCCCGACGTGCAGTCGGCCACGTCACTGACACTTGGCAGTTGCATGCTACCAGTCCTCACACTGGGCTAGGAGGGGCTTACTCTATATCAAGGAGTAGGCATGGTTGGGTGGATCAGTTAGTGTTTGCCCTACTCTGGTGTTAGGAGCTATTACACTAGTATCAGAGCCATCTCCATCTTTGGGAGCTTAGTAGCAGCAGTAGAGAAAGCTATCAGAGGATAGGAAAAGTCTTAAAGATCCTCAGGAAAGCATAGTGGAAGAGAATCGCTGTAGGGACAGCTTCCGATTCATCCAAACTTGAGGGAATTTCCATGATTTTGGAGAAAGGTTTTTCTTACACAGGGAAATCGCTGGAAGGGCAGGCTATCCATCGCACATTTCAGAGACTTTTTTGCAGATTTCACAGCGGAAATAGAGTAGGAAATAGCAATTAGATCCATCGTTGTACATACAGGGACCTACCTCTGTTTTCGAAGTGAAATTTCGGTAGATCTGAGCGAATTTCAAGCTAAGATTTCCCAGCAGGGCCAGCGCTGGACAGAGAACAGGGAGGGTGAAGTTTTGCCCTTCTTTTCAGAGATTTTTCGGGTATTTGAGCATCAGATTCTCTTGCTACAGATCAGCGAGCAGGCTGCCACAAAAATTTCAGAATTTGCAAGGGCTTCAAATCTGATTTTTCGGAACCAATTCAGAAGCTGTCAGATCAGCGAGGGAGGATAGCAAAGAAATTCAGATCGTTTTGCACTTTTTTCGGCCTTCTATTCAAGCTTTTCAGAACCACAGGTCTGCTAGCAAGCCAGCGAACTATTCTATTCAAGCAACCAAAAATTTGGTACCATTTTGGACCTTCAAACTGGGATTTTCCGGGACAGCAGGTCTGAAATTTTGGATAAAAAAGCTGAGAGGGTTCCTCTTCGTATTTTCTTTAGAAGTACAGTCCTCCGAAATAGCTAAGTCATCTTTCCCTCTTTGTACAGTTGTAAACTAGTCTTTCTGACTTTTTTTTCAGAAGTTAAGGTACCTCTCTTTCAGTTCTGAAAAGGACCACTCCTCAGGGACCTGATCAACCCCCGGAAAGAGGCATCGACGAGCTTGAAACAGAAGCCTTAGCTTACAGTAAAGGGAAAGAACCTATGGAAATGGAAGAACAGGAACAGTTCACCGAAAAACTCGACGAACTGGTTACCAAGGAGCAGTTTCTCCACTTGGTAACAGAAGTGGATGAACTGAAGTTGGCATTAGCCAATTTCAAGTCCAGTGTGGATGACTCGTTCGCTGAACTCAAAGGCTTGATTTTGAGTTCCGCGAAAGGAAGCCTTCCCTCCACTTCTCAGTTATCCCCTTCTCCACTTCCATCAGTTTCGGGTGAGACTATGCGGTCTCACCCCAGTGGTTTTAAAGATTTAAAGCCTCCTACATTTATTGGGGAAGAGAAGGATAGAAATGCAGATATTTTACAAACCTTCCTCAGCAAATGGAAGAACATTCATGCTCTTGACCATTTGCAAGCAATTGAGGCCAGTCTTTCCTTAGGGCCCATGGCCTATAAGTAATGGTTAAATCTCCAGGAGACTGGGCAGACTCCCCAGTCATGGAAAGCCTTTGAAGAAGCTTTCCTAAGAGAATTCCTACCGGAGAATGAACTTGATAGAGCCTGGGAAGCCTGGGAAAGAATAGTAATGGACAAGCCCCTAATCCAATATATCTCGCAGTACCGAGAAGCAATTTTAAAAATTAAAAATATGGATGATTATCAGAAAATCAGAGGATTTGTCCGAGGCCTCAAAGATGAATATAAAGTAGAGGTCCAAAGAAACTCGCCTACTACCCTTGAGCAAGCTCTCAGATATGCTCAAATCTATGATGATTCAGTGGGTAGGAAGAGGGCGAGACAGCATCCCCTTTCTGAGCAACCTCCTCCAAAAGACTTTCAATTTCAAAAAAAAAATTTAAAAAGAAAGAAAGAAGATAAAATTAAAGGTGAAGCTCCTCAGAAACGCCCTTCACTCATACAGCCCTTAAAACCAGAAGATTTTGAGAAAGCCAAACAAGAACATTTGTGCCTTGTGTGTATGGGTAAGGGACACACAGTCAGACAGTGTCCCAAGGGGCCCTTTCACTAATTAGAGATAAAAAAGATAAGAAACAAGTTCATCTTGTTCAGACTGTAAGTTTCCCCAGTGACTCGGCATCTTCCGAGATCAAAGTGTATCATGAAGATCATGAACATTGTTGCCAGCTGACCTTTGCAATGCTAGCGAGACCCTTCAGCTTTGGGCCGCATGACCTAGTACGTATGCATGGGAAAGTTGGTAACCAGTCAGTAAGAGTTATGGTTGATGATGGGGCAACCCATAATTTCATCAACTACACCCTGGTTAAAAAACTTACACTTCCAGAAGTACCTAGTCAGCATAGGTAGATAAATCTTGGTATTCAGGGGTACCAAGATGAACTAAACTTTCAGATAATGCACCTGGATCGCATAGATATTGTTCTCGGGAGAGATTGGCTCTACAGTTCAGGACCTTCCCTTCACATAAATTATCAGGAGAACACCCTCATCTTTCAACATAAAGGCCGAGAGATCCAGTTGCATGGCGAGCATGATGTTCCCAACAGCCCTATGGTCTGCAGTTTAGAGCTCTGTCAGCTAATCGGAGACGACGACCATCAGGTATTCTTATGTGACTTTCAGTTTATTCCTGAAGTTTCTATTTCTAGTTCTATACAGCAGGAAATCAGTAAATTAGAAACTTTATTGTCTAAATTTAAAGATGTTTTTCATGAAGATTTGCCACATGGTTTGCCACCTAGCAGAGAGGTGGATCATGTAATAAACCTAGTACCAGGTACAGCACAACCTCCGTATCGAGTCAGCCGAACAGAGGATGAAGAAATAACTAGGCAGTTAACAGATTATCTTGGGAAAGGCCAAATTCAGACCAGTATTTCACCATGGACCTCACCAGTCCTTTTGGTGAAAAAAAAAAGAGAGGTCTATGCGTCTTTGCGTAGATTACAGAGCCCTCAATAAAGTCACAATTAAGAATAAGTACCCTGTGCCTCGGGAAGACGAGTTGTTTGATCAACTCGACGGGGCTAAGTTTTTCAATAAAATAGACCTCAGATCGGGATATCATCAAGTCCGTATAAAATCGGAAGATGTCCCGAAAATAGCTTTTAGGACTCGTCACGGTCATTATGAGTTTAAGGTGATGCCATTTGGGCTCACAAATGCTCCAGCTACCTTTATGACATTGATGAACAGTGTCCTCAGACCATACTTGGGTAAATTTGTAGTCGTATTTTTAGATGACATCCTCGTCTCCAGCACAACGAGGAAGGAGCATCTAAAACACCTCAGAAAGGTGTTTCGACTGCTCAGAAAGCATAAGCTTTATGCTAAACAATCCAAGTGTGAATTCTTCGTTGAAGAAGTAGCATATTTGGGTCACATTATCTCGTCAAATGGGATTAAGATGGACCCGAATAAGGTTAAAGCCATACTCAGTTGGCTGAGACCTCAGAATATTTTGGAACTTCAGATCTTTCTTGGTTTGGCAGAATATTACAGACGATTTGTCAAGGAATATGCTCAGATAGCAGTTCCCATGACAAATCTTCTTAAGGGGAAGGGAAAGGAGTTCATTTGGGAGTCCGCACAGCAGGAGAGCTTTGATGCTCTCAAAACAGCCTTAGCTACAGCACCAGTTTTAAAAGTCATCGACCCCAATCGAAACAGATGCTAGCGACTTTGCAGTTGGTGCAGTGCTAACTCAGGGTGGACGACCAGTTGCGTTAGAGAGTAAAAAACTCGAGCCAACTCAGACTAGGTATAGTGCCTATGAAAAGGAACTCTTTTCTATAGTCCATGCCCTTAAGACTTGGAGGCATTATTTGTATGGTGCCAACTTTGAGGTCCTGACAGACCATGAAAGTCTCAGATACCTTTGCAATCAACCTGAGCTTAGAGGTCGGAAAGCTCGTTGGGCAGAGTTGATGCAAGAGTTTGATATGTCTATCAGATATAGACGGGAGAAATTCAATACAGTAACAGAGGCCCTTAGTAGAATGCCTATGATAAACGAGCTGAGTTTTAATCAGATTCGTAATGAGTTACTCGAGTCCTTGAGAGGGAAGTGCCAGCATGATGCATTCTTCTCTACTATCTGGAACTCAGTCTAGAGCAGACAGTTACAAACTCCAGAACCAGTTCCCGGGGCTGGTGCCAGTTCATCCAAGAATACGGCAGCTTCCGTTGAGGATGATGATGAGTCCGAGTATACGTCGTCAGATGACGTTGAGGATTCTGAGCCTGTATTACCCAAGCAAACCCCAGCGGTTGAGGGTCAGTTGACTCAAGGATTCAAATGGAAACAGTATTCCATTCAGGATGAGTACTTGCTCTATAGAGATAGAGTATGTGTCCCCAATTCAGAGGATTATAGGCAGCAGGTCCTATATGAATGTCATGACAATCCTAGTGCGGGACACCCAGGCATATTGAAGACCTATGAGCTTCTTCGTAGGCAATTTTTTTTGGCCCAGTATGAAAAAGGACGTCCAACAGTATGTAACTAGTTGCCATAAATGTCAAGTAAACAAAGCAGAGCGTTTAAAGGCAGGAGGGTTGTTGCAGCCCTTAGAAATACCAGCTACTAAATGGGAGAGTATCTCCATGGATTTTATAGTAGGCCTGCCTAAAACCCAAAAGGGTAATGACGCTATATGGGTCACAGTTGACCGTCTGACCAAAATGGCTCATTTTATCACGACCAAAACAACCGTTAGAGCTCCAAAGTTAGCGAGGTTATGTGTAGACGGGCTATTTAAATTGTACGATCTACCTTCCGGCATAGTCAACGACCGGGACAGTAAGTTTAATGGAGATTTTTGGAGGGCAGTATTCCATCATCTCCATACTAAACTTAATATGAGTACCACCGACCATCCACAGTCGGACGGTCAAACAAAGAGGGTAAATCAGGTGCTGGAGGATATGCTTCGTGCATACGTCAGCAAGAAGCAGACTAATTGGGAGGAGTATCTCTTGATATTAGAGTTTGCTTACAACAGTACCAAACATTCAGCTACGGGATACAGCCCATTTATGCTGATGTACGGTTTTCAGCCACGCTCACCCACAGCTACAGGGTTTAAACAAGAAAAAGTTGATGCAGCCAGAAACTTTTTAGAGGACCTAATGATAGAACATGTAGGCAGTCCCAAAATTGGGCCAGGCATTATGCAGATCCACACAGACGGGATGTGCAGTTCTCTGCTGGTGAGAAAGTCTACTTGAGAGTCCCAGTTGACTCTAAAACCCTCAAATCAGGAGTGTGTGATAAGTTGTCTCCTAGGTATTGTGGTCCCTTTACCATTAGTAGGAAACTAGGCGAGGTCACCTATGAACTAGAACTCCCACATAGCAGTAAGGCTATTTCATGTAAGTCAGTTACGAAAAGCCTTAACCAGATTAGAAAATCTGGTAGGGGACAGTGTTCTAGTTCTCCCATTGGATCCTCAACAACCTCCACATGAACCAGAGGAGATTCTTGATAGTAGAGAGACGCAGACTCGTCATACTCTATACCGAGAATATCTGGTCAAGTGGAATGATCAGCCTGTTGAGAATGCCACTTGGGAAAGAGGCAGCGTCCTTCACAAGATTTTTTGAGACTTTGTCTTAGAGGACCAAGACGGTTCTTAAGGGGGAGGGAGTGTTACGAGCTCATGACCAGTGCCGAACCCTAGAGAACACAGATAGGTCAGATACCACAGTCAGGGTCGTGCCCAGCGTACACGACCAACAGGGCAAGACGGTGTGAGTAGTGTGCCCCAGCACGGTCTATAGCCATGGCGGGCCTAACACAGTCTAGGGACCCTGTCAGCAGGTCAGGGCCCCCAGTTGGGTCCCGACGTGCAATCGGCCACGTCAGTGACACGTGGCCGACACTTGGCAGTTGCATGCTACCAGTCCTCACACTGGGGGAGGGGCTTACTCTATATCAGGGAGTAGGCAAGGTTGGGTGGATCAGTTAGTGTTTGCCCTATTGTGGTGTTAGGAACTATTACACTGCCACTGGAGGAGTAGCTGGAGGAGCCACTGTGGATGTGGGCGCTACAAGAGAAAACCTGGGCACAGATGGTGGCCTGCCATGGAGACCTGGTGCTGCAGAAGTGGACGGCGATGGAGGGGCTGCAGGTCTGAATGGCATCGGTAGCATTGGAGGAGTTGTGCGGCGCACATATACCCTCTGAGGAACTGGAGGAACTGTAGGCACCTCATGTGGCTGCTCTGGCTGGGACTCTGTGTATGGCATGCTGACAAGAGATGAAGGGGGGTGCCCTGACACTCGGCATCTGCTGAGCCTTTGAATCCAATGTGGCAATCAAGTCGTCCAGCTGGGCACCTGAATACAAATGCTCTGGGCTCTGGGCCTCATCCTGTGCACCAACCCTTGAATCATCCTGTGCACCATCCCCTAAATCAACTCGTGCCTCATCCCGTGCCTCATCATGTGCACCCTGTAGACCCTGCATGGCCTCCCAATCTGTGCAATCAAAGTCATCTGGTGCCTCCTCTGGTGTGTTGTCGTGGTAACGGCCTCCTCCATCATGTCGACATAGGTAGGTATGCCACTGGCCCCCCCTGTGTGCCCTACCTATCTCCCGGTATAACCTGTGCCATGTGCCCCACCTCTGCCACGTGATGCACCTGTGACCCCTGCCCGTGGCGTGTGCCCTGCACCTGTATCATCTGCCTCATCCCTCTCTTATCTGGCAAACACAACCCGAATGGGCTCATCCTCATCATGATCATCCTCTGACACTGGCTCATCTGCCTCATACAATGGAGGCTCTCTGTGCTCAAGCCCAAGCTCTCTCTCTCTCTCATCTCAGCAAGCTCCCTCTCTCTCTCTGCCATCAACTGTGTGCCCAAGTCATCTGCAGGCATGGGATGGACGTTGTCCGTAGGCAAGTCAACCTGGCACTCCAAATGAGATATCTTCGTCTGCAGGTCAAAATTGAGCGTGTCAGGACAACAACTTGATCAAAAATTGAAACCTACATTTTAGTGAGACGTCAACCAACATGCTATGGGAGAATAGCCTATCCCTGCAATGCGCTCGTAATGGTCGGCAGTCTCCTGGCGAGACGTGTGTTGGTGCTACAAAACACCAACCACTCTAGCTGACTCACTAACAGCCTGTTTCTTCTCCTCGTGTGAACGAGGGCCCATGTGCTCCAATTATGCTCACACACAAGGCAGCGCAATCCTGTGGTACGTGCAATGAAATGGTTCAGCACATGTGCACGGGTGGAATGTCAACGAAACACAGCAAGAGAGGATGAGATGAGATGCATACCTGTGAAAGGACCCACAGTGCAAGAAAGGTTGCACCATTGCGATGGAGAAAAGTAGGGAAAAAATGCAGATGAAGCTAAAGCTGGAAGGATGGATTGCTGGAAAAAAAACAGCAGGGTTCACTGTTGGAGAGACACTGAAAATGGGCGAAGGCAGCGAAGGCAGGGAGAGGCAAATCATATGCAAGGCAGGGCGGTCTGTGGGCGAAGGGCGACGCAAATCAGAAGAGGGGCGAGCGAAGGCAAGGCAGCAAAGCTATGGCAGGGCAGCGATGGGCTGAAAAAAATCTGGGAGAGAAGAAGCGAGGGGGGCGAGTAGTTTAGGTTTAAAAAAATTAAAAAAAATATATTAAATAATATGTATATTATTATATTGTGGAACCGCAGTACAAGTATGGTACCACGGTACCCAATACCGCGGGACCTAGATATATATATATATATATATATAGATTGATAATTTAGATTAATTCCCAATATTGCAAAAGCACTTCCTATTTCTGCATACAAGGAAAAGCTAGTAAATTCTACCAAATAATGGATGAGGCTCTCATAGAGCTTGAAGCTCTCTCCATAGGTTGTTTAACGTCCATTATGAGACTTTTGAACAATTTGAACCATCCATACCTTATTCAACTAGCTCATCTGATCCCCTACTGATTTGCTTCGCTGTTTAACTTATTAGAGTTTTTCTTCAATTCCAAGCAAGGGCTTTGCTACTTTTTTCCCAAGCTTAGAAGCATCTATAATGGTAATATTTGTAATTAAGCACTCCAACCATCTTCTCATTCTCTGTAGTCACCTTATTCAATTGACATATATATAAGCTCTATAAGTTGATCTTTTGATTTATATGGAATGGTGTATCAATATAAATCTGTATAAATGTTCCTGAGACAAACCTAGGTAATACCTGTATCTAAATCTTAGTTGCCCGTTCCATAACGGAACGCGTTCTGGAACGCGTTCCGTTCCGGAATGGGGACTCCCAAAAAAATACGTTTTTTTTTAACAAAAAAAAAAAAAACCATATGCTGAGCGTTTGGCTTCCATTTAGGATTGCGTTCTGGTTCTATAGTTGATCGCAGTTCTATGCATTATGCTTCTACGGGTTATCTTGGTTGCAAAATTCGTGGTGTCAAATTTAAAGCTTTGCATAAAGCTTCAAATCTGACTCCAGGCAACGCCTTAGTGAAGAGGTCCGCAATATTATCCTCCGTAGGACAATATTCAAGTAAAATGTCGCCATCATGAAGTCCCTCCCGAACAAAGTGATAATGGATCTCGATGTGCTTCGTCCTCGCATGAAAAAGAGGATTCCGTGATATGGCAATAGCACTTTGATTATCACTCAAGATAAGTGTGACTGAGGGCTCGCCAAACTTCATGTCAACAAGTAGTTCTCAGCCATAAACACTCTGTTGTGGCTGAAAATATCGCTCTATATTCTACCTCACTAGAAGAAGTAGCAACAGTGGGCTGCTTTTTACTTGACCACGAAATTGCAAAATTTCCATAGAAAAAGCAATGTCCACTTGTAGAGCGTCTAGTGTCTTGATCTCCACCCCAATCCGAGTCACTAAAACCAACCAAACATGCATCATCACAAGCAAGAAAAACCAGTCCATGACTTCTTGTTCCTTGAAGATATCGAAAGATCTTCTTCAACGCTTTCCAATGTGATGTCATCGGGGCATGCATGAATTGACTCATGAGTGAGACACTATAAGAAATGTCCGGTCTTGAATTACATAGGTAAATGAGACGGCCAATAGCTTGACAATATAAAGTAGTGTCAAATGATTCACCATCACCTTGATTACTTAATTTCAGACCTGTCTCCATAGGTGTAACAACCGGCTTGCAATCTTCCATCTTGAACCGCTTCAAAATCTGCCCAATGTAGCGTTTTTGAGAGATGAAAATTCCAGCCCCTTCTTGTACAAATTCAAGACCAAGATAAAAGTGCAATAGGCCTAAATCTGAGGTTTCAAAAACCATACCAAAATCAAGTATTACGGCATCAATCTGCTGCTCATTACTTCCCGTAATAATAATATCATCAACATAAAGCAAAATAATGATGATATAATCTGAAGTATGCTTGACATAAAGAGTAGATTCGCTAGGACTATTAGTAAACCCTCGATCACAAAAGTAGGCATGTATCTTTTGATACCACATCCTCGGAGCTTGCTTCAGTCCATAAAGTGCCTTCTTGAGAAGACAAACTTTATCTTCTTGGCCTTCAACCAAAAAACCAGCAGGTTGTTGAAGGTACACTTCCTCATTGAGATCACCAATGTTGTCTTTATGTAAAGTTGCCGCAAACGCCAACCAAAGTGGGCAGCCAAAGAGGTTACTACCCTCACGGTAGTCATCCGAGCAGTAGGAGAAAAAGTCTCCTCATAATCAATCCCCTTTTGCTGAGCATAGCCTTTGGCAACGAGCCTTGCCTTGTACCTTTCAATGGTACCATCTGCCTTATAATTGATTTTGTATACCCATTTAGAACCAATTGCCTTCTTCCCATGAGGAAGATCAACAAGAACCCAAATCTGGTTCTTCATAAGTGAGTCATACTCATCTTGCATCGCATCCTCCCAACATTTTACTCCCTTGGCCTGCTCATAAAAACAGGTTCTTCTGCAACATCTCCATGAGATGTAAGAGCAAAATCTGAAAAATCAGCATAGCCCACTGATTTTGTAGAGGCACATGTCTTTCCATCATAAAATGAACTTACTTTGCTGTCCCGCAAAGTCGACAACAGCCACCGTGGGATTGTTTTGGGCTGTCCAACAGCCATGTCTTTTCTTACAATTTGTTGTCCAAGATCCTCCGACACCACACTTGGCTGTCCAAGATCTTCCAAAACTGGTCCTTGCTGTCCAGCAGTTCCTATTATGAGCAACAATGGGCGGTTCTTGATGAACAGTAGGCTCTAAACTTGATGAGGTGTTGGGCAGGTCGAAACTGGTTGATTGTTGCCCCTTATCTCATGTGTTGCAGCGGATCGCAATCCGCTGCAAAAACGTTCCGGATCGTGCAATCCGGAACGTCAGCGATCCGCGACCCGGATCCAAATTTATTTATTTTTTTGTGGAAAAAGGAGTAATGGCCAATTTTTTTTTTTTTTGAGTTTAATACTAACTAAATCAGTTTTGAATGGTGTTCTGATGCCAATGGTTTGCAGATCTACTGATTTCGTTTTCGGTTAGAAAATGATAGAAAGAGTTAGAAGGAGCCTTCCTTAGATTGGCGGGAATTGTATTTGGAATAGCTGAAACAAGGGGTTCGGGGGGCGGTAGCCCCCGGCCCCCCGGTTGGGGGTTTGGGGGGCAACGCCCCCCAACAGCGGGGTCCGGGAAAACACACTTTTTGGTGTTTCACACCCGAAACAGTCGGCAATGTAGCCCGCAGCCATCTGAAACCAAGCAACAGATCTGCATAACAATTGCTTTTTTGATATCCTTTCACATGATACCCATATTGGCAACTATACAAAAAAAAAAAAATTGCGTTCCGGGAAACCCTAATGGGAAATCCCGGATCGCGTTCCGGAATGCGGACTGCAACCTTGCTTATCTCCAGCAATAGAAGATGGTACCAAATCTGGAAAATTCACACTATGTGGGCTGTCCCCCCTTCAAGATATGAGTTGGGGCCACATCCAATTCTTCTTTTCATCAAAATGCACATCACGACTAACAATAATCTTGTTTATGCTCAAATTGAACAACCTATAGCCTTTGCTTTCACTACTATAGCCAACAAAAATGCATTTAACTCCTTTATCCTCAAGCTTTGTACGAAGTTTATTTGGAACAAACGCATAAGCCGTACAACCAAAAATGCGAAAGTGAGAGATTGTAGGCTTCTTTCCATACCAAACTTCATAAGGAGTTAATACTTTCAATGCTTTAGTAGGACAACGATTGCTTATGTATGTTGCCGTTATAACCGCTTCAGCACAAAACTTGTGAGGCAGCCCCTTTGCTTTGAGCATGCAACGGGCCATCTCCATAAGTGTGTGATTCTTTCGCTCGGCAACACCATTTTGTTGAGGCGTATAGGGAGTTGTCATTTGATGTAGAATTCCCTTTTCTCGAAGAAATGCACCGAACGTATTCTTAATGTATTCCCCTCCTCGATCGGTGCGTGGGGTCTTCAAAGAATGCCCAAACTGATTTTCCACCATTGCTAGAAAATCTTTGAAACGTTGAAAAACTTTCGATTTAGCCTTCATAGGATAAATCCATGTAAAACGGGAAAAGTCATCAATAAAAGTCATAAAATAGATGCACTTTCCAATGGATTCGGTCCTCATTGGACCACAAACATCACTATGAACCAAATCAATTTATCAAGAACCCTTATAGTTCCATCAATTGGAAAAGGTTTCCTTTCAAACTTTCCAAGTATGCACCCCTCGCATACATGCCCTTCCGGCTGCTCAATAGTAGGAATGTCTTCTACCATATTAACTGTCTTCAGCTTCTTCAAGCTTGCAAAGTTGAGATGCCCAAACCTTAGATGCCACAATTCAGCCAACTCCAATGATTGTGATGTAGAAGCAACAAGACATGTAAAGGGAATTCGTCGCTCATAGGTATCCATAATGAATAAGCCAGCATGCATTGTTCCCAAAACAATAATCAAGAGTGATCTTTTAGGATCCTTGACAAGACACTTATCTTCTTTGAACTCAACAACTAGTCCTTGCTTCAACATAGTTGAAACCGAAAGAAGATTCTTCTTGATTCCCGGAACATAAAGCACATTCTTAATGTACTTTTCTTCACCATTAGGCAAAATGATGGCTACAATTCCAATTCCATGAATAGAATAAGATGCATCATCCGCACATTGTACCTTACTTCCATTTTGCAATTTCACTAATTTAGTGAATGCTTCTTTACGAGAAGTCATATGACGAGTAGCACCACTATCAATCACCCATTCAATGGGCTGAAAATCAGCAACTTGCAAAACAGAATCTGAATTCCTCATAGATGTAGTAGTACTAGTAGAAGCAATATTAGACACAAAAGCATAGTCTTGGTTGAAGAGATCACCACTAGCTTCAAGCTCTTGCTCCAAAGTATCAATTTCTTTACTCTCCTCTTTCGCAAGCTTCTTCTTACAATCCTTGATGAAGTGCCCATACCTTTTGCAATAATGGCACTTCCCTTTCTTCTTTTGAGTGTTGACATTTTGACCTCCAACTGGCTTTTGCTCATCCTTGGAAGGAGGATTCCCCTTTCCTTTTGACTTGCCTTTGCCCTTGCCTTTCGTGAAGAAAGCTTGATCTTGTTGAGTGTCACCCGCAAAGTTCATCAAAGGAGAGTTGTTGTCCCCTAAGAGAGATACTCAAAGATGAAACAAATAGAAGATAAGATGAAGGTAATGAGTTGAGAGTAATGGAAACAAATTGACAAAAAGCAAAGAAGCTCCTCTTCTGGTAGGGCACCAACAAACAAGCTTGCTGCAGATCCGGTAGCTCTGATACCATGTAGGAAAGCAAGAGTCAAGTCACCAAGATCTTGTTATCAATCATTCTCCACAGAAAACAAGAGAGAAGAGGTTGGGCGCCGCCCAACTCTAAGAGAGAGAGAGAGAAAACAGCAACAAGAGCAATGGAGAGCAATGCTTAGCCAAACTGTAAAAATGGAATACACAATGAGCATCTAAGTACTCTACCTGGATGTGACCAAATGCCACAAAACCCTAAGGTTAACCACTTACTAAATGTAGGAGACCCCCAAAAGTCAAGATAGGGCCCCTAAACAAAATTAGACCCCTAAGGACCCACGAGTCAGTACATGACCAAAATTGGGTCCAACTGAACTTAAGACAAACTTAAGATGGCCTAAATAACTAAATACCCATGATTACACAAATCTCGACCTTTTGGGTCAAAGTAACCTATGGATTAACTTTAGCATAGTCATTTATTTCTAACAATAACGTGGTTTTTAACAAAGCATTGGAGATTAAGGAACAGAATCAAGATATATCGCGTGACTCAGACAGCGATTCTAGCTTGGATTTTTTAATAGATTGGACGGCTATTGTGTAATTGATTGATGCTTAGCCTGTGAATTAGTTTAACATACACTACAAGAACGATCGTCAAAATGGTATCAAAGTCTTGTTGGTAAGGTGCAGTTCGATGTTAGTTAGGAGCCGAATTCTGGGAGAGGGAGAATCTGAAGAACCAGTTGGTTGAGCAAGCTATGAAGCAACTAAAGGGAAATTGCACATAATGGAAGCAATTCTTCATGAATTGATGAGCTGTTGCTGCTAGACAGAGCTAGCAAAGGGTGCTGGAGAGTCATTGTGGTGATTCAACGCACAAAGAGTGCATGACAACCGACAATATGTCCAATGAAGCGGAGAGTTGTTGTACCAGAGTTTATAGGAGGAAAAGTGCCTATGTTTCTCTGTAGAGGACCAAATTGTGATCTGTAAAAAGCTCCAGATGGGCGTTTTTGGAGGGCAACCTGGTCTGTAGGTCGCTGTGGGCAGCTATAGACTCATGCTGAAGCAGCAACCATCTCTTCCTATGGAGGTTTATGACGGCTAGGGTTTCAGAGCATAAAACCCTAGATCTTTCTCCACACAGGATGTTTTTCTGATCTGTAAAAGTGGTGTTCGCACTGTTAGAAAAACGACTTGATCATGAGACTACAACTTGGGGATTGGAAGTTGTATGATCTACTTCGTCAAAATGAGTGGATAGTATACAATAGAGCTAAGCAAGCATTAAAATGACTATGGTTGATCATACCATATCAACATTTCTTCACTGTTCAAACCAGAAACTCACATGATGTATCAGCAAGCTCTTTGCAAAGAGTGCTTAGTAGATAGACTTACCCAAACTTGCCAAAAACTTCTTATAGTTTGATTTGCCCTCTTAAGGCGAGCTGCTCCATATGTGCTCCACCTGCTTACATATTGCAATAAACTTGCTCTGAAGGAATTCTGTGTGGACCCCCACAATGACCCTCCCAAATCTGGTCGAAAACCGTCTTCGATAGCTGTACGCTTACCCAACGGTTTGTAGGCCACACCTTCATCAACTAATCCAACAGAAGGGCTATGTTTCTCAGCCTCACTGTTTATTCCAACATTCTCCAATATTTGCGAACTTTGCCTGGCACTGCTTCCAATCCAATAAAGCCGTAAGCTTGCAGTCAATCTGTTCCACCATTTCCGACCCACTTCGGGCATCTGAAAACTTTCAAAAACCAGCTTGCCTCTTGCAGACAGGCCATGCACTTGAAACTGGCCTGACTTATCTTGCAGCCATGACCTGCTGCTTTGTGTCTTGTCTGATATTCTATTCCAACTATTAGTTATCTGCAAGTACAACAGCGCAACATTCCAACATTGTAAACATCATCCTGTTGGACAATTAAAGAATGGTCCTAACATTTGCTTGGGTGATACATGCGCCAATTCTGCCTTCTCCTACATAAAGTACTACCTAATGTACGTAAGCATCATTAATTTGCAGCAGTACACATTAAAGAACAATGTGCTGCCAACATCAGCTACGAAAGCAACTCCAGCACAAAAATCAATTCCCATTAAAATTTCAAAGCAGGACAAGTATACTATTTAACGGCAGGAGAAGCTGAAAAGTAAGACAAAAAAAAATGTGTAACTATTCAAGAAATAGCTGCTTAAATAATACTGAGCAGACTCCATACTGACCTTGATTCGAATCAGTTGGGCTTCAGCAATACCAGGCCCAGAGAACTCTTTCGCACAACCAGGCTTTAAAACATTTGCAGAGGACGTTTGCTTAGTATGCTTTCTTTTATCATTTAATCATAAAAAATACAATGGCAGATACAAAGGCATAAAGGTGTACACCATTTGTTTTGATCCGTCCTTTTTTTAAACCAAACTAACATATTCGACCAGAATGGTCGGATAAACTTGCCCTCAGAACAGCCCCATGTCGGAAAGCTTGATTTTCTTATCAATGATAACCTTGCACCATTCAAAGCAGTAAAAGCTTCACTGTCTCATACATGCAAAAACGGGAATAGCACAGAAAAAATACTTTGGATCAAAGGAAACTGTATGTGGAAAAACAATAAGCCATTGGTTGTGAAATCTGCCAATTGTCAATCTACAAGACATTCCAAAACAGATCTGCTACAGCATATGCCCAGCCCCAGAATGTTGAGAGCGGGCCTCTACAGTTGAAACTCATCTAGATTTCAGGATGAGCCTATCTGAGCAAAAAAAAATTGGCCAAACAGAGCGGGCATTCATCCAAACAAGACAACACTTCGCTTTGCTTCCAATTTTCTTCCGACTACACGTCCATCAACCAGCTGACTGTGAAGTAATTTGAAGCTCTGGCACTAAAGCAAGGGCCTGGTGTGTACATCAGACTTATTTGAAATTTTTGAACGGCCGTACTATATGAAACCCTAAAACTTCATTGAACAAAAAAAAGCATAATGGTAAGCTCTTCAAACAGGGGCCTCAAAACACTTCCTTGATATAGGTTCTACGCGGTCAAATATTAAAACCAGCAACGTACTGAATAGGACTGAAAATGATGTACACAAATCTGCATTCACATACATAGTCGGCCAACGAATTGTGCACAAATTTTTGAACTATAAAAAACTAGTGAAGCAAGCCAGTCAAGTGCGTTGCTTCCTAAAGAAAAAGAGCAAAACATGAGCTTCGCAATTGAATCTCGTGAAGAGGTTGACATCTGAATTGATTTCGGAAAGAAATGACAGATATAAAATATTAACAATGTACGAGATAAGTAGAGAAGGAGTATGTACCTGTCCTACAAAGTTCACATGCATGATGACAAGTAACGTCAACAGCACCAAGGCATTGAATAAGCATATATACTCCAAAGCAATTCTGAATCTCGGCGTAAGCAGCCTTGCCAGCACTCCCGACAACCGTGCGTGGACTCTCAAAAACGTCTGCTCGGGATCCATCTCTCTGCCTCCGATCATTCAAGTGCGTGAAGCTCTAGAAGGGGCAGCGTCCATCTGCGAAATCCACAGGAATTGGTGCACAAGCATCTTCCCAAATTTGTCCATCACATCATGAGATCAGCCACTCAACCACATTATTTCTTGAATGAAAATGCTCCCTGTTTCTGTATCTGTGCCTCTGTCTGCCTCTCAGACATAATCCGATCGCCTCGCACACTATCCCAATCCCTTCTTCCTCGCCATGCCTGCTCGCCAACCCCTGGATGGCCCGCTCTCTCTCTCTCTCTCTCTCTCTCTCTCTCTCTCTCTCGCGCCTCTGTGTTGGAGGGAGCAGGGGAGGAGGAGCGGAAAGGGCAAATACGTTGAAACGCGTGAATTTAAAGGAAATGGCAAACGGTCGATATCACCCGTCCGTCGTCTTCTTCAAATCCAACCTAGGAAGGCTGACGGCCGCCAGGGCCAGTCGCCGCCTTTCAGTCGACGGTCCAACTTCTCACGCTACCCTCCATCTGCAGCGCTTTCCGCCACCGTGACGTCCCTGGCCCTTCACCAGAAATTGTCGTGCTCCCCTATGGGCCCATCACTCATGCCTGACTTGTCCAAAGCTTCGGTGGAAATTGTGTGGGTAGGCACACTTCTAGGCTATAAAGTTTTTTCCTCCATAAATGCCCCCCCACCCCTTTATGTTGTGTGCAGTTGTAGACCTTTTTTAACCACCTTTCCGTGGGAGGAGGCTCCCCATGACACTGTTCACACAAGCACAATAATAGGGCACAGTAATAGGCTTATGTCATGCATACATAACTACAGATTCAAAACGTTCTAGAAGCCTTGCGCCCTCTGGCTCATAAATTATAATTGGGTTGTTCTTAATCAGCCTGGCGACGAATACCGTACGTGGCATTTGTAGATCTAAGGTGAAGATTTAAAACATTTTAAAAGCCTTGTTATGGCTAAGAATTAGGTTGTTCCTAATCAACCCACTGCCACGTGTCTGCTAGCAGTCCTCACAAATACCACGGCTCTATAATGCCAAGTGCTAAGTTTTTTTATTTATATTTTAGGGGAACCTCTATAGGTAAAAAATTTATGTGAATTTAGAACCAAAAAAATTTGTGTGTTTTTCTTATCACAATTCTCAAGTGGACAGTCTCGATCAAAAGTTGACATCAAACTTTCATGAAATGTATTCATGTGGATAGACACTAAAGAGCCGGCTACCACATGGCACATGCACATTCATGATTTTCAAGTGGACAACCAATAAAAGTTGGCACATAGCATATGAAAAGTTTGATGAAGTATGTTGCACATGGACAGCCAATGAATGTGCATGTGCCATGTGGCAACCTAGCCCATCATTGGCTATCCACATGCACATTTTATCGAAAAAATTTCACAAAATGCGATAATCAAAATAAATAAAACTTTAGTGGGGAGGAGGCCCTGCCCGAGGGCCTTTTGTGTTGGGAGGGCGGGAGCCCGAGGGCAGGGCCCGAACTTCACGGAAGGCCCAAGGGCTACGGCCTTCCCCTATGTAATGCTCAGTGCGAAGGGTGGAGATTCCTGTAGCATGGATCAAATTTGTTTTTTGAACAAAATTTGCATGTGGACAGTCAATGATAGGTGATGGTGTGGAGTGCCACACATGAAACATGCCCATTTTGGTGCATGTGTTATGTGGCATTCAATCATCCACATGCATATTATGGTTGTCCACATGCATATTATGGCCATATGTGCTTGTGCTATGTGTCAATTTCTCATTGGTTATCCACATGAGAGTTGTAATGGAGAGTTCAAATTCCTAAATGACATGAAATTTCTTTTAGAGGTGTTTCCAAAAGTGCAAAAAATGAGCATTTGGCAATTAGATGGGAGAGCATTGTTAGGTGCTTACCAAGCGGAATGGTACTCAAAAGCTTTACAAAGCATCCATCACCCCAAGATTAAGGGAATGTAGTGGGAGTCACATATATGGTTGCTCGATACATAAAGAGAGAAACTTTAAAGTATTACAAGTTTATACAAGTTCAGTGAATAAGATCCCATCAAAAAAAAAAAAATCAAATCCCATAAGTAAATTATGTTACAAATTTTAAACTTGAATTTAACCACGGCAAGCCTTGTCATGCACCTTGAAAAATAAAGGACATAAATTAAAAAAAGTATTGCAATTAAACATGATTTTATATGATATGCATCCTTAACTCAAACTTGGTGAAACATTAGCTTTGAGAGAATTATCACAATTTTATTGTCATTTTTCCTATTAATGAAGTTATGCACATGCCTACTCTAGCTTCGATGCATCGTGCCTAGTGCAACTAAAATTTACTAGTTGCTATTGTCGATCTATCCAACTTATGATGTTTTGACATCAACAATGCGCAAGTGTGATGGCCTCATATGGAAGCTCAACATTGACAAGTGCAAAGTTTGGTTCGTGCAAGAGGACTATGAGTTGCATATCCACATGCCCACCCCCACTCACATAATTACATGGAAGCTCAAAGCATGGAATTTTGGAGGTTGAGACATGTGACATCTCACTATATAGTTGCTTTTTCCCTTGTAAAGCTCGTAGACTCATGCTTAAATCTACTTTGCACGTTGTGATTTGGAGGCTGAGCCATGGCAACCAAACATTTGCTTAAAAAGTGGTTGTGGTGGCCATTGAAGGCCTTGAATTACTACGAAGTGGTGCACAACCATTCAACAAGGAGTAATTCATGTGGTGGTTGTGGTGTACATGAAAGCATTGGAACTATGGTGAGGCAATTAGTTTGAGGCAACCAAACGAGTCTCACTTATGCTTCTTTATGGGCATAATCTTTCTTCTCATTTGTTTTACGACCCTTTTATGAGCACAATGTTCTTATGAAAATCTTTTTATAGACTTATGATTTCATAACATGTCAAAAAAATAAGTGATGTCACTTTCAAAGTTCTTAACTGCGATTCAACATTTTGTCAGCAATGTTATCTTCACGGGTTTCACCTTGAACTAGGACATAACGTAGTTTCTTGAGGAATTGCAACATTTGCAGCATTACATGCTCTTTGAGAAAGTGAAGGAATTTTCTGAATAAATCCTTTACACTTGAGTTAAGCATCGTTAGGTTGCATACATGGCTTGCCCTACGCAACCATGCCTTGATTGAGATAATCAAGATAGTGATCCTGGTACAAAGCCATGAACACGAAATATAATCATGTGGCCATGCAATTGGTGGTTGTGCGATAGGGCATGTCTGTTTGTGGGTAAAGTTGTTGTGAGACCATACATTATAATTGCCAAGTTGGCTGATTATTTACTAGGTTCATGTTATTTGTTAAATTTTCTTAATGTATATGGCCATACATCAATAAGGTAATAAGAACATGCCTTAATTGAAAGTTTGATGACAAGAACGACAATTCATAGAGGACTCAAAATAGTAAGTTCATTGTTTCCCTGGTCCTCAAAAGTAGTTTGTCCTTGTTCTAGCTATCATACATTGTACATTTTAATGGCCTAATGCTCGATGGTTTGCATAGCCCATACTATTAAATAGTTCATGGCTATATGTCATGCTCCATAGAAAGCTCTTCTTCTAGAATGATATAGAAATCTGAATCTTTTTTGTGTGGAATTCAACACATCCACATCCTTTTCTAGGTGGTGAGGAGATTGCCTCTTTATTTTTCTTGTGCGTTGGCACATTGAGGTATCTTGCTAGGGTTGCAATAGACAAAAAAGTATCTATCTGTACAATATTGAGACAAAAAAGTATCTATCTGTACAATATTGAGAACACAGACGTTTGTTAAAATATAAATCCTCAATTATGAGAATTTTTTTTATTGTGTACCTTGGGTAGAATAAACTTAAACAATATAGGCAATTTAAGAATGGCATGGTCTTTGGTGGCCTTTAATTATGTCATGCATTAGAAATATTATGTGGTTCATTGCTAGTTCACAGTTGGCGATGAGAAATGTGCATTGAGTCCCAAAATTAGAAGAGTGTTCAGATTCATAAAGTATTTATATTTCAAAATGGTGTTAGATATAGACTAGAACTAGTGTTTAACTTTAATAATCAATATTATGGGTGCTAGATGTTTGATATTTATATCAAATTTAGGAATTTTATCAAAGGTAGCATCCTTGAGTTTGAGTATGTTAAGATACATGCTACTAACAATACAGTAGCTGGCATACATTGTTTGAACTCAAGATCATTAATGATATTGTGTTTACATTATCAATGGCATAAGTAAATTATTGATGTAACACAATATCATATTGAGTTATGGTTTCTAGCATTTAAGGATATATGTTTGTCATACTCTTAAACAATTGCCGACATATTTACCTATAAAATTGATTTGATGTGATTCGTTCTTATCTTCTTCACACCCTTATAGGCATATGTTTTACCAAGTTGTGATCGTCCATTATAATATAGGCCCAAAGCTCATAGTAGTGAATCCAAGATAGATAACAAGGGAAAATACTTGGAATAAAAATCGATTCTTCCAATGAAGAAAGATAGTAATACTTTTATATTATGTGGCACTACACATGTTGACTTATTGATCTATAACTAGTCATAGGACACCCAAAGAGTATATGACTTAAGTTGGCCATAAGTTAACTCATAATTTATCTAATAAAAGCAAATTCAACAGACCAATCTAGTACACCTGGAAAGCAGTTGATTTGTTTGATCTTAGATGGGATTGTGGAGTGGATCTCCAATGAATGAGTAATTGACTAATTTATAGAGATCGAGACTCTATTATTGTATTGACCATTCGACTATAGCATTATCCAATCAAGTTTATAGACTGCCAAAAGAGAATATAGCAATGAAAGTATATTCTAGCTACCCTAACATCTATATGCCTATGACTTTTTGCAAAAAATATCAAGAAATTGGAAACTAATACTAGTTAGAAGCATTGTTAGAACTATGGAAAATCAAACTAAGATACTCATTTAAATACCTAATACTTCTGATATAAGAAAGTAATCAAGGAAACTAGACTAAATGATCATACAAGTGATATTTGGCATGTTTTATATATTGGTATACGGATTGGTACGCACTTGAAAATTGCTTAGATGAGTACATTTTTATTATTAAAGCATCGATAGGAAGTATCGTTTATTAATATGCACATCTAATGCATGTTAGATGTGTAATGAGAGACATGGATATGGAGAGGTTTTGAAAGTTGTTATTCCTCAATCACACATACAAGCACAAATGCACATCAACAAGACTTCTACGTGTTAAGTGTGAGTGTGGAATACCGAGATCTTATGCAACTCAAATTATCACAATGAACATGAATTGTATCTATTTGAATCTCTTAACACTCTACAAGTAATATGTGTAAGTGAGTACACTCACATGTTGCATTTGGCATTTTCTTATACTCAGCTTTAGTTAGATAATGCAACCGTAGGTTGCCTCTTGCTAGTCTATAAAATTGCAGCAAAACCAAGAGTAAAAATATAACCATATCAATTTATACTTTTCTATATCAATTTCCCAATCAACATCACAAAACTCCAGAGGAATGAAATTTGAAATTTAACATACTCAAATCCATAATTAACGTGCCTTTAAGCTATCTTATGAATCTTTTTGTTGCATGCCAATATGATTCTATAGGATGTGCCATAAACTAATGTATAATACCAACAACATATGAAATGTCTGGACTAGTAATATGAGACTCCACACAAGTTGTCTAAACAAAGTCTCATTTATTTTTTCCTCTATATTTATTGAGTAAAGTTTCAAGTTTCATTCTATAGGAGTGACAACAGCTTTGTAATCAAGCATATTAAATATATGAAGTAGCTCATACATATATTTGCTTTAATGTACTATCGCCTTGTATCCACATCTCCATTCTCAAACAAAATGAAGCTACCCTAAATTCTTTATCTTAAATTATCTTGACAAACTTCTCTTGATTTTATCAATTAGGAGGCTATCACTACTAGTGATAATGAGATCATCAACGTAAAGAGTGAGCATGAGTATCACATCATCAAAAAAGAACTATAATGTGGGATCCATCGCACCTTGGATGAACCCTTGCTTCAATAGATATTCATTGATCTTGGAGTACCATGCACAAGGAGCTTGTTTAAGACCATACAAGGTTTTCCTTAGGTTGCATATGTGCATTGCCTTGTCTTTCATTTCAAACCTCTTGGTTCACCTCTTTGTCAATCTATTCATTCAAGAACACTAATTTCACATCCATTTGTTTGAGGTTCCAACCATACTGTGTGGCAAGAGCAATAATGGACCTAATAGTGTCCATCTTATCTCCAGGAGCAAATCTCTCCTCAAATTTGATGTCTTATTTGTGCATGTAGCCCTTTGTTATCAATCTTGTTTTACACTTGTTCCATAATCCAGCAACTTCTTTTAGACTTGTTCCTTACACTTGTTCCATAATCCATCAACTTTGTGTTTCACCTTGTATGCCCACTTTGTATCATGTGTCGTCTTGCCTTTAGAGAGCTCCACTAAATCCCAAGTGCTATTCTTGATGATTGACATGTAATCTTCATCCATAATATTCCTCCATTCTTGTTCTTGAACTATCTCTTCATAAGAACTAGGTTCTTGCACATAAAAAAATGAAACAATCATGGCAAAGTTCACACTAGGAGGTTGTCTGCTTTCCCACTTGCCCGTCTTCTTTCCCAAAAGTTATAAGAAACCATTTAGGTTTCTTTGGCTTCTCTTGAGTTAGAGTCCTTTGAGATCAACCTCTTGATCGTCAACTTGACCATCAAAGTCATTGAACAAACTTTGTTTTCCAGATCCATTATTTGATTTTACAGCATGATAACATCCATCCACTTGCATAGCATCATATACATAAGACGATTCACCAAAAGATGTTTCATTCTTCATGAGAGCTTGATACTCAAGATCCATTGATTGGATCCACTCCTCTTTGTTCCTTGCTTCATCTACACATGTAGGCTCATCAAAAGAGGTTTTCTTAAAGATGGATCCTCCTTGGTCCTATCATCAAGAGTAATGTTGACATAGCATGTGCATGCAAAAGTTTTGAGAAAGTTGACACTCAGCCTCCTCTTGACTAGCATTTCAAAAGGTGTCCTTCCATAAAAAATAGCACTCGGCCACCTATTGCCTAAAAAATTGGCACACAACAAAGCTTGATCCCAAAATTGTTTATCAAGGCTAGCACTTAACCTCATGGCTTTGGCACTCTCACAAAGAGTCATATTCTTCCTCTCAGCCACTCCATTTTGTTGTGGGGTCCTTGGTGTTGTATACTCCCTCTTGATCCCATGCTCTTCACAAAAGGCCTTGAACTTGGTAGATATGTACTCTCCACCATTGTCACTCCTCAAGCACTTGATCCTTGTGGAAAATTGGTTCTTCTTGCATTCTTGAACTTGACAAAAACATCAAACACTCCACCTTTGCTCTTTAGTAGATAGATCCAACAAAATTTACTAAAATCATCAATGAAAGTTACATACATCTTAGCTCCACTATTGCTAATTGTAGTAATTTCATGAATATCTAGATGTACAACCTGAAAAGGCTTTGTAGATCTAGTATAAGGTAGTCTATGTGACTTTGACAAAGCACAAGACTACAAACATGATTGATGCTACTTAAGAAACTTGGAAGACCAACCACGACCTTCTTTCTTGCCATTACCTCCAATAGCCTGAAATTGAGGTGTCCCATCCTCTTATGCCAAACCTCTTGAATAGATATTTGCTCTCTTGCAACACATCCAACTTGGTTAGCAATAACACAAGCATCTAGTTTGAATAGCTTCCCAATCCACCATGGATCTAGATCTCCATCATTAGCAAGCATACATGAAGACATCACAAAAGCATCATCATTTGTATCTTGAAACATCCAAACCATCCTCATCAAGAGTAAGATTACCTTGCTTGTTTCCTTGATCTCTCTTCTTCTTGTGGCACTCACTTGCAAAGTGTCCTTTGATGCCACAATAGAAGCATTTGAGCTTTGATCTATCTTTATTTTTGCCACTTGAAGAAGCCTCCCCTTTGATCTTGCCCTTAGACCACTTGCCTTTGTTTTTGCCCTTGAATTTGCCCTTGATGAACATAGCCTCCTCTCCAACTTGAGTCGATGTAGATCCACTCCTTGCTTGAAGCCTATAGTCTTCATTGATCAAGATCTCTTGAAGATCCATCAAACTTGGCAAAGTTCTTTGAATAGCAAGACTTTGAACAATGTTAGCATGAGAATACAACAAACCATTAAGAGTCCTTGAACAAGCTCTCCTTCCTTAATGCTCTCATCAATGCAAGCCAACTCATCATTCAATGCTTTCACTCTCAAAACAAAAGTGTTTGGACTTTCTTCACTCTTTTGCAAACAAGAAAAGATTTGCCTTCTTAGAGTCAATACTCTAGAAGTAGACTTGGACTCAAGTAGCCTCACAAACTTGACAGGAGACACGCTAGAAGTCACGCGTCATGCAAGTAGCCTTCACAAACTTGATATGAGACATGCTAGAAGTCTATTTTGATGATCTAGGAGTCCACTCCGAAGCGTCTAGACATTTAGCAGTTCTTGAAAAAATATACATTTAGTGCCAAAGGTATGGTATCTCCCTAAATCTTGAGAAATGCCAGATCTGGGTTACTCATGGTGTCATTCTAGAACACATCATATCATAGAATGGAATTGCTACTGATTCAGAAAAGGTTCGAGTTATTGTAGAGATGCCAGTACCTAAAACTGTGCTAGAGGTCCTAATCTTTATGGGCTACGCAAATTTCTATCGTTGTCACATACGTGACTTTGCGAGTAAGGCACGTTGGATGTACTGGTTAATTTTAGATCCAAAATGGGTAGAAGAGCATGGCCATGCATTTAAGAAACTCAAACATGCTCTAGACAGTGCCCCTATTTTGAGAGCACCTGATTATTCCAAGGAATTCCATGTGCACATGAATGCTTCCAAATATGCCATTGGCGTTGTCTTGACGCAACCTGGTGAGGATTCCAAGGATTATCAGTCATATCCGATCTACATAGACTGCTAAGAATGCTTGGGACATCCTAGCAACACTCTATGACATCCGAGATGTCACTTCTAAATTCCATCTAAGGAAGAAATTCTTCACCTGGAGGATGTCTGATGTAGACACTATTTTCATCCATTTCAACACATTCAAAAACCTTATAGAGCAGATGACTACAATAGGATCGAATATTGAAGATTCAGATGCAGTGATGACTCTTTTATCGAGTCTCCCTAATGCCTATGAAACATGGGTCATGGCTATTTCAATCCAAAAACAATTAACTTTATCTAAAGTCATCTCAATGTTGCTACAAGAGGAGATAAGAAGAAATACATCCTCCTTAGGTTCAGGATCAAATCCTCAGGCTCTATACACAAAGAAAAATCACTTTCTCAAAGAACTGATATTTCTGCAAAAAAGATGTTAAACTTTTTCACAAAAGGTTCGTAACAACTAGATGAACAGTCACTTTGGCCTTCTATTTTTAGTATTAATTTTCTCCGACCTGGTAGTAGATACTAATGGCTTTCTAGCTACCATAAGTTACATAAAATAATTAAGTACCCCAAATAACAAGTTAGGTACTTAATTCACATGTATTGCAATATATACCAGATGACCAGGCCACCAAAGAAGGTCCGACTACTTCAAGGCCCACGCCGTTGTTTCAGAAACCTATCACCATCAAGGACTAGATTCAAGCGTTTCTAAACAACATCCGCACGAGTCCTCGAGGGGTGGATGGGTCATTAAATTCAAGACGTCTAAGATAGAGGATGTCAAAGAATTAGACAAGCTACCAACATTGGGAGAGCAACCGCCATGAAGAACAACTGTATTTGGGAAAATTCTCGATTTTATTAGGAGTTATGTTGCCAGCCCTCGCCAATTGCGGGTAGATCCGTACTATTTGCCAATGCCAAGATGAAATAAATGAAAATATTTGGGGATTTTAGTGGAACAAGTCAGCATCCATACCCCAAATTGGCCCATAATCCACCAAGTTTACAATTGGAAAATTTCAGTGGATTTCAACAGAGCATTACAATTTTATGCGGCAGAGTATAGACATTCGTCAGATCCGACGATTAGGCAATCTACGCTTTTTGCAAACGATTTGACAATGTTGGCATACATAGTAACACGTTGGGATGATTTCCTACCTTAATTGGCTTTCGATCCAAATCTTCCAATGGCGTCCGACAATGTTCAAGATCAATTGCCACTTGCCAAGTTATACTATCGTGCTACGATGCTGGGTGGAATGTGGAAATCCAGATTTACGGCATGGACCACTTCAAAATGGATTGTTGGGACAAATAAGTGCTTCTTATCGCACAAGAAAGATTTCAACACGACGCACCTGACATTCATGGAGAAGGTGTAGTACCATCTAATCAAAGTACGACGTGAGGCCAATCAGAGCCTGAAGTGAATTAATTTCACAAGGTGTCGTGGGACCGCCACCAGTTTTGGTGGGTGATATTGTTGGAGGGTTTGCGAATATCGAGGCGCCCTAACACTAGTTAATAAGTGAGAGGGATTTGACACCCTGCGTGTGTAAGTCCAACCCATGATGATCACATAGTTATTTGATTAGTTACAAGTCAATAAAAGGATTTGAGAACTATCATGCGGGACTTTTAATGTCACAGGGCCTAAATGTCAAGTTAGTGAATAAAATAGGGGTTCCCACCAAATTTCATTTTCAAATTGGGTCCTCCAATTAATGAATGGGTTCTCACTCTTTTTTAAATTTGAATAGTTAGGCCAATAGGAATTGGGACTCCCATCTTCTCAATCCACTATATAAGTGGAAATTTCGAATCAATGTCCATATTCTATCTTCATTTCAATACAAGCAGATTGGCTCTCTTATGGAATGGATTTGTAAATCCTCTTTATCTCTTTTCCTCCATCTCTCATATTTATTTGTATTTTCTAATTGTTGGATCTGAAACTTATTGGAATTGTTATTTCTTATGCTTTTTGTGAGAGAAAAAGGAAGAGAGAGAGAAGCAAGTATCTATCTTATTGTAGATTGTAGTGTCAATTGGTTTGGGGTTAATGGATGATAGTCTTAATGGTGGATTGTCCATGCATGTTGGTTTTTTTTTATGCTATCACTCTCATGGGATATGTGATGACTAACTTCATGTCCTTGATGCTTGTGTGCTTGGATCTAGTGTTGAGGATAGGATAGGAAATAAAGCCACTACATCATGAAAGACCAATTTTTTGACCATAAGGAAAAAGCTCCAGAAAAATCCGACCCAAGAATCGAACAGTCAAAATTTGATCCAAGGTCAAAAAATCCAAAATCCAATCCTAAGGTTGAAAACCAAAAAATCGATACTAACTCTGACAGTGACTCAGAACCTCAACAGAACGAGCAACATCAGAGAGTCAAAATTCAACCTAGAAGATCAAATCGACCCAGACAGCCTCCATCCCGGTTTATGGACGATCCGACCTATTATTTTGTACAGGAATCAAACTTCTTCGGAATATGCCCGTCTTAAAATACTAGAAGGCATCCTCTTAGATTCTGTAGTGAATGGGAGTCGACTTAGTCATGGGCACTGCTTTCATCTTGAAATATACTGATCACATTCGTTGTTCTATGTGTCTGTTCTTTTGTCGTTTCTAGTTATTTTTGTCAAAATGGGCTCAAAAGGGGTTGGAGATGGTTCTCCATTATGTGGAAAAAGTGGTTTTATGTTGATTTTCTTCAACAATTTGAATCATATTGTATCCGCTAAAGCCATCTAAGAATGAGTAGGCCTCATCTCCTACTAGATTTTCTAAGATGGATTCTCCAAAAGGTAATGGAAAATGATCACGTTCTATGACAACATTAAGTTTCTTGAAGTCGACACAGATGCGAAGTTTTCCATTTTTCTTAGGAACGATTACAATTGGGGAGACCCACTCAGTATGTTCTATTTCATAGATGAATCATGCATCTAACAAGCGTTGTAATTCTTCTTTTATTTTGGCATTGTAGCTGAGATTACATCGGATAGTGATGGCTAGCAGTTGGCCTCGCTTCCGGTTTAAGGAGAATGCGATGCATAGCTACTTGGGGTGAGACTTCTTTCATGTCTTTATAGGACCAAGCAAAGACATGTCGATATTTGCGCAGAAGTTTCTCAAGCTTTTTGTATTGCTCTTGATTGAGGTGAGCCACGACTTGAATAATGTATTTGATACTTTTATTGGGCTCACTCAAGGAGAGAGTGATGGTTTGGGCAAGGCCTTCATAGGGTAAATTACCATTCGGTTCGCATTGAGCTTGTGGTAATTGGATAGTGACATCCTCGATGGTGTAGTCCTTAGAATATGTAGGCACATCATGTGCGGGTGAGTCAAGGGGGGCCTTGTCTTTCAACTATCTGGATGGTGATTTGGGAAGTTCTGGGATTGGCGTATGAGCTATTGCAATATCACGAACTTTCATAACAGTGGTAAGATCTCCAGGCGGTTGGATTTGAAGGGGTTTTCATGCATCGATGCACCAAAGTACGAGGGAGAATCTGACCCCGTTCAATTTCTCCAAGACTTTGATAATGCATGTTGTTTCTATGGAGATACCTTTAAAACCGAAAAACTTTGACTATTCTCGATGGTACTCTATGGAACTGCCAAAGAGTGGTATCTTAACCTTGAAGCTCCTGATCTTGCTTCTTGGACTACCCTCAAGGACGCTCTCATCAAGCGTTTCAAATCGTCTAAACTGACTCATAGCCCATTCATCCAAATCACCCATATTAAGATGCGTCACGAAGAGTCTATTAGAAGCTACATTGAGCATTTTAAACATCTCAAGATAGAATGTATTGACCAAAATATCACCAAACGAATGGCCATCAAATTGTTCATGGTTGGACTTCCAAAAAATGAGAACTTGCAAAGGTTCTTCAAAAAATGGTTGGCCATCAATGGTTGAGACAAAGATGAGGGATCTGATGATGACTTTAATAACCATGGGGAAAGCAACAAAAAAATGTCAACTTGGGCATTTTCTCTAGAAGAAGTGACCCAAGTGACATTTTTTTCGACCACTCAGGTATATCAGAATTCGCCGAGCTATAACAGACACTGACCTTTCATCCTATCACCTCAGCAATTTTTTACCTTGTTCAAATTTTTGAAAACACCCTACAATACTATCAAAATCTTTTGTTTTCCAACCAAATCTTGATTTTAGAAATCATCGGCTTCACTGAGGCTAGATCTATAAAAGATTAGTCCTCCAACAGCTTCGCGAATTCTACCTCAAAATTTCACCTGTTTTCTATCAAAAAATCATTTTTTTCACTATTCTCCTTATCTATCAGTAAAACTTCAGTATCAGAAATCGCCGACCATACCACGAAATCGCCCACAGTCTGAACGATTTCTTTGCACCCTCTGCGAATTCCATCCCTTGAAAAAAATTCCAAAAAATACAAAAAAATAGTATTTTCACAGTGTAAGGTCCCTATCAGAATTCATGGATACTGTAATCTGATTTTGTAGCCTATCCATGATTTCTACCCTTGTTTGTGAATTCTATTACCCAAAAAAGTTCAATTCTTGACCAAAATTCTCAGTTCTGCAAGAAAACTGTCTTTTTGATCTTTTTTGTCCAAGTACAATACTATACTGTTTTTTCATAGTATGGCCACGAGGTTGTGGCTTCTGAGGATGTGAGATGTGCGGATGAGAAATTGGTGGTACATCATGGAGGATTTCGTCGTGAATTTGAAAAATTGTTTCTTCCTCACAGAGGTCCCATGGATAAGCATGCGAGTTTGAGTTTTCCAGATGAACCAATGGTAACAGAACTGTCTCTATTACCAAAGGTGACTCAGCCTTTCCCACAATCGTGAACAACTCTTGCATTTGTGAGCCATGGGCGACCAAGTAGTAACTCATATAAATAGGCGTTACTAGGAATATCGAGTACAATGAGGTCTACGAAAAATTTCAGGCCTCCTAGTTTGATCAGTATTTGTGGGAGAAGTCCTATCGGTCGGAACACACTTTGATCAGCCATCCTTAGCTGACAAGTGGGTTTGGTGAGTTTGTCTCTCAAATTCAATTCTAACATGAGAGATGTGGAGATTATGTTGACACCTGAGCCACCATCTAACACAACTAACACTTCGCGGGATTGGCGATGAGTAGCTGGAATCTTGATATTGCCCCTTTCACTGAGCGGATTTGTTAGGTGTAATGGCATTTCAAGCAGCTCGTCAGGTTTGGTGGTTTTGGTGGATTGGAGTTGTTCTTTCCACTTACTGGCATGTTTTTAGAGAACGTGAAAAGGGAGAGTCATGTTAGCTTGTAATAGATCTCTCTAGAATTTAGTACCTTCAAAGGTTTTATTTTCAAAAGACATGTGAGGTACTTTATGAGAAGTGGAAGAGTGTTGGTCTACATTTTGAATGTGTTGTCGATATTGGTGATGTAGCCTAATTTCTTCAGATGGTTGAGGATAAACAATGGGCGTCGAACCTTTATTCGGAGGCACAGTATGTTGCTGGGTTATGCTGGCTTGATGTTGGATTTGTACATGAGTTAAGACCCATGCTGGCAGAGTTTCGACTGGCAAGGTTTCTACTTGCACCAAGCAAGCAGAAGTAGCTGGTTTAGATATGGAAGGACAGTCCTTCACATGGTGTTCAATGCCACAATTGTCACAAGCTGGGGGAAAGCGCAGTTTATCTGGGTTTATCTGGGCAGCGAATACTAGGATGTTTACTTGCACAGATAAAACACCCTCGTATTGTTGGCAGTTGAAGTGTTGCAAACATAGCTTGGTTAGGATTATAGGTGTGGGCATTGGGGTCAACCGTTGGAGTATTATGATCATACTGATAATATACAAGTTGCTCAGAGGAGTATGCTGGTTAAGCAATATCGTCCACATAATAAGTTGCTGGATCAATGAAGTGAACAGCCGGTTGTGGAGCGGATTGGTTAACGACAAACTGTTGGCGTGGTAGGTATTGGTTTGTTGTAGTTGGTTGTGGTTGGTACACCCCTAGTTGTGGCATGGGCTGTTGTGGAGGGTAGGGGTGGTACGCTCAATACATGGGTCTAGGTGCTGATGGAAAATGAGTTCTCATTTGAGGACATTCATTAGCAGTGTGATATGTGAACAGATCGGACACCAGACATTTTCTCTTGCTAGAAAAGATTTATTAGCAATATTTTTCATGGCGTTCTGAAAATCAGTAGTGAGTTTATCCATATGAGTTTGTTGAGCTTTCTGCCAAGTTTCCATTTGATGTAGAAGTTCGGAAGATTGGGTAGTATTTTCATACTTCAGATGATTAAGACGTTTGGGATTCATGGTTTCCTCCGGCTTGATAGGTTGCTCAGCAGCTCGGTTAGGACCTGAAGAGAAGTCTGGTGCTGGAGTGTGAAGAAAACAACAGGCAAGCATGCACAGAAGCACATTAGAAATGCGAAAAGGAAACAAGAAAGCTAGGTAGATAACTTATAAAGTAGCAACGACGCCAATGTTGGAAGTAATTCTACTCCATTAAGTGGCTAGGTCTAAAGAAGAGGTTAGTTCGTAGTATAGTGGTAGACCGGTCATTCGCCTTTTAAGATTTACAAAGCTTAAAACTGTGAAATAAAAACATAAACAGAAGGAGCACCAAGGCTTCCCAACTGGTGCTCGGAATAAAATAGTATGGCTAAGGCATTACCCAACTAGCCACTACTTGGAAATACTAAGACTTTGCTAAGGCGGTACCCAACTAGCAAAGGTGAACAAAAATGTCAAGTGGATGCAAAGTTCTTTTGAAAGTAGGTCCGAAAATGGGGGAAAAGAAGTCCCTCCTGGCTTGTTTTACCTTGTCTATGGTAGCAGTCAGGAGAGTGATATCGGTTTTGTGTGCGACATGAAGAGGAGAATGGGAGGAGCGCACATAAGCGATATGTACAGCTTTATATCGCTTTGTGCTGACTGTGTAGTGTATAATAGAGGGGATGAACAGTGGTCACATAAAAGTGATGTCAGGAAAAAAAAAAGTGAAAATGGCCCTATTGTGTCGTCAATGTAGCATAGGGTCCGAACACTGGAATGTCAGGCTCGCCTTCACCTGCATAGCACTGAGAGAGAGAGAGAGAGAGAGAGAGAGAGAGAGAGAGAGAGAGAGAGAGAGAGAGAGAGAGAGAGAGAGAGAGAGAGAGAGAGAGAGAGAGAGAGAGAGAGAGAGAGAGAAACCAAAGAGTTTTCTCCTTAGATTGAGAATGTCAAATGAGTACAAATGGTGCCCTTTTATTCTTGAGGAGGCCCTTGTCCCATTCATCCTATTGACTACTTGAAGTGGCATGGATTGCAATCATAGCCTTTCAAAGAAACACAAAAGATCTAATGGTGTACAAAGAAACACACCCCACTTACCACCATTTGACTTTGACCTCACCTTGTGCCCAGTGTACTATGGCAGGGCCCACTTATTTGCTTATGTATAGGAAATACCCACAACAGGCCCCAGAAAATCTATTTTTGTACCCAGCTCATCACTCGCACGTGTGGGTCAACGATCCTTACACGTGTGAAAATTCAAACTAGTCATAACCCGCCAACACGTGTCCAGTACAGATCTAATGGTCAACATGTGTCCTTTGCACATGTGAATGTATGACCAACTGTGAGATGACACGTGTTCCAATCAATGGATGACAACTATCTCCAGCACGTGCGAGCCCGGTCCACCAATGAGAAAGTACCCCATTGTAAGTTGACCCGTTGACTTGCACGTGTGAAGGAAAATTATATAGGGCACAAAACCTGATCTTCTTTTTCATTTTTTTCTTCGATTTTTGCAAATATTGCTTCTGTGCACACAAGGTGCAGTTGGTCTATGGAATGGAATGAAGATCGCGCATAGAAGCGATATTTGCAAAGATCGAGAAAAATAGTTTTGAGCATCCTACACAAGAAACTGAAGATCAAGACTAAGTTTGAAGTAATTGAATACCTTTTGAGCCTTCTGAGTATCAATAGTATTTTCTTTTGAAGCATTTCACACGTGCCAAAAGTAGGATTCAAACTTGTCAAAGTGCCTCAATCCAATTTGAGTGTCTGATCTAGAAAATCTTGTTTTGTGGAATATTTGAGATCCATCTCAAATACAGTTGCAAGTTAATCACATAGGAAGGTAGCACATCCTTGAAAATACCTATAGTGAAAGAGAGCAGCAACATTAAGTCTGATTGGAACAAGCTCAAACATATTGTTGTCCAATAACTAAGAAGTCTTCATATAATGGCACCTTTGGGAGGATATCTCCTAGAAGCAAATGAAAGACTAAATATTTCTAATTACTCAATTTGGAAGTTTAGAATGGAGTCTATTTTACTACTCCAGGATGTTATGGACATTGTGCTTGGTATTGAAGAGGAGCCTCAAGCACAGCTTGAATACCAAAGTACAGGAAGAGAGCTAGAATGGCTCTACATTTCATTAAGATGAATGTATCTAATGAAATTCTAAGAGAGATAGGATCTTGCACCACAGCTAAAGATGCTTGAGATGCACTTAAGTCCATCTATGAAGCAAAGAATACTTCTAGAATACTCACTCTTAGGATTCATATTTTCCAAAGTTTTCAAAGAAGTGAGGAGAGTGCATCAAACTATGTTCTGAGAGTAAAAGATCTTCATAGGGAGCTTTCTTGTGTTGGTGTTACAATTAACCAAGATGAGCTAGTACAAATCGTTCTAAATGGCTTGAAAGATGACTATGATAATCTTGTTCAATCCTTTGCCATTAAGGAGGAGTTGCCTAATTTAGAAACTCTTCAAGGAATTCTCATTTCTGAAGAAGCTAGGCAAAGTTATAAACTTTCTAGGATGAACAAACTCAAGCATGTTGGAAGTGACAAAGCCCTCTTTGTCAAGGACAAGCATAAAGGAAAGAGCAAGAACCAGTTTTCTCAAGCATCCAACAAAGACAAAGCCAAAGATCGAGACAAAGATGGTGAAGAGGATGATTCATCTCATCCTTCTACTTCAAAGACCAAGAAAAAGAAAGTCAAGTGTTTCTTCTGTGGCAAGAAGGGGCACTATGTCTCTAATTGCTTCAAGAAGAAAAACCAACTCAAGCAAGCAAATCTCTCCAAAGAGATTGAAGAAGATTTTGTTGCAAGTGATGGAGAAGGATCACTCATGGTGTCAAGTTTTTCTTCATCACCTTTCAAGAAAGATGGAGCTTGGTACATAGATAGTGGAGCTTCTTCACATACGTGTTGTTCAAAGGAGTCTTTTGACTCAATGGTACCTTACAAAGGACTTAAGAGATCTATTTATACCGCAAATGATCATGAATGCTCTATTGAAGGAATTGGCAACATTCCATTGAAACTTGCTTCTTCTAAAGTTCCTGCACTTTCCAATGTTCTTTTTATTCCTAAACTTACAAAGAACTTGATTAGTGTTGGAAAGTTGCTTGATAGTGGTTGTGATGTAAAGTTCAATTCCAATACTTGCTTTATCAAGAAAAATGATGAGGTCCTAGCTAATGGATCTAGATATGGTGGAAATTTCAATTTGAATTCTAATGAGAATGCAAACTTTTGTGAAGTTGCTCTTTTATCTAAGGAGAAGTTGTGGCATCCTAACTTTAAGTCTATGTCTTCTATGGTCAAGAAAGAGAAGGTTGTTGGCCATCCAAAATCACTTTCCAAAGATTTCAAGCCTTGTGAGGCTTGTGCTATTGCAAAATTACATAGAAAGTTGTTGCAACTCCCTAGGATCATCGACTGCCTTGAAGGGTTTTGCACACCCCATACCAGTGACGACGCACCGTAACCCAACCGTAGGGTCACAACTGACCCACCCCCATGCCCTAGAGCAATCGACACAATCATGTTCGGTCAAGCCTCCTACGATAACTAGCGTCCCATACCACCAGTCATCGCACTCCGCTTTCCCTAGAACACATCTCGTGGCTTGGAGATACATCCTGGCTAATGCACGTGCTCTCCATCCACCAACTCCTGGGTAGACTGAGTGAATGGAAAGAGGGAGACCCCACCACTATATAGGTATAGCACAGTGGGTCCCATCAAGCACGGTCCTGCTGACGACACGTGACCACCTAGGATGGTGACGCGTGGCACCTAGAAATGCAGATAACTCCAGTCATGCGTCATGCCTCTTGCGAGGCCATCACTGAAGGGCGTATCATTATGGTACATAACATTCCCCCTCCATAAAAACTTCCTTCTATGGAAAAAAAACCAGGGAATCTAAGTCTTAAATCATCCTCCTTCTCCCAGGTGTCCTCATCATCTGACATACCTTTCCAACGAATCAGATGTTCAGAAATCAAATGATTTCTCAGTTGATGTCGTCGAGTATTTTATGATTCTTTCTTGTTCATGGGGTACAAAAGCAGTCAAATCTTCCAATAGAACTAGATCATCTGTAGGAATCAGGTCATCTTTCCCACCAAGTCGTTCCTTTGAACGACTAACATCGACTGGTTGACATGTTCGGTTTGACCATTGATTTCTGGGTGATCCGTAGATGATAGACTTAAAGTAGTTTCCAGACTTTCAAAGACCGCCTGTCAGAACTTGGCAGTGAACTTATAATCACGATCACTAGCAATATCGTTCGGCAATCCATACAACCTGAACAAGTTTTCAATGAAAAGTTGAGCCAGTTCAGAAGCTTTGACAATAGTTTTTGTTGGAATAAACTGTGCCATTTTGGTTAGCCTGTCAACTACTACCCAAATAGCATCATGACCCTTCCCTGACTTAGGAAGTCCGACCACAAAATCCATGGAAATACTTTCCCATTTCTTGCTAGGAATTTCCAATGGATGCAACAGACCAGCTGCTTTGAGTCTTTCCCCTTTATTTACTTGGCATTGTTCACACTTTTAAACGTATGCCTTGACGTGACCTTTTATTTTTGGCCAATAAAATTCTCTCTTAACAAGGTCAAGCATCCTCTGTATACCAGGGTGTCCCGCACTAGGGCTATCGTGGCACTCGTGCAGGATTTGGGCCTTAATGTCCGCGATATCTGGCACATAGACTTTTTCTCTACGAAAAAGCAAACCATTCCGAATGGAATAATCAACAAGTATCTTCTCTTCGCGAGATTTCTTGGAATCTTGCTTTCCAAGATTGTCTCTAATTAAAGAGCTTCTTTCCAGGACATCTTGCCAAATATGACCGAAAAACTCATCGGTCCGACAAAGATCTCGCAGAGAAAGATATAACTCAGATTGGAACTCAGCAAAGCATAACTAATTAACTTTTCCAATCCGGCTCAAAGCATCAGTGACACAATTCGACGTACCTCGATGGTACTTAATGTCAAATTCGAACTCTTGAGTGAATTCTGACCAGCGGGCCTTACGACTCCTAAGGTCCGAGGCATCACAAATATACTTAAGAGATTCATGATCTGTCATAACCACAAATTTAGATCTGTACAAATAATGTCTCCAGATGTTTAACGCATGGATGACAGCAAAAAGTTCCTTCTCATAAGTAGAATATCTACTTTGAGCTCTGTCCAACTTCTTGCTCTCGAAAGCCACAGGTCTACCATCTTGGTAAAGGACTACACCTACCGCATAGTCACTAGTGTCTGTTTCCACTAAGAAAGATCCGCTAGGGTACACTATGTGTAAGATAGGGGCTGTAGACACCAAAATTTTCAAAGCTTCAAAGCTTTGATTAAGTTCATCAGTCCAAACACCATGAGGACTGATCTTCGAACGCCTTATGACCTTCTTCTTATTACCCTTTTTAGTTTTCCTTTTGGCTTTCTTCACTCCCTTAAGAAGATTCGTTAGAGGCAATGCAACTAAGGCATAGTCTTTAATGAGTTTCTGAAAAAATCCTGTGAAGCCTAGAAAAGATTTTACTTTCCTAATGGTTTTCAGGATAGGCCAGTCACGAACTTTCTGGACCTTATCGTAGTCGGTCTCAAGAACTCAATCGGAAACAATATGTCCCAAATACTTGAGTCGAGTTTGAAAGAACTCACATTTGGACTCCTTAGCATAAAGCTTTGCCTGACTTAGATTATCTAAGACTGTATGCAAATGCGCTTCGTGCTCTTCAAGAGTCTTACTGTAGATCAGTATGTCATCTAAAAATAGCACGAGAAACTTTCCCAGATATGGACGAAGAATATCGTTCATCATCTGCTGGAAGGTTGCCGGGGCATTAGTTAGACCAAAGGGTAAGACTAAAAATTTGTAATGGCCATACCTAGTACGAAAAGCAGTTTTGAAAACATCCCCCTCGTGAATTCTAATTTGATGATATCCTAACCTAAGGTCCAATTTGGTGAAATACTTAGCACCATTCAATCGGTCCATTAAGTCATCCATCTAAGACAAGGGATAGCGGTTCTTAATTGTCATTTTATTAAGCTTTTTGTAATCGACACAAAGACGAATACCACCGTCTTTCTTGCCGGTTAGCAACATGGCCGAATATGGCCTTTACGTAACAACTCCTTAAGTTGACTAGCAACTTCATATTCTTCCTTCGGGCTCATCTGGTAGGGAAAAAGCGATACATGAGAGCTGTTGGGAAGGAGATCTATGTGATGGTCTACACTCCGTGAGGGGGGAAGACCCTCAGGCAACTGCTTAGGGAATATATCGCTATACTCCTCCCTAAGTCTCTTAAAGATTTTATCCTTAGGCGAAGATTCTAAATTATCATCAGTAAAAGACAAAGCTTTAGGAAAAGTCGATACATTAACATTAACATTAACATTATGAGTACTAAAAGCATCTATGTAAGATTCATCTTTTAGGTAACATAAATGCGAAAAATACTCATAATTTAAAATACATTGATTTGCTTCATGAGCAGTTACAAAAGGTAGATCTGGCTCATCACCTTTAAGACAAACCCATGAGTCATTATGTAAGAAAGAAATACAATGAGATACATAATCTTTCTTTAAGGACTCATTCCTAGCAAAAAACCACTCTTTTCCTAGGATTACATCCACCTTATCTAGATTCATGACATGACAAGACAAACTATCTACATAGTCTTGAATCTTCAATACATAGGGGACAAAGTGGTCCCAGACCTGCTGCTCCCCACCAGCTGCCATCCTAACCACGTACTTGTGGTCACTTGGTGCGGTTGCCAGCTGCAGCTTCTACACCAACTTAGCATTAATACAATTATGCGTAGAACCGTCATCAAAAAGAATACTCACAGGTTGGCTGCCTACGAACCCACTCATACGAATGAGGTCGTGAGATCCAAACACTGCAGTATTAAAACCACAATTGATACAAACTGTTTCATCTTTAAAAGATACATCAATGCAAGAAATAGAAGAATTACATGGTGCCTTAAAGGAGCGGCCACCCTTCTTCCGTCTCTTCGGGCAGTCCTTAGAAAGGTGCCCCTTCTCCATGCAGGAGAAACACAGCCCGTCGCTTTTGGCCTTGTCGAAGTCTGCTCTCTCCAACCAAGGGCGTTTCTTTTTCTTCCCCGAAGGAGAAGCTTCGCCGACCATGCGCTCCTTGCCCTTTTTGAAAGAAGGACCGGCAGAGGATTTGTCTTTGGCTTCGGGCTTTGGTTGCTCTTTGCGGGTAACCGTGTGCGTATCGTCGAAAATCCGAGCGAAATGCACAACATTCTCTAGGGACTACGGCTGATTACGACGTACTTCCAACTGATATTCCTTGGGCAAGCCCAAGATGGAATGCAACTTAAGGAGTACTCCATCTATGCGGTTAAAAAACCGTGAAGCAGCCTCTTGGAAGTCTTGTAAGTAGACGTCCAAGGGCTTCGTCCCCATTTGCAATGTAGCAAATCGACGATAATATTTAAAATCGTCTAGGACAGGCATAAAGGTAGTCTTAAAGGCTACCTGGAAGTCATCCCATGTGGTTGGGATTGTAGCTCGGTCTTTAAGGTCTTGCCACCAAGAATACGCTTTACCGCGTAAAAACATGATGGCCGTAGAAATACGTGAGCTACTTGGTAGATCGTGCATGGAGAAATGTGACGTCCATCGATCTAACCAAGCTAACATCACATCTTGGTGTCTGTCCTTCTTCTCTCCGGTAAAAAATTCCGGAGTAAACATCGAGTTTAGGAGAGCTTGTCAAGATTGGGACATAGCCTGAATCTCGGCCTCCGCCCGTTCATGTTTTGAACGCATGTCCACAATTTGTTGTTGTAACAAGTTTATGGCACGCGTCATGTTCTCCATATCAGTCGCGACAGGATTTGGAGCTCTAGACTCATCCATAGGGGTGTCCATGGAGAAAGGAGTAATTAGCAAAAAACTAGAGGGAAAATGGAGAGCTACGATGTAAAAACCGCAAAAAGGGAAAAACTAGAGCACAGGGCCTCAAGAAATAACCAACTTGAAAACAAGCAGCTTGAGAGCAAAAAAAAAACTCTACAACAACTTGGGAGAATGAGGGAAAAAAAGTGAACGTACCTCCTTTACTCCCTCCCCAAAGCTCCTCTCCACCCTCATGCAAAAAGGACAGGTGGGGCCCAATAAAGGCCCCATTTGTCCCTTCTAGGCCATTCTAGAGATATGGTGCCACCCTAAGGTGCCACATGGTCCATGGACCCCAAGGGTTCCTTAAATACAATTTAGGCCCTTTCTCCCCTCTCAAACTCCTACGTACTACATGTCTCTCATCTTTCATCGAGATCTATAGGTACAGAGATGGAGAACGTATGGCCTTTCAAGGACATGCCATCACCAAGAACAATATTGGTTCTCTTTGCTTGGGATTACTCAAGTCTTGAGCTAAAAGTTTAAATTGATAACCTTAAACTGTGGAACTTACACTTAGCAATGTTTTTCAATGCCACCACAAGGTAGGACGGATGAAAGGTCCGTGGGGAGGCGCGTTACTCCCCAGCCTATCACTTCAGCAAAATACTTGCTCAAGGGGAGGTAATTATTACTCCCCCTCTCCCCTCCATAACTATGCGTTGACAGAGAAGAAAAAATCCGTGGTAAGTAACACGGGCTTGTAGGCGCAGGAGTTAGAGCCATAGATATAGGCTCTATCTGCGTGCCAAAGGATACAACTCCAAGAAGAGAGAATTTATCAGAAGATAATCAACGGCCTGCTAAAAGAAATAACGCTTTTCTCTGAGCCGGCTGCAAAGCAGCGCTGACCAAAGCAAAAGAGGAACGGAATTCACAGTTTAAAACTCTGCGAGCAAGAAATATCAATAGCTTAAAAGCACTCAAATCTGTACTACTGCGCGGATACAGCTGTGTCAAAACTGGTTTCGACAGCTAAAATCCGTGCAAGCTAAATTGAGTTCCCAAAAAAAAAATCTTTTCAGATAAATACACTGAAAAAAATTACAGCATACTGGCTAGCTGAGTGTTAAACTATTTACCAACAAAAAACTCTCACAAACTTTGCATTGAAGTTTTCTTACACAAAGGGAACGTGTGCACCTCAAAGTAAATCGACGGCTCTGATACCAACTTTTGTAACTCCCTAGGATCATCGACTGCCTTGAAGGTTCCGCACACCCATGACGATGCACCGTAACCGCCCAACTGTAGGGTCACAACCACACCACAACATTGCACCCAACCTTCAATTGCCTATGGCTTTTGATCCTTATGCTCACTTATAAAGACTTTTGATTGATATGGTAGTTGATTTTTCAATAAACTCTTAACCTGTTCATTTACGTGCTCTATTTGTTTATTTCTAGCTTTGACCCAAAGGGGTTGGCCTAGTTGGTTAGCTTGGCATCCAAAGGTTCTTTGGTCCCGAGTTCGAGCCTCCCTTGGAAACCAAGAAGCATTTCTAGCTTTGTCGTTTTCATGCATCTCAATTAGGACTACTAATTTGCTACAATATCAAATCCGTAGAAGGTATCTTTGGTGCACTCTACGATTCTCGTACTTGAATAGCATATGGCACATTATTAAATCCATTGCCAAATCTTATTCCCTATATAAAAAAAAATGCCAAAATTCCATTTAGCTCCGTTTGCCGATTCTTTTGATTTTTGTAACTACTTGTAGTTGTGATTCTTATGATACCAAAATAATATTACAAACAAAATTATTATAAATTTCAATAGAAATCCAAAATAATGTATTTAAAGGCTATGAAGATTACATGACAAAAACTAGGTACGACTTAAAATCTAATAAAACCATTAGTTACGTTTAAACTTGATTATGCAGTAAAAATTTAGATACAACTGAATAGTTATCAAGCCCATCGATATGCTAAAAACTTTTTCCAATAGATTCCATTGGTTCACCAACTTTCGATACCGGCATCAAATTTAAAGTGCTCATAATTTGAATACTTTGAATACCCCATGAGAAACTCAATAATAGTTCAAAAAATGTTAGTGACATGATACCATTGGAGAATTAGTTTAAAATTCTTCTAAAAAATACAGGTTTTAACGTGAGGTTAAACCAATGCTATACCAGTTGCAAATTTATAAGCACGCAATGAGTGCTTTATGTTTATGTATGGATTTCAGCCATCTTTGTTATGGTAAGCACTGTTGATAGTCGAAGTGATCTTTGGCATCAAAGGTTTGGTCATATTAGTGCTCAAAGCTTGCAAATCCTTAAAAGAGGTAATCTAGTTGTTGGATTGCCTGATATCTCTTCTGAAGGAAAAATTTGTGAGGGTTGCATATTGGGAAAACAACATAGAGAGAGATTTCCCAAAGATGCAGCAAGAAGAGCCAATGACATTCTTGATCTTGTTCATAGGGATCTGTGTGGACCAATACAAACTAGGTCCATTAGTGGTTGTTACTATTTCATCACATTCATTGATGACTATAGTAGACATATCTGGATTTATTTCAGAGTTCAAGGCTCTAGTTGAAAAACAAACAGGTTGTTATATGAAGACCCTCAGATCAGATGGTGGCGGTGAGTATTTTTCAACAGAGTCTATAAACTTTTGCAAGGATTAGGGGATCAAGAGACAAACCACTACACCCTATTCACCACAACAGAACGGAGTTGCAGAACGGAAAAACAGATCCATTGTGGAGATGGCTAGGGCAATGCTTAAGAGCAAGGGTTTGCCAAACTTTTTGAGCAGAAGCATGCAACACAACTACTCATATCTTGAATCGGTGTCCTATGAAGTCTGTGGAGGGTAAGACACCTTACGAAGCTTTTACTGGAAAGAAACCTAATGTTTCTCATTTACGAGTATTTGGTTGTGATGCTTACGCTCATGTACCTGATGAAAAACGAAAGAAGCTGGATGCAAAAGTTGTTAAGTGTATTTTCCTTGAATATGATGAAAGAGCCAAGGCATACAGGATGTATGACACAGATGCACAAAAGATCGTGATTTCCAGAGATGCTACTTTTGATGAGATGGGTCAAAATGACCAAATAAAATTGACAATTGATCCCTTTGATGATAAAGCTAAAGTGCAAGTGAAGGAAGAAGTTGGTGTCGATATGGAAGAGCCAATGGAAAAAGATAGGGTCAATAACGAGATTCCTACGAGAGTGCCTAAGTGATACTTGTCAGTGACAAGTGATGCTAATAAGGGAGATACTCCCGAATCAAGTGAGCAGGGAGAGCGTAGAAGATCAAGTAGAAATTGAAAACCTCCTGCAAGATTAGAGATGAATCTAGCCCTAATAGATTCTGTGCTCAAGGCTCAAGAACCAAAAACTCTTCATAAAGCAAAGGAGCACAAGGAGTGGCGTGAAGCTATGGAAACAGAAAAAGAAGTTATAACGAAAAATAGGACGTGGAACTTGGTTGAGCTACCTGATGGTAAGACGCCTATCACTTGGGCAAGTCAACAAGTACAAAGCACGGTTGGTTGCGAGAGGATTTGAGCAGCAGAAAGTTATTGATTTTGAGGAAACCTTCGCACCCGTAGCTAAGATGATAACTATACGTTCTATCATTGCTATTTCTGTTTTCTATGGTTGGAAGATCCAGCAAATGGACGTTAAATCTGCTTTTCTTAATGGAGTGCTGGATGAAGAGGTGTACTTAATACAACCTCAAGGATTTGTTGAGCTAGGGAGAGAACATCTCGTTTGTAAGCTCAACAAAGCCATTTATGGATTGAAGCAAGCACCACGGGCGTGGTACTCTTGCATTGATGAACACTTCAAGCAAAGGGGAATCATAAAGAGTGATGCTGATCCTAATCTTTACATTCTAAGGCAAGACTCAGATATAGTGTTCGTTGTCTTGTACGTGGATGATTTGATTATTACAGGAAGTAATGAGAGCTTAATTGATAATGCCGATTGGGCAGGTAATATTGATGACAGAAGATCTACCAGTGGTCATACATTCAGTTATGGTACAGTTGCAATTTCATGGAGCAGCAGAAAACAACCTACATTAGCCTTATCATCGACGGAAGCTGAATATCGAGCACTCAGCAATGCTACACAAGAAGCGGTATGGTTACGAAGATTGCTTGTGGATTTAGGTCAACCACAGGTGGATGCGACTACTATATCTTGCGATAATTAAAGTTGCATTCACCTTGCCAAAAATCCAGTTCTACATGCTCGAACCAAGCACATCGAAATACACTACCATTTTGTTCGAAAGATGGAGCCATTGATCTTGTTTTTTGTAAATCTGAAGATCAAATGACAGATATTTTTACTTAGTCATTAGGTAGATGTAAATTTGAGAGGTTTCGTACTCTATTAGGAATAGAAGAATGTAGTTTTATCATTGAGGGAGAGTGTTAGAAATCAATGATAAACTTCATTGTTCTGTTTACGAGGTACATTAATGTTGACAGCTGTAACCAGCTGTCATTAGCCGTAGACTAGTCTATTAGTCTACTCGTAGGTTTTCTCTCTCTATCAGGGGTTCAGGGTTTATTTGTACATTTGACATTCTGTATGAGTTAGTGTGATAGATTGATAGTGCGTGTTCTTCTTCCGGCTTCTTTGGTGATTGCTTATGGTGAATGCTTGATGTGGCATATTTGATTGTTGACAATCTTCACCTATCAATGTTGAATTAGGATCTATTCATGTTTAGAAAGCAGTCGACTTTTTGTGAAATATGTTGCAGCTACCATGTGAAAAATTATGAGTGCACATGAAGGAATCCAAATACCAAAGTTGTTGATGAGCAGCACAATGAGGCCTAGCTTTGATAACCAAGCCGACAACTAATACATGAAATTCAAGATTAACAGCAAGAATAGTATCTAATTAAATCAGCAACTCCGAGTAAGAACTTATTGATTTCAGCCAACAGTGATGCTGTTACAGTGAGCTTTTTTGCCTTTAAAACACAATCAAAGGCTTTTATGAAGACTTCCAGGAACTTTGTCTAAGAATGTAAAGATTGGCTCTCAAACATAAGTGACTCTCACACTTTGAGTGGGTTCTTCTCACTGTGCATAACCACTCAAAATAGGCGAGCCTGTAATTCGTAAATTTGAAAGCTCTGATTGCTTTTAAGCAGGTTATTCAAAACTCTTTGAAAATGTCGCAAGAATTATTTCTATTCAAAATATAGCCTTAACAAAGTGAAGCTTTATTGTTATTTACAGATAGCAATAGTGCTTTTGCAAATAATATTTCTTGAGAAAGATAAGCAACAAAAGAAACTAGTCCTTCATTACCACGGTTCCTTCCATGGTCTCAAGTCCAGCTCATGACTCCAAGCACTTCTGGGCTGCTGATGAATCTGCCAATAGAGATCTGCCACATCCTCAGGTTTCACCACTGCATTTTGCTGCACCAGGTCACTTGCATCCTTGAGATTCTGCAAAGTCCAGGATGTGTTGATGGCAGCATCAATCACCACATGGGCCACATGCACCCCTTTTGGGCCTAACTCTCGAGCCATACTTTGAGCCAATGCACGCAGAGCAAATTTTGCCCCTGCAAAAGCAGCAAACCCTGCACCACCGCGTATGCTTGCAGTTGCCCCAGTGAAGATAATTGTCCCCTCACCTCGTGGAACCATGTACTTTGCTACCTCGCGGCCAGTTAAAAATCCAGCAAAGCATGCCATCTCCCAAACCTCCATAGGTGATAAAACAATCAGTGTCCTGTATATGAACTTGCAGTGTGAAAGGGAAAATCATTTCCCAGGAAGCAGTTTACAAATGCCACAAAAACCATTAGCCAGATTCATGAGTTATGTATGGGAGAATACCTTGAAGAAAACTCTGGAGGTAGTCTCAAGTATACCAAATTTTACATTAGCTCCAATATTGTAAACAGCTACGTTGATCTCCCCAATCGATTTCTCTATATGCTCTATAAGTGCCACCATTTCATCTGAAATTTTTATTTTTGTCAATAAGCAAATTCGTCAATTATGTGCAGCTAAAAACGTCCATCCTACTTGTTAAATGTTGTACTCAAATGTAACCTTGAGATTTTTATCAAAGGGAACAGGAACATAAATGGAGCTGCCTGTTGAGCTATATGTAAGTGCAGTAATTAGTCCAGCTAGTCTGTAATTGAGTAAATACCATCCATTCCTCAAAATTGTTGCTTGTTATTAAACAGTTGATTAGTTTAGCATATTCTGGAGAAAAAATATATCTTGTATAGTTGTTTTAAGAGTAAGATCACTAAGACATGCTGAGAAAATGCTCAGAAATTTTTTGGCTCACTAGATAGGAAGGGCAAGGCTCAAGGAAACTGCTCAAATGAGGTACGAAAAACCACTCATCATAAGATTAATTAGTGAATGCAGAAAATCTTCAAAGGCATGGCATTGCACTCTCAGAACATCTGAATGTGGTAGTCTTCAGATCAATGTATGCTTTTATTCAATTGGCACATAAAATGAGCCAGTGATGAGAAAAGGCAACATATTAACAGACGTCTGACCACGTAAGGGCTTGATATGAGAGGAGACAGAGAGCATGGTAAGGAGAAAGTTAGAAAGCAATCTGCATCAAGAAACGGATGGGTTGTAACTTGTAACAAAAAAGGAAGACAAGTGACTCGAGACAGAAAGAGGCGCAAAAATATATGTTAATTCTCAGGTATCAACACGCATATAGTGCTGTAGATACCTTCGTTCCTCGCATCAACTCCAAAAGCATGCGCCTCTCCACCAGCTCCTACTATTTCTTCTTGCAAAGGAAAAAGCTTTTCTTGTGTTCTTCTGACCATGCAGACTACAAACCCTTCTTTGGCAAACCTCTTTGCAACTGCACCACCAGTTGCATCTCCTGCTCCAATCACTAAAACAACTTGCTTTTTTTGGATCAATTGTCGCTTTTTATCTTCATCATTCGGCTGAAGTGCAATCTGCCCTAGACACTTTGTAAAAGCAATCCCACATTCTTGTTTAGCTCCAAATTCATGTTTCTCAGCTTCGAGAATAGGAATCCTTTTAGTGCGGCCATTTTCATCTGCATAATACTGACGCGATTCGATATTGCTCAATCTCCAATGGTCTGCAAAGAAAAAGTGAAATAGATCATCCATGTAGATTTTTGATTCTAAGGAAGAAAACTAAAACAGCAGCCTCCTTTAGGGACAAATCTATCAAATACTTCTGAACAAAAATGACGTGAGCTGCTCAGCGGGAATTGTTAATCATTAACGGCCGATCCATGAAAACTGGCTAGTCACAGCTTGTCAAGTTCACCGGCACATTAAGGTTAATCCAGCCTAGGTCTGTTATTTCAGAATCCAACTACCCAATTGGTTGATGTTGCGTTGTTGATGTGAATAAAGTAGTACAAATTTCGAGTTTTTTAGAAAATCAACGTTTTGGCCGCGAGCAGGAAATGTCCTACTTGGATAGATCTATTCATCTGACCTTGATGCGTAGCATGACCGACCCTGGTTTGTAAGCTGCTTATTTTCTTTGATTAGTCGGTCCCACGATTTCCAAGAGATATGGATTTGAGAAAACCCTTAGGTGTAGTAGATATATTGGCTGCAATTAGGAAACTTCAGAGCTTTTTCAAGATACACAAATTGTGATTGTTGAGTTGAATCTTTATGACATGATATTATTTAGCATTTGCCTGCTGAAGTTGGTTGCATTCGGTTTGACATAGTTCCAGTTTTTGCTTCAGGGATTAGGTAGGTTTCTGGAAAGCAAGAATTGGTGCCTCGAGATGACAGTTTTTGTAATATAAATTATGTGCTGTAGCTGATTAGCATCGTAGGAATTTGATGATGACTATGGAGGGTAACCACTCAAGACATTTCGCCCACATAGACATCAATTTGTATCGCCACAATCTGCTTAGGACTTGCATCCAAGAACAAGCTCAAGCCCAGCATCAAGCTTACAGATAAACATGCCAATGCTTACCTTCAAGCGGTTTTTATTAACAACCCTAACTAGGGCAAGCATTGCTATTGCTAGTATGACACGAGATCGACTAAGACTGGGCATGCCATGGCAATAGAAAGATCAATAGCAAACGATCAAGACATCGGAAGAATTATAACATGAAACAGCAGCATTTCCAAAAGCTTCTGATTCACAATTAATTGGGAAAACGCTTCACTTGGGTGGGAAGCAGATAAGAAATGGCAGAGAATTACCAGAAAGAGATAACATCGTTGAGACATGAGTGCTGTTCTGCTCTGCTGCACAGCTTGAAGCAGGTAGCAGAGGAGGAGGAGGAGTAGAAGGAGGTGGATCCAAGTGACGTTGGAGAACTTGGAATCTTTTCATAGTTAAGCCTGCCAAAGCAAAGGAATGAAGGAGCTCTCTCTCTCTCTCGCTCCCCAATAACTCACTATATAGCTATTTCTCTCCCATAACAAAGAAACCCTAAAAAAACCCTAAAAACAAGAAAATTTCAACTCACTATATAGCTATTTCTCTCCCATACCAAAGAAACCCTAAAAAAACCCTAAAAACAAGAAAATTTCACTCTCGCGTTCCTCTCTCCTACCATCGGGACTTCTTTCTCCTGCCATCAAGATTTTATACTTTGATTTTCTCTCTCTAGAAAGTTCTCTTCCTAGAAGTTTCTAGAGAGAGGGAGAGAGCGAGAGATTGATCTCACTTCAGCTTCATTTCAAATGATTTTTAAATGCCCTTCAAAGATGTCTTAGGACAAACGTGGACCACTGAGAACCTCTAAAACGCCTTTTCTTCATAACATTCTACATTCTCTCAACTAGCATTTTCTCTGCAGTTTTTGCGTCGTTGCCCTGAAATTCACACCATGATTTCCAATCTATTTCATGTTCTCTCTCAACAAATTCCCTCTCTTCAAGAACCTGTTTTGATTGCAAGCATCTCTCTCACGATTGGAAACATTCACCAAATAGAAGTTTCCAAGAGCATGATGGCATGCACTACACCTAGCCAAAACCATAATTAGCAATACTTCACGTATGCGTATGCAATTGACATGTAGCCAAATCCATGATTAGCAATATTTCACTTTTACGGTCAAGATAAGTCCATGGTTAATATAAGTCACAACCATAATTTGCAATGCTTATGGTCAAGATAAGTCTAATTTCGTATCGACGAATCAAATCACAAAAATCTCATTTTAACCATCATAGCCAACTCTCTCTCTCTCTCTCATCATCATCATATTTCATTTAGTTTTGATTTTGGTGCTTGCCCTCTGGAATCCTTGAATGCCTTGACCTTCAAACTTAGTTCTACACAGAATCTTATGTGTGTATCTAAACTTAATGCTTTAGTAAAAATATCAGTTGTCATATCATGCGTTCTACAATACTGTAATCTGACCTCTTTGTTGAGAACTTTGCTTATGATGAAATGATACTTCAATTCAATGTGCTTACTTCTGGAATGAAATCTAGGGTAAAGCAATGGCACTTTGATTGTCACAAAATAATGTCGTCAGAGCATATTGATTCAGACCGATATATGAGAGTAAACTTTTCTCAACCAAATTGCTTCCTTTGTAGCTTGAGAGGCTACGATATACTCTGATTCTGTGGAAGATAGAGCTATCGAAGATTGCTTGCGACTGTTCCAGAAAATTGGACCATTGTTGAGGAAGAATGTAAATCCGAAAGTAGATTTACGAGTGTCTACATCTCCTGCCCAACTCGCATTTGTGTAACCACTGAGGAAATTGAGTTTGTCGTTGCCGACTGTTCCATAACAAATGTAAAAGCCCATAGTAGCTCGAAGATATCTCATGACTCTGATAAGAGTCTTTCAATGTGTTATACCGGGATTAGCCATAAACTGACTGAGAGAGCTATGTCTGGCCTGGTACAGATCATGGCGTATTTAAGAGATCCTATAATAGAATGGTGAGGATACTCACGCATCTGCTGCTTCTCATAAATTGTTTGGGGACACTGGTCCTTTGACAATTTGAGTCCTGGTTCCATTGGTGAGAGAGCTAACTTGCAATTGGTCAGATTATATCTGACTAAAATGTTGTAGATGTACCTATGTTGTGTAATGTAGATCAACTTCTATTTTTTGTCTCTGTGGATTTGTATACCAAGGCAGAAATGAGTTTCGCCCAGACCTGTCATGTCGAATTTGAAAGATAACATTGTCTTAGCTTCTTTTATCAGATCGGTACTGTTGCTGAAAAGCAATATATCATCCACGTATAAAGTGATAATGATAAAAGACTGTTGCACTGCTTTGAAGTAAACGTTTGAATCTGAAGAGCTAGGTGTGTAGCCGTGATCAATAAGAAAAGTATTGATCCTTTGAAACCATGCTCGAGCAGATTGCTTCAAGCCATAAAGTGCCTTATGGAGTTTACACACATGATTGTGTTTACCCTCGATAATATAACCTTCGAGTTGCACCATGTAAATGTCTTCTTCGATAACTCCAATGAGATATGCTATCTGCACATCCATTTGATGTATTTCCAAATCTGCTGCAGCGGCAAATGATAGCAAAAGCTGAATAGAAGAATGCTTGACTACTCGACTGAAATTTTCAGTGTAATCGATGTTGTATACCTGAGAAAATCCTCTGATGACAAGTCGTGCATTTCTTCTGTTGACGCTTCCATCTACGTTGTACTTGACTTTGAAAATCTATTTGCAATCAACTACGTTTTTTCTAGCAGGTAATTTGACAATGGTCCATGTCTGGTTCTTGATAAGAGATGAATACTCTTTATCTATAGCTTCTTTCTAGAGATCGGAATCAGGCTGACTGAGTGCCTCTTGGACACACATCGGTTCTTGAACAAGATAGGCTGCAGACTCATCGATATACCGGTTGGGTGGTCTGCTGGTTCTTGAAGATCTTCTGGGTAATAGACAGCCTTCTTGGAGGTTTTTTGCTTCTGTCGCTTCGAGCCTTTGTTGACATATAGAGCTTGAGAGGAGGAAGTAGACGACGTGTCTTGACTTCTTCTATTGTCTTCTTGCAGCAACATAGTGATAACTCTAGTGAGAGTTAAGTCTGAGTGTGTCGATATGATCATCACCCAGTTCTCATATTTAGAGGACAAGCTTGAGAGCAATGTCATGATTGCATCTTGATCGTCTATGATTGATCCGCGACAATGGCCATCTGTTGCAAGAGATTCTTAAACTGGTTAATGTGACTCTGAAGTGAATCACCAACAGACATCTTGAATGTGAAGAATTTCTTTCGTAGATGTAACTTAGTAGTTACGTCCCTCACGTTATATAGTGAGTTCATGATGTCCCAAACGCCTTTTGACGTTTTAGCTTCAGCTATGTGTCCAATCTGTGTATCTAATATATTGATGATAATAAGCAAGCTTCCTTCGATTTTCACTTTGAGTCATCGTCTTCAAGTTTTACTTTTGTGCCTGTGACAACATCCCATAATTCGCTGGCAATTAACAAGATCTTCATCTTAAATTTCCACAAATGATAATTGGATCCATTCAGCTTGTCTGCGATAAGACCGACTTTACTTTGGGAATCCATCTAGAACTTAGTCTGTCGATTGTATCATTGACGCTAAGATGTAGTAATCCTAACAATAGGAAACCAATTCTCTGATACTGAAAGGTTGGAAAGAACTGAAGAGTTTCATATCAATTTAATATCGTGAAAGATATCAAGAATTAGAGCTTTCGCTTTGATATCATGTAGGAATCAAATAAAGAAGTAGTGAAATTGCTCTGATACCATGTCAAAAAGAGGTGTTGTGAAGATAGGTCTAGCTCAAAAATAAACGAATGAAAATAATTCGAGTGTCTAGAAAGAAAACTTTTTGTGCATGGCGGAATAAACTATCTTCCTCTTTCACAATGCATGACTACGCCTATCAATTTTGAACAAAGCAACAGTGATAGAAATCACGTTCGATCTTATAGTAACTAACCTTGAAATCATCAGTACTATAGTGATTACGTAGTCAAACAATAAAACATTGAATTATCAGATAAATAATTAGTTGCGAAGAACTACAGAAATGCATACATTTTGAGACGAAGCTGAACGCAATAAAGGATAGTATTGATTAAAAAAAAAACTGAAGTAAATGAGTACAATAAGTTGTGGATCGAAGTCATGTACTCTATGCTATCTCTGAGCAGCTAAAATGAAAGTCTGAATTAAGCGCAATGCTGATAAGCAGTAGCGCAATAGCAATCTCTAAAACAACTCTAATAAATGAGCTAGAATGCTCAAGAGTGTTCAAGCTCGTAGGCTTGAGAGAGAGAGCTAACTATTCAAAAACTTCTTCTGATAATTCTGATAACTTGATAATAATGAAACTGTATGAATATGAACAACTATTTATACTAAACAAATTAGGTCGTCAATTGTGATTGCCAATTGGCTGGTATCCGCTGGCATCCATTCGGTTCCTTGTCATTGATTGCTATAAGTGGTGAAATTGGCCGTAAACGTTCTGTCTGTATAAATGAACCAAAATTGTAGTTCTGCAGAAATGAACTAAAACAACCACAGGCGACACTGTTGCAAAAAGTGACAGTGCCGGGTTTTTCACGAAAAATGCAAAAAAGACGACAGTGCCCTTAAATCTCATTCAGGGTTGCTCCACACTTTGCCAAAGTCATTTCCTTAGCGTTTGAGGCTATTTGGAAAAAGCAAAAAATGTGACACTGTGATTTTACAAGAGATTTCTGTCAGGCAAAAAATGCGAAAAAGATGATAGTGCATTTTTCTACGGGACTCTGGACAGGCGAAAAAGACAACATTGTTGTAAACTCCATGTATTTCTGTAGATTGTGTAAAAACACTTGTAAAACTACAGACTGTAAAAAGACACGAAAAAATTTGCAGAACTGGATAAACAACGGATGAAGATTAAAACCAATTAGTCGATTGGTAAGAAGGAGAATAATCCAACACTTTCATCCTCTCGTAAGTTCCAAGTTTATATAGTTGCTGATGATCGTTTATATCACTATGGAGCTATATGCATTCTCAGTTCTCCTTCCATTCATCCTCAGTTGTTGTCTGATGCTCATGCTTCTCCTATTGGTGGCCATTTTGATTTTCAGAAGTCTTATGCACGTCTTAAGGACAATTTCTATTGGCCATCCATGAAGTCTAAGCTAGCTCATCTTATTCGTGATTGTCCTTTTTGTGCCCGTTATAAATATTCCCGTGCTAAGTTCGCTGGTTTGCTCCAGAGTTGGCCCATTCATCATCGCGAGTGGACAAATATTACTATGGACTTTATCCTTGGTCTTCCTCATACCCGCCGTGGTCATGACTCTTGTATGGTGGTGGTAGATCGATTCTCGAAACAGACACACTTTATACCGGTCCGCAGTACTATTACAGCTGTGTAGTGCGCACGTGTTTTTCTATCAGAGTTTTTTTGTCTGCATGGTATGCCACGTACTATCCTATATGATTGGGATAGTAAGTTTACATCTACATTCTAGACAGAGCTTATGCGTAATTTGGATGTATAGCTTCTGATGGGTACTGCTTATTATTCTACTGCTGATGGGCAGACTGAGGTCCTTAATTGGATCCTTAGGATTACCTTCGATATTTTGTTTGTCCTTCCGAGAAGGATTGGGATCAGCATTTATGTTTGGCAGAGTATAGCTCTGTTAGTACCAGCACTAGAGTTTCACCTTTCTTATTGGATCATGGGTGTGCTCCACTTTTGCCAGGGGTGCCTCTTCCTCCTGATGATACACCAGTTACCATTGCCTGTTTTTTATCCAGTGCTTGCGAGCTTATTATTAGGGCTACTACTCACTTACAACATGTTCAGTAGTGCTATCAGATTTTTGTTGATCGTCATTGCCATCATATTGAGTTTCAGGTTGGTGATATGGTTTACCTCCGGTTACGCTTTGGACGTCATCACTTTGTTCATGGTCATGCTTCTACTGAGAAGCTTGCACCATCCTATTATGGGCTTTACTGTATCTTGGATCGCCTCATCCCTATTACATATCGGTTACAGTTGCCTGATTCTACACAAGCCTATGATTTATTTCATGTTAGCCTTTTATGAGTTGCCATTGAGGATGATGCTCCTCGCGATCTCACATTTCGTACAAAGCCATAGTTTTTCTCTTTTTTGCCAGTTGCCATCCATCAGGTTCGCCTTCAACATAGTCGACGTCGCAGGCAGGTTCAGTTTTAGTACAGTGGGATGGACGTCCTCTTGAGGAGGCCACTTGGGAGCCTATTGATGTCTTTTATCATACACCATTATTGGCAGATCAGACTCGAGCCCTCATGGCTTTAGTTCTTTCCTCTACTACAGATGTCATTGCAGATGTTCCCTCTACTTCATGATTCGGCTAGCTATGACTATTCTTTTTTTGTAGTATTTGTTTTACACAGTTATGATACTTTTGGAATATCTATTGTGATGACTTATGTCCTCTTCATCAGTATTTTCATTAGTTTATGATTTTTCAGTATTTAGCATGCTTACATTATTGTTTTAGATAGTCATTATGCTTGCTAGCCGGTGGAGGGCTTTGTTTTTCTCCAGGGGAGAGTTATGGACTTGGCTCATTACATTCATCGCGTCCATTCTTTTATTCGTTATTATGCATAAGCAGGCCTAAGGGCCCTTTTTATTCATATACTAGCCTTGGGCCCTATTTGGTCATATTTTTAGGACCTGGTCACGTTGATTTGGAGTGGGGGTCCTCCTATTGGGAGGGCGCACTATTTTTCCTCCAAATTCTTTTCTCTCCCTTTTTTGAATCCTCTATTTGATTCAGGGAGAGGGTATATGTAGGGCAGCATTGTATTCCTTTATTCAGTTTATGATGATTGCTCCTCTTTAGCCTCCTTAAACATTATCTCTTTCTGCTTTCTAACTTAAGTCCTACTTTCTAGCATAGCTAGTAAATCTTAGCTTGTAATTAGTGAGCTAAGCAGACAGTAGGCTCTGTTCTGAGACCTCGGCGAGTCAAGTCTCTGACTCGCGTCCTGACTACAAAAGCCTGACTTTTCAACCTATTTTTTTTTCATTTGTCCTTGTCCATTTGACTCGCCATTTACACATAGTGACCAACATCCTTAGAGCCATCATTCTGGAAGTCGGCGAGTCAAACTGCCTGACTCGCCATTTCAAATTTCACATCCATTTTGATTATCTCACCATTTTTTGACTCACCAACAGAGACATCTCTTTGATCTTTCAATATTTTGATTCGCCATCAGTAGCATAGCCAATATACCACCTGATCTACCTTGTACCAGACCGGCGAGTCAAAAATTATTTGTTTGACTCGCCCATTTTCTGACTCACCACCTCCTCCATCTGACTCGCCACCTTCCCAGATAGCTTTAATTATCAATTGTAGCAAGTAGGTAGCTCTAAGAGTCAAAAAGTTCTAACTTCTGCTTGTCTGACTCGTCTGTCTCTGACTCCCCAGTCTCTGACTCGCCAACTGTGAGAACCAAAATAATAATAACTTTGGACATTTGACAATCTGAACCCATCTGTATTTTTCTATTATTTTCATTTTTCCTGATTGCCTTTTGGATTCGCATTTATGCCGCCATCCATCCGTCTTACTTTTATTTTGATCCGGATCCGATCTTGATTTGAGTACAGTATCGTTTCGATTAGATACTCATTCGGATCCACGATCTGATCGACATTAAAACACAGAAAGATCTACAAAAATATCTAAGGGATAAAAACTAGAAAAAGAAAAAAAAAACAAAAGAAAATATCCAAAATTAGCCTCACCTTTCTATTCCCTTATATGCATCTGAGGTCTAGTAGGAGATTATCCATTTTGGATCCTCCCGAACTCGAGAAATTTGTCAACATACCGATTGAAATACTCCATGAACCAGTTGACGTAGGTCCATCCCTAATGGACAATCCTAGGCCATTCGTACCTCACGTAATCCAGAACTTCCCCAAGATTGACCTTTCGAGGTTTTTGGTAAGGGAGATTTGCGACGATTTCTACAGATCTACACCCAAGCGTGTAGAGCCTATGGATAGCTAAAACTGAATGCAGAAAGTACGATAAAACATCTTTACATGTATTTTTCAATCAAATTGATTATGCGAAAGCACAAGCCGACAAGAGTTGTTAAGGTATTTCAATCTGTGCCTAACCGACAATACAAAAGATTGTACTTCAATCTTCAGCAGAATGAACGAGATGATTGGAACATCTTACAAGCCAAATTCATCATGAGATTCAAAACCACCCGCTTCCTTTCCGATCCATTCCTGCAACTTGGATGAATCCGTATGGATAAGAAAAATGAGTCCTATGCGATTATATGATGACACATAAATTGTGCTTCAATGTAATATAGCAACAGCACGTTTTTATCTGTGTACAACGTAGATGAATGCTTGTTGTGATTGAATGCACTTTCATTGTTGTTTGATCGCGCTTGTAAACTCACTCTGATCAGAACACGGATGTCTACGGATCCTCAGTTTTTGATCACACGATGGCTGTCTTTGACGCCTGAGGAACTCGTGATATATCATATTACTCTTCCATTATTTCAGATTTATACTTCACATTGAATCTGATTTCAATAGTACCACACACAAACCATCTCTAATCTCTTCGGTGGACTGTACTCTTGTTTTAGAGTATGAGTTAATTTTTAAGATCCTGTTGGGAAATCAGAATGCATAAAGCTGTGATTATCTTTAGCATAAGCTACTATTAGACTCTTTTTACACCTAGCAGCCGGGAGAGCTGTTCCGCAATATTCATGCTCTCTTCTCCGTTCTCGAAGGAGAAACAAGGAGAGGTCTCTGCCCCTCTACACCTGATGAGTGTGGTAGGAGAGCCGAAGTATCTATGATGCAGGTATTCATTCAGACTAGAGCCCAGAAAAGAAAAGATAAGGAGCCATCCAAGAAGTCCACCACTACCGATCCTACTAGTAGATCATCCGACTCCTTGTACGTAGGTGAAAAGCCTAACCCCACAGTTGAGCAAGGTAATTTTAGATGAATGAAAGAGTGGGTGAAAGAAGCTCAAGCCCTAGACCAAGCCAGAGAGGTAGCCCGAGAGCAAGACGTTGAACGTCAGTTCGAAGGCGAGAACGATCAATAGCCTATCGCTTTCCCTCGTTCTCTAGTAGATCCAAGGTTCATGTAGTTCATTCGCGAAACCGGACAGAATGTGAACAAGCATTCTAGTTTCTAAGTCTCTTTCCATAACAAGGAAGAGGAGAAAGACGCATCGTTGTCCTTAATGATCTATTGAGAAGTGACGTCAGAATGCCTCTAGGCACCATGCTCAAAACGCATCCGACCCTATAGGAAAGATTGAAGAGTTACATAGATGGACTAGGCAGTGAGAAACCTCAAGCGCACCCAACCAATTCATTTCCGGATGTAGAGGTAGAGGAATCGCAACCAATCCACGAGGTAGGTTGGGAGAAAGATGCCAAGCATGTAACCATTCCAATCACGCATTGAGGGTTTCCAGAAGAATCGGCCATAGTTGAACATCATTTCCTCCAACCTTGATCACGAATGGGGTTTTACTTGTATGGTAAGCACTCCTTTTACGATTCGACTAGCTGACCAGTCTAGGGTGAAAACATTTAGGCATAGCCAATAAAGTGCATACTAAGGTAGCCAGAGTAGATTTTGTAGTATTGGACTTGTCTGATTCTCTCCAATCTTATAGGGTCGTACTCGATAGACCGTGGCTCAGAACATCACAAGTTCTTCATGATTGGGGACAGAACCGTATCGTGCTGGATAATCATGATTCCGCAGTCAAGATCGACCCTTATACCTGGATCACAAAACCTACCGACCAAAGAGCCATGGTTTCTAGCACTGCCACTACTATCCATTCTGACGAGGAGTCAGGATGACAGACGTCAGTGGAGGAGAATTGTCATATGTGATGATTCGCAAGCTGATGTAGTAACTAGATCAAAGCCCTAGCTACGGTCAGATTGGGAACATAAGCTTCATGTAGCTTTATGGGCTTTCAAAACCACATTAAAAGTGAGTACTAGACAAACTCCATTTCAAATATTGGTGTATGGACAGGAAGCCCTGATGCCTGTTGAGTTTGTTGTTCCTAGTCTGAGAGTCGCCATCGCCGAACGAGTTAGTACAGAGGAATCCACCAAGAGGAGATTAGACAACCTTCTCCCAATTTCATGAAACTCACTTCCTAGTGCTTCACGTCTTAGCTATAGAGAAGCAAGGATGGAAGGCCTGGCACGATCGGAATATCAAGACCAAGGAGCTTGTTAAGGGAGAATTGGCCATGTTATACAATGCCAAGGCAGATAAAGGCAAGTTTAAATTTCAGGGAGAAGGTCCATACAAGGTAGTAGAGATCCAACCTAATGGCGGTCATTCTCACCGACCTGCAAGACAATTTGCTCGACATGCCCATTAATGGCAGTAGGTTGCGTCACTACTTCTCAGCTGATGTTGAGCTCAGGGATGTGCCGGAATCGCCGTCCTCATTGACTTCTTCTGCTCATGATGAGCCACCTACACCCCATTAGCTAGCCTAGGTAGGTGTAGTTAGTTGATTTCAGTCTAGTTTACCTAGGTAGATAGATAAATTAGATAGTTGTCAATTTAGATAGAGGATAGCATAGACTAGTTACACGTTGATGATAGTTTACACCTAGATTGTTAGGAGTCGGATCCTTAGCGTCCCACTTAGATTTAGGATAATTAGGTAGATAAGTTAGCTAAGTTAGAGTAGGTCCACTTAGCTAGATAGATTAGTTGTCAACTATGTAGTTTTGTCTTAGATGGATCAGCTAGGTAGTTAGCTATCCTAGGCAGATTCAAACTAGACGATCTTGACCTGCTAGCTAGGATTAATTTAGGAAGCCCAATTAGATCTAGGCAATTCAATCCGTTAGAAGAGGTTTTCGATCAGTTAGCCTTAGAATAGCAAATCAAGACCCATAGTTTGAGGTAACATATGGCCGTGACCCATAAATAAATTAGATAGAAAAAGTTAGGCCAGATTAGATCTCCTTAGTTGGTCAGTATTAGTTCAGATAAATCTGTTAGTTAGGCATAGTTATCCCTAAAAAAGCCTAGGAAGAATGCAGTTAAATTAGATAGAGATAGTTAGCCGAGTAGATTTTAAACTAGTTTTGCCTCTAAGATAGACTTAGATCTAATTAATCATAGAAGTGAAAGATCGTGACCCTTAGGTTAGGATAGCCATTGACCGGACCCGTAGATTAGAAAATCTTGCTAGATAGTTAGCAACTAGGTAGATTATCTAGATCAAGTATGGGTAGCTCAAGATAGTCTAGACTAGGTAGCTTAGTTTAGAAATCTTAGAAAGATAGGCTTGTTGATAGATTGACCTGGGTAGACTAAAATGTCATTCCTTCACTTAGTTTAGTTGTAATTTCAGAATGGATAGGAAGCTAAGTGGATCTAGTTAGGTAAGTTAGAAAATTTTTCGACAGAACCCTGTACCTAGAAAATCCCACCTTGTACAATTGCCCGCGTCCATGTACAAATTTGATGTGAAAATCCTAGCCTATCTCTCCTTGTAAAAATGCCCTAGAAATGTCTTGAATAGCCTAAAAGAGCATTATTGCTATTTTTAACAGTCCCTGCCCTTGCCATTATTATCATCTGCTGCAATTGAATGAATGATCAAGTCTGTCCAGAAAAATTACAGCCCGAACGCAAGTTAGGCTCGATTTTTGACAAAAGTGTCATTTTTAGTAAACAATGGGAGTTTTTGATTAGAAAATCTCGCAGATCTAATAGCCAATCAAAAAATGGACTGTGCACAGTGCAAACATTGATAATCTGGCACTGATAGGACCAACTTCCAAACATAGCAATAGGCGAGGCGAATCAGATAAACCCCTATAAATATGTGCGAGTCGGGACAAAGTTCACTTTTTCTAATTTATGTCTGACTCGCCGCTGACTCGCGCTCCTCTAACTAGCCAGATTGCCTGACTCGCGCTCTCGATTTTTGACACTTTTTTTGTTATCTCCTGTCTCACCATCAGAGAATTTCCATCACTATCTCTGACTCGCGCCTGACTCGTTGAACCCTATGACTTGCTAGCCCTGCCTAGACTCGCCATCAGACCACGAACTACCATACAACTTCCATTCCCTCCTTCCAATCCTGTACTTCCCAAACTGACCTCATGGCACCAAAACGTCGTCTTTCGAACGTCGTTGCTCCCTTTGGACAAAGAGCCTGACTCACTAGAAGTACAGATCCACCATCGAACCCCAGCCGCTCCTCCAGCCCCACAACATCATCACACACCTCACCATCTGCGTCTTAGTAGACTGGATCTTCATCCCCATCTACGTGTCGACTTCGCCTAGTCGAGAGGAGGGAGAGACTTCTCCCCGATCTACTCGTCGCCTGGCCGTGCCACCTATGCGTCCTCGCAATTTACCATCCTTCCACTACTCATAAAGCAAGAGATAGCCACTCTTCGCACTGATGAATGTCTTACAGTTATGATGAACACAAGTTTGGCCAATATGGAAGTCTCACTCATCTAGGACTAGTCCCTAGTACAACAGGACTTTTCCAACTTCATTGTTGACCATTTTCATGTCCCCTATAAAGGGCAGGACCACGTGGTCACCTTTGATCCCCAGCCAATTTCATCGGCTTTGAACCTTCCACACACCCCCAACCGACCATTCTCCTGAGACCTCACCAACTTTGATGTGTCTGTCTTTTTCCTTTTGGATCAAGGTGAAGTTAAGACCAAAACCAACGACAGGTACCTGATCACGCAGTTCAGAAATCCAAGTCTCCATGACGCGATGGAAATCCTATCGGCCACCATCATTCTGAACTCACACCGCCCTCTAATATTCAACAAATCAGAAGTTTAGATCAAACAGATCTACACAGTCAGATTATCTTGACAAAAGGAGCAACATATAGTCTGGGTCGAATTTTCACTCAAGGTCGAATTTTTTCTCAGGGTTGAATTCGGATTCATCACTCCAGCCAAAGCAGAACCTATTCTGCAAATACTGTAAGAGAACTAGACATCTTATCATGGACTACAGAACTTTAAAATTCAACAATGATAAGAAGAAGCAATTCCAACAACAAGCAAATTCTGCTTCAACTAGTTACTCGATCCAGCAACAAGATGAAGATGAAGCAGCCTTCTTGACCAAAGTCGGAGAACAACAAGATATCAATTCCTGGTATCTAGATTCGGGAGAAGCTCAACATATGACTCACAACAAGGACTGGTTCAAGGACTACAAATCATACATCGACGCTCAAATCATGCAATTCGGAGACAATTCAAAACATACTATTGAGCGTGAAGGAACAATCAGGGTCAAATTTGGAAAATCCAAATTGTTGTCCAACATTCTCCACGTTCCAAATCTGACCAAAAATATGCTCTCAGTAAGCATAATCACATATTTGGGTCGGGGGGTCGAATTCGACACACAAGGCTGTACAATTTTTGACAAATCCCGAAAAGTTCTAGCTTTCGGGAGAAGAAGTGGCAATTTGTATAAAATCAGCCACTACAATTCTTCTAATTGTCAAGCTCTCTATACTTCCACTTCTGAATCAGCTGATATGCCTTTGCATTTCAGATTAGGCCATCACAATTGTAAAAGTATTCAACAAATGGCCAAACATAATTAAGTACAAGATCTGCCTTCAACTAGCAAATTCAATACTCCATGCAAAAGTTGTATATTCAGCAAGCATGCTAGAAGTCCTACAATTTCTCGATACAATAAGTGTTAAAAAAAAGGACCTATTTTGTTCTGTTCGGAGATTGCACTTAGAGCATGTATTATGAATATTAAAATGTTCATGTTAAGTTATATGGTTTGGGACCATGGTCCATATTAAGTTACATAGAGCTTCAATTTGTACTTAAGCTAGCTTACAAAGCTGGGGCCCTAGTATGTTTTATAAGAACCTTTCTAGTGAAATCATCATGCAACATCATCCAAGTCCCATCTAGTTTCAAGTATTGTCCACTTTGGAGTTACTTCATCTTTATTGGATGTCAAGTCACCCTCACATAAAGAGCGAAAGGAAGGAGCTCTCAACATCGTGCTTCACAAAGGTCTCAAAGATAATATGACCTTTGTGAATCACCAAGGATGAGAACGGGAGAGCGTAGATGTTGCTTGAGAGCTCTCTAAAAGGAGAAAATTTTGGTCATAGAGGAGAGTGTGGTTGTCGCAAAATTTCTAGCAGGCTTTTCACTTATGTAATGTGATTATTTTGATGAAAGTAAAGTATTGTCCAGCCTTTGGTAGTATTTGTTTCTAGTATTTTGTCTTTGTTTTAGTAACTCGTATACACATTATGATCCTAGTTCTTATTTAATTTAATTTTATGTTTTGTTTTTATTTTATTTTTAATTAGATTTAATTTATAAATTTTATATTTGAATCTCATTTTATTTAAATTATTATTAGTTTTTCTTTCTTCTTACTGATTGTCTTTTGCTTCTTATTGAATTTTTTATTGTTGTTTTGACTAAGATCCTTTGACTCTTTGAGTTGCTCGTATATTGTTTCTAAGGTTTACCTTATGACATCACTGACTTCTCTATATAAATTTGTGAAATTGGATATATTCTAATTTCACAAATAGATATTTTTCTATCACTTTAGCGGACATGCAAATTCTTAATGAATTTTCGTCCAAGTACTGGCCAGGTGTATGTTCTTATTTGCATATCTTGAGAGGGTGCGCATGCCCCTACAACTAATCTACAGTAACTTCTCTTACTCGATGTCATGTTGGTAAGGTTTTTGTTGTTTCATAATAGTTTTATGGCTTCTTCTTTTTTTTTTTTTTTTTTTATGAAGTTTCTTTTCTTTGGGTCCTTTTAGGATCAAGGGCTTTTTGGTTAGTTTCGTGAAAGACTTTCGGTGTGAGAGGGAGTCAAGTAGTGTTACTTCAAAAGTTGCGGGCACTTGATTGCATGCTATTGTCAGTGATCTTTCGAGTGTAGCAGGCGGACCTATTTAGGTACCTCACCGCTTTACAACAGCCCTGTTAAACAAACGAGGGGTGTGGTCAACACTAATTTTGACCTTGGACCAATAGCCTTTAGGAGGGCCTAGTCTTAAACAATTGCCTGCCTACTAAAAATATAATCTTTGGCTCTTCTACTATCGACACTTCAGAGGTTTGCTCTTCCATCCCTTTACCTCTTTGTTTTGCTAGTAGAAATGGTACAAATCATAGAGAAAGGTTTAACTTTTTGTCTAGATGTAATTTGAATAAACTTCATACTTTTGGAGAAGGTCCTATTAAATGGTCTGTTTTTAAGTCTTTGCTTGTTAGTACTCATTATACGAATAACCATATTAGAATTTTGAATCGCCTTAGATGTCTTAGAGAAAAACATGTGCATTCCTCTAGGCCTCTTAGCCCAATCCATACCACCCAAGTAATCTATGTCATTTATAACATACGAAGTAGTAGTATGGTATATGTTGGCCAATCTTTTCGGTCTGCTTTTGTACGTTTTCAAGAACATGTTCGAGAAGCTAGAAGAGTACATAGCTCTAAGTTTCCTAAAGAAGAATTAAAACCTTTGTATACTGCTATAGCCAAATGTGGTTTTGAGTCTTTTCAGGTCTTTCCCATTGAGCACATTGTTGGAAACTTTTCTAATTCAAAAGAGTTTTTCAAGGTAGCATGGCTTCGTGAACTTTTTTGGATGAGAACTCTTCAATCCTTTTTTCCTAGAGGTTATAGTCTTGAGGGTAAGTCCAAGTTATGAAAGAGTAGAAACTTTACCAAAAAGACTTCCATGTTGTGAAGAACCCACTCTAAACCTAAAAACATAAACCTTATGTTCGCAATGGTCTGAAAGTTTGGAAGCCTATATCAGAACATCTATCCCCTCCTCCAGATTGCTACATTCCACAAGCTGTGATCACACCTTCTCATGCCCTCCCTTCTCCTCGTGCTACTTTTAATACTTCTAACTTTTTGCCCCCTAGTAATAATGTTGTCTCTGGAACGTTTGCTTATAGAGATTACGTAAGGAGATTACTTTATTTGGATCGTGTTATGTCTTTGGGCAAGTTCTCTCTCGATATGTTTAATAGATACAATCCTAAGAACCTGTTTCAATTTTGTACCCAGGCACTGCAGATTGTATCGCAGCTGTAGAGGCAAGTGCGCCACGGCCATTAAGAGTAGACCAGCACTAAGCATATTCTTGGTGATTGATGGTACATAAAGGACATTTTCTAGATCCATGCATTTTGAGAGATAATATGTCTTGTCAAGATCTGGGTATTTCACATTCTCATTTTTATCAGCTTAAAACTCTTTTAAGTCGCTTTATAAATCCATAGCTAATGTTATAACTAAATGTTTTTCCTCTAGTAAAGATCTACTCATCACAATTTTTACTTCACCTGATCTTGACAAAATTAGTTTGAGCTCTATTCTTAGAAAGCCTGAAGTTATAAATGCACTTCCTCCTTGTGTAAAGAAAATTTGGAATCATCTAGTGGTTGCTTGGAAATATGTTAAAACAATAGGACAAAAAGCCTTTAATTATGCTGATATTGGTAGGAATCTTTCAGAAAAGAAAAAGTTGTCTATCCTTAATAGCCCTTGTTCTTGTGGTGACTCCTTTTATTCGAAGTTTTGTGATCCTTCTTTAGGTCATATTGTTACTGCAGATACATCAATCCTTCCCTCATCGTTTTTGAAAGAGTCCTTTTCAAAAGGCACTAAATTTCATCCTCCTCTTTTAGTAGATGCTTGCTTGTTAAAATCTATAACTACGAGTATTAATAAGTTCATTTACCATATTGAAGAATCTTTTGGAGTCCATGGTTTGTTATCAGAATGGAAAACTAAAGTTCTAAATTATGTAACTTTGAGTTTGAAAAAAGTTTCATCTGTCCCATCTTCTAATATTGACACTTCATTTTATAATGAGGAGGAAGTTCTTCTTCGTAAGTTTCATAGACGTTTTGTCATTTCGTATGTGGATAAATGCTCAAACAATTTTGTATTTGTTTGCAAGAAATTCTATTTGGAATCGTTATTAAATGAAGTCCATTCTCCAGTAGGAACATATAACGCTTGTTCTCTTTCAACTATGAGTGTAATAAAATATCATCAAGTTTTTTGTCATTCTTATAACTTTAATTGTTACCCAAATCTTCCTTTTCTTTGTGCTGCATGGAAATTTCATAAAGTTCCTAAAAGGCCTAGGTTTATTGCAGCAGCCTATAAAACTACGTTGACTGACCTTTCTAAGTGGCTAAGTAGTTGCTTCAAAGCGTTGCTTCCTTCTATTAATGAGCTTTGGATAAACTTACTTAAGGATGCAGATGTTCCTGTTAGTTGTAATTGGATTTTAAACGATTCTGTAGGTATTATAGAAGTAATAAAGTTTTTTAACTCCTCTCGTACTTTAGAAGAAAAGACCCAACGTATGCTTCTTCAAACCTATGACTTCTACACTAAAATCAATTTGGAAGATTTGAAGTTTTGTGTTAACAAGCTAATTCGAGATGTATTTAGCAATAAACTAAAGGACACTCGATGCAAAGCTTTAAAAGTTGAAAAGAGTGCTTTGCATTTTGAGTTTTGTTGGCTTAAGAACAAAAATCAAGATGTCAATTCAAAGAAGAAAAGATTTACTAAAATAGTTGATGTTGAAGATGTTTGTTCTTGGCTGCACTTTCTCTTGGATAACTTGCATATTTCTCTACGTGATTCGCATTTTCAACAAACGATAGGTATTCCCATGGTACTAATTGTGCTATTCATCTAGCTAACTTTTATCTTTTCTCTTATGAATTTGAATTTATGCAAAGATTAGTTTCTTGTGGTACTTGTCCCATCTTATTGCATAAATTAACTCATGTTAGAAGATATATTGATGACTTATTTGTTCATGATCTTCCTAATTTTGGTAGTTTTGTATATAAAGACCCTAACGTTTTTGGTGGAGGAATCTATCCTAAAGACTCATGTGAATTTAATTGTACAACTAGTGATGATAAGTGCAATTTTTTAGACCTTTCTATAAGCCAGGGTAGGTCCGGTTTATTGGTTGATATTTTTGATAAAAGGCTGCAGCCAGAATATTGTAACTTGAACATAATTCGCATGCCTCATATTTCTTCAAATATTTCAAATTCTGTTATATATGGAGTGGTCACTTCTCAATTCTACAGGTTTTCTCGTCTTTGTACTAGTAGAGATGCTTTTGTAGACTAGTCAAGCAATCTAATCATTTTGTTACTCCATAAGGGTTACTCGTTCAAGAAAATCATGAGAAAAGTTCGAACTGTTTTAGACTCTTTTGGTTTTATCTTTGGTGTTTCTGCTTATGGTATGTTTAAGATGATTAATCATAGAATCCAGAAAAGTGGGGAGCTTAGGAGCCCGCTTTGTTTCTAGTATTTTGTCTTTGTTTTAGTAACTCGTATACACATTATGATCCTAGTTCTTATTTATTTTCATTCTATGTTTTGTTTTTATTTTATTTTTAATTAGATCTAATTTATAAATTCTATTTTTAAATCTCATTTTATTTAAATTATTATTAGTTTTTCTTTCTTCTTACTGATTGTCTTTTGCTTCTTAGTCAACACTGGGTCTACCCCGGATTTTTTCAAAACCCAGTTAGCAACTTATGCTTGGGTACTGATGAGACATAAGCAGTATATGCTCAATGACTAGTTTCAGTATACGATATAAACTCAGTACATAAGAAACACATAGTAAATCCACAAGATTGAGATGTACATAAGCCAAATATTCCACTATGATCCAATACATAAACATAGGCTATAATCTGGTAGATTCTTCCATAATCCTTATATGTTACTTGCATAACTCACTGAGAATCTTGCAACTCAACTACAAAAGAACTCTACCTCATGAGTAAGTAACATATCTGGGAAATCTCTGAAGTGAATAATTCCACATCCTCAAGTTTTCCAATCATCAAAATTTTAATAACAAAATTTCTTCAACTCAGTCAACCTACAACAGATCTTAGTACTCCTACCAAGATTAGATCAACTTATACAAACATCTTTGGCTACAGTGTTAAGATTAGAGCTTTATTCCTACTTGATCCAATCCATAACTTAATGGTACTTGGTAATCCGATCAGTAGAACGTAAATTTAATTTTTATCACTACTATCCATAGACACAAATAGCTTACAATTCAATTCCCAAAACTCCTCTAGTTCTAGATTATCCTGAACAATCCCTAAAGAATTCCTCTATTTCACCTAGATAGTTCAATCTTTGCACAAATACTGGATTTCTCTAAAAAACCTATGCAACCAGTTGATCTTATGAAAGACTTATTCTTATCACTTCATCTCCTCCTTTTAAAAGAAATTCCGTAACTTCAAGAAATAAAACAACACTCAATCTTTTTCTCCTCGAAAATATTGTGAAGATTGAAATAACTGTCTCATTTCATAAGTCAATCATCCACGACTTTGATCGGCTTTTTCTCCTTATCTCCTGAGTAGGTCTTAGGTTGCAATCATAGATTTGGAGAAGATATAGTTTTACTTGGTTCAACAAAACCTCCATTTGTCGATCTCGTAAATTATTTTGATGATTCATATCATTGAGTGCATTATTCAACTGTTGGTATCTACGAAAGTATAACATGATTTGTGGCTTCTTTAGTCATCTTGAATTATCTATAACATGAAATAACTTATCCCCAATAATGAATACATCTATTCTCAACCCTTAGTGAGATACTATGACCAATTTTGATTGATTCTAGCTCTCAGTATGGTCAAGTCATTGATTTAAGTTCATTTCATCGATAATTCAAAAATCTAAGAAAAACTAAAAGAAATGTAATTTTCAGAATTTAATTTTTATAAAAGTTTTACATAATTTAAAAATTTGATGAAAAGTATTGTTAGTACAAATGCAATTGAAATAATAAAAATGACGTACGATTTGATTTCTAATGTCACCAACTTAATGTTAGATAGGCATGCCAAGCATACGACATTAATTTGAAAATGTCATTATGGAGTTTTTTCAATGTAAAATCTTTTTTAATAAATCTCGTTAGCTAATAATCTCTATCTATGTCAGAGCACATGCGTATAGCCACTCAAAATGATTGTATGTCTATCATGCAGGTTAGAAACACTCACATAATCACCATGCAATCAATTTCCACAAGCACGGTACACAAAAGTAGACATGCATCAGAACAATTTGTGTTTTCGACAATTTTTACACAAATTGGCAAAATTTCAGACGACCATAACTTGAGCTACATGGCACCAAAATGGTTGTTGTAAAGCATAGTACCGAGGGTGGATAAGTTCTTGAGATTATTATTATGCCATCCTGCTAAAGAATAAGAAAAACTTGAATACTTTGGCCACTATTTATTGATTAAAGGATAGACAATGGCCTTGAGTTTCAGACGAGGTCTCGCCATAAACTAGTGTAAAAAAAACATTTGACTTTTTAATGCTTTGTAGGGTCAATTGATGTTAGGACTATATAGACCTCCACAATTTGATTTGGTGCTCAACATCCATTATAGGTTTAAATGTAGTTCGGGATTTCCCATTTTTGAACAATTTCGAACAAAATCCCATAATAGTTGAATTGTGAATTTTTTTTACCTGCCAACCAATCAAAGCTTTGAGACTTGATTGATAGAACATACCCAAAAGCCAATGCCATAAAGCACCTTATGTATGGGGGAATGGATTTTTCAATGACCTTTCCATTAAGGAATATCTTTTTCCATAAAATATGGTGAGGCGATTAGGCAGAGTCATTTTTATGATTAGACGGCCCAATAACAACGTTATCATCTTTTATGGCAGGATCACTTAATTGAAAGATCGTTCTAAAATTCATTCACTTATGTGAATAACGAATGATGCAACCTAAAATGGCAAGTTGAATCCAATCTTTCTTTACATGGGGGCCACCTATGACACACTCCATCATTTCTCTCTCTAAAAGCATGAAGACCACTGTCTCTGACTCGCCAACTGTGAGAACCAAAATATTTATGATTTTGGACATTTGGCAATCCGAACCCATTTGTATTTTTCTATTATTTTCATTTTTCCTGATTGCCTTTTGGATTCGCATTTATGCCGCCATCCATCCATCTTACTTTTATTTTGATCCAGATCCGATCTTGATCTGAGTTCAGTATCGTTTCGATTAGATCCTCATTCAGATCCACGATCTGATCGACATTAAAACATAGAAAGATCTACTAAAATATCTTAGGGATAAAAACTAGAAAAAGACCAAAAAAACAAAAGAAAATATCCAAAAATAGCCTCACCTTTCTATTCCCTTCTATGCATCTGAGGTCTAGTAGGAGATTATCCATTTTGGATCCTCCCGAACTCGAGAAATTTGTCAACGTACTGATTGAAATACTCCACGACGCCATCGCGAAAAGGCTTAGTACAGAGGAATCCACCAAGAGGAGATTAGACAACCTTCTCCCAATTTCATGAAACTCACTTCCTAGTGCTTCACGTCTTAGCTATAGAGAAGCAAGGATGGAATTCCTGGCACGATCAGAATATCAAGACCAAGGATCTCGTTAAGGGAGAATTGGCCATGTTATACAATGCCAAGGCACATAAAGGCAAGTTTAAATTTCAGGGAGAAGGTCCATACAAGGTAGTAGAGATCCAACCTAATGGCGGTCATTCTCACCGACCTGCAAGACAATTTGCTCGACATGCCCATTAATGGCAGTAGGTCGCGTCACTACTTCTCAGTTGATGTTGAGCTCAAGGATGTGCCAGAATCGCCATCCTCATCGACTTCTTCTGCTCATGATGAACCACCCACACCCCATTAGCTAGCCTAGGTAGGTGTAGTTAGTTGATTTCAGTCTAGTTTACCTAGGTAGATAGATAAATTAGATAGTTGTCAATTTAGATAGAGGATAGCATAGACTAGTTAATCGTTGACGATAGTTTAGACCTGGATTGTTAGGAGTCGGATCCTTAGCGTCCCACTTAGATTTAGGATAATTAGGTAGATAAGTTAGCTAAGTTAGAGTAGGTCCACTTAGTTAGATAAATTAGTTGTCAACTATGTAGTTTTGTCTTAGATGGATCAGCTAGGTAGTTAGCTACCCTAGGCAGATTCAAGCTACATGATCTTGACCTGCTAGCTAGGACTAATTTAGGAAGCCCAATAAGATCTAGGCAATTCAATCCGTTAGAAGATGTTTTTGATCAGTTAGCCTTAGAATAGCAAATCAAGACCCATCGATTGAGGTAACATCTGACCGTGACCCATAAATAAATTAGATAGAACAAGTTAGGCCAGATAAGATCTCCTTAGTTGGTCAATATTAGTTCAGATAAATCTGTTAGTTAGGCATAGTTATCCCTAAAAACCCTAGGAAGAATGCACTTAAATTAGATAGAGATAGTTAGCCGAGTAGATTTTAAACTAGTTTTGCCTCTAAGATAGACTTAGATCTAATTAATCATAGAAGTGACAAATCGTGACCCTTAGGCTAGGATAGCCTTTGACCGGACCCGCAGATTAGAAAATCTTGTTAGATAGTTAGCAACTAGGTAGATTATCTAGATCAAGTATGGGTAGCTCAAGATAGTCTAGACTAGGTAGCTTAGGTTAGAAATCTTAGAAAGATTGGCTTGTTGTTAGATTGACCCGGGTAGACTAAAATGTCATTCCTTCACTTAGTTTAGTTGTAATTTCAGAATGGATAGAAAGCTAAGTGGATCTAGTTAGGTAAGTTAGAAATTTTTTCGACAGAACCCTGTACCTAGAAAATCCCACCTTGTACAATTGCCCTTGCCCATGTACAAATTTGATGTGAAAATCCCAGCCTATCTCTCCTTGTAAAAATGCCCTAGAAATGTCTTGAACAGCCTAAAAAGAGCATTATTGCTATCTTTAACACTCCCTGCCCTTGCCATTATTATCATCTACTGCAATTGAATGCATGACCAAGTCTGTCCAAAAAAGTTCCAGCCCGAACGCAAGTTAGGCTCAATTTTTGACAAAAGTGTCATTTTTAGTAAACAATGGGAGTTTTTGATTAGAAAATCTCGCAAATCTAATAGCCAATCAAAAAATGGACTGTGCACAGTGCAAACATTGATAATTTGGCACTGATAGGACCAACTTCCAAACATAGCAATAGGCGAGTCAGGTAAACCCCTATAAATATGTGCGAGTCGGGACATAAGTTCACTTTTTCTGATTCATGTTTGACTTGCCGCTGTCTCGCGCTCCTCTAACTAGCCAGATTGCCTGACTCGCGCCCTCGATTTTTGACACTTTTCTTGTTATCTCCTGGCTCGCCATCAGAGAATTTCCATCACTATCTCTGACTCACGCCTGACTCTTGAACCCTATGACTCGCTAGCCCTGCCTAGACTCGCCATCAAACCACGAACTACTTTACAACTTCCATTCTCTCCTTCCAACCCTGTACTTCCCAAACTGACCTCATGGCACCAAAACATCATCTTTCGGACGCTGTTGCTCCCTTTGGACAAAGAGCCCGACTCACCAGAAGTACAACTCCACCATCGAACCCCAGTCGCTCCTCCAGCCCCACAACGTCATCACGTACCTCACCATCTGCGTCTTAGTAGACTGGATCTTCGTCCCCATCTACGCGTCGACTTTGCCTAGTCGAGAGGAGGGAGAGACTTCTCCCTGATCTACACGTTGCCTGGCCATGCCTCCTGTGCGTCCTTGCAATTTACCATCCTTCCACTACTCACAGAGCAAGAGATAGCCACTCTTCGCACTGATGGATGTCTTGCAGTTATGATGAACGCAAGTTTGGCCAATATGGAAGTCTCACTCATCCAGGACTAGTCCCTAGTACAACAGGCCTTTTCCAACTTCGTTGTCGAGTATTTCAATGTCACCTATAAAGTGCAGGACCACGTGGTCGCCCTTGATCCTTAGCTGATTTCATCGGCTTTGAACCTTCCACACACCCCCAACCTACCATTCTCCTGAGACCTCACCAACTTTGATGTGTCTGTCTTTTTCCTTTTGGATCAAGGTGAAGTTAAGACCAAAACCAACGACGGGTACCTGATCACGCAGTTCAGAAATCCAAGTCTCCATGATGCGATGGAAATCCTATTGGCCACCATCATTCTGAACTCACACTGCCCTCTAATATTCAACAAATCAGAAGTTTAGATCAAACAGATCTACACAGTCAGATTATCTTGACAAAAGGAGCAACATGTAGTCTGGGTCGAATTTTCACTCAAGGTCAAATTTTTTCTCAGGGTCGAATTCGGATTCATCACTCCAGCCAAAGCAAAACCTATTCAGCAAATACTGTGAGAGAACTGGACATCTTATCATGGACTACAGAACTTTAAAATTCAACAATGAGAAGAAGAAGCAATTCCAACAACAAGCAAATTCTGCTTCAACTAGTTACTCGATCCAGCCTTCTTGACCAAAGTCGGAGAACAACAAGATATCGATTCCTGGTATCTAGATTTGGGAGAAACTCGACATATGACTCACAACAAGGACTAGTTCAAGGACTACAAATCATACGTCCATGCTCAAATCATGCAATTCAGAGACAATTCAAAACATACTATTGAGCGTGAAGGAACAGTCAGGGTCGAATTTCAGAGAGGAAAATCCAAATTGTTGTCCAACATTCTCCACGTTCCAAATCTGACCAAAAATATGCTCTTAGTTAGCAGAATCACATATTTGGGTCGGAGGGTCAAATTCGACACACAAGGCTGTACAATTTTTGACAAATCCCGAAAAGTTCTAGCTTTTGGGAGAAGAAGTGGCGATTTGTATAAAATCAGCCACTACAATTCTTCTAATTGTCAAGCTCTCTATACTTTCACTTCTGAACCAGTTGATATGCCTTTGCATTTCATATTAGGCCATCACAATTGTAAAAGTATTCAACAAATGTCCAAACATAATTTAGTACAAGATCTGCCTTCAACTAGCAAATCCGATACTCCATGCAAAAGTTGTATATTCAGCAAGCATGCTAGAAGTCCTACAATTTTTCGATACAGTAAGTGTTAAAAAAAAGACCTATTTTGTTCTGTACAGAGATTGTACTTAGAGGATGTATTATGGATATTAAAATGTTCATGTTAAGTTATATGGTTTGGGACCATGGTCCATATTAAGTTACATAGAGCTTCAAGTTGTACTTAAGCTAGCTTACAAAGTTGGGGCCCTAGTATTTTTATAAGAACCTTTCTAGTGAAATCATCATGCAACATCATCCAAGTCCCATCTAGTTTCAAGTCTTGTCCACTTTGGAGTTACTTCATCTTTATTGGATGTCAAGTCACCCTCACATAAAGAGCGAAAGGAAGGAGCTCTCAACATGGTGATTCACAAAGGTCTCAAAGATAATATGACCTTTGTGAATCACCAAGGATGAGAACGAGAGAGTGTAGATATTGCTTGAGAGCTCTCTAAAAGGAGAAAATTTGGTCATAGAGGAGAGTGTGGTTGTTGCAAAATTTCTAGCAAGCTTTTCACTTATGTAATGTGATTATTTTGATGAAAGTAAAGTATTGTCCAGCCTTTGGTAGTATTTGTTTCTAGTATTTTATCTTTGTTTTAGTAACTCGTATCCACATTATGATCCTAGTTCTTATTTATTTTCATTTTATGTTTTGTTTTTATTTTATTTTTAATTAGATTTAATTTATAAATTTTATTTTTGAATCTCATTTTATTTAAATTATTATTAATTTTTCTTTCTTCTTACTGATTGTCTTTTGCTTCTTAGTCAACACTGGGTCTACCCCGGATTCTTTCGAAACCCAGTTAGCAACTTATGCTTGGGTACTAATGAGACATAAGCAATGCTATTTGGCTAAGATTTTTTGTTTATTGAATTTTTTATTGTTGTTTTGACTAAGATCCTTTGACTCTTTGAGTTGCTCGTATATTGTTTCTAAGGTTTACCTTATGACATCACTGACTTCTCTATATAAATTTGTGAAATTGGATATATTCTAATTTCACAAGTAGATATTTTTCTATCACTTTAGCGGACATGCAAATTCTTAATGAATTTTTGTCCAAGTAGTGGCCAGCTGTATGTTCTTATTTGCATATCTTGAGAGGGTGCGCATGCCCCTACAACTAATCTAAATTTTACTAATCTAAAGTAACTTCTCTTACTCGATTTCATGTTGGTCAGGTTTTTGTTGTTTCATAATAGTTAATGGCTTCTTCTTATTCTTCTTTTTTTTTTTTTTTTTTTTTGCCCTATTACTTATTATTGTTAATCACTTGCTTCTGGCTCTCTTAGATATTCTCCTTTCCTCTTCCTAGCTGTAATTTTAAAAAGTTTTTGAGGTTTGTTTGAGTTTGTGATTTATTACCTATTAAGTGCAATTTTTTAGACCCTTCTATAAGCCAGGGTAGGTCCGGTTTATTGGTTGATATTTTTGATAAAAGGCTGCAGCCAGAATATAGTAACTTGAACATAATTTGCAGGCCTCATATTTCTTCAAATATTTCAAATTCTGTTAAATATGGAGTGGTCACTTCTCAATTCTACAGGTTTTCTTGTCTTTGTACTAGTAGAGATGCTTTTGTAGACCAGTCAAGCAATCTAATCATTTTGTTACTCCATAAGGGTTACACGTTCAAGAAAACCATGAGAAAAGTTCGAACTGTTTTAGACTCTTTTGGTTTTATCTTTGGTGTTTCAGCTTATGGTATGTTTAATTAATCATAGAATCCAGAAAAGTGGGGAGCTTAGGAGCCCGCTTTGTTTCTAGTATTTTGTCTTTGTTTTAGTAACTCGTATACACATTATGATCCTAGTTCTTATTTATTTTCATTTTATGTTTTGTTTTTATTTTATTTTTAATTAGATTTAATTTATAAAATTTATTTTTGAATCTCATTTTATTTAAATTATTATTATTTTTTCTTTCTTCTTACTGATTGTCTTTTGCTTCTTAGTCAACACTGGGTCTACCCAAGAGAATCCGGATTTTTTCGAAACCCAGTTAGCAACTTATGCTTGGGTACTGATGAGACATAAGCAATGCTATTTGGCTAAGATTTTTTGTTTATTGAATTTTTTATTGTTGTTTTGACTTAGATCCTTTGACTTTTTGAGTTGCTCGTATATTGTTTCTAAGGTTTACCTTATGACATCCCTGACTTCTCTATATAAATTTGTGAAATTGGATATATTCTAATTTCACAAATAGATATATTGTCCAGCCTTTGATTGTTCCAAGTCTGTATGATCTAAGAATGATCTTTAACTTGTTGTTTAAGCTAAGTAACTGTTTTTTGTGTAGAATCTAGAATTGAATCTTGCATATGTAGATTTTGATTTTCTACAACTTTCTACCATAGGATATGAACAATGGACATGAGAAAAGTTGATAAACTATCAATGCAAAGCTACATTGATTGCATCGTGAAGATTTGCAAAGACCATTGTTGGAAAGTACTCAACTATTTCCAAACCTACAAAATTGTTGTTGTATCTAATGCTTGCAAAAAACATTGTTGCAAAGCCATTGAATTGATTGCAATCATTGTTGCAAAGCTACACATATTGCAAGCTACACTACATAATTGTGGTCATGCACCAACACATGTGATTTCAAGCTTACGCTATTTTGATAGCAAACTCACGCGTAACATTACTAAATATAAACTACTGAGAGAATACCCACTCTAAGATTGAAAAAGCATTGATTGTATTTAAATAATCAAAAAATTGTTCACTGTTTAACTTGATTTTGTGGAGGCTATCAACAAGATAAGGTTGTCACACCAGTGGAGTAGTGGACAAAAAACGAGCATAACACATATAGGTATGTGAGAGAATATGTGTGGTCACTTGCTTAAGTATATACAAGCCACAAATATGAGAACTGACAAGATATGTACTTCAAATTAAGTACCCAAAAAAAAATTATAGTATCAATGGTGGATCTAGAATTTAATTCACCAAGTCCACCACCGAACTATAGATATCAACTTTATCAGCATATGTTAGTACTTCCTTACAAAAGTAAGTGATATGAACCGTTTTGCTGTTTTGCTTTTGATAAGGATTGCATGACAATGCTTAATGCTATGTTAAAAGAAAGATTGCTTAAACTCAGTTTTGAATTGCATGTGGCTGGACTTCAGGCACAAACATGTAAGCAAGATATAACATGATGGAAGTTCATCTTTATTCACTAAACCACATAGAGAGTAATCTAAATCATATACATACAGTCAAGCTGTAGTCCCATTCTCCTCAACTCTTATACTTAATTGCTCAGAGAAATGTCATCCTCCACAAATTATAGAGATTACATGCTGATTGTAGGCGAAGGGCAGTCTCAGCCATGATTGAGGTCCACTCGGCACCATTGGCACCAGGAAACAAAGTGAACTAAACCCTCCCATTGGAGAAGTTTAAATAACAGATATCTAAGTGACAAGTCTTGTAAAACACATGCTGGAGAGAGCACGGTTATTGAGCTCTTTTACATACATGCAAACTGACCAAACTTCTAAGATTGCATATTAATAGTCTATAGAATCAAGCTCCTTTTTGCCTGAACTCTATGGATGAGAACGCTGAGATTAAACTCAAGAGCAACTGCTACTATGGCTCCAATAAAAAAAGTTCCTTTGAGCTCACCTTAATCCTTCCTTTGAGCTCACCTTAATCCATCAAATTGACAGCATAACTTGTGCAAGAAAAAAAGGATCTTCAGCTTTATCACCATACAAGTTTTAGCAACAGTAGAGCATTACTGGTCCTTCAGCAATTCAGGGAACTCACAGACTGCTGCTGCTTCAACCAAGTGACATCGTCAAAATCACACCTCAGAACCTCCCCATCACCTGTCAGCAGAGATGAATTGATGAAAACTGGGCCCCAAGATGGTGTTCCATCTTCATAAGCATTGTGAGTGAGCCGCTGTATGTCTGTACCATCGGTTTTTGCAATGAAAATTTCTCCATAGGGTTGGAATTGGTGAGGAACGGAAATGGGTTCTGCAGATATTCCTGCAAAATCTGAAGTGAACACCAAGCTCTTGGAATCTGGACTAAAGAAGGGATGATTGACTCTTCCTCCGTGCCTACTGCTACTGCCACTTCTCAAGACTTTGTGGAGACCAGTTCCATCAGGATGAATGAAGTAGAGTGAGAAGCTGCCATTTCCTGGATTTTCACGATCTGAAGAAAACGCAATCCACTGCCCATCATGGGACCAGCTCGCCATTGTGTCGGTCCACGGCCCTTTGGTCAGACGCCTCAGGCTGCCTTCTTCTCCATCAACTGCATCCATAATGTATAGATTCTTATGCCCCGAGCGTCCTGATCGAAAAACTATCCACTTGCCATCAGGCGAAGGAGATGGAAAAGCATTGTTGCCTGTTCCCTCCTTTGTCAACTTTTTCCAGGAAAACGCTTCGGAGCTTGTAAAAGCTTGGTCTGCATTGTAAATTGAAATAATGTGGACTGTGTTGCTCTCAGGGGTGAAACCTTCGCCATAGCTGGTGTAGATCACGCCCTTTCGAGCTCTATCCCAGGCCAAACCAAAAACCAATCCCGAAAATATCTTTTTTATCCCTTGTCCGTTGAGCCTGGTGACATACACTCCCCCATTGTCCAGGTTGGGAATGAAGGCAATTAAAGATCCGTCAGGAGAAAACGAAGGAAACGTTCCATCAACCCTAACGATGGCGAGTGTGCGGAGGGGTGATTGGATGTGCTCCAAGTGAGGAACTACATAAGCAGAAGCTAGCTGACGTAGCCCTTGGGATGATCCTCTGCACTTATGGTAGCCGAGCAGATCAGAATTGGGCGAAACAAATGGATTATAATGGTGAACTTCTGGAGCAAGTTTTTCAGTAATTTTGATGAAGGACTTGGATATGAGGTCGAAGATCTCAACGTGGCGATATTCTGAGCCTGGCCTTCTCGTAGCCACTGCCAGCCACCTTCCCGTCCGCGAAGCTGCTGGAGTGAAAACATTAAGGCCTGGAGGCGTCACCCTCTCCGCTTCCGAGGGTCCCTTGTGTACAGCATCATCGTCACAGCCGATGATAACCTTATAGATGCTCCACCATCCATCATCTCCTCTTCTATGAAAGTAAATGGTGGATTCATCAGCCCAAGTAGGCCAACCCCCTCTTCTTGCCACAAGCCGTCGCCTTGATCCATCGTTGGCATCAAATATGTACAAATCTGTAGATAGCTCGTGAATTTCTCCATCCCAGCCCTTTCCCTCATACGTTGCCACTGCTATCCATCTGCCGGAAGGTGAGACGGCAGGGCTGAAGTCCACGACATTCTGAGGGGTAAGTCGAAGAGTAGATCCTGTTGTGAGACTAGAGGAGTAGATAGCAGTCCAGCTTTGTCTGGACATGCTAGCGGGTTCTTGCGTTGATGCATAGATGACCTTTCCGTTCACCAGCGATGGCCGATCCCGAAGAACCGGACGCTTCGATGCAGACATAGATATCGTTGAACCCAATTCTAGAACCGAATTGTAATTGCTGTCAAGAAATTCAATCTCTGTCTGCACGCGTCTTGCACTCGCTATATTACCTGAATTTACAGTTCTACACACATGATTGACGTAAATTTGGGCGCTACCACTCCGTTCCGAGACATAAACAAGAAGAAGATCGTCTCCAGTAGATGGATCTTCCTGGCACGGATTGCTCCTGACAAAATTGGAGACCTCGGAGCCCTGCACCACATATCCATTGTAATTAACTGACAAGCCATCGGTGAGCAGATTTTCGGACAAGGACTTCGCACCCACAGAATCACTAGACGCAGAGGTTAAGTCGCCAGACGCAAATTCAGTGGGGAGGGCGAGCGAGTAAATGTCAAAAGCGTAATGAGCTCTACCCACGCTCGCAAAAGCCACCGTTCCCTCTAGATTTCGCTCCTTCCAGCGTCCTACCTGATGATCCTCCTCTATCGCCCGCACTCTACATGATCTCAACACAATAACCATCATCCACATCACCACAAAACATAAATCTACGCTAATTACTACCGCCATCTTCCCCATTCCCAGCCCAATCCGCATCTCTTCTCCCTTCTTTCTACCAGACACTAGCAGCTACTGTTGCAACTGAAGTGGGCTCAGCTGGGTGACACTTCTTCTGCCTTTTCCTCCCACAGCACTGCTTTTGTGTGTTGGCTGCCACACTGCATACCTTGCCTCAAGCCTCAAAGCATCTCCTCCTCCCTCCTCCCTCCTCCCTCCTCCCTCCCTCCTGTCCTCCTCCCTTATCCTCTCCCTCCTCCTCGCTCCTCCTCTCCTACTATTTATTATTATTGCTGCCACTCGTCCTCATCCTCAATGGCAAATGCTATATCCTCCATTCCTCCATAATCCTCATCCAAATAATACATTCAACATTGAATTTGAACACAATTAACACAAAACTAGTGTCAAAACATTTGCACATCATTATTAAATATCAAGTTTAGTCGGCTCTCATTAGGGATTGTGCGCTCCATGCACCATGTGCAATGCTGCAATCCTCACCATTGTGCTCCTTCAACAAAAAATTTTCTTGCTTTGTGAGCCGCTGATGCACTCCCTGACATGGTGCAGGGAGAGTCTGCGGTGCACTTCCTAAGTAGTCGCAGTTTAGTCCATCATAGTGGGGTGTATCCGTAGAGTGGTTGATTGCCATAGAAAAGGTGCAGGTTAGAATCTCAACCACTGTGTAATGACATATAACGAGCTTACCTTTGTAAATGACATTGCCTGCTTGTATGTAACAACCACTAGTTGCTTAATCATGTATGCAAAGAGAAAATTGAAGTTTAGCTGCAAAATTATGTATATGATCTACTGCAATATACTTATATGGTAATGTGAAATATATTTATTTTGGCATGTGAACTTAAGTAATGCAGTGTACATTTACATTCAAGGTCCATTTCAAAATATGCCATTCGTCCGCAATTTAAGAGACTAAGTCATTCCTCGTGAAAGACAATTTTGTTTTTTATTGAAGCGGAGAGAAAGGGCGCATTAGTGGCCCTAGGGCTGCTCAACATGGCTGGGATATTCCTCTTGCTGGTACTTTTCAATGCCACCTCAGGACAACTCCCAGTCCTTGTGAAATGCAGAGGCCATTTGAAGTGGCTTCCACCAATCAAGATGGAGTAATTCAAGCCCATTGCACTAGGGGTAGGGGTGACACGTACTTAACTATAAATATGTTGAGTCTTCGTAGAGGCAATGAGTACATAATATTACATGCCATATACTACATACATATGTACAATCATATGTGGTATCCTACGACATGTGATAGCTTCCTAATGTAGCCTGCAAAGGTTTGCTCCCCAGATTTCTTTTTAAAGGGCCATAATTTCTCTTGCATCCTAAAAGATGAATCTTATCACAATGATGGAGAAAACAAGTTTCAAAAGTTTAGATTGGGCCACACGTGGTGCCCTAATGTTGTCTATCTCAACCATCCTAAAACATTATTGCCCTAGAACCTTTGGAATGTTCTAGAGACATTGTCATTTGGAAGATAAGAAAGAGGGATAAAGTGGGTGTGTGTGTGTTATTGTCACGTGTCACTCTCTTGGGTCACGTGGGTCATGCTTATGCTCTCTCTCTCTCTCTCTCTCTCTCTCTCTCTCTCTCTCTCTCTCTCTCTCTCTCTCTCTCTCTCTCTCTCTCCAATGTCATGCCTTGGTTATTGTACCCCTTTATTACCCTTGTTGTAATGCACCTTTCCTAGACACTTCTAAACTTTTTCTTTGAATTTTATGCATAGTTTACACCACCTCTAAAGGCAACTTTCGCAAATATGTATATTTGCAAATGTACACGTATACATAACAGGTTACACATATCTAAAAATAATTCATTAGATGTGTCATCAAGGGTGTCAGAGTATCCAAAAATGACAACCCCTTTCTAATTATGAAGTTGAGATATGCTTTTGGGCCCTCTTTTTTGGATCTAGTATGCTCAATACTCTTTTCTAGATATTGCATTTGGTCCAACATTGATCAAGATTGCAAGGAATAAGATTGGGTCCACTAGTCACTAATACATGGCCATAAGTACTACATGTTGGAGAAAAGAAAAAGAAAAAAAAAGCACACTTGGGTAGGACTCCAACAGAGTAGGTGTGCCACTCAATGATTTTTGTTCTTATCGCGCACAGTCATGTCCAAAACTTCTTGTATCATTGTAGATCCAAAGTTGTCGACTTGAATCCATTTATGAGCTTTTGTCTACAACCCATGTTCCCATGAAGAAAAAAATGATGGTCGAAGAAGAGATTGATGAAGCACCATATTGCTTTTTGGCAACCAATTTGCATGGATTGGACAGAGTGTATCATTGCAATATTCTCTTTTGTCTGCTTCCTCGACATCATACCAACTTGGATGCTTTATCCAATTCCTTGGATTCATGTTTTTGCATTACATCATGCTCTTCTGTCATAGTTGGCAATCCATGATGTTTGACCAATTTGATGAAGAAAATTACAATTGTTTCATTATGATTTGTTGTTTGTAAATGAATTTTCCATGTGAGATAGTTGGCATTAGGAATGTCATTTGGATGCATGATGAGGTAGATCTTTGAACATAATGTTATCAAAAATATGATTATTTAAATCTGAATAAATTTTTCTTCAAATTTGACCAACACAAATCAGACCCATTGAATGTGTTTCACGGATTTGTGCATTACAATTAAATTCTGATTCTGCTAGTTTGGACCTTAAATAAGATTTCCTTTCAAATATTTGGTAACCATAATTGGCCATGAATATGCTTGAAATACTGATTCGAGCGAACATATATGTACCCCAAGGTTGAATTATGGAAATGACAAATTCCACTATTTTGGTCCTCCCACAATAGAGAATCAATTTTGATGTTACCCAATAGAAGATTAATCACATTTGAATCTACTGAGCAATGTAAAGCTCTCCAAAGAAACTGCTACAAATTGATGGCATATCAGTGTAAAACCAACTTCCTACAGAGTGTTGGTTGATTGACAAAATTTCCCAATCATTATTCACATCTATGCATTCTGAATATGCGCGTGAATTAGATATTGGTAGTTGAGTTCTAGAGAATCCATAGGAATAAGATTTTCCAATAGAAGCCACTTTAAGCTCTTATGAATTGGATCCATGAGGCATCGAACAATAATCTAGAATATTGATACGAGTAGGATCTCTATGGAATAATGAAATCTCTTCATTTCTAACAGTATCCATATTAAATACCACATACTCCATTGAATCATTGTCAATAATAAAAATAGAGAGCTCCCAAACCAAATTGAAATGATTCAAAGATTGGATTTCTAAGACAGCCACTCCATTAATCCAAATCATGGAATGTCAGTGCCGAATAGTCCTCATTTTAAAAGATTGGTAAATGCCTTGATTGTCTTTCCTTTAACATAACAATCTCATTAACTTGATGACCCATAGTTGTTTGTCCATTGATCAAGTTAACACATTGATGTAGGTGAAATCGTATGCAACATTAACTTGATCACTAAATTGGCAGTCAACACCATCATTTTGATATTACATATTAGGTTCTTGACACAAGTTCTGCACTTGGCTATTGACCAATTCTCCATGTGGAAAACCTATTAATCCCAAAGGTTTCATGTCTCTAGATTTTCGATTGTGTAAACCTACTTCTCCTCACAGCTATTGTGGGGCTATTTCCTACCCTCTCCTCAACCCTAGATCCAAGCACACAAGCATCAAGGAGACGAGGTTAGATGTCATGCGGAGGTTCGATCCCATGAGAGCAATAGCATAAATCAAAATCCAGCATGCATCGATGATCCACAATTAACACTAAGATCCATTAACTCTAGCATTAACCCACAACCATTAACACTAAATCCACAAAGATGATAGCTTACCCTTCTCTCTCTCCCTTTCTCTCTCACAAAAAGCATAAGAATTAGCAAATCCACCAATAATCAAATCCAACAATTAGCAATCACAAATTAGAAAGCATGAGAGATGGAGGAAAAGTGATAGAGAGCAAGGACATTCCACATCCATTCCATAAGAGGGCCAACCTGCTCGTATTAGAAATGAAAATGAAACGTGTTTTACAAACTCATGTTTGCACATTTATAGTAGCCAATTCTAACCTAAGTTCCAAAAATGGAGGGAACTCAATTCAAAAATTGGAAAGAACCAACCTGAATCTGAATTATAAACCAGTTTTGGCGGGAACCCCAACTTTATTCACTAACTTGACATTTAGGCTCTGCGACATTAAAAGTCCCGCAAAATGGCCTAAACTCCTTTTATTAATTTGTAATTAATCAAATAACTATGTGATCATCGGGCTGGACTTACACATGTAGGGTGCCAAATTCCTCTCACTTATTAACTAGGGTTAGGGTTGCCTCAATCTCCGCAAACCCTCCACCAACAGCCAAATTGATCCGATTGCCAAGGATGAGACCATTGTTTTCTTTGACAATATCATCTCTTTGATCAGAGTCTGCATCTTCAAATGAACCTTGATCCGCTTTGTTTCGAATAGGGCTTTTGTTGTCTACAACTATTTCTAGATCCAAAATATGACTTTTTCGTTGCTTTGCTCATCCAACTGGTTTGCAAAAGTTCTCGTTAACATTCCACATTCCATTACTTCTGTTACTTGAAAACTAAACTATAGATAAGTAGTTTGCAGATAACTTTCTACAATGCTCTGATATTGAGGACGTAAGCCATATAAATAGCTTTGTACAAGATATATTTTTCCATAATTGAATACTAGGACCATCTATTGAAATTTTTTATTGTACTCTACAATTTTAGATGCTTGGTTCAAAGAACACGATTGGATGAAATCAACTCGATTGAAAAAAAATAACGACCATTCAATCTCGATAGATTTGTCAATCTCCCAATTAACCGGAGATCTAGGCTGAAAATCGCACACAAGCATCTATAGACCACAATATGTAGTAGACCTTCATCCACTAAGGTAAGAAAATTCCTCATATGTAAAAATAAATTACCTTTATGAGAATGTCTATGAGATACATACATTCTCACCTAGGCATTGGAGTAGAGAAATTTATCCATCGTAAATGTTTAGAATCTTATGATTCGTCAATCATAATTCACAGGATTCCAAAACCATACTTAATCATTAAAAGATATTGGAGTGTATGTACAACATACCACTCAAGAAATATAAGAATCATTCTAAAAATCTTTTCTCTCATCGAAGATTACTAGATTTCAAGAATATTCTTTCAACCTAATTCTTAACAAAATTATGAGTTTTCCAATTCTGTGATCAATCAGGTAATTAAAGACAAAAGACATACCAAAATCATTTTAGCATCCATCTTCAATTACATAAATATTATACAATCCTTTAGGACAAAATCTAGAGATTTACAAAATTTTGTTGAATTTCAACTGAACTCAGTAGTTATTCTTGATATTTGTTAAACTCTGTCATCCAATATGAGCTCATTGGGATATAGTCAATAACTTAAAGTCAATTTTCCATTCGAGAATTTTTTTTTCTGAAGAATTTCCTATATTCTGTGCGCATAACTTTTATTGACGAATCCCAATGACTCACAAAGCATGTGTCTTATAAGCAATATAGATTAAAGCAAAACAGTTCCTGGTGAATTCTCTTCACACTACTTATCCAACCAATTAACTTTTAATCATGAGTAATCCAACTACTCCAGTCAATTGCTAATGATTCAAAAATCTCAAATGTCTAGGTGCCAAATTCGTTTATCCTGAAACTTATTCCAAAACAACACCACATTTAGATCCTCTTCTAGACCATCACTAAGTTAATGAATCATCCTTTCCACATAAAGAATCATTAAGCTGCAAGTAACTATTTTGAACATTACTTGTTCATATGTGTGTGCTCAATGACTAGTTTCTATATATGATATAAACTCAGTACATAAGAAACACATAGTAAATCCACAAGATTGAGATGTACATAAGCAAAATATTCCACTATGTTCCAATACATAAACATAGGCTATAATCTGGTAGATTCTTCCATAATCCCCATATGTTACCCGCATGACTCATTGAGAATCTTGCAACTCAACTACAAAAGAACTCTACCTCATGAGTAAATAACATATCTAGGAAATCTCTGAAGTGAATAGTTCCACATCCTCAAGTTTTCCAACCATCAAACTTTTAATAACAAATTTTCTTCAACTCAGTCAACCTACAACAGATCTTAGTACTCCTACCAAGATTAGATCAACTTATACAAACATCTTTGGCTACAGTGTTAAGATTAGAGCTTTACTCCTACTTGATCCAATCCATAACTTAATGGTACTTGGTAATCTGATCAGTAGAACGTAAATTTAATTTTTATCACTACTATCCATAGACACAAATAGCTTACAATTCAATTCCCAAAACTATGTTTTTTGCATAGGCAAACACCCACAAACAACTTTAACATCTCAAAACAAAATCTTGCTCCAATAATTGGTCAAGTTGTTGCTTATTTCTCAATGTTAAAAGCTTTGTTCTTATACCATTTTCATCAAATGTCTTGCTGATTTTTGCATTGTGAAGGTGTTTGAGCTTTCTCTAACGACATATTGCAATTCTATCGCTTAAAGAATAGCTCTTTGCTCTATTTTTTTTCCAATACTATTCTCGTTTCTTAGACATTGAATGAATTGTTTTAGCAATTACTTTCTTGCATTAGTTTACAATAAATTATTTCTCTTGTTAAGTATAGAGGGCATAATGAGTTTTATTGTTAGCATGACGTCATTATTGAATGCTCCACCAATGCCACCGGCTGCTGAAGTCAACTCTCAGCAAGATGAATTTGTTGAATGTACTAGGCATCAAAGATGAGTTATGCCAACACTGAGAAGAACAATTGAGAGTACTGGATTGCACAAGAGACATTCAAGATTATTGAGCTGTATGAAAAAAAATGGTGAGACTTGGAATTTGCCAATTTGAGGTCAAAGCATTGTTTGAAAGCGACTTGTATAAGAGTCCCAGCCCCATGAAAAACTGTGAACGCCTTCTCAGTGCAAGGCAAAGGTGAAAAAGTTGAAGCAAGAATTTCATGAAGGCATTGTAATCTAAAACAATATTGGTGCCAACTATTTGGCCATTCGGCGATGCCATGGTAGAGTTGCTAGCAAGAGCGTTTTCTAAAACACATGGCATTCCCAACGGACTGGACCAAGGTGAGAACGTAGTGCTTGTGGATGTTGATAGTGAAACCCCACAATGTCACATTCAATAGTACTTCTCGTGGCAACTGGCGTTTTGATGATGAGCAAGGAGGAAATCCAACCAATCATGATTCATGTGCTTTACCAGTGAGAGGCTCTCCTCTTGTTGGTGTTGACGAAGTGCAGGTGGATTTGCCCAAGACTCAAACATGCAACTTGGAAGGAGTCTTAGGAAAGTTGGTGGACGAGAGAATTGAAAAAGTTTCGACTTGGTGGGAATTGCCAAGTCTTTCAGCGAGGGTTACTTCAAAATTGAGCAAGCAAAAATAAAACTTCAAAGGGACAACCAACATACAAGAGACTTGTGGCAAGAAAAAGCATTGGCAACACAAGAGCGAATTGTAGGAACCCAAGCTGCCAGCCAAGAGCAAATTGCCTTGATGATAATGTACACGATTCAAGTGGTTGAATTATTCTGGCTGAACAACAACAACAACTCCCAGGCTAGCCATGGATGATGTTGTAGGACTTACGCTTTAGGGTCTGGCTATGTCATGAGGACTTAGAGTCTAGACTTCATGGATGCCATGTGTTTGGCGTTAGGAATTTTTTTTTTATGAGTTTAAGATTGTCTTCTATGTTAAGCCTTTGTAACAATAGTAAATGACAAATTTATGAGATTTTGAGCTTTATATTGGCATATATTTTCCTTCTTCCAAATTTTATCTCATGATGTTATGGGTTTACAATTTAATGTGTGTACAACCCTCACAATACATCATAGCCATTCACTACAACAAATTTAAATTGCACTTACTTGTAAATATATATGTCACAATCAAAATTTCAAGCACATAACCAATGTCTCCAACATCAATCAACCAAATTCAATAGTAAATATCAAGCGCGCGTGCGTGCACACACACACACACACCTCTCTCTCTCTCTCTCTCTCTCTCTCTCTCTCTCTCTCTCTCTCTCTCTCTCTCTCTCTCTCTCTCTCTCTCTCTCTCTCTCTCTCTCTCTCTCTCTCTCTCGTTTCTTTTGTTTTTGTTCGAATTGAAAGAGGACAAAGAAGAACATAGCATACGTTGTCCATCACTCTCTCTAGTCTTTATTGTTATCTCCATTTCCAATCACATTATTAACTAATTTATTGCTACTATTGTTGTTGATTTTGACAATCATTCACTACCCTACAATCCATGGAATGAATGATTTATCAACAACTTGTTAATAAATCAGTTGGAAAGGTGGGTTTGCACATGGTGAGGATCGAGCCAAATTAGTGTGAGCTATAATGTAATTTGATCTTGACTATCATGATTGTGTAAGATAATCTCCAATTCATTTCTAAGTTACTATTGTTATCATGACTTTTTCCACACATAGGAGCAGATTGTGTACAACAAAAAACTAGGTTTATTATTTCTATCATAAAATGGTTTAATTTATGGCCTTTTCTCAATTTCAAGGCAAAATTATTCACTGGCGGTTAACGATCAGCTCATGTATTGGTCTTTCTTTAATTGCAGCTCCTCCTACACCTAGAGTATTCTTGAAAGCCTTGACATTCTCATCTTACCTACTTCCTTTGCATCCAAATTGCATGGGCTTTAATATTGGAATGACACACACTAGCAAGCTACAACAAAACAACAAACATTAATGCCCCTATCAATTGCAAACAACCCTACTGCTGCTACTACAAAAGAAGAAGTATCAGCCATTAATGAAAAAGAGCTAACCCAAGTGAAAGAAGTGGATGATGAGAATAATAGGTTGGATGTGGAGGCCAATTGTAAGAATGAGCCAGAGGTAGCTGACATTCATGTGAAAGAAGACTTGTTCATATGACGTCCTCAGCTCCAAACATATAGTAGCTTCTACTATAATAGACAACAATTGGATGTGGAGGCCAATTGGACGAATGAGCCTAAGGTAATTGCTTCTATCTTTACTCATGGGAGCCTTTCATTTACTTAAAAAAGGTCAACTAGGAGGAGCATGAGGGTTTCGACCATAGATGTTGAAGTAGTAAAGTCACATTCCAATCTTGTTGCTATGGCTTCTTACTCCTATGATGAATAATTCAACATTTTAAACCAACATTTAATTTCTCAATAGGACAATGGCGACGTCTCCAACAACAATAAATCAAATTCAATAGTAAATATCATGCACACCACACAAACATCTCCAAATATCATGCACATAACAATGACTCTGAGAATTGTCAAATTGCAGGGTTCTCGAAATGAAGAATGCCGGTAAGCAACCAGATCAACATGCGAATGCAGTCACCGCACCTCCTGACATCGACATGGATGAAGGAGCATTTATGGTCAAAGACTGGAAAACACTATTGGATAATTCTTGGTTTCTGGATTCTGGAGCTACTCAACATATGACCAGTCATCGTGAACATTTTCACTCCTATACACCTTACAATACAAAGAAGTACGTTCATCTTGGCGATGATAACACTCACGCTATCAAAGGTGAAGGCATTGTAAGATTTGAAATTCCAGCATGATCAATTCAAATTACTATCAAATGTTTTGTATGTACCTAAACTCTCTACGAATCTGTTATCAGTAAGTAGGATCACTGATTTAGGTCATATGGTGGAGTTTGAGTCTGATCAATGCCGAATTATCGATAGGACAAGTAAGATCCTTGTAGTACTCAGCAGGAGGCATGAAAACCTATATAGATTGGCACATTGTGATTTTGATACTAGTACAGTCTTGAAAACCTTTGTTCTTGTCAATAAAGCATTATTATGGCATCATCGATTAGGACACTTGAATCATACATCTGTTTCATAAATGTCTAAACAATCTCTAGTACTTGATCTCGACTATCCATCTGACAAAGGCGACCTCCTTTTTGTCATAGCTACATCCTTGGAAAGCAGACTAGGATTCCCTTTAGATCAAGTCATAGGCATGCAACAAAAGATTTGTTAGACATTGTTCATTCAATTACATGTGGTCCAATGCAAAATTTGTTGTTGCTTGATGCAAAGTATTTTATTACCTTCATTGACGAATATTTGAGAAGAACAGCTGTTTATTTCATTAAGCAGAAATCATAGGCTTTCAACAAGTTTCAACAATTCAAAGAGCATGCAGAAAATCAAACTGGTAAAAGAATTAAAGCATTGAGATCCGACAATGGGGGAGAATCTCTCTATCGAATTCAAGGAGTACTGCCTCAACAATGACATCGAGCAACAATACATTATCTCCTATTTGCCTCAGTCGAATGGTCTTGTTGAGAGAAAAAACAGAACCTTAATCAAATCGACAAAGTGCATGTTAACACGTGCGACACTTCCGAAGTCCTTATGGGCTGAAGCAGTTTCAACTGCAGCTTATATTCAAAACATATGTCCTTCTAAAGGTCTCTCAAACAAAACACCATATGAAGTTTGGACAGGCTCCAAACCTTCTCTATCAAACTTACGAGTTTTTGAATGTATCGCTTGATCTCAAGAAGAAGAAGCGACTAATTTCAGAGTATCAAATCGATTTTCATTAGCTACACTACTTTAGATAAAGCTTTTAAGTTGTATAATCCTGTTGAGTCAAAGATATTCACTAGCCGGGATATCATCTTCATCGAAGGTCAATTTATTGACCTCAAAGGTAAAGGCAAAGCTCATATAGTCGAACTTTCGGACTCTTTCGGAACACCGAACTTTCAAGTTTCAAATTTGACTATTCCTTTTGAAAGTCCAAGCTCATCTACTCCCGACGAACAACTTATCAATAGTGAATCTGAAGACGATGACGTTGTAGTCTAGCAACTACAACATGCTGAAAATTATCAACTTCAATCATCACCCAGAAGATCGACAAGACAAAACAGACCACCTATTAGGTACATCGACGAGTTTGCAGCTTACCTTGTTCAAGAGCTGACAACTGTCGCCAATGACTGTCGAAGAGGCACTTAGTCAACCCGATTCTGATCTTTGGAAAGAAGCTATGCAAAAAGAGTTGCCAAGATGAACGAATTTATTTGTACTATAAGACATATGAGTAGCTTCCGAATCCAGAAACCAAGAATTATCAAATTTCGTCTTTTGTTCTTTGATCATAAATGCTCCTTCGTCCATGTTGATTGTAGGAGATTGAGATGATACTGTGACTGCATTCACTTGTTGATCTAGTTGCTTATTGGCGTTCTTTGCTTTTAGAATCTTGCAATCATGGATCTCATGATTAGTGCGTTTGCAATACTTACCGAACATCTTCTTGACTCTGTGTCGGCTTATGATTCGATGCGAGTTGCTTAGAGCTTTTCTTCTTCTATCGCTAAGAGCCTTTGTTGACATATAGAGCATGAGATGATGAAGTCGAAGAGGTGTCTTGACTTCTTCAATGATCTTCCTTCAACAACATAGTGATAACTCTAGTGAGAGTTAAATCTAAGTGTGCCGATATGATCATCACCCAATTTTCATATACGCTTGAAAGCAATGTCATAATTGCGTCTTGATAGTCAATGGTTGATCCAACAGCTGCCATCTACTGCAAGAGATTCTTAAACTGGTTAACGTGATTCTAAAGAGAATCATCATTCTTCTTTCGAAGTTTGAGCTTCAGATACGTGGCCAATCTCAGTATATGATATATGTGCAAAAGCCATCCTTCGATTTCCATTTTGACTCGGCTGTGTCATCTTCAAGCTTCAGTTCAATACCTGTGACAACATCCCACAACTCGTTCGCGATTAGCAAGGTTTTCATCTTAAATTTTCACAAATAGTAATTGGATCCATTAAGCTTGTCTACGATGAGACTGGCTTTGTTTTGAGAATCCATCTGGAAGTTAGTCTATCGATAAATCAATGACTTAAGAACGATACCGTGTGACGTGACAATTGGAAATCAATTATCTGATACTAAAATTTGATACCACTTATTGAAGAATAGATATGGCTCTAATACTATGAAGAGTATAGAGCTCTAATACCATGAAAAGTATCTATTGATATCGCTCTGATACCATGTTGGAAGAAGTAATGGAAGAGGAGTCGTCCATAAGTCGAAGTCTATAGATGACCAATCGAGCGCAACAGAATGATCCTTCTTCCTTATGCATGACTACGCCTATCAGAAATCAAACAAAGCTATCATGACAATCATCACGTTTGATCTTTTAGCAACTAACTTTGAAATCATTAGTACTAAAGTGATTTTGTAGCCAAACAATCATAGAGTGAAGTAATGTGTAAGATATTGCAGTATAAATCAGACGAAATAAAAAGACATTTATCAGTTACTGATAACTACATATATTCTGACATAATATTGAACGCAATAAGAAGATGGATTGATTCAGTAAGTAGCATGTACGAAGTCAGATGATGATGAGCACAAAACAATAGCGGATGAAATCATGTACTCTAAACCATCTCTAAGTAACTGATAAGTCTGTCTAATGCACTTCCGCTGATAAGCAGTAAGTGCTAATAACAATCTTCAAAACATCAGAATGATAGAACTATGAGTCTCTTGAAAAGAAGTACTCTTACTCGTGTTCTATTCTTCTCACTATGTCTCGTGTTTCCTTAATGATCAATTATTTATACTAAGACAATTTAAGCTTATCCAATTAGGTCAGCTTAATTAGGTCATAGGTCGTAATTGACAACTAGCAATAATGTGCTGTCATCCATTCAGTAAGGCCTTCCTAGAAATTTACTTGCAAAGCGGTTAGGGCAAGTCGTAACTTCATAACAAGTAGAAACAATAACTATCTTCCTTTGACGTCTTCGACTTCTCCGATAGTTTGTTGAAGTCGTCCGATATGTTGGAGCCACCCGTTGAGTGATTCCCAAGTATTTCTGCAGACTGTGTAAAAATATGAATAAAACTGCATAAATGAATGAATGTAGATTAAAGATCGATTTCGGATGAATCACTTCCGATAGTAGAATAATCCAACAGTGTAGCCATGAACTGGCTTTTGGCCACATGGGACAAATTTGTGAGTCAGTGCCTAACAATTGATTTAGTTCTTGGTTGTGGCAACACAACCAGGATGTGCATTTTTACACAGCCAAGGACTACTTACCTCTTTCAGCTAATTCTTGGCGCACAGCCAAAAAACAGGGTGCAAAAACTCTCATGTGGGCAAGATTTCTTTCTCCTCTATGTCTTTCCAAATATGGACCACCCATTCTCTCTCTCTCTCTCTCTCTCTCTCTCTCTCTCTCTCTCTCTCTCTTAATTGGGCCACATGACAGGTTGCCATCGGTTGTTGCCTCTGGTGGCAGCCTCCAGAAATGTGGGGGTAGGCCACATGTCGGAGGTAGAGAGAGTGCTATCTCCGCTTTTATGTGTCATCAATGTTTCTGCCAGCTAGCAGAGGTTGTCACCAGAGGTTGGCCTGCCTTCGAAGGTTGACTGTTTTCACTTCCGAAGCCAGAGCTAACTTCGAGAGGTAGGAGAAAATATTCCCTCCTACCTCCATTCGACCCTGCTTTTTTTCTTTCTCTCTCCTCTCTTTATCTCTCTTGCCATCTCGTGATTTTATATTTTCTCTCTCTAAAAACTTTTCCTTCTAAAAGTTTTTCTTTCTAGAAATTTCTAAAAGCGCTTGTTATTTTACTTCAACTGATTTTCAAATCTCTTCAAATGCATTTTAGGGCAACCGTGGACCAATGAAAAGCTCCTAAACGCGTTGTCTAAGAAAGCTCTCTCTCTCTCTCTATGGCTAAGAAAGCGATCTCTCTCTAACACCTCACATTATTGCTATTTTTCAAATTCGAAATCCTAAAAAATCCTAACCCTAAAAAATCTTAAACCCAAAAAAAACCTCTCCACATATACTCTCTCCCCTATCTGCTCGTCCCGCGCTCTCTCTCGCCTATCACTCAACTGCTCGTCCTCCCAGCAGCGCCCTCTCTCTCTCTCTCTCTCTCTCTCTCTCTCTCTCTCTCTCTCTCTCTCTCCTTGCTCCTCCCGAAGCACCAGAAAACAGCCTGATTGAACATGAATAAACTCAACTCTCCTCTCTATTGCACACATTCTCTGTCCCTCGCTAATCACGGAGTTCATCTTTCTGGATTCATCTTGAGGAAATGTGACAAAAGTGAAGAAGGGGCTTATTGAGAGAGGAAGGAGCACATGCAATCTGAAAGTGCAGATGATCCAAGAGACAATAAAAAGAATGATTGGTTAATTGGTCAGGGCATGGAGAAGGCAAAGGAGAAAGACTTGCAGATTCTGTCACACCATAGCCAGAGCTTCTCTTGCCTAAATCAATCCACTGCTGTCAAAATCTCTCATTGGTTATGCAAGTCACATTGACGCTCCTCTACCTGCAATTGGGGATCCTCTGAGGCGAAGCAGACGCAGCTTACTCCCTCCCGCTCATACTGTCTCTCTCTCTCAGCTGGATTCACTGCTCGCGGTCTCTCTCTCTCGAAAATGCTCTCCTGAAGTTTCTCTCTCTCTCGATAATTCTTTCCAGAAGTTTCTCTCTCTCTCTCTCTCTCCATCGCCTTTCAACCTCACTTCAACGCCTTCCCATCAAATACGTTTTAGGGCAAACGTGGACCAATGAGAAGAGACAAAACTCGTTCTGTTAACATTCTGGCTATTTTACTCTCTACAAACTCCTAACCCTAACCCTAAAAAGTATTTAAAAAAACTCACGATCTCACCGTCTCTCTTACCACTCTCTCTCTCTACGCTCTCTCTCACCATCTCTTTTCCCTCTCTCTCTCACCATATCTTCTCTCTCACCATCTCTTTTCTCTCTCTCTCTCTCTCACAGCAGCACGGAACAGCTTCCTCCTCTCTCCCTCTCTTTGTCACTGATCAATCACCTTCGTTGTTTTACTCTTTCTAGAAATTTCATTCTCTTTCTATAAATTTCATTCCCTTCCCACTCACGAAACGTCAGTTGCAAGTAAACAAAGATTTAGGGCAGACCTGGCCCAATTAAAATGCACGATTATTTCTCCACAACAGCCTACATTCTCTCTCTCTCTCTCTCTCTCTCATTCAGCTTCCATTCAGGTTCAAGGAAAGGACGTGATTACATTTCCTGTCTACTGACTCTGACGAACATAAGGCTGGCTTAGGGTAGCTCCTTGTGATAGCCGTAGATGCCGAAGGATTTTAGTTTCTGTCAGGTTTGCAGACGCAATCACAACCAGGGAAGAGGTCACAGGTACTCAGCAAAGCATAAGGAGTGTCTGGCACAGTTTTTGTCCAGAGCTTTGAATAAGATACAGGATGTCCGATTTTTTCTAGAGAATGTGCAGCGTCTTCGAGATGAGGATCGATATCGCAATAAATTCTGGTGTTACTTTTGCGAGGAGGAAGTTGGGGAACAGGGAAGTCTTTTTGCATGGTATGTTCTTTAGTTAGGTCATTTTTTTGTTCATGCCCTAGTATTAGATGCATTGGCAATCTTCGCAAGATATTTGATGGCAACTCCTGGAGTAGGAGAAGTTGCAAGCATTATCTACTGTCTGCATTATGCAAGACATGAGACCTCATAGAATAGAATAGCCAAAGCATCTCCCAATCCAGATATCAGCAATGAATTTCCTGACTATCTTTTTTTTTATCTTCCCCTTTTCTTTAACCTTTCACAATTCTTCTTCCCTGGATCCCCTCTTGCATTGGTAGATTAGGGGCCTGCCAGACTTACAGGTTAGCACTTTTCAGTTAGTGCATCAGTTAGCACTAACTTGGACTTGGACTAGAGCATTTTGTGCTTCTCACTAACTGATGCAAAACAGGTCCTTTAAGCTAACCCGTGTCTCAGTTAAGAGAGGTCCCAACTGCCACAGTCCGTTGCCCCTCTCTTCCTCCAACTGGCAATGTCCACAAGCTTCCCCTCTTCTCCTCCTCCATGGCAGCTGTTCTCCTCCCTCCAACGCTGCAGTCCATTGCTTGGCTTAACTGAGTCCACTAATGGGTGTGGAGATGGGGCAGCTCCTCAGTTAGTGCTACCGTAAGATGGAGGTGGGGCAGCAAGAAAGACAGTTATGCTATTTTTTTAATTCAAGCAATGTTCTCTCTACCCCCTCCCCCTTTTCTCTCTCCTATGGTTAATGCAAATTGTGTGGTTTGATACATCACAAGCATGTGGCTATACAAAGGGTACCAGGGGCATCAGGTGCGGCAATCAAAATAGTTGGATATGGATTGATGAGAGCTCTCAATGATCGTCCAAACTAGGTGAGGCACCTCCTTGGTGTGGGCTGTGGCGGTCTAGGACGACATAGCTATTGTTTAGTGGATGGATTGGTGATGCCATTGTTGAAGTCTGGGCTTAGGGTTATCACCCATTTGTAGTATATGATTGAGTGGCAAGTTATATGTTCAATACTCCATGGGTTTCAGTTAACTCCAACACGATCTAGCATAGTCGTGAATAATTGCGATTCGAACCCTCTAGAACCGAATTAAGTCAATTTAGACCTTTTCTCGAACTCTTTTGATTTTGAAAAAATAAATTTCCAAATGTCACTAGGTTGGGGCTTCATAACATGAAAGATTGCATGTCTCTTTTTTGATATTTTAACCACTGTCCTAGACTTAGCATTAATTTTTTGTAGGCCATATGCATTATTTGAACTTCAATGTTCTGTCTTTGTCACGTTACTGGCCAATTATGTATTAAGAATGAGACCCTAGAAAGTTTGCGTTTAGATGGTTAGATAGGTGGTGTGCAGTGCTTGAAGATTCTATGCTTCAAAAAGCTTTATGTCTTCTACTATTATGAAGTAGCAGTTCTTGTTACCTTTGTATTTGTTTTTGGCAGTTCAAATGCCATCAAGCATCTTTCAAGTTCCAAACATGTGGATAGCGTGATCCGGTTTTGTTCTAAACATGGAGTGGACCTACAAAAGCAACAACTTTATCTTTTTTCAGAGAAGGAATTCACAAAGGTTCTATCTAGTCTGTCTTTTTTATTTTTATTTGTTCATTCTGTAAAGACTGGAATATGTGTGTGTCTTTGTTAGCTTGGTACGTCTTGCAGTTTTTTATGGGTTTCTGTAATTGTTTTCTGCATGTAATGACCTGACCGACTTTTGTCTGAGACTTTGTGTGAGCAGTGGGAGGAATTATGCAGATTGTCATCCTCATCATTGGTGTTTTGTGGAGGAGGCATGCAATCACAAAATTCTAATCATATCCACCTTGAACAGTCTTGTATTGATCGGGATTCATTCCCAAAGTTTTCGTTCAGCACTGGTTTTTCTAGTGTTTCTTCCATATCTGTTCAGCCTTTACCTGTTTTTAAGGACAGGATATTTCAGGAGGTTAACCCCACAGCAGGATCAAGTAATGATGGGCTTACAACTCAGAGCTTTTCAACTCAGAAGTCATTCATAGGTCAGTGGCAAAGGGAGGCCCATCTAACATCCATATTTCTAGAGGCTACAACCCTGACTTACAATCACCAAGTGTAACTTTTGTTGTTTTATTCGGGTAGCTAAGTTTTGCACAAACTTCAAGAGACTTGGTGGTGCTTCTATTTCCCCTTAGAAATTTTACTATCACTCAAATGTCAATTTTGGTTGTTAAGGGATTTCATTGTTTGATTACTTGCTTCTAGCACTTTACTGTACACTAGTCATCCTAATGTTATTAGAGTTTATCAACTAGCCGGTTTTGGCAGCTTTTTAGTTTTTTAAAATTTGTGATTTCTTTGGTAATTTTTAGGTCCACATGATGTTGCAAAGTCAAAACTCGTCATTCAGAAAACTTGCCAAGATGTTGGACTAGATGAGGCTGCTACTACCGATGAGCAAAAGGTGGGGATTTTCATAAATTGTTTCATTAAGGTAGCATCATACGTCCATGGCATATTCAAATTTTATTGTAACTACTTCGAAACTTGCATAGAATGAGATACATGTTGGTTAGAACTTAGCTTACGCATATACGTGATCAACTACTTACTAAAGAAACACTCTCTTCTTTTAAAACCTATTTTGGACTTTAATATGTATGGCCTGTTTTGGGGGCTGATGACATGAATATGAATGTCGTAGCATTTGGTCCATGTTGTGCATGATGAAGTTGATGGTCTACAATTTTGTGCCTGGTCTCCATAAGGTTGAGGATTTCACATCTCCTTTGTTATTTCTGTTATCATCCTAGACATAACATCGATATAGACAGTCTGTGTTACGCATGATGAAGCTGATGTTGTTAAGGAGTTGTATGGACTTCATAAAGTTAAAGATTGAATGTCTTAATTGTTATGTTTGGATACTATTCTCCTCAACATTTCTTTTAGAATATGGAACAAATGCCTCTTATTATACGTATCATGTGTTTGGCTATTGATTTGACTTTTCAATAAATCAACTAACAGGGACGTGTAACTCTCGTGGTCGTCTGAGGCTGGGTGGTGTGTCGTCTCTGCGTCCTAGGTCTAGGAATGTCGTCGCAATCGCTATCAGTCATGTTTGCATCAGAACGCGATCTTCTTCGAGAGAAGAAGGATGTAATCTGAGACTATGGGGCTGGATAAGTATGCTAAATTGTCTGACATAGGTCCTGTAGCAGAAGGGACATCTCACATATCATCAGTGCCACACGATGGGGGTCCTCGTATGAGATAAGGGATGGCAGTGTAACTCGTAACTGACGAAAAAGGCAGTGATATCTCCCGCTCTCGTGTGGTCTCTTGGAAGCGTCCAGTCTCAATTGCCAACTAATGTGAAGAAACTCGGAACTGGCCCAACAGAAATTGAAGCCCATGAGATAGTTCTAAGGTAGGATAGTGTGGCAAAGGCCCGAAAGGCGAAGATATGATCTGTGGTGGAGTATTGTGCCCTAAAACCCGCTTGGCCCAATGCATGTAATCTCCTAGACTCTGCCTCAGAACTGACTGCTGACTGGAGGATGGTGCCGTATAACTTAGCAATGATGTGCCCAATCATGTGCCCAATCATAATGGTGCGATAATTACCAGGATTCATGGGGTCACCAGTTTTATGAATGGGATGGATAATGCAGGAGGAAGGGAAACCGGAGACAGCTGCTCGATTGAGAAAAGTGGCTAGGGTAGGCGATAGTGTGTCTGCAACATGGATTAATTTCAGATTCAAGGTCATCAATATCACAGGTGCGACTGGTTTTCATCTCTTGATGGCTGCCAGGACCATGTCCGAGGTGAAGAAAGTGAAAGAAGTCGGCCGAGGAGAAACGGAGATGGGTGTGTCTGTGGGTGCAACATATAAGGTAGTGGTGTAAAGGTATGAAGGTCAATGAGGGGAGGTGGGGTACTGGGAATGAATTCCCTCCAGAAGGTACCAGTGTAGGAATTGCAAAGGGAATCGACTAAGCTTTTTCCTTTTTGAGTTTCATACACCGGTTTCTTCCGACGGAGGGCATGGTGGATGTGTGTGTGTGTGTGTGTGAGAGAGAGAGAGAGAGAGAGAGAGAGAGAGAGAGAGAGAGAGAGAGAGAGAGAGAGAGAGAGAGAGAGAGAGAACACGAAAAAGTACATGTCAAGTGTGTGGTACAGTAGGAGCGTGTGAAACATCTCCGTAATAGAAAAGAAATGAAATGCCAATTTACTATACTACAAACATGAAGTAGGTCTAAAATAGCAAAGGTCTAATACTGCCAATAAGATAATGGTATAACCCTGTGCCCTCAAGTATCACTGCTGTGTGGAAGAAAGATGTGATGGGTATAACACCTGGAGGTGGTCTCGATAGATTCTACTGTTAGAATAATAAATGTAAATGATGTAGAAGCCATAGGTTACTATGACCCAAAAGGTCGAGATCTGTGTAACCATGGTCATTTAGATTTTAGGCCCAAGTTAGTATGAAACTAACTTGTAGGGACTCGTGGGTCCACTAGGGGCCTATACATGTGAATTAAGTACCTAACTTGTTATTTGGGGTACTTAATTATTTTATGTAACTTATGGTAGCTAGAAAGCCATTAGTCAAGTTATTGGACAGCCAACAGTCATGAAGGTAGATAGCCATCTTGGACTACTTATATGTAGCCATTCATTTGTATGAGACACTTTTGTTAAGCAATCTATTGTTCATATTGGCTGTCCACAAGTTTCTACAAGAGGGTCATCTAACCATCTCTCTCTTCTCTTTGAGAATACTTTGTGTTAATGAATAGTCTTAATGATTCTGGATTCCTACAGCTACTGACGTCGCCAAGAAGGTCGTCTCTGAATAGTGGCTCTACGGGCAACAGGGGTAGTACGTCTTTTCTGGGCACTGTGTAATAGAGAGTCACTGTCATTGCCACTATCAACGTCCATCCGTGATCTCCGGAGGAAAAAGTACGATGTAATCTGTAGCTGTGTGTCAAGGTGAACAGATGGCTGGTGTAGGTCCTGTCGCAGTAAAAACATCTCTCTGACCATAAGTGCGACACATCTCGGGTCATCATATGCTATAAGAGATCGCAGTGTGACAGGAGTCTCTCTGAAGAGGCAATAGTATCTCCCTCTGATCTCGTAGTAGATTGAGCATCTGAACAAAAAGTGTTCCTCTGACTCCTCCTCAGACAATGAGCATAGCTGGCAGATCCGCTCCTCACATGGGATACCATGGAAACATCCAATCTCAATCTCAAGTTGATGTGATGAGACACGTAGCTGACCAAATATGAATAGTCCAAAATCTAAATATCGTGGTCAAACTGGGATCCCCATGACCATCTCCAAGAAATGAGTTCTGTAATAGTCGGGTTTAACCCCTAAGTAGCCCTGCCATGTGCGGCGAAGGTATGCTCTGTAGAGGAACCGTCTGATATAATCATGTGTACCCATAGGGAGGTCCGTGATAGATATGTCAAATGTATCCAATAGACGACCATTTTTGTGGATGGGGTGGATGATATTAATGCACCAGGAGTGGGGGAAGCCAGAGACGACAACACGGTTAAGCAGAGTGGCTAGAGTGGGTGATAATAGATCTACCGCATGGATCAAAAGTTCCGATTCAAGGTCTCTATGTCTCGATTGCGGTGGGTCTTCATTCTCTTTATGGCCGCAGTGAGCATTTCAGAGGTGAAGAAGGTGAATTCATTGGGACAGGGGGAGATGGAAATGGGTGAGTCAGTAGGTATGGTGTAGAGTGAGGTAGCGTAGGTGGACCATACATGTAGGTTGTGAAGAAGAGGGGGTGGAGCATGAGGGATAAATGCTCGCCAAAAGGCGTCAGTGGAGGAACTAAACAGGTAAGCAACGAGGCTTCTTCCTTTATGTTCTTCGTAGGCGCGCTTTTTGTGGCGGAGTGTACGGAAGTCTTCATCCATAAAAATAGTAGATCCCTTCAGGCAACCTCTTTTACGTAGAACCTTTTGATGAAGCAAAGCATCCTTGAAATGCAAAAACACGGTGGTGGATTGGAGCTTACCCACCCAAGCAGCAGATATGACATCCTCTTTGACACCAAAGGTGGAATGAATGAAAGCATTTGCCTCAGCCACGAGGTCCTTACCCGCAAAAGAAGCTCCCCTAACTCTGACATTAAGGGCCTTGAGATCTCTTTTTTGATGTTCTTGAATAGATTCAGAAAAACTTGCTTAGATCCCTTGAGCACGTCGGCCCAAGAATTCTTCGATTGCTGAAATTGTTGTTCCAAGCAGTGAACTCGCTCTTTAAGCTGCTTTGCCACGTCTTCTGAATCTGCATTGCTGCTTTCTTCTTCTTCTTCTTCATCTGATTCCAATTCATTCTTGAGGTAAGTAACATCAACCTCGAGAATGCCAACTTTGCCCTGGAGGTCCAAAACCGTATTCTCCAGAGTGGCGATTTGGAATGCTTGTTGCTTGATTAACGCAAGCAAGGATGCATTGGTCTTATGAAGAGACTCAATAAAGCGAGGGAAATCAGACAAAGAATCGGCTGAAAGAGGCGGGGAGAAAAAGGATGAAGATGAAGGGGTGAAAGAGGGAGAGGAGGAAGAAAGAGTAGAGGGGGTGGTGGCAGTAGGGGAAGAGGTAGAGGTTGTGGGAGTGGAGGGTAGGGGTGAGGGAGAGGAAGATTTATGAGGGGAAGCAGGAGAGGGAGGGGGTTTAGTCAAAGTAAAGGGATTTGGAGCCGTGGTAGGGATGGCTGAGAAAACAAAGGGAGAAGGGGGAGGGGTTTTCTTTTTCCCTTCCGATTCACTAATTGCCAATCAGCCATAATGGTCAGGAAGGAAGGTACAATGGGCCATAAGAGAGAGGGAGGGACAGTGATGGAGGGACAGGAGAGATTGACAACGATGGAGGGATAGGATTAGCGAGGGACAAGGGACAGGGAGCGGTGGTCAGCGAGGGCAGCAAGGGACGGGTAGCGAGGATATGAGGGTCAGTGAAGGACAAGCACGAGGGACAGGATCAGTGAGGGACAGTGAGGGACATGACAGGGATTGATGGTTAGGCAGCGAGGGACAAGGAGAGATGGACAGGCAGCGAGGAGCGATGGTCAACAAGGGTCAAGCAACGAGGGATAGGGAGCGATGGACAGGTAGCAAGGAGCGATGGTCAGCAAGGAAAAGGCAGAGAGGGACATGCAGCGAGGGACAGAAGGGCGCCACCATAGCTGCGAGAGAGAGGGAGGGCGTCGTCCATAGTTGCGAGAGAGAGGGAGGGCGCCCTCCATAGTTGAGAGAGAGAGAGAGAGAGAGAGAGAGAGAGAGAGAGAGAGAGAGAGAGAGAGAGAGAGAGAGAGAGAGAGAGCCTTTGAGAGCCTTTGCGAGCGCCAGTGTGCTGTGAGAGAGGGTCGGTCGAGATGGTAGGGCACACACCAACTGTCGTGAGCGTTTGCCCTGTACCTGTTCGCATGTAATTTAGGCTTCTTTTTTGTTTTTCACAGTTTATTTCCATCGTGGTTGACGGTCTTCTTTGTGCGCAGAGGGCGAAGCTCTTGGAAGATGTCCGCCGGCACAACGAACGACATCAGAAGCAAGAAGCAGAAATTCACAAGAGCCAGCGAGAGATAATGGCGCGACTCCCGGAGCTGCAGCCCCGTGCCCTGCGACTCTCGGACCTGCTCCCCCCTACCCCCGCTGGCGAGGGCGAGGAAACACAGCGGATTGGAATTAACTTCACTGCAGAACAGCTGGCCATGGTCAGGGAAAGGGTCCTTCGTCGTCGGGCCAGCAAGGAGGCAGTGCGACAGACTAATGCACCTGATCGAGACGACGAGTCTGTGGCTTCGGCGCCCTAGTAATGTAAAGCCTAAATAAGGTCCAGCCATATGTGGCGGACTCTTTCTATGTAATTTTCGGCAGTAAATGAGGCGGCATATAGTTAGACAGTAGTTTACAAACACACCCAACCGTATGTGTCGGGATGCGTAATGTTTTTTTGATACATCTCTTAAATCAATATACAGTATGCTCTTTTTCGCAACATGTGTTGGTTTTGTGAAACGCGATCTTTGTACTCTTAACATAATGTATGTATGTGTTTAACATATGTAATATTAGTAATGAGCTGAAAATGAGAGAGAGAGAGAGAGAGAGAGAGAGAGAGAGAGAGAGAGAGAGAGAGAGAGAGAGAGAGAGAGAGAGAGAGAGAGAGAGAGAGAGAGAGAGAGAGAGAGAGAATGTTGAGATGAAGCTAGACTGTGCAAAGACCAGCTATGAACTTGGAGAGCCTTGGAGTTTAAAATTGTGAGCAGCAGTTTGGTTGCAGTTGTTTTCAATTAGTGCAAATGTGTGTGAACATGTAATCGTCCGAGAGGTGTCGATGGATCTCAGAAACATCGTCCCCATGCAAGAAGACACCAAGATATTCAATATGTTAGCTCTTTTTTCGCTCCAACCATCAGATATGATGGTGCAGCCATACCTAGTAGGTGACAGCATCATGGCAAATTGCAACGATCAATGATGAATGATCAATCATGATTAAACGTGAATAATAACTATGACATGCCACATAATACATATGTCATAGCAATTTGCAAAGTTGAAGGGGCTACCAGGAGACTTCACAAATCTAGAGCTCATGTGCGTAGGCCCACTGCTTCAGCACCTGCAAACCCTAAACCACCAAGTTCCAACTATTAACTATATGGTGACCACTAACTAGTAACCACTAAAAAAAATCAATGCTTACTACTGATTGCTACTAGTACCTACTAACTTCTAACTTTCTAACTTCTAACTTCTAACTTGTTGCTAATTCTAACCACTAAGTACCCACACCCCTCTCACAATGCTGGTTCTTGACCTCTCGGGTCCCGGTTCGGGCCAAAAGAGGAACAAGTCGGTTCGAACCGGGAACTTCACCACATTCACATGAGCAACAACAAGTGTTACTATGTCCACCTATGAGACAGAACAAGGTGATGATACCTACATTTGGTCTAGAAAGTTAGTAGAGGTAATCATCAAATTGACATAAAAAAGAGTGCATAGAAGAATGCATCATTCCTGGCCCCATTTGATTCGAAGGCTTGAACCGCAGTTTGATGCAACACTGCCACTGGGTTGCTGCCCTTTTAGGTTCGGCTAGTTGCAATACTTCAAAGTGTCTTGGTTGGTGTACACAGAGATTCTGCACCATACAAATATTTTGTCCATGCCTACAAAGCATGGATTATGGCAACCAATTCCTTTTATGAGTTGGATAGTTCTTTTGAGCAGAGTTGAGCTTCTTGCTCTCAAAGGCCACTAGCCTACCCTCTTGCATTAGAATTGCCCCAACAACGATATCACTTGCATCTGTTTCTACGACAACTGGTTTCTGAGGGTCAACAATCTTTAACGTGAATAACTTGTGTCAAAGCATCGAAACTTTGTTGCCATACTTTTGTCCATTCTTTCCATATATTTTTTTGTAACATATCGGTCGATGGTGCACCTACATATGAATAATTCTTCACACCTGTACACTAAAACATAACTAATCCAAGAAAGCCTCTTAATGTCGTCAAGTCTATAAGCACATGCCAAGCAAGAAGAGAGACGACTTTCGTTGGATCTAGTTTTACCTCTTTTGCTGACACTATAAACCCAAATATGCTACTTCTTTTTGAAACAATTCACTTTTTTGATTGTTAACAAACAAAGTGTTTACCCTTAGAGTTGACAAAATAGTTCTAAGGTGACATGAGTAACATCACTACAACTGTAAACAAGTATTTTATCAACAAAATTAACCACGAATTTGCCCATAAATGGTCCAAGTACGTTATTGGTTGTCGTCATAAATGTTGCAAGGGTGTTAGCCAATCCAAAGGGCATAACTAAAAATTCATAGTGACCAACACGAGTCCGGAAGGCAATTTTATGAACATTCTCTTCACAAACTCTCTTGCTAAACACAATAGCATGAGGAGCAACATCCGATAAATCATCTATATGTGACATAGGATATCGATTCTTGACCATCATCTTTTTCAAGCCTTGATAGCCCACACGCATCTTCCAAGACTCATCCTTCTTCTTAACCAGAATGATCGGAGAGGCAAAGGGACAAAAGCTATTATCTGCCTCTTGGTGAAATAATCCTCAATCATGCTTCTCACCTCTTCCTCCTCTTTGAGGCTCAATTTTCAAGGTGGTTCATTAACATGAGATGATCTAGGAATCTATTCAATTTTATGTTCCACATTTCTTTTAGAGGGCAAAATAGATGGAAGTTCATTATTGAACACATATATTAACCCTCCCTAATATGATGGTATCTTTTTTTGGTTAGATTAGTTTGTTCTTGCCACACATTAGTCTCATATGCATAAATTGACATATCAAACAAGAAACAAACATACATGTACTTACAATGATTCTTTTGCAGTTGTGTCGCCGTGATCAAAGGTCCTGGAGGCATATTAGACTTAGCACGGAGTGAATGGATCCTACCATTGTACTGACACTTGTATACATGAGTATCCCAAGTGATGTAGGGATTCCTTGCCCATGCCAACAAATTCCAAGCACCACATTGAAGCGTGCCAAACGGGTTATTTGAGAGTCTAATTTCTCAATGTAACTTTGAAAGGTTAGAGGCATACCCACAACCCAGGCATCCCAAATTGCCGCACACTTTCCATTAGCCATTTCAATTGTGTACTATAACAAGGATTGTTGTGTGTTCACTCTCAACCGTTTAATCAAAGTGGAGTTAATCACATTGTGTGAGGACCCAATGTCAAGTAGAATAACATGTCTACCACGTAGCTGTCCACGCATAACAAAGATGTACAAGGAGATTGATACTTGTGCTGCGCCACCCTTGACAACTGAGTCAAAGGAATTGAATCCACCTTCTGAATCCGTGATGCATTCATAAGACGTGGACCACTTTGAGGTTCCTCTTGATCAAGCTCTTCAATGTGCATAGGAGTTGATTCTCAACTTGCAAGCTATAAGTGGTTCGCATTGGATTACGTGAGCACTCCTTCCATCTACCGCCCTAGACATCCAAAGCAAAGGTTTGCCTTCTTATTTTGCTCCATGTCTTGCGGTGATAGCATCTAATCCTTGGGTACGTCATATTGTCCTTTACCTTTAGAGGTGCCACCACCCTTACTCTTTTTGCCACTTTGAACCTGCTCTTGATCGATTGACCCTTCCATTTTTTGAACTTTGTCTTTCCCCAAGACTGAAAAGCTCCCATGGCAAGTGCTTCAAGCTCCTTGGCCTTCTTATCATCTTCATAATACAAGGCCATTTGTAACACTCTATGGAGGCTATGAGCCTTCTCCTTTCTCACAAAAGGGTTAAGGCTCTCACGCAAACCTCCACAAAGTGAAATATTTTTAGGAACATAGGTACTTTCTCATGTATCCCCATCAAATTGTTGGGTCCTTGTTTGCGTACTCTTGCACGAACATGTTGCCTTGCACCAAACCGGTCCATGCCTGCGTAGCTTAATTCTTCTCATCTGAAGGCACCCAGTTTTCTGTGAACATGCATTTAAACGCTTCCCATGTGGTAGGCATGAGATTATCCTTCTCAACTTTCCTCCTCCAATGTTGTGTAGTCCCTTGGAAGCAATAGATCGCTTCCATGAACTTCTGATCACCATCTTCAAAACCGCATATCCAAAAAGCCTTTTTCCATTTTTGTAGCCAATTCTTGACTGCATTTGTATTCGATACCGCGATGGCTCCTATGTACTTCGGCAGCTTCAAGCCCTTGATTGGTAGCTTCCTTGATTTTGAAGGAATTTCGACTTCTCTTTTGTTTCAATTGCTACCATAGCCGTTCCACTACCTCTTTCCGGTTCATGAGGAGTAGCTCTGGTCAAGGCTGGAAAAGTCACATATAGGTGGTGAATCTTGTAGGTTGATGTTTTCAAATGCTAGTAGTCCTTGTCTTTTGCATTCAAGATCTGTCTCAAAGAAGTTTAGGAAGCTTAGCCTTCCGATTTAGCTGCTTAGCAACTTGACATAAATTATGTTATATTGCCATTCATGCCACATGGTCTAGAAGTACCCAATCACAAAACAAGAGATGCTTTCCCATGATTTTTACCCTTCAAGCAGCTTAAGGCTCTTTTATTGTGGTTTTATGTTTTCATTGTGCAAGGGAAACTTTTTGCGTGGGTATTTCAGAGTAACTTATCTAAAAGCAGTTGTAGTCTATTGTTTATAGCACTATTGCTTGTCCTTTGAATTATGCTATTCCATATTTGATCACATCGGTTATGGAGATTTTATTTTTCAAGCTTTTCCTCTTTGAAGTGGATGCAAATTGTCTTAACTAATGCATATTTTTCTTGTTGCAGGATTATTCATCAATATCATCACTTAGTTGGGATTGTCATTCTAATAAAAAGTATGAGAATGTTCACCCATCTAATAAAACACAAGGAGCTCAAATTCAAAGGCTTTCTGTTGGACATGTTACTTCCATGTCTCGAACTTTCTCTGCATCTGGTGAACATACATGTTCTGTGATTTTTGTTGTTTATTTATGAGAAATCTTTTTGGTTCTCACTGCGAAAGAATAATCGCATTCAGTAATTAAGAACACTGAGTTCATACTGTAATCAATTTTGATAACTGAAGCCGCATGCACGTTGTTATCTCTTCTTCCCTTACTTCCTATTGAAGGTGATGTGCATTCTGGAGCTCTTCCACCTTGGGCGATGTTGGATGAGGCCAAGAATGAAGTGCAGTCCAGTGACACTAATATCAACAGCAGGAATGCACCGGCTTTATCAAGGACACAAGAGAGAAAACTGGCTAAATTGAGGAATCCAAAACGCGTAGGTGCAATATGGGCTGAACGACGCAGGGTAGAGCTTGAAAGACAGGGAAAAGGAGAATCACAATGGCAAGAAGTTAGTGATGGCACTACCTGGCTGCCTAGTTTTGGACGTGTTTGGCAAAGTGGTTCACGCAGGGAAAGTAGAAAAGAATTTGAGGCCGAGAAACGATTGGAGAGAAAGTCCAAGTTTGCAAGGGCAGAGACTCCTCAGTTCCAACCATACGTTAGGAAAAGAGCGGTAACCTGTCACATTTCAGACTGTTCTTGCTATTTTCTGTGCTGACCATTTTTTCTAAAATTGAAGGTTTGGCTTTCTATTTTTTAGTGCTCAGCTGATGCAGAGCTTGAACCTTTTTTTCTTGAATTTTGTGCTTTTAAAAGTCTATCGAGTCACTATCTGATAGGTTGGGATGATGCTGTTATTCTTTGTGCTTTGAGTGCTCTTGTGAAGGTCAACGTCTCAGTTTCCAATACGATACCCTGTGAGCTTAGAAACCCGTTCCGACCCTTTTGGGCCGGAAGGTACTGTACGTTCTGGAATGTACTGGGTTGGAACGTTTATTTTAAAAATTAAGAAAACAGGTATTGAACCACCTGCTCCGCAAATCACTAATATATCAATTTATCTCAGTACTTATGAAGGGTTTCAAGTGTGCCCTTATCACATGGTCTAAGGTTCAAGCTATAACAAATACCCAAGTAATTATTGTGACAATGCATGTGAATCACTGTCCTCAAAACGACAACGTGACCATTGTTGGTAAACAATTTAAGGCAGTAGTAAGCTGCTGCCAAATGTAGAAATGCTGATCTATAAATAGGACAGTAGCAATTGAAAAGAATGAAAATTTTTGTACTTTCTTTTCTGATTTTTTTGTGGGCAATATGGGTGGGTATCAGATGAAAACTCTAGTTAAGGGCAACACATCTGTATAGGTTGCCGAATGTTTCGGGTACAGGATGGTCCAGTTCAGGTGCATTAACTCCTAGATTTACGCTTTAGCTCCTTCAATATAAAATTATAAAAAAAATTAGAATGTCCCACTACGTACCCGTCATGATCCCTCTTGCCCAGTCCTAATTTGTTCCCATTGCTAAAAGGCCAATTATTTGCCCTCTAGAAGCTTTATCGAGGATCGTTCACAATACGACCTTTTTTTTTGCCTTGTCCTGTTTTATCTCATTGCCTTGAAGGCCTGAACTTAGCAAACTCATTTTAAATTTGGCAAAATCTCTAAATAGCATTTTGGACACTAGATCAACATCATTATACCCATTGTAACATCATAACTAAATGGCCCCCTCAATTGTAAAAAAACAAAACTATATTATCTTTTTTTTTCCACACGTTTCTATGCCAGAAACGCAGTTTCAGAAACGTGTTTCTGTGCAACTCTGGGCTGCAAGACCATTTATGTAGGTAATGGTAGAGTGAATCTTTTCAGAATCATTCATGAGATGATCTTAAAAGCAAGTGTTCAGATGATGCAACCAATTTTTTATGAAGTTTGTTCATCATTTTTTTTCAAGATTACCAAAATTATGAAATGTTGTGCAGACTCCAGAGTGATTGACTGATGCAGGTGATGGAGGAGGAACTGGAGCTTGGAAAGGGTCCTTCAACGGAAATTGTGGACAGGGAAACAATGGAGGAACCAAGTGATCGATAAAAGAAGAAAAGCTTGGCATAACTGGAGATGTAAACTGGTAAATCTCCAAATTGCTGCTCTTGAATGGATGGTGATCATGCAAGTGAATCGTGATGTGATGGAACAGATGGAGGTGGAAATACGAATGAAGTAAATGGTATTTGATCCATGCTATGCATGATTGAATTGCTTCTCTAAGACTTTGTGAGTGGACTCCATTGGGTTGAAGATAGCCGGTCTCCTTGGTTATGTTGGGTACTATCCTAACATCGAAGTATAAAAGATGAAACAAACACAAATTGTTGGGAATATCAGTCGATGCAGATAGAGGAAGGAAGATGGGCCACTCTTGATTGTATAGAAACAAAAGTATCAAACGACCCTAAAACTGGAGGAATAGAACTTGCAGCTACAGAGGGAAGCTATTTGTTTACCGTATGTGCCTTTTCCCCAGGACTCCCCAATTTGGAGTTGACTGAACCTCAGATAAAATTTTTTGCATGTGTCTTGTCTATATGTACTAAAGCTCGTCTTTCAATGTCTATCAATTCCACATCTATTCATCTGGAATATTTAACATTTGCATCTGTCTCCTATCTGCATGATGCAGGTTTTTTGTCTAAAAGAGTCAGCCTGTCATCAGCAACAGAAATTGTCAATTTTTTCACTAAAAAATCTCGCTCAGTGAAGCGTTTTTCTTTCAGAACTGAGTCTTTTTCAGCAAGTTCTCTAATACGTCTAATTGTCTAGCTAAGCTTGGAACCAGGTGCACATGAGGCATATTAGCAAAGTGAAGTGAATAGCCAACATGATATCCAAATCGCAAAGTAGTAGCTTACTATTGTGAATACCAGCAGTAATAAGGTACAGAAGCAGCAAAACTTCTTTGTAGACGTCTGTTGAAGTTGAAATCTTTTGATCACACCAATAGCAAACTTGATCAAAACAATATTCTCATTATTTCTTTTACACCATGGAGAATATATATACATTCGAATGTAGTAAGTTTCAATCAGTTGGTCAATTGCTTCTGAGAATCAGGATGTTTCATGTCTTGTGATATACAACATTTGGAAGTCAAAACATAGTAAAAGAGTGGAGATAAACTTGCATGTCTTTTGGTTTAACGGCCTTCTTTGAAGCTGTAGATTTTACTGCAAATTGAGGATTTTGAGCAACCTACGCATGTTGTGATTGATGTAAAGCTTTTTCTAGACAAAATTTCCTCTTTTACTGCTATGAAAAGATCAAAGAAACGTATATACAAGTAGATGTGACAAAGTGCATAACAAAATCAACCAGAAAATATTGTTTGAATATCAAGAGTTGCCGAAGAGAGTAAGCACAAATGTTTCACAAAGAATTGCAGTAGATTGGTGAGCCTCTTACAAGGACTCGAGCACCAAACCAATCGACTGTGGAATGCCTGAGAGTTACTCTACTCGTATAGTTCCCAAGGCCCTTAGGAGAATCATCCAAGAAGATGAAGGTAACAAATAAGAGTTAAGGTTGATGTACCGCAACTTTGTCCACTCAAAGGGATCTGCTAGTTATAGAATTTGTCCAATGAGCCTCTAGAAAGTATGGAAAGGCACATGACTGAAAAGCATGCAAAATAGGGCCATATATAATTTTCATAATGCTCAAGGTAAGTTTCAAATCAATATGTTTGTATTCATGTCCATAATACTGCCCTACCAATAGAAACATTGTTCTCAATGTGGGCAATAAAACATGTGTTGTATTGATGACAAGTGATGTTTATACTAGTAATTTTAAATGAGAGCTCCCATGAGTAAGGCTGAGTATCCATGTGGGATGCATTTGAATGGCAGTAGCATGAGTTGGCATGTGGTCTTGTAATAATGGAGTGTGTACAAAAACATCAATAGAATCCATGTGGCCTTGTCAATAGGCCTACTATCTCTCTATACTAAATATTATATCTATTGTTGAGTTTGGTTGCTATGTTGAAGTTGCACTTGAAAGATCGGTGTTGGTAGGAAGGAACTCATGGTTTCAGGGAAGCTCAACATCATAGGGTCTGCACAACGTACCAACACGGAAAGTGTTACATGCTCTAGTAGTACCCATGAAGTTGGAGGCAACAATTGAATATGCTAAGCTTTTGCAAGATAAAAGACAGAACATAATGTTATGGAGTCAATTTCTTAGTCTTATAATGATCCTATACAATGTGCAAAACAAATAAACATCTAGTCCGTTGTCAAACTCAACATGTCAAGGTATCTATCCATCCACAATAATCTTAAACTGTTATTGTATTTGTTGCACTTGACCTTATGCTTGGACCAAAAATAAAAAAAGAGATTGTAACATGATGCTAGTAAAAATAAAGAAACACCCTTATTGCTATTGTTATAACTAACTTACCTATATTCAAATAAACATAAATGTTGATCTCAACTTTTGCTAAAAGGTCAAACAAGAATCCGGAACTATCTTTTAAACTACGATAGTCGACCCCATGACTAGTGATATGAGTCACATACACGAATACTTCAATGCCATGTATAGACAAGCTTTTAAAACTTTGAAATGAATATAGAAACTTCTAGATTAAGTGGGTATGGATGAGAATTTTCATACATTTAGAAAGCCTCGGTCAAGAATAAATGTGCTCATTGCTCTCCTATGAATAAAATGTATCCATAATAATCAAACAAGCATCATGTCTCCTATGTGCCCAAAGAGGTTGATAATAGAATTCGTACATATATATAGGAGGAATAGATTTATGTTGTAACAATTTCGATGTTTTACCTTTGGAGTTCTTGTTTATACAAAAGATAGATAAATGTTTATCTTTAACTAAATTAATACAACTTCCACTTAGGATAATATCATCAACATAAATTAGAAGAATGACAATATCACTAGCATAAAAGTTTAGATACATGGAAGGATCATAGTCACTTAGGATAAATCCTAGTGAGACAAGGAAAGAATTGAGTCTAGCATACCATGATCTTGGTGCTTGCTTAAGTCCATAAAGACTTTTGAATTACAAGCAAACTTTGGACTCATCTTTGATGAATCCTTGAGGTTGTTCCACATAGATTTCTTCTTCTAGATATCCATTTAGAAAAGCATTTGAGACATCTAATTGGAACACCTTCCACTTGAAAAAACAAGCAATGGATATGATGATTCTTATTGTCACCATCTTTGCAACAGGTGCAAAGGTTTCTTCATTATCAAGTCCTTGGATTTGAGCAAATCCTTTTGCACATAATCTTGCCTTAAGTTTGTTGATAGTTCCATCTTGATTGTACTTGGTTTGAAAGACCCATTTGCATCCAATAATGTGCTTGTTGGATGGACGATCCACAAGCTCCTAGGTGTTGTTGGTGATCAATGCATCATATTCTTGCTTCATTGCTTCAAACCACTCTTTTGAGTTGAGTGCATCTTGGATATCCTTTGGCTCTTCATGTGATATAAAATATGCATAATTAGTGGAGTCAAGATCCACTTGCTTGCCTTTGTCAACATATGAGAGCCTCTTGGGCTCGGATCTTCTCTCAAGGATCTTCTAGGTGAGAAAACTCGAGGTGACTCCTCCTCAAATCTCGACCCCATCTCTTCATGATTGTCTTCAAGAGAGATAATAGGAGATGCACTTTGAGATGCCTTGATCTCGGCCTCATCCAAGTTGAATTTTTGATCTTCATGAAAAGTGACATCTCTACTCTCAATCGTCTTTGAGGTAGAGGGAATAAAGATTCTATATGCCTTTTGTTGGATGAATACCCAACCATGATCCCTTTGACCTCCTTGTTTCCAAGGGAATATGAGCAAAGCAAGTACTTCCAAAAACTCTAAGGTGATCAACCTTAGGCTTATTGTTGAATAAGACTTCATATGGTGATTTTTCTTTGTAAGATTATTGTTTTTCAACACAAGCTTTGAAAATAAGGAAATAATTATACACCATAGCTTTAGAAGAAATAAGATATAAGGATGTGTATCTTGTGAAATCATCAAGTAACAAAGCAAGTGGCTCCTCCCTTGCTTTTAGATGATGAAAAATGTACATTTGAGTGTATCAACTCCAATGGATGTGTAGTCTTGATGGAACACCTTGTATATGGCTTCTTATGTGATTTTGCTATTGCACAAGCCTCACATGGCTTGATCTCTTTGGAAAGTGATCTTGGTAAGCCAATAGCTTTTGCATATTTGACCATAGAAAGCATGGATTTGAAATTGGGATGTCCCAATTTAAAGAAACAATTTTTTTCCAGCCACAAAGCTTTGCTAGCTTTAGAGCTCAAGTCTGCAGAAATGCAAGGGAGATGCCTGGACGCGAAGACCAAAGCTTCGAGGACTGACGACCTGAAGACGACGGTCAAATGTTCGTTGACTAGAGGATACCCGAACACGAAGAAGAAATATTTATGGACCCAGAAAAGCTCAATGGCAAGGACGAAAGACGAAGAAGACATGAAGATAAAAAAGCGGCGAATCTTCACGCTTCAAAGTACGAGGACGTCACCCTCCATGAACAATCTGGACACTGTTAGGACGTGCTTAATCAATAGTTCTTGTAATCTCAGATCAGATTAAACCTTTTTCTCTCTATCTATATAAACAGATCAAACATGAGAGAACAAGTTGAACATCAATTCGGTTAAATGCCAATGTGAGCTAAGCACAATGTTGCTAGCCGACGCCTAGAAGTCCACTAGTAAGTGAGACGGATATATATAGTTCGTGAGAGAGATAGTGCCTCTCACACCAATGCGCTGTGTGGGTTTGTCACAACAACGCTCAAGAAATTCACTGATAATGCAATAGATGTTATACAGATGATTTTCTTATTTTAGATGTCATTGAATGCCATATTGTCAGATTGATATATGTTCGTTATCAGTCGTTTACTATGCCTTTCGCACACTGGTTTCATCTTGTTGAATGCTAAAACAAATTACAACTCCACTTTTGTCATCAGTGGTATCGGAGCTTCAGGCTCATATCCAAGAGTTGATATAGCTTAAGAGCTATCAGATCCAGGAGACAAGCATTCAGAACGAGAAGCTAGAAAACAAACTGAAGAACACTTCACAACAATGGCATCAATAAGCAGCTTGCAGTCGAAGATCTGCACAATTCTCGACTCATCAGGGTCCAACTTCCTAGCATGGAAGGTGAAGACCTCTCTCATACTAAAGGGAGAAGGGCTATTTCCCTGGGTAGATGGCACCGAAGAGATCCCTACAACCACCAGCAAAGAGCTATGAGAATAGAGAGAAAAGAACGACAAGGCAGTAGCCCTGTTGTCATCATCCATCAAAGATAGCCTAACACTTGACCTCACGACACTCTGCAACACAAGAGAGATGTGAGATACATTGCTTACCAGATTTCAGACGAAATCACGCAGTCAGGTCATGCTTCTTGAAGATCAGCTGACAAACCTGCGATGGTATGGGAGAGACCTCACTTCCTTTATCAGAGAGATGAAGGATCTATTCCTTTTATTGCACAACGCTGGAACAGAGAATGCAGTATCAGCAGAGAAGTAGCTCACTTATCTATTATGAGCTTTACCAAGATCCTTCCAGACAACCCGAACGTTGCTAGCAAAGGATCTAGCTATGACACTAAAAAAGGTAGTGATCGAGATTCGAGAAGAAGTCAAAGCACCTTGATCACAAGGATGCCTCCGACCAAGTTCTCTACAACAACAAGGAGAAGCCAAAGAAGCAATTCAAGCCTGAGAGGGAGTCAGATCGAAAGCATGACCAAGACCAACAAACAAAAGGAGCCAGCAAAGGCAAATGGAAGAACAAAGAAGAGTCGAGACAACAGAATGGCGACAAGAAGGTATGCATGAGATGCAAACACGCACTGTCAATTCGTGTTGGCTAAATCCAAAGATAGAGTGTATCCATTGCCACAAGAAGGGTCATGCAACCATGGACTGCTACTAGAACCCAAGGAACAAGTAGCCTCAAGGCACACGGGAGAATAATAACAGTTCATCCTACGTCAAAGAGCCAGAGAGCTCAGAGATGGGCGAAGAAAGGTCAAACGACAGAAATTCGACAACCTATTTGTGTACAGACATGTATGTAGCATCAACATCTGACATGCAAGAGGTAATCCTTGAGTCAAGAGCCACCTCACGCTTCGTTACATCAAGACGGATAATGTCTGATTTTTGGAGTGTAGATCCATTAAGATTCATTATTCTTGGAGACGGATCGAAACATCCAGAGAATGGTATTGGTTCATTGTGGCTCAACACAAACGACAGAGACCGTCGACTAGAATATGTTCTTCTCGTGTCTACACTGCAACAAGACTTGTTATCAGTCGCAAGAATAGCATACGTTGGGATGAGTGTGACGTTATCGAATGAAAAATGTGAAAAATGTGGATCTTGAATGGATCCAAACTCCCAAAATACTTGGCTAAGATCTTTGCACAACAAGCTACAAAAGCTAGAAATGGCAAAGCATCCTAATGCTACCTTTGATACACATGAACTTGACAAAGCATTCAAGAGACAAAAGAAACTAATAAAAGGTACTGATGGCAGCCAAAAATTGCAGCAAACAGGGCACCCAACAGTAGCCTACCACTTTTGAAAACCTCTTAAGATCATACACAAAAGCTTGAAGACAATACACAAGACAATGCTCTCAATGGAGGAAGAAACAATGACAATGATCTATTGATCTCAATGAGCCATACAATAGGTTTTTCCGACCTGTTCTCCATGAGTTTTAGCCTAATATAGTTGAGAGAGATGAGACTCTCTCCTCTCTTTAGAACTTAAGACCCAATTTTAGGGCACCAGTAGCCTAAAATAGCCAATTTTGGCCTATATGTCCAAATAACATAATTTTGGTGTCATGTCAAAGGTCTTGAAGTTTGAGACTTCTTCAATATGAAATATATACTAAAATAAAAGTATCTAGGCCTCTTTCACACGTGTGAAAGGTTAGATCCAAAATTATGTGCCAAAAATACCAAATTTGGCCTAAAACTAGCTAGGAAATGTTGACAATTTTCACACTCCCTCTTCAATTTTACTTGCTAGTTTTACAACACTACTTTGATCTAACTTAAGAATGATTTCCATCTTAAAAATAGATCTCCTCTCAATGATCCTAATATGTACAAAACAATAAACTTCATAATTGATATAGATAATAGTGTCCATATTGGATGTTTCACTATTTCTTACATCAATTTTACATTTCAAGATAAAAATAGTACATGAAGAATAACATAGAATGGGAATGGAATGATTTTTCCATGTTTCCACCTTTGAAATATTTGTAAAACAGTAGCAAACATGTAACAAATGAAAGTGATGAATGCTTGCTTGCATGTCTTCTCCATATTTCACTTCTTGTGAAGTGTATGTGTTGAAATCCACCATGAGTGAGCCTCCATTGCCTTCTTGCCATGAAGAACCATCAATCCTTGGAAATCCATGAGTAGAAGAGTACAACAATGATCCTAAGCCACTCCACAAGACTCCATATAACTAGTAGGTAGCACTAGTCCTTCTTCAAGATCCATTGGATACAAAAAGATGATCATAGATTCACCAAATTTTGTTTGAAGCTCAAATTGAATCTAATCAAGCTTTCTTTGTGAGAGTGTGAGGTCAAGTTTTGATGTCCTTGAGTGTCTAGAATGGGGGGGGTGGTCCATATTTGAGTGTACAATCTTGGTTGAGATCTTGGTGAATCTCTAGATGTCAATTTTTTTAAATTGTTCAAGCTAGTTTAATGTGTTCAAGTTTAGTTTCTTTCGGGTTACAAAATCAATTTGTAGAGTCATTTTACAAGTGTATACTTTGTGTACAAGAAGATTTTGGGTGAAGATTGATTCTAAGGTCTTTCTAAATTTTTAATGTGTTCAAATCTAGTCTTTTAGGGTCACAAATCAATTTATAGTGTCATTTTACAAGTGTGTACCTTGTGTACAAGAAGATTTTTGGGTGAAGATTGATTCTAAGATTTGTGATCCAAATCTTTTGTAGATATTTCTAGTTTTTTGATTTGTTCAAATCTAGTCATTGTCACAAAATCAATTTGAGAATCATTTCACAAGTGTTTACCATTGTCTGTCCAGACATTCATAAAATGTCTGAACCTGAATATCTCCTCGACACTCAATCTTACATATTGAGTACAAGAAGGTGTTGACATTATCGATGTTGGTTCTTGTTGTGTGAATGATCTCATCAGGCTAACCAACTCTATATTCCTTTAATGCTATCATCAATGGATCCCGGAGTGACTTTGTGTAGATTGTCAACTAGTTAGGTTGTCTAATTTCGCAATTTGGAGTCCAAAGTAAATTTTCAACTTAGAAATACATTTCTTTATGTCAATAAGGACTAGAAATAATGTCCTTAATATTTTTAGTAAGTAGGCAAGTAGATAAGGTCGGATTTGGACCTATCCTAATTGGTTAGATTAAATACATTGCATCTAGTCAAGTTAAACTAGGCTTTTGGCGAAGTACCTAGAAGCTACCATTTTAGGGAAACTTTAGGGCAAGTGGGTAAGTGAAATCATGGTTGCTATAAATAGTTGTACCAGAATGGAGAACTAACCTTGATGTTCTCATTTTGTATGGAGAGTTTTTCTCTTTTGATTCTATGTCCATCTCTTTCATATTTCTCATGATATCTTGAGTTCCAATGTATAGAATGTGATTTTTCTTGTTGTACTTGATTCCACAAATGTGAATGATGATGTATTTCCAAGTTCTAGCATGGTAGATGCATGAGCTTGTAGACAATTCTAGATGTGCATCCAAATTTAGCCAAAGATCTAATGATCCATTAAGCATGTCTTGGATCTGATTTTTTCACATGTATTTTGTGATCTTAGAAGAATTTCCATGTTTTTCAATTGTCTCAAAGCCTTGTGGAACTATGATTTTCCTTTTGTAGTGTATCTTGAGTGGATTAGCCTGATAACAGTACATGCTGGTCCATATTGGATAATAGGACCTTAGTTTTTGCAATCTACCTCAAGGACAATCGAGACATGGATTGTTGACACCACATTGTGTACACTAAGGTGAAAAGTTTGTTGGATCACCTCAGTGTGGGCATTTTGAACAACAATTGTACCATGCGTAGAATATCCTTTCTTTGAGGTGATAAGCATATATAGATAACAACTGTCCTTTATTACTCTCCACATAGTAGAGTGGTAAGCTATTATGGTTTAGATGAGTTCAAGGAATTCAATGGTGAGACACATGGGAGCCGTGATGAGCCATCGCAACCAACATGGAGAAAGTAGACTGGAAATATGCGAAGAAATTTTTTTAAGAAAATCCAAATCGCTTCAAGCAACAGCGAGAGGCAGCAAGATTTCCGACTGGAGACCATGAGGACTTCTCACTTGGGCAGTGGTGGCGAGGGATATTTTCAGGCCCAGTTTGTATCTCTTTCTCACACCCATAAGTTAAATTTGACTTGTCATTAAAAATTCACACACCCTAGATTATATGCTTATTTGCTATGATCACAAATTGGAATGTTTATGCAGAAATATGTTGTAGGGTGGTCTCCCACCCATGAGGAGTATTTGTATGTGTATGGCCATAGTACATAAGCATTACTTGAGTTATTGGAGAGGCAAGGCGTGTGGATAAACTGGGCTGTTGCTGCTGAGTTATGGCTTCAAATAGATTTTATCTTCTTCACATTCGCCGGTCTCTCTCACTCTCACCACATTTATCACAACACCAATTCATGTTTGTTGCGCGTGCAGGAACCGCAGGCCCCATCTGATGGCCAGGTTGAGGATGTATCAGATGGATCTAGCTAGTGTTTTCACTCTATAGCTAGCTAATCCATATGTATAAATACTTATGTTGTTAGTTTTATTAGTGCTTTAGCGATGTAGTTTATGTATACTTTTGAACTTTGACTAATTCTGTAATTGAACTATATTTGGTCTTGCACCATCTATGTATGTTTATTTTGTTATTTGTAAAGTGCTTTTCATATTTTTTGGATCGCATGGCATGTAATTCCAATATTTGTAATTATTGGTATATGATGGAACTAGTATTTTTTAATTTGGACTCATTATTGAATGAAATTCATTTATTTGGACTCGACATTTTTCAGAACTTTTTAAAATGTAACTTATTTATGGCCCTAATCAGGGTTGTTGTGTTGATTCGCTTTAAGCATTAGTTGTTTCGAGACCTAGAATTATGACCTAAGTTTAGTATGAGGTGTTAGATGTGTAAGATTCTTCCAAGGGATTCCAAGAAACTACCTATCACCACATACTCATGTTTGTAATTGCATGAACTTTGACTTCAGTATTTTTTATTTCTAGGGTGGAATGGAATGAGTAACTTTTTTTTTATTTGTTATCAAACTAAAGTCATATATTTAAACCTATTTCTTGCACTAAATTAAATAGGGTTGCAATTTCTAAGACTATCTTTGGTTGCTTGCAGCAATTATCCCATACATGTTTTCATTATGTCTCATGACACATCTCCCAGTCGGGGATCTGGTCGCAGTCGCGGGTCATCCCAATTTTCCTCCATGAGTGATGATGAGGTCCTCAGTTACATGGATGGGATGTCTCCCTCGCGAGCAGACATACTCATGGAGAGACTACAACTCGATGGGAGGCATAGAGTTCCAGCAGTAGGTTGGTCAACTATCCATCAACATCCTCTTGTTCTGAGGAGATCCAGTCTCCACACCATTCCAACTAAGGTGTTTTCCCTTCCCACGAGGGTCTCTCCAGTGGGAGTCCCTTTCCCCCTGCATGATAATGCAAGTGCCTCTTTCCGGCATTCCTGGGAGAAGAGAGATCGTAGGAGGAGCCGTCTCAGCGGCAACTCCTGTTATGGAGGTGGCGATGATGATGTCGTGCCTCATGTGGCCTCAAGTCCATCACATCCCTCTAGTAGGCCTCGTCATAGGGATTTCTTACTTCAAGAAACACTAACTCAAGAAGCAACACACATGGCACGTGATACCACAACTCTTGCATCTATCACACATGAGTATCTCGGCACCCCCATACTCACTCCTCACATTTTCTCATCTTTGACACCGACTACCCAAGACCTCATTTCTCCTATGGAGACTCCATGGCATCATGATCCCTCTTGCCAGGCCACGCCGCCCTTTTTTTCTCCCATTCAGACTCATGTTGGTTACACTCCCATTCAGACTCCTCCCCAACCTTCTCCTCTTCAGACCCCTCCCCGACCTTCTCACATTCATACTCCTCCCATAACTTCTCTTGTTGTAAAGGCACTTCCCTGAGACGAAGGAACCACATACTAATGGAAGCCACAAGATCCATGATGGCTTACTCCAAAGCATCAAAAATCTTATGGGCTGAAGCAGTAGCCATAGCTAACTACTTGCAGAACCGAATAGGCAAATCTGGCATTCCAAATACCATGCCACACGAAGTATGGTGGAAGAACAAGCCGAGTTTAGCTCATGTTTGGATATTTGGATGTGTAGCATATGCAAACATATCAGATAAGAAGCGAAATAAGCTGGATGATAAAGTCGAACAAGGATTCCTTGTTGCCTATGATGTACACTCATCATACTACAGGCTATACATGCTAGAGACCAAGCTGATCAAGACTGTCAGAGATGTCAAGTTTGACGAAGCTAGAACGATGGCCGATGGAGACCCAATTGGTTATGAGATTCTAAGCAATACATACTATGATCTACCCACATCGACAGAGGGAGCAAATGATGAACACTTGGATCAAGATGTCCACTTACCACCTGAATTGAGCGACGACTCAGACGACGAATGTGGGCTGTAGACCTGCCTACAACTAGAACATCGGGAACCCACAATGGTTCTGCACCTAGCCACAATGACGGATCAGGACTTCAAGTCAAGTCCTATAGTGAAGCTAGCTGGGCATCATTGAAGGACAATTGTAAGAGTGTTTCAGAAGGATGCACCGTAGCAGTAAATGTCGTTGTTCTATGGGTAAGCAAGAAGCGAACGATCACCGCACGATCATCTTGTGAAGCTGAATATGTCGTTGCCGCGAAGATGGCCAACGAACTGACATGGCTCAAGCAGTTCCTTGACGGACTGGGAGAAAGCACCAATGAGTCGTTGATCCTCTACATGGACAACACCTCTGCCATACACCTGAAAAAGCCTGTGTTTTATTCATGAATGAAGCACATTGCAATCAAATCAAGTACTACTTGATCAGAGACATGGTTGAGAAAGACAAGTTGAGAACTAAGTTCATTATGACCAAACAGATGGTTGTTGATATATTCACAAAACCGTTAGATAAGGGATTGTTTGAAAGGCAAAGAGCCAGCCTAGGAATCATAAGACTACCATGCTTTGAGAGGGAGTTGAAGAAACATGAAGTTTCTACCCACAAAGCTTTGCTAGCTTATGAACCAAAACCTGCAGAAATACACAGAAACTGCCCAAAGACAGAAACCGTAAACAACTGCAACCGCAATGCAAACGGTTTCAACGAAGGCAACCACAACCAACTGCAATGCTCGATCCTACGGTCCATTACGAAGTCGAAGTAAACCGAACGCAACTGCAATCACAACGCATCGCAATGGCCTTCGTTACAGTTATAAGCGAAGACCAAAGCAAAGCAACAAAGGCCATCACAACCGCAACGCAACATGCACCGCAAACCACAACACTCCAGCCTACGGTCCATTGCGAAACTTTAGCAAACTGAAGATCAACACTTACGATCAAGAAGCGAAGACCACAGCTCACGACGAAAAGCTGCCAAGACACCGCAAGATGAAACTTATGGTCATCTATGAAACAAACCGAAGGTAGTCTACGAGAAGGCTGACCTCAGGCCACCGCAAGGTCAATGAATAAGATTCACAATGGTTCTCTCCTCTCGAAGACATGAACCGCTCGAGCATCGCAGAAGTCCATGCTATGGTCTATCTACGGTTGTTTGCCAAAGAACCTTCACGACCGCAACGCACTGTAGACAAATGATTGCGGTCACCGACAAAAAACAGAGACGACTACAAAAATGACGGATCTTCATGACCCAAGTACAGAGAAGATCAAGCAAAGTACCAGATGCAGAACGAACTCCACGGAAGAAGGAGATAGCAAACTAGAAGCCGTTAGAACGTGCTTAAACCAGTTCTTGTAATCAAATGATAAGCATAAACTCTTTTTCTATGTTCCTTTATAAATAGGGTGAATGATAGAGAGAAGGTTGAGTTGCAAAGCGTAGGTTGATGAGTTGGTTCATGTAAGCGTCCGCTAGTAAGCGAGACCAATTGATTGATGTTAGAGTCCGCTAGTAAGTGAGACCAGTTGATGAGTTAAGAATTTGTAAGAGGCAGAGATTCTCTTGCATCAACACACTGTGCGATATGCCTAGCAGCACTCACAAAGATCATTTGGGAATATAGATGCTATTTGCACATCTTCCCCCTTGCGTATAATCTTGAATGTCTTTATGCTTGTTTATTGTTCATGTATTCAACTGTCATTAAGTTTTTCCGCAAATAGGCTCATTGATTGAATGATTATAAATCAATACTAGATAGGCAGTGTATCTAGGGCTTGGAAGAGGATAGATCTTAGTTAGCAGCAGTAGACTCTGTCTAGCTTAATCATGGGAATCTGAGCAAAGAGCGCATCATTCAGACTTGGAAGGACACATAGCAACTCAATCATCCCTCATCTCTCAGATCTCCATCAGTGGAGACAAAGCGGGTTGATCAGATCCCAACAGTGGTATCAGAGCGTGAGGTGGAAGAACATCTCATCTCTTCAAAATTTCCATCAGACTAAGTAAGCAAAGTATCAATCATCCTGGTTTGGGAGAAAAACAACATTTTGTAGATTTCTTTGTGAGTAATTTTTAACACTAAATCTCATTATACGATTGTCAACTAGGTTTTATTCATAGCTTAACTACTAACAAATTTCTTTGATATGTCTACATACTACAATTTATGGTAGAGACACAACTAAAGAAGAATATAAGCTCTACTACGATCGTAACTTTGAGAACATTGTGCAAATAATGGAAAGCATATGCATCTTTCCAATAGACCAGGTCAACCCTAGCTTATTCCTATGACAAGGTATAACATTTATTTAAAATTACTCCTTATTTAAAATAGAATTGCATTTATTAAACTTGAACAAAGTACCTAGTAGGATTGTGTGTGTAGATCAATCTAGGGCAAGAGGAACAGATTGATCAAGACCCTGCAGAGGAAAAAGGGCTATAGGGCACCAGGGGCAATACCTTCCATTGCGTAATGGGTACCTTAACTTTTATCATGTCATGTACTTTATGAAACGTAGTGCACCTTGACCTTGACTGACCACTCTAGAGATGCCATGTGGCAGCCATAACGTGGTAGCCTGATGTTATGAGTGGAAAACGCAGCACATGCATTTGGAAAAAATGAATATTCTACTTTTTAAGATGCTAAAAAAATAGGCAAAATAAGCACAAGGTATTCATTACTATGTACTATGGAATGGGCCGGGGGCACAGGCCATTCTGCCCGATAAGGATTTCTAAAAAGAATTTAGGCAAGGCTTGGAGGGACCGAGCCTAAAATTTTTTGGAAAGCCAAATTGGGTAGAATGGCCTGCGCCTTCCATTGCGTAATGGGTACCTTAAACTTTTTCACATGTACATTACGAAGCATAATAGGCAGTTTGACTTTGACCAACCACTGTGAATGCGCCACGTGGTAGTCGTACAAGCAACAAAAAAGTGCAAAACTTGCGACGTTTGAAAAAAAGCACATATACTCTCTCTCTCTCTCTCTCTCTCTCTCTCTCTCTCTCTCATTTAGATTCAAAAAGAGTTAAAAAAAGATGGGCCCAAAAGGGTCTTAAAATCTAGGCAAAGGCAATTAAGTATTATGGAAGGAGCCGGGCAGAGGCCATTCTGCCCGGTAAGGATTTCCAAAAAAAATTGGGCGAGGTCCGGCAGAATGGCCTGTGCCCGGCTCCTTCCATTGCGTAATGGAGTCTTTGACTTTTCCACATGCCATTTACAAAGCATAATCAGCAGTTTGGGATTTTTTGGACCAATGAGAAACTGCCACATGGCAGTTTGACGCGCACAGTTTGACACGGACTGACACGCTGTCTGACGCGGACTGGAATGGGCTTCAGAATTTTGAAATTTTCTTTTAGAGAAGTCCGTGACATTTTATGCCTTCTAAAAAGCCCGAAAAGTGGCATAATGAGCACAAAGAATCCATTACGTGAAGAAAGCGAGGTTTGTAGAGAGCTTGTTCTTCATGGTGGGTTTTGTGGGTAATTTTAGAAGGTGAGTGAAGTTGGCAAGAGTTTTTGTGATGACCATGAAGACATGGACAAGTGTGTGTGAGTGTGTGGTATGGTATGGTGTGAAGGAGAGATTCACAAAATGTGTGGGGACTATGGAAGCGCGCGAAGCTCAGTGTTTCGTAATATGTACGAGTCTGCGTAAACACACTCCTCTCCTCTCCTCTCCTCTCCTCGCCTCGCCTCGCCTCTCACCACTACTGCTACTGCTACTAGTACTTATCCAGATAACTCCTCCTCCTTCCCCTGCATCCATACCTCTCTGTTGCTGTTACCCACTACCAATTTCACAAAGGAACGCTTCAGAAATTGGAAGGGAAACGATCGCTGATCAGAAAGAAACACAACGCCAAAGAAAAGCGAAGCCTAGAGCATCCATACCCCTCTGTTAGGTGCTGTTATCTGTTACCCACTACGGCCAATCTGACAAAGGAATGCTTCGGAAATTCAAAGGGAAACGATCGCTGATCAGAAAGACACACAACGTCAAAGGAAAGCGAAGAATACCGGAGATGATCTTCAATTCGGTTTGTGTGTGTGTGTGTGAGGGAGTGGGGGAGAGAGAGAGAGAGAGAGAGAGAGAGAGAGAGAGAGATGTGTTATTATTTTTGTTGGGTATTGTTTTTTTTGCAAGATGTAGTATAGTTTTGAAGCTGTAGGCACGTCGGAACTATGCTCCTATTGGATGGATGGATGGATGGATGGATTTGAAGGCGTGTACGTTTGTTTGTTAATTTTTTTTGCTGTGCAAAATGTTATTACGTGTTCTTTGTTGTGATTCAATGATTCTCTGTTGAGACGTCGTGGATGCATGATGATGGTAATTACTTTTTGCTTCGGTTTTAAGATTGTTGCGTTTGTCGATCCTCGCCATGAAACGTGCGGAAATATCATAAAGTATCAATATTTTTATATCTTCTTGAAAGGAAGGGCCAGATCATGCCAACTTCGTGAAAAGGGTCCGGCTTGTCTTCAGGGCATGACCAGAGTTTCTGCGGAGTAGAATATCTGGTCATATAGTGTGGACCATCTGAACTGTGTCTCGAATAAAGTAGAAAGGAATTTTAAATTCACTTTGAAACCTGATAAAAGTATGAGAGATGTATTTACTATAAAACTCCTTGCAAGTAGCTTATATCTTGCTTCGTATTTTTTGACGCATAAGTTCGTATAATACTTGAAATATTTCTGCGTGTTTCTGTACATGCAGTGACGACTGCAATCGGTTGATGTACCGGAAAGCAGTAATATCTTAGTAGTGCTTCACTGGCTTGTTTCTGTTAAGCCTTCATCTGTGATTCTACGTTTATAACAAATAGAGTTCAATAGTGCAGATCTCGCACATGGCAACGCATGCGTGTGCTGAAAATCAGGTGATACCTCCATCATACTTCTTCTAGATCTATCCATCTTCTTAGAGTGGTCAATCCATACAGCAATTTTTATCCCTTCAAAGTTCAACACCTTTAATAGAAATCCAAAATCAATTCACAAGTGTCGCTTTGAAGTTTTAAGATTCTTGTTCATTTATTTTTATACTTCTCACTGGAAGATGCCAGAAGAGTTAATTAAGTGCTATCGTACCCCCGTCATTTCTAACCACCTTGGGCATGTTTTTATTTTAATTCAAAAAGTGACAAATCACTCCAGCTCTTTTGAGAACGAAATCTTGATCGAATTAAAGGACCAATACGGCAACTCGTGTTCAGATAATGTTCAAGCGTTCAGAAGATAGTTTTACCAGCAGAATCCACAGCCTCCGTGCCTCTTACTTTCGGTTTAGTGATTAATCTAATTTCTCGCTTGCGAGGAGCTGTGGGGTTGAGTTCATATGGTGTCCATACTTTGAAGGTGGCTCAACGTTTACCAGAATCCTTTGAAGGTGGCTCAACGTTTACCAGAATCCTGTTTATGTAACTTCGTTAGAGTGATCAATTGCTATAAATATTATACTGGGTAGGATATAGGCCTCTGGATGGAGTAATCGGTGGCGGCTAGTACGACGATGGAGCATTTTCATTGGAATTTGGAACTCTTAAGCAATTATTTCGATGTAATAGGTGTTTTCTTACGCTTTGATCTCCAAGCTTATCTAGATGCTTGATTAGTAATACCTCATATTCAAGTCTGACACATGTAGCCCGAGGAAAGAATATGAAGGCGTAGGGAAGAGTAGTTTGAAATTCACAACAATTTAGCCACATCTACTTTTGCTAACTGAATGTTATTCTGTGTTCTTGGAGGGGTTGCTTAGAAAATCTAAGTACAGCAGATTACTTGGAGAACATGGTCTATTCAGCTTTTTAAGTTATAGAAGCGTTTACACATGGTCTAGATTCTAGTTGTTTGAAAGCTTCAATGAAAAATCTTATAATGCTAGTACTCTAAGAGAATGATGAAAATAAGCTGGAAAGAAAAGTTCTTTCAACTACTCATGAACACAATCTAGTAAGAATTTTAGCTAGCAAACGTGACCCAACAAGAGATTTTACGACGGCGTTGTTTCTTGGATGTTTTCAAGTGAGCTGCTATCTTGTTATAAATTTGATCATTAGGTAATAGCTTAACTAGGTTTCTTTCCATATTCATGATCATTGTGTTGTGTGGACATATTCATCATTGTGTTGTGTGGACGTGTTCGGGGTCTGATGCTGCCCTACAATCAACGTGAGCATGTCTATGACAGGTTGAATAGGCTGCTATTTAGCACATTTACTATTGATCCTCCTTAATGTTAGTGCAGTCAATGATTACTGGTTGTTGTTTCTTGAATGAAAATGCGCATATATATGTTTGTATAGGAGTCTTGATTGAATACTATTCTAAGAAACTATGAGGTAGGGTTTCGGGAAATTATATATTGGTGTCCATTCAGTTTTAGACATCCTTCTGATAGGTGAGATAAGTCCGCCGTTTGTATATGTAGCTCCCGGATATGTTTCAGCTAAAATTGTTTAATGGCTTAAATACTGTACAATAATAGATTTGTAGGCGCGCTTGTTATAGACGTTTTCTTCAGAGAGCGCTTAATGTATGCAATTGGTCTATAGGAGGTGATTTCAATTAGAACATGTCATGCAAATGTGTCCTATTTAGAATATAATTTTGGATTTCTTGATGAATCGGCAGTTTTTAAACTTTTCTTCGCCTGTGTTTTAGGCAATGTGTGTGTGAACCTGAATCGAAACTCGTACTAGGCTCTTGTTGCAATTTTCATCGATTTATTGTTTCAGCATACAATTTCTGTTTTTCTTTGATAACTTGCTGGCGTACGTCCTGATTGCTTTTGAGCTCTTGTGCCCATTCATATCAGATAGCTAGACTGTAATTACATCTGTCATGTGTAGGCATTCTTTGGCTTTTCATTACCAGTCTGTTCTGGAGTATGATGATAGAGTTAAATTTGGTACTCAGGTCTCTATGCTACATCTACTAATTGTTCTTAGGGTTTGGTATTTGTGGTGCCTCGGATCTGGCTGTTATTTAGCTTGCCATCTTGTTATTGTATTCACCAACAGTGAAAAGTGACGTCTATTATTTGCTTGCATGAGAGCACTCAGCATATTAGGACAGATCACTGTAGACAGTGGGTAGGAGTTTGTATGTCTTCATAGAATACTGCAAAAGTGTTTATGCCAAAGAGGCTGACTTTCAATGTCAAACTCGTAATTAGCCCGTGTTCTATGCAGATGGCTGACGCAGGAAGCCCAGGCAGTCAAGACAGTCGGAACTCAGATGATGCTGATCGCGAGAATTGCAACGTCAGGGAGCAGGATCGATTTATGCCCATTGCTAACGTGATTCGAATCATGAGGAAAGTGCTCCCAGGACATGCCAAAATTTCAGACGACGCGAAGGAGACTCTTCAGGAGTGTGTATCTGAGTTTATTAGTTTCATCACTGGTGAAGCGAATGACAAGTGCCAGAGGGAGCAAAGGAAAACCATCACGGCTGACGATGTTTTGTGGGCCATGGATAAGCTGGGATTTGATCAGTATGTTGGACCTCTGACTTTATATTTGCTTAGATATAGAGAGACTGAGGGAGACCGTAGGGGGTCAACTAGAGGAGAACCACATCCTAAGAAGGATCCAAATGCTTTGCCAATTTCTACTAATGCATCTACAGGTCATTCTTGTTTTTATGGCAGGAAGGGTTACTACAAAGATTCTATAACTGGTGCCATTTTACCTTTTCTACCAGATTCTTTCTCACCCTACAAGTGATGGAAGAAAGTATTTATTTGGTTACAACAGGATCAAATTTTGTCAAGAAACTGATATCGACACAGAAACACTGGGCTGTTTGAAGAGAATATGTTTCATAAATTAAGAACATATATTTGCAGAAGTAGCAAAATGAGTTAAAAGCTAAAAGTAGGTGAAGCTGTTGTATTTTCGGTTGCCTGAGTTTTGTGTATGTAGTTTAAAGTGGAGACAAGCACTCCTTACACAACAATTTAATTGTTATTTTTAAGGGTCCTAGCACACTTTCTTTCAAGTGTTTCATTTAAGTTTGATGTCAAAGCATGTAAATCATAAATTATATTCATTTAAGTGTCTCTGACAACTTGCGAGTCACATGAAATCAGGAAATATAGAGTAGATAAAAGCACAATGTCTTAGTTGGGTGCAAATTTGATCGTATTTTTCTATCAAAGAGCTGAAGAAACAGCTCAATTTTATATTTTATTTTTGTGGAAAAGGTTATCATGTTTTTGGGTTCTTGTTTACTTTTAATACTTTCAAGTAAACTAAAACATGTATCATATTTGGGTTGTACTTTGTTCTGCCATTCATTCGTCAGTTTTGTTGTATGGATGTCGCAGTTTGCCTTCAACTCTTTTTGCAGTTTTCTTTTCAAGCTTTCATGTTGACATCTCTTAATTTTCAAACATTCCTAGAAGAATTCTGATGATTGAACCTCAGGGCATCAATAACACTCATTCCAAGGTTTATGCATAGAGAAAATGGTTTTCCCTTGACCTTTACTAGCAGGGAGGGTTGCTTGCATAGTTATGGCCAGCCTGTTAGGGCAAAAAACAACTTTTAATGAATGCTGAAAATGACCTGAACCATCAGTAAATGTCATTGGCAAAAGTATTACGTGAAAGTTGCTCAATTCCTACCCCAAGATTGTCCCAAACAAGTGGCATGCTCTTTCCTCACTTTAAGTCAGGAGTTTACTCCACTCAGCTGCATAAGGGTGCATACAAGCGAAAAAGACCAGTACAGTAAGATTTGGCAATGCTGTCAACGTTTTCCTATCTGCATATTTTATGGTGAATTGATTTACCAAAGTGGTAGAAATTTTAGAGACGCTCAAAATATCTTCATGGGTGACAAAATTCATCTAAATATTTTTTCTATTATAGAATGTGCTGGCAGGCACTTTCTAAAAAGGACCTTACCACCTGTCACTGTATTCTTGAAAATTTGGGGAGTTTTATATGTAGAGAAGGATATTTCTAGTGACTTTTGTTGTTGGTCATGTCGTTTGAGAAGTGATGGCAAGCACGTTATAACTTTGAAAATGTAAACCAGTAGCATGTCTCTGGAAAGAACATTTATCTTATGTAAAAGTTGACCAGAATATGATATTTTCACACAAAACAGGTAGGAAGAGGTAAAAGTTTCTCGGTGGTGGTAAAATTGATTTATGAAGTTGGCATAAACTTTCACCAACATTTAACAACTTCAACAGATCACAGAAGCCATGTGAATTTATTTTCTACACTTGTGCAGTATACAAGACATTCAGTTTTTTTATAAGACTTTCCTACTGAGAAATATTTTTATCTGAATTCAACAAAAGGTGAAAGTTAAAAAGTCATATAACGCTCATATGTTGGCTTTTTCAGCAAAGCAGACCATTTTTTTAAACAAGTTTGCACAACTTTGAAAAAGATGTATTCAGAATTCCATGTTCTAATCAAGTTTATGGTAAATAAGTTATATGCAGCATTGTTGGCGGCATGTACAACCTTGCATCAGTAAAAATTGTGAATCTCATTGCCCAAAAACGAGACTCTGCTCACACAGGAAGGCAATCACACATATCTTGAACTCCATTTGAAATCAGCAGCTGGGTGCAGAATTTAAACTATTATCTAGTTTGAAGAATCTTAGCTGTTAAAATTTTGATGTCGTTGCAGCATAACTGCTTGTCAACCCCCAAACATTCTGGAAGGTGAGGATTCATGGATTCTAAATACTGTTTGCAAGTCTTTTTTTTTACTTTGTTTTCAATTGCACGAAATAGTTCTGCTAAAGTGTAAAATTGTACTATATGTCATATCCTATCCCCAAAAAAAGGCTCAAAAAGCAGGAGAATTTCAAAGCACACACTGCTTCAAAATTAGCAAAACATTCCAGAACATGTGCTCCTTAATGTGTTTTGGAAGTGAAGCTGCCTTGCAACAATACCATAAGGAATGTTCCTTTTGAAGAGTAATTATCATAATAATCGTACCATCATTTGAGCAGCTTTTACTGATGGGTGCTGACTCTGAGCAATCTACAATTTCAACTCAAAAAAGTGATGAGATAACCTTTTTATTATAATGGATGGATGATAAAAAAATTCAAATTCAGAAATTTTGGAGGTAAGAAACAGCTGCAAATGACAGTTTCCTCAAAGACATGCAGATGTATGTAGTGGTTACAATGTCTCTCGCAAGGGCCCAGTTTGAGGCACAAGGCAGGTATCATTCATGCAATCAGCAAACAGGCCTGCATATCATATACTGGGCTGTAGACCCAACAAAACCAGTCCACGTAAAAATGTGACGGACTCCTCAAATAACCAGCCCACCACATGCATTTTGTTTCCTTGTGAATACTGGATACAATGATCGATCTTGGCTTTTGACTTTCAGTTGAACTGTGGTGGACAAACGAATGAAACTCAATTAGGAAGTAACAAAATACTGATTCAACACTCTTGATAAATTGAAAATGTAAAATTCCACTACTTGCTTGGCCTCCACATTGTCTTCTGAGCAACCAGTAATTGCTCGTGTTCCTGTTTGTATGAAACATGTATGTCCCAATGCAGCGACTTTGCTATAGGTTCTATCTGGTCAAAAATTTCAGTTCTGTCGCGAAAAATGATCCATCCTTCAGGTCTTAAAATCCTATCTATCTCCACAAGTGTCTTCATAATACTGCATCTGGCAAAACAAATGAATAGTGTCAAAATCGTGTGGAAAGAGTCTGAAATTTCAGCTACAAAATTGAGGATAGGAATAAGAAAATGATAGGTGCTAATGAATCTCTTTCTCTGTAAATCATTAGGTCTAGTTTCACATGCAGTTTTGCATCGTTTCTTGTCAGTGTCAATATTGTTATGATAGCATTTCCTTATGCCTATTTCTCATTTTCAAGTGAAAACTATTCACCTCGGCTCTTCATTTTCAAGCAAATGTAGAACATGGTTCTTCATCCTCAATGACTTGTCTTTGAGATTTATTCATTCCTTGGAAAAGGTTTTCATATGTAATTTCTCTTCGAGAATCACATCGCACTTCTACGATATCTTTGAATGTGTAGGTCACAACCGAAATAGGAACAAAAGCTCTATTTAGATGTTTACACGTGCAGGCTGTCGTTATTTACAATGAAATTTGAATGTGAAGACCATTTTCTTTGCATCAAACTATCTAGTATCAAATTTCTTAGTTGCCCGTTCCGGAACGGAACAAGTTCTGGAACGCGTTCCGTTCCGGAACGGGACTCCCAAAAAAAATTTAAAAAAATACGTTTTTTTACAAAGAAAAAAAAACCCATATCCTGAGAGTTGATAGACAACGGGCAACTAAATACGGGCAATCATTGTATGTCATCAGTTTAAGACTGAGCATCGAGGCAGGTGTCAATATGGATTTTGCTGGGATTCTGCAGAAAGAAAAATGTATTATACAGATTATACAGAAACTCCTGGGCCGGGCCTCAAAATTCAAACGACTGATTGACTCAGGATTGTCCAAAACAAAGGAAATGCACGGTTACAAACTTGGATATATGTAACGTGGCAGATAGCGATTCTAGGATTAACATGAGCAGCAGTCAGAGAAGATAGCGATTCTAGGATCAACGTGCTTGTTGAAATCGATTTCTTTGTTTTAAATTTACACATCATCGATTTCAAAACAATGATTTCAAATCGATTCCTAATCTGTAGTGTCCCTCAATGCATTATAAAGCGTCCCTCGATATATTATCAAGAAGGAAGATCGCCAGTTCTGAATATCACGTCCAGCAGGTGGCATTTTGATCTGGTTTTTTTTTCTTTTAAAAAAACGTTCCGACCCAGTACGCTTCTAAGGTATCAATATACCCACCTTGCTAAGCTCGGCATTTGATATATTTCTGACTCATCTTGCTCTACTTAAAAGTCTCAAGAATCTTAAATGTGAGGAGGAAAAAATGTTCAACAAGAATGTTCGCATTCGTCTACAGGTTGATGTTCTTAATATTGCACGTCCTGATAACTAGAATTTTCTTCAAAAGAGAAGATCTTTCCGTTGTGGATCTTTGTGACTAATCCAAATTTTTATTTTCAGCAAAAAATATTTTCACTCTTCTCAAGAGTCGATGCCAAAATCCAGAGTCATACGGAGTTCTTGGTCTGTTATCCTTGTTAATATTATTGCGTAATTTTGTGGCCTTAAACACACACAACTCCAACGTGATCATTTTCTAGTAAGCATATTTCTATGACTCTCACTTACTAAATAGCTTACGACAGTTCTTTTTTGTAAGTTTTTTATCCATTCAACACATTCATTTCTTCATTTTCCTCATTACAGTAAGTTCATCATGCATGTTCAATATTGGTGGATTGTCTTTCCAATTCGGCACAGTATTTTGCTACCTTTTACTACTACGGCTCAGAATGCTCATTTGTTTTCCGTGATAATGGTTATACTTACAGAGTCTTCCTACTTCAATCTTTGAAATGAAAAGAAACAATACATTCGTGCATGATAGCATGAGCTCACCCAAGTACAAACAAAAAAAATCTACCCCGACCATCAATTTGATTTTAATGTTCTCTTGCTTTCACCTTTGATCAGTCATTCTGTTCTCTTGGCCTTAGGCTCTAGCTGAGAATTGATTTCATGTGCGAAGTTGGTTAAGACTTTATTGCATCTGTTTCAGCCTTTTTCAGAGATATACTATTGTGCCTTTCTAACTTTTGAGAGAGAGAGAGAGAGAGAGAGAGCTTTAAATCTGTCTTTTCCATGCCAAAAGGCATATAAGACAAAAGAGTACATGTCTAGTATGTGGTACAAATGAAATATGAAGTCTAACAACTAAGATCAAAATAAATCAAATGCAAAAGTATCTAACTGCAAATGTCAATATACTGATAATGGTGTACCATATTCTTGTCAATTCCTACTGCTACTACAGAAAGCTGTAATGGAGACTGTGGTGGGAGGTAGGCCCAACATGTGCTGCTGACGTTGTGGAGGAAGTTATATGTGAGATTTGTGTCAAGTAATGGTCAAGTTTGACAACGGTGTTGCAACATGTTAATATTCCTTGACAAACCGGTGATATCAACCGGCCACCAAGAATGACTTCACCTCCCAAGTAATGCAAGGAGTACACTGAGCATGTATGCCCCGGACCAGTTATATGTGAAAAACAGCTTAGTAGTCATGTTTGTTGTCAATGCATGTGTGTGAATTCAGTGGACTGACGCGTTCCATGGTTCTTTTGCGAACAGGCCGGATGGAGAGCAGTGTTAGATGAGGGAGGATATGCTGAGGCCTGAGACGTGGTGGAGCATCCATGGGTGCAGCACCGACGACCTGCAACGATTGGCCGAGAGAGTCCTCTCACAGGAGTGTTAGCATATGCTTGCGAGCGGAATTGGAGCACCTGGGCCTTGTATCACACACAAAAGAGGAATAGGCTATCTAGTGTTTGTGAGTCACCTTATTACCCCATACTGGAGCCATATATTGATGAATTGAACCTCTTTCAAAATTTGCAATTCTGCAAAGGATACATGTTTGACAACAACATTTCTTTGTGGTTGCAGGTGAACCTTGACTCTTGCTTGGTGAACTCGGCCGCTACTGCTCCTCAAGCACCACTCACACAGGAGGAGTTAGATGATGAGATTGATTAGGGGATGAGTGGCTGGTCATGAGGTGGTTATCCTCCTCAACACGGACTCAACCCATAACATTATCAACTCCCAGATTGTCAAAAGACTGAAGATTCCCACGGCACCTTTAGCCTATCGGTATACAGTCGACATGTCAAATGGGAAGGCTACAAAGATTTAGGATCATCAAGTTGTACAAAGGCCTATTAGTATATGGGTACAAGGACAAGCCAGATTTGAAATGACTAGACTAACCCATTATGATATAGTGCTAGGTAAACATTGGCATGTGGCAATGCAAGCAACTATAGATTTTGAAATTTTCTGATATTTTAGGTGTGAACAGCCAATACTAGGGCGACCCCAAAGAAAGTGATCCCATCCATTTTGGAATTGCGGTCGTGAACATCTTGCAAAGAACAAGATTTTTGGTGCAAAATCGTGGAAAGATTTCAAGATTGGTGACAACTTTCCGACTTATCTAGGGAAAAAAATTCTAAACTCCTCTACTATATTTTAGTCACTTCCTTTTGCATTACATAGTTTGTTCTTAGTGCTTCTAGAACCTTTCTTTGTTGCCTTGCATAAACATCAGTGTATATCTCTAACATTCTGTTTATTTCACTTAAAAAAGAAAAAACGGATTCTCAAGATGTAAGCATGAAGTCACCTTCTCTTGTTCAACCCCATTTTAAAGGGCAGTTTTCTTAATTGTGAATAAATAGCCTAAGGGCTTTCTACGGCACTTTTAGCCTCTTGCCCACTATTAGCCAATTTAACCCAAACAAAAAGAGGTACTTATTGACCTGCAAACTATTCTACATCGAGATAGAGAGTTCAACCTGACATGGAAAATCGACATTTACTATGCCAATTTCAACCATTTCAATGCCTAGAGAGCTGGCAACATGTTGATCCTAAAACTGTCATTTAATTGATCTACGTCAAATTTGGTGGACAGGTAACATACTGGGACTTTCACGAGTCAATGTTTTTTCAAGTGAGCATCGACATTGCCACATCAGCAGGGCTGCCACATGAGGTGGCAGCGCTGCCTGCCACACAGGCAGAGCTGCAACCCGTTGAGGCAGCGCTGCCTGCCATGCAGGCAGCGTCGCCTGCCTGTGTGACAACACCCCTTGCCCCGTCCAATGCCTCCTCTATGTGTACTGCTCCCTCCGGATCTGCTCCTCTTCTCCCCACTCCTATTTATGCTACTGCTGCCAGTTTTTCCTCCCTCCAAGAATCACAACCTATAGTAAGTATTCCGTACACACCCTCAAAAGCAACTGAACTTTTTTCAACCTGGCAGATTGATCAGATCAAGGCAGATTTCCATACTTTGAAGCAAGAAATTGCACAACTGGAATGGTGACCTCTTAGTAAATGAGAAGAACCTATTGCAGGCAAAAGTCACATCACTCAAGCAATCAATTGGAACCAAGCAGGCTGCGGTCAGAGTCCACAAACACAATGATACAGAGTTCACAAACACAATGATACGGGAACTCGAGAACAAGATTGAGAAGTACAAACAAGAGGCCCTCTCTTGGGCATCGGTTTTGAAGAAAGGCACCAAACCGAGTGCTCCCATCTCATCAGTGATTTCAGCTACCATTTCAAAAGAGAGATCTCGAGACCAAAAAGCCCATAACATTAGGGTTCGTGGGATCCCAGATACACAAGATGCCATGGCTGAAGCCAAACGCTTCCTCGACAGCACCCTAGGGCACAGGACCGACAGACAAGATACTGCCTGGAGGACTACCATAGATGCAACCACTCTTATCATCCGCTTTACTTCCTTGGAGAGTCGCAGAGAGGCAGAGAGGCTTTGCGGTGCAGAGCTTAACTGCGTGGCACCACTATCTATATGGATAATGACCTCACTTACATACAGGTGGAGGAGAGGCGTAAGGCCTTTCAGGCGGCTCGTGAGTCTAGCAGACGGGCTATCTATCGAGAGGGGCAGGTGCGCTTTTTTGATAGCGCCCCTAGCAGCTCTCAGTGCTAGGCATTTGGGGTCCCCGGGTTCAAGAGTCCCTGGGGCCCCATCCACACCTTCTCCAGATTGGAATATGGAACTGTGACGATATACACTCATCATCCACAACTGGAGACCTGACTGATTATATCACTGGTAGAGATTTATTACTTTTCATGGAGACTCATGAGAGTCAAGAGAGGGGACTACCTACTTTCCCAAGATATCGATGGGATTCCGTATACAGATCTAAGACTAGATCAGATAATGGTCGTGGATCTGGAGGTGTTGCATGCCTTTACAGGGAGTCTCTTCATCCAAGACGAGCATGCACGTTATATTTGGATTCGTATTGTTGGACAGGATATTGGTCTGGATAGGGATATCTTTGTGGCGGCGTGTTATTTTCCTCCAGAGTCTTCATCTTTTGCTGAGGACATAGGTTCACCCTACCTTGATCTATCACTGGACATTATCAGATTTTCAGAGCGAGGGCATGGGCATATCCTCCTCACTGGGGATTTTAATGCCCGAACTTCCTCACGACAATCAAAGTTCTATGATACCACCGACCAGCTCCGCGTTCATGCCCTTGACAATGATGTGATGGGAGTTACCAGGATTTCAGAGGACAGCTTGGAACCTATTACCCCATATGGTGAGCATTTATTGCAGTTTGGAGAGGCCCATGAGTTAGCCATTTATAATGGCCTAATTTGCTGGCCAGATTCAGGCAAATATACTTGTCATCCTCACAGTGGCGGACATAGTGTCGTTGATTATCTCATGGGGTCATCATCCTCCATACACCTCATATCTGAATTTCATATCTCTCCTACCACTCATTCTTTTCGCTCCTTCGCTATTGGCCACCTCCTCCCTCCCCAGTCATCCCCCCATCATGTGCTTACCCGGGCACCCAGATATACATTCAGCTCTCTATATACACCAGTCTACCAGGAGTCTTTGGCATCCTTACTCAACTCCTTTCCCCATGACAGTATAGTTGAGACACAAGTGACCTTCCTTACCACCTCTCTTCATATCGCCGCTTCTCTAGCCTTTCTGTCTAAGCCCCATAAAGGCAGAGATGCACACATTCCTCATTGCTCCGTCCACCCATGGTATGATGCCGAATGCAGTTCTCTTCACCACCTTGTCACCCATGCACGTATTCATGCCCCCCACCTTCTCCGCTCCACCCGACGCTCTTATCATCGTACACTCTGTCGCAGTTCTTCTTTGGGTGCCTTTTGGCGTGAGTTTATCCCTCGTGCTCCACCACCTCTTGGATGACCTCCGCATATGGGCTGACTATGCTACCAGTCTATATACCATACACACTGATGCACCCATTTCTCTCTCTTCGTGCCCTTCTGAGTTCACCTTCTTCACCTCTGACATGGTACTTGCGGCCATCAAGAGAATGAAATCCCATAAAGCAAGAGACATCGAAGACCTCGAATCCGAACTCCTAGTCCATGCTGCCGACCTCCTTGCTCCCACATTAGTCACTCTCCTCAATTCTGTAGTTGTCTCTGGCCTCCTTTCATCTTGGTGCACGAACATCATCCACCCTATCCATGAAAATGGTGACCCCATGGTTCCTGGTAACTACCGCACTATCATGATAAAGCTCTCTCTCTCTCTCTCTCTCTCTCTCTCTCTCTCTCTCTCTCTCTCTCTCTCTCTCCATGGCGCCAAAGAAGCGTGCCTCACCTCCTCCCCCAAAATGCGCCTCACCTCCTCCTTCGAAATGTGCCTCAAATGCTACTTGTGTGGAAGTGAATGCTGCCAACGTGGCAGCAGATGTCAATGTGGCAGTGTTGCCTGATGTGGCCGCTGTCGTTGCCACGCATCACCTCCTCCTTCGAAATGTGCCTCAAATGCTACTTGTGTGGAAGTGAATGCTGCCAACGTGGCAGCAGATGTTTAACGTGGCAGTGTTGCCTGATGTGGCCGCTGTCGTTGCCACGCAGGCAGCAACGCTGCCTGATGTGGCAGCTGATGCTGCGACACAGGCAGCAGCGTTGCCTGTTGTGGCAACGCACTCTGCCAATGCTGTCTCTCCCAAGCTGTCACAGCCTCCTTTGCCCACTTTTGCTGCTCCGGTTACTGCTGGCCTCCTTCATCTTCCCAGGCCCACTTCCTGCTCTTCTTCTACTCAAGAACCAGTACCTATTCCTTACACTTTCTCTAAATCCACAGAACTATTCTCCTCTTAGCAAGAAGACCAGTTCAAAGCTGATTTCCAGACCATGAAACTAGAAGTTTCATAGTTGAAAGAAGTGATATCAACCCTGATCAAGGAAAAGAGTGTGACGCAGTCCAGGATTGTGTATCTAGAACAAGCGATTGGAAGCAAACAGGTTGCAGCTGCTGAATCTACCGAGAAACAAAAGGAAGAGGCCCTCTCCTGGGCATCAGTATTAAAGAAGGGAACCAAGCCAACTGCTCCAATATCCTTTCATCTCGGCCACCATTTAGGAAAAAAAATCTCATAACATTAGGGTTAGGGGGATCCCAGATACACAGGATGCCATTGGTGAGGCCAAGCGCTTCCTTGAAACCACACTAAGACACAGGACAGATGGGTTGGATACGGCATGGAGGCCAGAGATGCAGCCATTTTAGTTCTTTGGAGAGTTGCCAAGAGGTTCTACGATGCAAAGCTAAGCTACGTGGTACCACTATTTTTATGGATGACAACCTCACATATATACAGGTGGAAGAGCCTTTTACACACCCGAGAGTCAGGTAGGCAAGCTATATATCGATATGGACGAGTGCACTTTTATGATAGCACTCTTGACAGTTCACAAAGATAGGGATTTGGGGTCCCCAAGTTTGGGAGTAACCCGGGACCCCATCCACACCATCTCCAGATTGGAGTATAGAATTGTGATGGTATACACTCATCTTCCATTGTTGGTGACTTATTTGACTTTTTCATTGGCCGAGATGTATTACTTTTTATGGAGACTCATGAGAGCCCAGAGCGAGGACTTCCCACTTTTCCAAGATACAGACGGGATTCCGTATACAAACCTGAGACTAGATCAGCTAGCGGTCGTGGATTTGGAGTTGCAAGCTTATACAGGGAGTCTCTTCACTCGAGCATTGAGTTCATCCGGCATGATGAGCATGCACGTTACATATGGACTCGTATTGTGGGCCAGGATATTGGTTTGGACAGAGATGTTTTTGTCGCAGCATGTTACTTTCCTCCAAAGTCTTCATCTTTTACTGAGGGCATTGGCTCACCATACCATGATCTTTCTTTGGATGTCACCAGATTCGCAGAGCGGGGGCATAGTTTCCTCACTGGAGATTTTAATGCCCAGAGATCCTCACGACGGGCAGAGTTTTATGACACCATTGACCAGCTTCGTGTCCATGCCCTTGACAGTGATGAGATGGGAGTTACCAAGACTTCCGAGGATAGTTTGGGACCTATTACCCCATATAGTGAGTATTTACTAGAGTTTGGAGAGGCCCACGAGTTAGCCATTTGAATTCGGGCAGCTATACTTGTCATCCTCACAGTGGCGGACATAGTGTTGTTGACTATCTCATGGGGTCACCATCCTCCATACCCATCATCTCTGATTTTCATATCTCCCCCACCACCCTTTCTGATCATTCCTTTCTCTCTTTTGCTATCGATCGCCTCCCATCCCCCCAATCACCTTCACAACCCACACTTACCCGTGCACCTAGATATACATTTATCCCTCTATACATGCCAGTATACCAAGAGTCTTTGGCCTCATTGCTCCACTCTTTTCCTCGTGACATTCCAGTTGATGCACAAGCCACTTTCCTCACCACCTCTTTTCACATTGCCACTTCTCTAGCCTTTCCTCTAAGCCCCATAAAGACAAATCCATACATTTTTCATCACCTCGTCCTCTGCATCCCTCGTGGTATGATGCCGAGCTCTCAGCTTGTCACCCACTTCCTCCCGCCGTTCATACTAGCGTACTCTTCGTCGTAAAAAGCGTGCTTATGATGACTCTGAAGGAAAACGCCTTGTGGACCTCTTCAGCTCTTCCTTGGGCGCTTTCTGGTGTGAATTTATCCCCCGTGCTCCACCACCTCTCCTGGACGACCTCCACATATCTATGCCACTAGACTATACAACAAACCCACTAACTCACCCATCTCTATTTCTCCTCGACCTTCTAAGTTCCCCTTCTTCACCTCTGAAATGGTACTTGCGGCCATCAAGAAAATGAAATCCCATACGGTGAGAGGTATCAAAGACCTTGAATCTAAACTCCTTGTCCATGTTGTTAACCTACTTGCTCCCACACTAGCCACTCTCCTCAATTCCGTAGTTGCCTCTGCTTCCCATCATCTTGGTGCACCAACATCATCCACCCTATCCATAAAAATGGTGAACCCATGGTTCCTGGATATTATCGCACTATCATGATTGGGCTAGACGACGTCAGCCGCTACTAGAGCTCCCCCATGCTGCAGCCCCCGTCACATCTTTTTATAGCATTAGTACCAGCAGGACTTGATGATAGCATTATCCTTTATTATGCAGTTCACAGTAGATGTTTCTTTCTTATTGTTTTGGAGACGTTCTATACGCTCCCATTGTTACCACATACTTGACATGTACTTTTTAGTCTTATATGCCTTTTGGCATGGAAAAGACATTAATAAAGCTTTCTTTTCTCTCTCTCTCTCTCTCTCTCTCTCTCTCTCTCTCTCTCTCAAAGACCAATGCTGCTCTATGTAAATGCTTCTAGGTGTTTAACTTACCTTCTACTTAGCTTCAAAAATAGGTGGTCTACATGCAATAGATCATAGGTCCTTGGATAGGTACTGAATGATTCACACCAATCGTGATAAAGTCCAATTAGGCCACGATCAAATATGATTGGTAAGGTATCAGGCTCATCAACGGGAATGACATTCATTACCCAGATAGGCAATCCAGCCAATGCAGCAGCGAACCTGTAGAAAAAAATTGCTACATATGAGCAACATATGGTCAAGAAAAATCTCAATATCTCTCTCTCTCTCTCTCTCTCTCTCTCTCTCACACACACACACACACACACACACACACACACACACACAATTTAAACGCTTCCTGCTATCCCTCTTTGTACTATGCATCCCTTCGTACAAAGTTCTGAAGACATCAAGCTTACCCTCCATAACCAGCTTTCATATCTAACACATTTCGAATCTCCTCCCATTTGATGCCAAGCCCACGAAGGTATGATTTTTCTATGATGTGTTTCCAATGCTCATTATCAGATTGGAACTCTGCAGCTGCCTGTTTCCCATATAAGCCCTTGGGAACGGCACTTAGCCAAGTTGGAGGTTCCTCTAGGCGCATAGGCCAATCTCGAGGCCATTCAATTCCATGGATACTGTTGCTATCAGGTATTTTGTGAAGACAGCTTCTCATGCGGACATACCTATGTAGTATGCAAGCACGTATATCAGTATGGCAGCAGAAAGAATTTACACCAACCCTGTTAACTCAAAAAAAAATTTGCACAAATCCTAGAGAAGCGAATCAATAACACAGAGGCAATGACTACGACAGTTGGACAGATGAAGATCACAAGGCTTTGTGTGAGTACCATGCGGCATCAGGATTGTCATCTTTTTCACAAAATGGTGGTTCATTTTTTGTTCGTTCTTCAAAACAGCGATTGTCTTTTGGTTTTTGAAATATAGCCACACCTACTCCTGTCTGAATGTTTGTTGTCTTGACAACAAGTTTCCAACACATTCCTGATGCAGCAGTCTCCACCTCTACAAATTGATACATACCATATATGAGAGAATCAAATCGAAAAAGACAAAAAACGTGATTGTGTGCACCTCATCAACCATAAGAACTTTTAGGATAACTGTTTCAGAAAACCTACTGTGGTTTTGAGTAGTAGTAGTTTCAATGTTGAGGATGGCCAGAAACCACAAGAACTGATTGTTCAAGGTATGCCTTAAGTATTATATATGTGGTGCAATTATTTCAGGACTTGAACTCTACATCTAAGCATAGCAAGAAATCTTGTCTGTTTGCTTGAGCAACAATACTAGGCATTGGCAAGTGGCATCTTCAACAGTCAAACAGGCAACTTCACCTTGAAAGATAGCAATGCCTCAGAATGAGTCTATTAATTCTGAAAGGTAGAGAATAAGAAGCTCACGACCAAAAACTATGCTTTTGTTAAAGTGTCATCATTTTGTGTCCTTTATTTTCTCCATAGCTTGGGTGAAAATATCTGAACCTCATATTGGTTTTCAGCTTCCTAATCGATTAGGCCTTCCGATCACGTCTTTCATACATAAAATTAGGGCACACTGCAGATTTTAACTTTAGAATATGGGATACTAAACAGTTTCAACAGTGCACAAGTCTTGCCCACCAATAAAAGAGAAAGAAATCCACCTCTCCAAACATAAACCTCTTCTCGCTCAGTACGGTAGACGGGAGTAGCTGACCAGACGAAATAGCCTCCAGGTCTCAACACTCGATTGATCTCTAAAAGAAGTCTTGCTCCTGTACAATTCCCAAAAATAGGCAGCAATGACTCATACACTATTATGGCATTATTTTCAGCAATTTGCATGTCTCAAAATCTATTTGCAGTATATATGTATCCAAGTAGATTATGCAAGGATATACGTTTTACACTGTCTTCCCAACTCTTCTTTAGAATGTCATCCACAAAGTCCAGCGTTTCAACAAAGCAGTTTTTTACAAAATTTACATAAGGGCCTACCAACTGAATCACCTTCTGTATGCCAATGCACTCTACAACGGGCACAGTGTGCGACGTCATAGACATTGCTTGGAAAGACCAGTCTTTGTGTGCCCATGACAGATAAGAAGGCCGGAATTCCACGTTCTAAGGCAAGTTGAACTTGGGCTTCATGCTCATCGTTAGGAGCAAATGACATCGTGAGAACATCCTTGTCAAATAGATATCCTCCAAAGCTTGCAACACCACAACCAATATCTAGCACAACTCGAGTGTGTTTTCCCCAAGAAATGTCTGGTAAGACCTGATTGAATATAATCTCACTTTAGTATACCAGATAGGACTAGAAACAGGTGGAAATAAGATTGTACATCAGGACATCTGGTCTGTGATTGAATATAAATAAGTATCACTGATTGAAAATAATATCGCTTTACAATACCAGATAGGACTTGAAACAGGTGGAAATAAGATTGCACATCAGGACATCTGATCTGTGATTGAATACAGATAAGTATCACTGATCAGAGAACCGAACACACCCTATTTGCATATATGATGCTTTGTTTTTTATTCTTGTATGGTTTTGACACTCTAAATCATTTTCAAGTGTTTGACAGTTAGACTGCTGAATGACCATCCGGTACTGTCAATTACCTTTTCAGCAAAGAAAGCATCCACAATTATAGAAACTAAAATACAAATCTTTCTCAATATAGCTCCCATTCATCCTATTATTAAGTTTGAAAGAGTCTTCCACTGGTACACGTATTGGCTTTATGATTGACTCTACTGATTTTTTCTACCAAAGGTGCTAATCAAGTAGCAGACAAACCCAACTTAGCTTCAAAAAAGTTGCATGTATAATATTTTCAGGAGTACTCACCTCTTCAGTGTAGTTAATATAAAAGAGAGCTCCATCTTTAAACTGAGTCCCACCACCAGGAAATAAAAGTCGATCCTCTGATCTTGTCATCCAGTTTTGATCTTGTTTGTAGGATACTAGTTTTGGATGAGGCACATTGTTGAACCAGATCTGCAAATCCGGCCTAAATAAGTAACTGAAAAAGAATTTAAGAAAAATAGAAGGAAGATAAGGATTAATCATCATGAAGGTTGAATTGGTGAAATTGATTTCTAATTTAACTATTTTTACTTCAATGAAACATGCACTTGATTCCTGTTTTAAGAAAAACAAGTTAGTTATCCATGTAGCTAAAATTGCAATTTTAAATCTTTCAATGCTGAATATCATAGTTCCATAGTATACAGAACGGGCACATATGGAAGTTGTTTCATACGTGTTAGACAAATATTTTTTGTTTTGATTTTGTTTAGAAATAACCCCAATAGGCTGATCAGAAAGGATAGGAGCAGCCTAATTTATAATTTTGCCCTGTTTTATATCCAAAAAATGCACCCCCCAAACATCAATTTAGTAAAGATTGGGAAGAATAGAAAGAGCAGCCCGTTTTATGCTCTAAAGTGCTCCACGTTCATTTTTCCCTGTAATGAAAGTTAAGGAAAGTTTTAAGCTTTGAGGTTGCTTTTTCAGGGACTTGATGCCAAAGTCTATAAGTATGTAGTGCACCCCAGTCGGGACATAGTGGAGTACATCTCATCATTATTGTTTGTGTTCTCTTTCATGTGTATGACTATTGTCTAACAACAATAGGAATCTTTTCTTGGGTAACTTGTATGAGAGAGTAGATTTTCCCAGCACAGTATTAGAGCTTAGCACAGTATTAGAGCTTCGGTTCAAGATTCGAGAGAACAAGAATAAAATTCGCACCGAAGTAGTCGAAATCTTATCCCCAATCATGTCCAACATATAAAAGGAAAAGAATGCGTAATAATAAAGCATCAAGTCGAAGGGTGAGGATTTGCATGCTCCATCCGAAATAGGGAACCAACATAAACTCGGCAATCAGTCAGAACATGGACTTGTAATCCATCATAGGCTCCCACATCATTCGAAAATACTAATAGGCAATGTACCAACATCATAATGAAGAGTAAGTGTAGAACCAAAAAAGTCAGCAAGAGGTATTGCTTTTAAAGAGGCATGTGCCTTCCATTCGTAGTAAGACATTTCTTTGCTGTCCTGCAAAGTCTTCAATAGCCGACAAGGAACTGTTATGGGCTGTTCAACACTTTGCTGCCCAAAGTGTTCCCAACATGGACCATGTTGTCCATAATCTTCCGCAGGCTGTTCCCAAAGCATAATGGACTGCGCATCATGGAAAATGGGTTGTAATGACTGAACCTGCTGTCCAACGTCTTCATCATAAAAATTTGCCTACTATCAAGAGATGCATCAATGATGGTGTCATCAAAGTTGTCCCTTGAAGAGGTATGGGATGACATAGAAGAATTCTCTCCAATCAAATGTTCACTCTTAACACTCTGAACAAAAGTACTAATTGACACATGTTGACTCCCTCCTCGATTAGTACAAAAAGGTTCCAAAGAGTGCTTGAATTTTTCAGCCTTTGCTAAAACATCAAATTGAAAAGGTTTCGCATGAAACTTTTCACTAATGCATCCATCATATGCGGTGACTTGAAAAAAGGAGATTGTTTCAACATCTGCTCAATGTATCGTTGTTGAGAGATGAAGATTCCAGCCCCATGTGGAAGATTAACAAGAACCCAAGTGTGGTTCTTCATGAGTGAGAAGTACTTACACCTTCCAATGGATTCGGGCCTCGTTGGACCACATACATCACTATGAACCAAATCAAATTTGCAATCAACTCTAATAGTTCCATAAATTGGAAAAGCTTGCCTTTGAAATTTTCCAAGTATGCATCCTTCGCATACATGTCCTTCGGGATGCTCAATATTAGGAATGTCTTCAACCATATTGAATCTCTTCAACATCTTCAGGCTAGCAAAGTTGAGATGTCCAAACCTAGCATGCCATAATTCAGGCAACTCCAAAGAATGTGAACTTGATGCAACAAGACAAAAAGATGATGAAGCTTTTCGCTCATAGGTATCCATAAGGAACAATCCATCACGTAATGTTCCCGAAGCAATGATCATAAGAGATCTCTTTGGGAACATTTGATAAGACATTTGTCTTCTTTGAATTCCACAACCAATCCTTGGTTCATAATTGTAGAGACCAAAATGAGATTCTTTTTTATTTTTGGAACATAAAGTACATTACGAATGTACTTCTCCTCACCATTGGGTAAGATAATGGGGATCACTCCAATACCTTTGATAGGATAAGAGGTGTTATCAACACCTTGAACTTTGCTTCCATCATGCACTTTCACAAGCTTTGCGAAGACCTCTTTGTGATAAGTCATATGGCGTGTGGCACCGCTATCAATCACCCAATCAATAGATGAAAAACCAGCAACTTGTAAAGTTGAAGGTGAGCTGTTTTCTGCTGAAAAACCAGCAAGATCTGAAGTGGCAGAAATCTCATCTTGAAGCGAGATGAGATTATTACTGACAAAAGCATAATCATTATTGAAAAGATTATCCTCCTTTCCAAATTGTTGTTCCAAAGCAATGATTGCGGTACTTGTATCGTTACCTTTCTCTTTTTTCCCTTTGCAAGCCTCTTCCTACATTCTTTGATATGATGCCCAAACTTCTTGCAATAGCGGCACTTACCCTTCTTCTTGGAGCCTTGATCTTGAGCTTCTTTAAAATTTTGATCATCTTCGGAAGTGTTGAAAGAAAGCTTCCCTTTCCACTTGCCTTTGCCTTTGCCTTTGCAAAGAAAGCTTGATCTTCTTGTTCACCAAAGTTGATTCTTGTTTGCTCTTCTTGAAAAAGTAAGCCAACAAGTTCGTCGAAGGAGATTTGTTGTCCCCTAAGAGACATGCTCAATGATGACACGAATGGAAGGTAAGAATTAGGAAGAGAGTTGAGAGTAATAGATACAAATTGTGATTTCTCAATCACCTCATCAATACTAAGAAGCTCCTCTCGAAGAACCTTGATCTTCGTCAAATGGTTTGTAAGCAAATCACCTTCTTGCATCTTCAAGATAGAAAGTTGATTTCGAAGATATACCACTTTTGCCGCATTCTTTACTTGAAACATCTTGGCAAGAGTCTCCCAAGCACTTTTGGAAGTCTTGCATGATTTAATATGAGGAAGGATAGATCTCTTCACTGATAATGCAATGACGGAATGTGCTTGTGCATCTCGTCGATCCCACTTCTTTTGCTCATCGGAAGACACCTCCGTAGTTGATGAAGTAGTTGTTCTAGATGGTGTAAAAGGTGCCAAGGTAGGCGGCCTTTCTTTGTCACCATTAACTACTTCTCACAAACCTTTAGCAATTAGAAGGTTCTTTATCATGTAGCACCCACCACAAAGAATAGTTTGTGCCATCCAGCCTATCTTCATTAAATAAAGAACCCATAGACTCCGATTCTTTAGCCATAACAGAAAAATCAGCTTGTAGTAAATAAGAAATAGTCTTTCCAGGTCGAAATCTACTCAAAGGGCAGCAACCTCAAAGTGAAATTATGAGCACAATAGATTGCAATACTCCACATACAATTTGCTCAACAAGTAATGAAATAGGTGGCTGATCTCAACACAAAAAACAGAATGCTCGCAAATAGGTAGACTTCAGATGAAGCCTAAACCAAAACCAAAAATTTGTGGCTAAAAAGAGTGCACACTATGTGCATATAGAGCTGATGGTAGCGCCCTACTCCAAGGTCACCAACAGGGAAATTTCAGCAAGAAATGTGTGTAAAACACATGTATCTTTATTTAAGAAGTAAATCTGAAATTTTCAGCATGTAATTGAGTCAAGATCACATGCAATTGGTTTGAGCATAGGCGCCCTACTGCTAGCTCTCAAATAGGTGAAGGTGCCCTGCAATTTCCTGCAAAAAAGTTATAAGAAGATGAACATATTCTTCTCCTGCAAAAATCAGCAGCTTGATGATTTTCTGCTACCAAAAGGGAAAGAATTAAGCTTCCTATTGGGCGCCTTCCTGCAAGCAATCTGATCACCTAAAGGCTCTGATAAGATGTAGGAAATAGAAGCCAAAGGATCCAGGATTTTAACTATTCAATCACACAAAGCATTCTCAAAAGAAAGAGAGAGATGGCTAGAAACCCTCTTGTAGAAACTCGTGGACAGCCAACGAGAATAGTCAGCATTGCTTACAAAGTGTCTCATACAAATGGGATGCACACATATATATAGTCCAAGATGACTATCTAACTTCATGACTATTGGCTATCCAACTACTTGACTATTGACTATCCAACTTTCTATAAGTTACATAGAAAGAATAAGGTACCTCCAATATGTCAAGTTGGGGTACTTAATGTCACAATTAGGCCTAGTGGACCCATGAGTCCCTACCAAGTTAATTTCATACTAACTTAGCTAACTCTAAGTTTAGTAGGCCTAATATAATAAATGACCATGGTTACACAACTCTCGACCTTTTGGGTCAAAGTAACCTATGGTAATGTAAGCAATTCCATTTACATTCCAACATTTGCAAGATCAGATCACTGGAAGTTGTTGAAGCTAGGCAGAGTTTTGCTACCTACAGTTGGCTGCTGAAAGACGCAAGGTACGACCTCAAGTTGCTATAGGTTATTGCATGAAGATTCAAGATAGATACAATAAGAGTCAGCCAGATTGCTGAGATTTGTATCATTGCTGGGAAGCAAAGTTGCTGGAAAATAAAAGTTTATTGCTGGATTGTCAAGGCATGCATATCATTGGTACTGCCAGGATTATTCACTGGTTACTACTGCAAGGACAGATTGCTGGAGTGAACTGGAGACTGTTCATCATAGTTACTGCTGTTTGCTGGAAAAGAGGGCTAAGATTGCTCGCTGGTCTGCAAGGAAATATACAAAGTTGATTGTTTCATGTGGGAGCTAAGTTTGATTGCAAGATAGTCATTCAACTATTCGCAAATTCATCAAGAATTGGTCATAGGATCTGACCAAAAATATTTGCACTTCTACTAAGAAGCTGTTCGCTGCTTTCAGCACAGATTGCTCTCATCTACTCATTGCATGCAGTACTTTGCAGGACTATCAAGAGGTTGGAAAATTGTTCGCGAACAATCTACCAACAGCGTTGGTAGATGTTCGCTGATCTAAGCAAGGTTTGCTCACATATTCATTGCATGAAGATTGTTCGCAGGACTACCAAAAGTTGGAAGGTTGTTCACAGTCTAAGCAGGGAATGCTAACATGTTTGCTTCAGACTTGTTCGCTGGTCTGAGCAGGGACTCACACATCTTTTGCATGAGGTTGATCACAGGACAGCAAAAAGTTTGAAGGCTGTTTGCTTGAATATTGCTGCCAGTCTGTTCGCACGATCATTAGAAGAAGTTTGCAATTCTTACAAAGTGCTTGCACGTTTCGGAAGCAAGCTTATTGTTGAACCTAGTCGCTGTTGATCAGAAAAGTGCTCGATTGACGAGAGCTGTCTATTACTTACTTGGAGGTACTGCAAATCTGCAGTCTACACACACACACGTCAAGACTATGTGTTGTTCGCTGAATCTGCAAGGCAGATTGTCAAAGTTTTGAAGAAGACTGTTCGCTGAGTTCTTTGGAGAAGAACTGCTCGTTGAAAATTGTTACGAGTAATTCACTGGAGTCGGTAGATCATTTGAAGAAGATCGTTGCTGAAGTTGCGAGCGGACAGACTGCGATCAAGTGAAAGTTTGCTGGTTATTGGAGTCACAGGGAGTGACAAGTCACTATAGGACTAGATGGTAGTTTGCTGAAGATTGTTGGTTACTGGAGTAGTTTGGTTCATTGCCAGGCTATTGTCTCTTTGCTGGAAAACGAGTTGTTGGAGTCACAAATGGTGACAGGTTTGCAAATACAGATTGCATGTTGTGGTTAGTTGTTGTATGTTGAGGGTACTTGTTACAGGCGTTTGCTATGTTTCAGGAAGAGTCTACCTATGAAGAGTACTGCAGTTTGAAGGTTAGAACCAGCAAAGGTCAAGAAGAAGGAACCATCAAACTTTCAAGGACCGTCAAAAATTTGAACGCCAAAGGACCAACAAAGATTTGTTGAAGGAATGATCACATAGAAGTGTTGTAGCTGGAGTTATGTTGCAAATAACTCGGTCGGTTGCAAGTTGCAGTTGTGCTACAGGCCTATGAATACTGAGAGAGGTTTAAGTGTCGAACTAGCCGGTTGAAATCAGGACAGGTTTGAATCAAAGGAGTTCAAACAGGATCAGTTTTTCGAAGATCAGCAGTTTGAAGGTCGAACATTCAAAGGCAGAAAACTTGAATCAGGAGGAAGCTCAAAGGTCAAACCTAAAAGCCAAAGGAAACCTAGATAGGGTTGCATACAAAGAGTGCATGTTCTAATGGCTACAGTTTCTTGGGAACTGTATTTTACAAAAGTAAGAAGGTGGATGCAATGAAGTACAAGAGTCAGGTGATTGGTAATCACAGGAGATAGCAAATCTGCTATGATACAGGTTTACAAGTGAAAGTTACAGGAAGGCCAAGATTGAACAAGGTTGAATCGAGGTTGGAATCGTCAAGGTGCAAGCTCTAGGAAGAAGTTGTGTGGAAAATATAGACTGTGGGTCTATATCTAAGTGAACCAAGATTCAAGTCAAGGGGACCTTTTTTCAAAGGCAGTCAAATTTTGGATATTATGCTCCATAATTTTACTGTCTCTTATCGTGGTGGCAAACGATAAGATCATTGTTACGGGTAGCAGCTGTTACAAGCTAGTTCAAAAAGCAAGTCAACTCCATGGGGGAGGGAGCAATCTAAAGCTTTGTATTGGTATCGATCCAAGTTCAAAGATTCAAGGTGTCTTGTTGTTTTTGAATTGTTTGGTTTCTATCCAAGTCATAGTAGCCAGTTTACGTGGTAGAAACTTGCTTGTCTATATCTGAATTAATATGATTTGAGATTTATGATTGATCAAGTGTTTGTTTGTTGTGGTTGTCAAGTAAATTCTCGGATATCATCCAAGTCATAGTTGTTTGTTCGTGTGGCGGTATCAAATAAAGATCATTTTTACTAGGAAGTTCTAGTTTGAGTTGAAGAAAAGTTCTAATTTTTCTTCAAGTTCTTGAATCTATTGAAGTTATACTTGCACAACTTGGGCAATGGGACCTAGTAGGAGGGCGCCCTTTTAAAGTGTCCATTGAGTTCCCAACTCCAACAAGAAAGGTATTCAAAGAGTCATAGGTTATGGAAGGAGTCTCTTGACATTCCATAAGCCTATGGAGGCTCTTGGAGATTCTTTAACTCCCCTAGGCTTCTCTCTCTCTCATTGGATGAGCATGGAACTCCATAGTGCATTGGAGGGGTCCATGGGCCATCTATATGAGGGTAGTAGGGTGCCCATTGGGGGGGGGAGATCTCTCTTGTTTGCTTTGCTTATGCTCTAGTGTTGCTACTAGTGTGTAGAGTGCTTTCTTGTGGTAGTATGCTTGAGGTTTGGATCTTGCTTATGGTATGGGACATAAGTAGGGTTTGGATCTTGAGTATGCTATGGAGTGTTGTGGTATGCTTATGATTTGTTTATGGTTAGCAAGGGGGTGCTAGATAGGTCTTGCTTGGAGCTTGGATCTAGCTATGGTTGGGTGGTGAATACTTGAGGCCAGCTTGTTATCTATCTTTGTGTTTAAAGAGTAGGGACACAGGTGGAGGAGAGATCCTTGGAGGCTTGCAGGTGGAGGCATCCTAGCTTGGAGTTGGGGAGCATCTTGAAGCTTGCAGGTTGCTTGGAGGACATTTGGAGGCTCTACCTTGGATTTGGAGGACTTCCTCACCTCTACTTGTAAAAGTTCAAGGAACCGTGATACGGTTCCTACCACGGTTCCCAGAACCGTGGGTTCTATGCTCAATATCTACTTGTTCTTCATAAACTGCAGCGTAGGTCCTGCCGGATTGGAGCCCGTTCTGATTTAAAAAAAAAAAAATCAGCAAGTGGTCTGGCTTTTCAGGTTGCACCTTTCCAGTGCTTTTTGCGGCCAGTTGGTCAAAGCGTAAAAGAGTTCCCTGGAGATCTGACTGTTTTGAGCCTGGTGATCAAGGAGGGGTAGCGAGGGAGGTAGGGGTAGGGACAGCGAGGGAGATGGAGGAGGGACAGCGAGGGAGGAGGAGGAGGGAGCGAAGTAGGAGGGAGCGGGACAGTAAGGAAGGGGGGTAAAGGGGTAGGGGCAGCGAGGGAGGCAAGGGGGAGATGGACAGCGATGGAGGTGAAGGAAGTACAGCGAGGGAGGTAGGGGGTGAGCAGCGAGGGAAATAGGGGGTGATAATGGGACAGTGATGGAGGTGAAGGAGGGACAGCGAGGAAGGGCAAGGAGTTAGGGTAAAGAGATAGGCACGGTGGATGGGCGCTCTTCGGAAAAAAAAAAATTTGCTCAGGAAAGTGCTCTGATGCCAAGCTACGATCGGATCCACAAGTAAACGAAGGCTAAACTAGAAAATAGCACAAATGCGAGACTTGATCCTAAAAAGCAAGAAAAGAGAGACTAAGGAGGCTAAAGGAGAGAGATCCATATCATAAGCTGAAAATGAAAGTGACACTGGAGCCCTACTTATACCCAACAAGAAGCCCTAAAAAGGGGTCCAGAGGATAAGAGCCAACTGGGGGGGAAAATAGTGTGCCCTCCAAGAGGGCCCCCCTCCAAGGTAATATGTCAATAAATGAATAATAGGACCCAAGGCCAACCATATAGTCTAAATGTCAGTGAACAATAAAATAGAGGGCCCAAGGCCTGCTTATGCATAAAAGATAAAGGTAAAGTAGGTGTGAATGGACGTGGCGAATGTAAAGAGCCAAGTCCATAACTGTGGGTTGTAAGCTCAAAATGATTCTGGTTCGAGTCATGCCCAAAAAGTGTGAGGAGTTGATTGAAAGGTTGACAAACAAAAGGTTTTCAGCTGCAGCTTTTCAAACTAGGAAAGCAGACGTGAATAAACTTACCTCATCTCTGCTTTTGGGCCAGCGAATAGGAAGCTTGTACCCATCAGGAAGAGGAACAAGGCAAGTAGTCAATTCTTCTTCAGTGGGGCAGTGCCTCTCTCGATGCTCAAAATGCTTCTTACTTTTCAGACTTTTGATGGCCTTCTTGTTTTCAAGGCATGGAATATAATCCACCGCACCATTCCATTTGCAAAGTTTCCACTTGTACTGCACAGAGTTTTCAACTGTTCCCTCTCTGGTTGTCTTCTCAAGGTCGTTTGAGTCAGATTTTGGTGAATCCTCTGTTTCATGTTGCATTACATCTTCAGACTTATTGGAATCCTCTATTGGTTGCTGATCTTCATTATCTTTGGTATTGTTCAAACGTTGCTCATCAGACTTATTGGATTCCTCTATTGGTTGCTGATCTTCATTATCTTTGGTATTGTTCAAACGTTGCTCATCTCTTGACTCTGTCGCCTGGGTGATCCAAGTTGCAGATGACTCGTTATTCTCTGTTGTCAATTCCGACTGAGCAACTGAAGGTAGAGTTTCAAATACATCACTTTTACTTTCCTCCGAACTTTTTTCTGAGGAAGAATCCTGCTGGTTCTTGTTCTTGTCATCTGAACCATATTTCTCTTCACTGGATTGCTCTTGTTGATTTTTTATTTGTTCAGCTTCTGCATCCTTATTTGTGTGGTCCTTCTCAATTTCCTGATCAATGTTCTTTCCTTCTGCATTGTCATCCGAATTATCAAACTTCAGTCTCTCAGAGTCATCCTTTTCTTCAGATGGCTCTTGTCCATTTTTGGTACGTTCCAAATCACCTTCCTCACCCTTGTCATCTTCCAATGTATCAGTCTTTTTTTCAGAGGATTCTTGTCCATCTTTTGTAACTGCTGAATCTTTCTCAACATCAGCGTCCTCCACTGCATCTTCAGCATTTTTTGCTAATGTACTTGGCGGACTATTTTTGCTAGGAACATTGGCAGTAGCCAGGTCATTATCTGCCTCTCTTGGAAACTCAGAAGGAGAACGGAGCACCCATACTGCAATCAAGAAGAAAGCAACAAACACACATATAGTGCCTGTAAGATATCTCGACGGTAACCGTTTATCATGCCGTAGATTCCTTCCAAAGGCCATACTGCGCTGTCAACTGGCTTCAACAAAAACCCTGATCAGAAGTTGCTTCGAGATCTCAGAACTTTCTCGACAAGTATGCAGCATATAACTATGTTATTATCCAGAAAGTAGTTGCATGTCCCACGATAAGTATTCAATAACCTTAAGAGATTATAGGGACACACAAGTTGTTCTCTCGAAGGCCCGAACAGTCAAGACGAAGAGAACTCAACGAGTGGATAAAAGCAGCATGGTACACCTTAGAAAGGTTAGAAAGGTGATTCAAATTAGATACTTCAAAATACCTAAGCAAAGTTAACATCTTTAACAACCCAAGTCACACATCATGTTAGTTCAATCTAGTTTGGTAGTGAAGCTAAACCTTATTCTTTAATTCAATTTTTGAATCATTGTTTCCCTGCTCCGCAAGTGAAGCCTCTCAACTTCAGTAGGGGTAAAAGGAACACTGGCTGGATGCTCCCATGGAGAATAGCAAGAAACATAACCCATCTCATAGACTTTAAAATTATAAAGACGAGTTTTGAAGATCTGCAATCACAAGACAGCCATTTTAAGTAGCACTCGGCGTATCGTGACAGGTAACAAGAACATACAAGCACGAAGTTAGGAATTTACAGGTAACAAGAACATACAAGCACGAAGTTAGGAATTTCATTTTCTAACTTACATCTAATCAAGGTTTGTCGAAGGTTCATCATTCCTGCAAACATATAAGTAGAGGATGTGGTAGAAGTTTTCTAATATGGGAAAAGCTAAGAGTTGAAACTTAGTAGTAGAACTATATCATGTGCATGTTACAGTGTCTTCACTTATCATGTGCATGCTCTTGCTTACATGATCAAGTTCTTACCTTTTTCTAGTTGCCTTTTGAGTTTAGTGAGACTTGCAATTGTCATGCCAGTGCTGTCGAAGGTCAGAGAATCATTTTGAACGATGTAAAAGGCATCACTCTTGCAACAGTTCTTGCCTTCCCTTCACTAATTCATTCATTTTTCATCAATCACCAAATTATCTTTGTCATGTGTAACCCCTTTTAAGCATGAAACATGAAAAACGGCATGAACTTTACAATCCTAAGGCAATGCTAACTTGATCAGCATCATTTCTTCTTTTGAAAAAATTTCCAATGTCCACGGTAATGTGGAGAGTCTTCTCATAGAGAGGTTCACGTTGTGGGTGAGGTGAGGGCCAGTGACAATGATGGGGTTGGTACACTGCCTACACCATCGAGTGGTCGTGTATAGCTTAGGGACTGGGATGTGTATGTAGCACACTTCCAGTAGACAAACAATTGTTGTTAGGTGTTTTTATATGTGCAACCTACTTTTTCACTTGGTTAAGCCCCCTGAATGGAGGGAGACAATGAGAGCCATTTCTAAGATTGGTTGAGTGGAAAGGGCCTAGCATGGAGAAGTTGAGGATGAGAGAGTCAATTGCTGAGCGGGCCCATGGATAAGGAGCTAGAGCCCATCAGGAAGTCATAATTATTTATTGGGGTTCGTCATATACGAAATCCTTGCAGGATTTTAACAGGATACACAAAATTATTCCACAAAAACGCACGGGAAGTATAATTATCAGAATCAGAATCATCTAACTGAGCAGTATAGTTATCGTAATCAGGATAATCTCGCTGTTTCACGTAAATGAAAGTTCTTGAATTATCTCCGGTATAGCCTTTTTTCATAAAGGATCTCATCAGAAGTCATTTTCAACACAGTTTGGTTCCTATCAGGCGCTGAAGCATCTTTAGCCCTGCATCAATTCGTTCCATTTTATATGGCTGCGAGGTAAGGTTGTTCCTTGTATGCCAATTCATTGATTCTTTACGTAAGAACTTTAATTTCCAATCTCTGGCACTTTCTTGGAGGTTTTAGTACTGATAGGAAATGTAATTCAAAGAGAGATAAGTAGTCTTTTTGAAGTGATCAGCGCAGCTCAACAGCCGAGTGTTGCAAATTGGTTGTGGCGGCTACATGTTCATGGCCGTGGGAAAAGGTGGTATGGAATTACTGAAAGAACTATAAACAACTCTTAGTGCTAGTCATGGCAAGAGAGCCTGGATCTGATGGAGATATGAATGTACTCCATCTTTTTCAGATCACTAATTTCAAAATTCCTTCTTTCTGACTCCTGAGATATGATTCACCACAAATCAACGAAAGTGTTGGAACTGGAAAACAGTTCAATTCAATAGGTGTGGTTTTTAATCCTTAAGTGAGCATTATCAGATCTCTACAATTCATTTCACATATCGCCTTCTAACTAGAAACGAAATGTTTGGTGAGGACTCTTTGCTCTGTTCCTGTACTAAAAAAAGTCAAAAACAACTTCTAAAAGGCAAATTACGTTACATTTATTTCCCTCGCATGTTGTACATCAACGAGCCTCACAAATCTGCTTTATTAGGATAAACACTTTAAGGTATAGTTAAATAGCGTTGCAGACAGTAAAATGACGAATGCCGAGCCAAAGTTCTAGAAAAGAAATAGAATTGGATCCAATACCTGAATGCAAAGGGAATGACGCTAGCTAGAGCACAAATTCAAACAGGGCGGATTCAAAACTCCTTATCAAACAACCCCTCAACTGTCAACGGACGGAAGCCAGCGTGCGAGGATGGGATCATTGAGAGCCCGTAAGGAAAACCATCAGTCACCAAAGCATCGCCGGTGCTTTTCTATGCTTGATCTAAGCACATTGTACTACCGTTGCAGAGCATATCAGAAACGCTACCTTAAATGTGCATCTATCTATGCCTATGGTCAGGTGAAAGAAAACCTGCCACACTAAATTCTTCATGCGCTGCTGTGGCTTAGCAAAGCGAGGTATATAATGGAAGAAGAAGCGTAGCAGATATGGAGTAGAAATGGATCGCGAGACAGCAGAAGCAAAGAGATGGCAGAGAGGAGGAGGAGGAGGAGGAGGGAGAGGTAAGCAGAGAGGATGCGCCTCCTCCTCCCCCGTGTTTGCGAGGACGTGCATCCCACGATCCAGTTTCAGGCCTGTGCATGGCCGGCCTGGGGTCACTATCGGCCTTTAGTGCCGACCCGTGCATGCTTTGGGGAGGGGGCTCAAACATCCTAAGAGCCTCTTCACATGCTCAGATCTCGGGATCGAATCTAGGTCTCTTCGATCCCGCTCTGTTCTTGATGTCAAGAACGGGTTGGCAGGGAACTTGGGAAGGATATATACGTCTTAATGTGGACTGGAGGAGAGGTAGACTCTCTTACCTCCTCTCTCCCTCTCTTCAGCTGGGAGAGAACGGGTCTCTGGTATGAACTATTCAGCAGGTAATGTAAAATCTAGGAAAACGATCTTCGATCACTGCGCCTTTTACAACAGGTTGATCTCAGTTGGTCGACTCGTTCAGCAGGTAAGAACGGGTTGGCAAGGGATTTTGGGAAGGATATATACGTCTTAATGTGGACTCGTGGAGAGGTAGACTCTCTGACCTCCTCTCTCCCTCTCTTTAGTTGGGAGAGAGAATGAGTCACCGAAATGACCTATTCAGCAGTTAATGTAAAATCTAGGAAAACGATCTTTGATCATTCTGTCTGTTACAACAGGTTGATCTTGGTTGGTGGAGTGGACTCGTTCAGCAAGTAAGAATGGGTGTGAAGTGCACAAAGACTGGGTAGTGACATAGGAAGTGGATTTGTGAGAATGGGGGTGTGCTCCAAGGGAGGGTAATGGATTTACATGTGCACATGATCGTGAACCCGACCCATTCTTGACGTCATGAACGGGCTCCGGGTTGCATCTTCTCCTTCACATGATCATTTCCTCCTCCCCGATTTGTCCGGGTGATCCATGGTCGTGGGTCAGCCAAGCCACGCGATTCCTCAAAATGGGTTTTGGGTCTCCACGGGTCCCAGCCTCTCCTCTACGTCATTCGCAAGGCAGGGCACCTCATGTGAAGTGGCCCTAAGGAGGTGGAACATGTATGCAACTTATGAGGGAATAAGTTCCTCAACTAGAAAGAATAGAAGACCATCCTCCTACACCTTAAGGTCAAATAATAAAGAGGTGTGGATTTGTGCATGCGTCATCCAAGTTGAACAAATAGCCTATAAAGAGCCCCTTACTCACCTTCCCTTCAGTCTCCGGGCATGCTCATGGATGGTCTATCCTTCACCTACCTTATCTTAATTGCAAAGTAGCTATATCATGAGATCCTTCAATCAAGGGATGGCATGTGGCATTAAATATTTAAGTTATATAGATAGCACTCCAAATAAGGTCTATTCTCAACAACATGGAAGCTTTAATTTCGTCAATCAAATGGCACCATGTGACAAGCTATATGCAACTTCAATGTATATGGTTGCAATAATATAACTCTCCAAATAGAGTTTTGCTTCCATCACATGGAAGCTCTTCAACAAGAGAACATACCTCTCATCTATCTTAGGGGGGAGAGAGAATATGCACTTCACACATGGGGTCCCCATCCTTGGAAGTGCAAGCTTCCTTTAAACACATGCAATGTTGTGAGCTTGCACTTTGTGGATGTGCAATAAGTATTGATAGGATTGGTAGGCAAGAGAGTTTCTTGCATGTTAATTAAGGAATTCACTTTGGTTATGTGAGTTCCCAGATCTTGTGCATATTCAGGACATGCACCTTCGCGTATATGGGGGCCATGCTCACTTTCTCGATGTTCACAATAACCTCCCAAAAGTTCAACCCAATAATGATTCACATAGCCACATTGTGCATGTGTGTGTGTGTGGAGAGAGAGAGAGAGAGAGAGAGAGAGAGAGAGAGAGAGAGAGAGAGAGAGAGAGAGAGAGAGAGAGAGAGAGAGAGAGAGAGAGAGAGAGAGAGAGAGAGAGAGAGAGAGAATAAATCAAGACAAACATGGTCTTTTAACTAAGTATGAAATTCATCAAAGGTAGGTGGCACGTCTACCCTAAGTGTAGTGGGGCCAACATATGTTTATATTATTCTCAATAGTTTCCAATAATCTTATGCGTAGGCAAATGGTTGTGGTCAACTATGTGATATTGTGCAAAGCTTTGTCTAGATATTTATGTTATTGTTCCTTGTTATGATTCACATGGTTCTTCAAGGTTAATAATTTTATTTCTTAAGTTGAGCTTGTTGCAAATATCTGTGGAGCATAAAGAGTGAATAATAGTAGAACTTCAAATCAAATGTAAAAGGAGTTTTAATTAAAGATGCTTTATTGAAATCAACTTCTTCCAAATCATATACTAGGTCCACTGAATGTGCCCTAGCAATTACTACCATCCAAGCAATAGCTACAACACCTGCACTGAATGTAAACCTTGCAGTGGATCTCATGTCATCAACACTTCATGCCCAATCAAGCATCAAAAAACTCACTATCACTATAGTTCTTCATGTCCATATCTTAAGCCATAATTGAATGTACCTATAGTATATCTTGGAATTAGTTTAGCAGCTTTCCAATGTATTTCTTTTGGATCAAATACAAATTGTTTTAACAAGTCAACAAAGAATGAGACATTTGGACAAGTAAATCAAGCCTCAAACTAGTTGTCTGCAAAGATAATGATCTACCCGTTTCTTTTTTAATCATACACAATGTACATCCATAGTTGTTGGAGTTTAATCTTAGTCCTACTCACTTGAAATCATCTCCTAAGTTCTCTTGAACTATGTAAAATATCCACTCTCGTAACAAGTTTGCATTGAGTCTTCGCATTGTCGCATAGTCTGTAGAAAAACACTAAGTGTTGACACATGCGAAAAAGCCGAAATCGGCGACACTGCATATTTACACAGAGTTTCGCAACAGTTGGACACCTGCAAAAATACACTGTATTTTTTTGCAGTATCAATGAAGGATTTGATCGTTGTATTCACAACATCTAATACAGATTCTCTATTTTCTTAATGTACGTTCATATTGTTGAATGCTTTCTGATAATCTCTCTTTCATTACTGATGCTTCTTCCTATAACTATTTGAATATCTAATTCAAAGAAGTGCATGGTTATCACAAATGACTAACCCTTTCGCACTCTTCATGGCTGTCATAGACACCTACACAGATATTCAAAGAGTCTAATGAATGATCTAAGTAATAGTCTCAACTGATAATTCGTTTCAATCTTATCTATTCATAATCTCATTGTTTTTCTGTTGTCTCTGGTGTCGGACCACCCGACAGTATTGGGTAGGACAAATTGTTTAATTACATCTTCACACCAACTAGAGTGGTATCAGAGCTGATAAATCCCACAAGGTGGTATTAAAGCCACCGAGTGGCCTCCCATGAATTGGTGTCAAAGTCAACAAATTCATGGTATCAGAGTGACGTCATTAGATACGTTTCATAGTATCAAATTCTTATCACTTGCTCTTATTCTTCAATTTGTGGTATCAAATTTCAATATCAGAGTTTTGATTCTGAATTGTAGCATCACACGGTATCATTCTTAAAGTCATCGACTCCCTTCAAGGTGCTTTAAATAAGGACAACAAGCCAAAAAGGGCCTAAAGTAGACTAGATAAGAGCGAACAAAGTCTAACTATATTTCAAGATAGTTATGTCTAGTTAAATAAGGGCTTTGTCTATAAGTAGGCAAGAGACATCATTAGGAAAATCTTTTGGCTCATTTGCAAAGGAGAGAACTAAGCTTGTGATATGAGCCTTGGGAACTGAGCTTGCTACGTCTCATGTGCCCAATCCACATAAAATATATCCTCCTTTTGTATTGATTTGCTTCACTCTTTAATTCTAATGGTGGCGTCAAGGAGCTCCAGATGTGATTTGTATTTTATGGCTATATCAACTTGAATGCTATGTCTTTCTATTGATTGTAGCTTTAATTTAGTGGTATTGTTATTTTCTTGGGTTTTGCACATGACATAGTTTTTTTTTTTTTTTGAAATTTCATATTTTTAGATTGCTTTGGGTCAACTTTTATTCCATTATTCTCTATTCTTGTTTGAGATTTGTAGCCCTTGATTTATTTTTTTTGGAGGTATTGAGTTTTTCTGATTTGAAGCTATATTGACCAAGTTATGACCATTTTAATGTAACTCCTCCAAATTTAGTTGCCTACAGTTTTTTGCATTTTGTTTTTCTATTTTGTGGTATTTTTGGATGAACTTTCTGACTATTAAGCTATGTGTGGATAGATCTTGATGTTAGTTTCCAAAGCTACTAAATTTTTTTCATGTGAATCAAAATTAAGCAAGTTATAATCATTCTAGTGTGACTAGGTCAGAATTGGCAAATTTCCAAAAAAAATTCTTTGAATTCTGGAGTGGAAGAGAAGACCTTCAAATTTGCAATTTTGAAGTTTCCTTCCGATTATAATTTTTTTGCATTCTTAATTTTGAAATTTTTGCTCTAAAAAAAAAGTTGCATGTGTGGCAAGTGTTGATTACTTGCCCCTTCATTCTTCGCCTCTAATTACTCGACTCCCTTATTATTCACTGTAATCCACGTGTATTCCTTGCCTCCCCTCCATGGAATTATTCACCCGTGTACTCTCGCACCCCTCATGTGTACTATCCATGAACCCCCCCCCCCCCCCCCCACACACACACACACACACATGGACGTACTTCTTATTCACATGCTTGCCTCCTTGATTGCTCATTATTCACCTACCCCCCCACCCTCCCTTCAGTGCTCTCTCTCTCTCTCTCTCTCTCTCTCTCTCTCTCTCTCTCTCTCTCTCTCTCTCTCTCTCTCTCTCTCTCTCTCTCTCTCTCATACCCTTACAAGCCATATGACCCTCTATGGTTTGTGGTGGGAAAATATTAAAACCTCCAAGTGCATTTATACTGCCTCAACGGTCAAGATCGCCTGCATTCCATCCTACAGCCATGATCGGTTGCTTCTTCTACACTAGTTCAGATGGGTCTCACCTATATAAAGGTGGCACGATTCTTCTCTGCTCCCCATGATTTATCTCTCTTCTCTCCTTCTCTTTTTGGCAGAATAGGTTTTGGAATACGAGTGCCTACATTCCAACGATTGGAGACATACCTACAATATCAATGGTAAGTCGCCTTTCAACCTATCTATTCTTGCTGTTGATATGCTTTTATCAAAGGAATGATAGCACTAATTGGGCTATTCTGCATCGCTGCTATTATACCATGTTTGTTGGATTTATGCGTAAACAAAGCATGCTATCCATTGCTACTAGCATCACTGCTATCCATTGCTACTAGCATCACTGCTATCCATCACTACTATTGTTTGTGCAGACCATCAATGGCCAGAATTGCTAATATGATAGTATTACATTGCTATTATTAAGTGTTGAATGATTGAGCGCATGATATAGCAATGCATGATAGCTATCCATCGTTGCATAGATCAGCTCTATCACCGCCCAGACACTATCGTGCTCAGATACCATCGCTGCTCAAATATCATTGAGCAATCCATCGCTGCTAGAATACCATTGAGCAATCCATCACTGGCATACTTTTTGTGGTATATGCTATTGATAATCACACTTGTGTATATGTAAGGTAGTGCATCGCTACTATACCAACGATGCTTCCAATTTTTGCTCTGGTCATTATATGTGGTATTTATGCAAAACTACCTAATGAGCACCATCGATGCTTTCCAGCGATGGAATGCCAAAAGCTTTGTAGTGGATACTATCTAACGAAAAGCCACAAACTGTTTTTTATCTCTGACCATGAAGAGCTCTCTACAGACGTATGATTCTTGATAATATTTGCTATTATCTCTGTCTCTCACAGTTTAGCAGCAAAGTAGCACGAAGTTTATAATCATACTATTGAGTTCCGATAGACATCAAGATAAAGGTACGTATACCGCTCTTAATCTTTCCTCTCTAAGCCATGCAAGAGCTATGTTGTGCTATACAACTGTAATAGTTTGGGTAACGAACTGTAATAATAATACTTCTCTCGTGTGTATGACTTTGCAGTACTATACATAGAAATGGATACGGAAGTAAACGTTTCTCAAGTACAATTAAATGCAAATATGATGGCCTCACAAGAATCGTTAGCGTCTACTATTCAGGTTGGTGTTTCGTGTATACTTCAGTCTTTTATGATAAAATCATAAAGAGTATGGTGACAGTGTAAGAGATTACTATTAATGTTACCTTTATAAGAAGCAGAATCATTTTTAACGGTCTCTTTATAAATACATCTCCTTCTCCATCATACAATGTCGTAGTATACAAATTCAATGCTTATCATAGGGAAAATGGTAACCCTCTTTTGTTGTAATGATATTCCTAGCATATCAAGAGGTTGTTAACCTATTTAAGTTCTTTAAAGTACATGGAATTGTGCAAAGGGCTCCCACTTTCATAGGGATCGGAATGGCATGGATTTGCCCTGATCCTACTATGAATGAATGGTACAAACTCTTTCATTTATTCTTACATACAGGTATTGTGTTTTTGCTGCTTTCTAAGTCACGATCATGGTTTTAAATCATAAAACGGTAAGATAGGTCTTGACAGTACATCAAAAAGTGTGAGGTAGATTTAGTCATGTTATTGTCCAAAAATAGCCAAAATTGGCAAGATTTGATTGTAAGTAGATTTCACATTATCTTATCTTCATTCCAACTTTGTGAGGGAGTTCTAGAACTGAGATTATAAGTCCATTTGTTGGATTAGAAATCTAATTTGAGTGAAACACTACAAGAGAGAGACCTTAGTGAGTTTCTAGAGACAATCAAATCCATTTCTTGACAAGATTTGTTTGAAAGTAGTTTTCACTTCATCTTATCTTCATTCTAGCTTTGTGAGGGAGTATTAGAACTGTGATTATAAGTCCATTTGTTGGATTAGAAATCAAATTTGAGTGAAACACTGCAAGTGTGAGACCTTTGTGAGTTTCAAGTCAATAAAATCTATTTCTTGTTTGTAGAAGTCACTAGTAAGATGGGATTTGTTGGAGCATACCTTCTAGAAGCTAGTGAGAGATTGAATTCTACAAATTATGCTATTTGGAAGGTTAGGATGGAGTCACTTTTGGTGCTCCAAGACCTTTATGAGTTCTTGATTGAAGATGAAGATGAACCTCTAGGTGCACAGGAGTTAGCTAGATACAAGAAGAGATCTAGGCTTGCACTTCATTGTGTGAAGATGAATGTGAGCAATGATTTGTTGAGAGAAGTATCAGCATGTACTAGTGCTAAAGAGGCTTGGGAGTCTTTAAAATCAATCTATGAATCTAGTAACACTTCGAGGGTTCTCATGCTTAGAAATCAGATTTTGCAAAGCATGAAAAGAAGTGAGGAGAGTGCATAGGACTATGTACTTAGAATCAAGTCTCTAAATAGGGAGTTGGCTTCCATTGGAGAAAAGATTCATGATGGAGAGCTTGTACAAATTGTTCTTAATGGTCTAGGAGATGACTTTGCAAATTTGGTCCAAAGTTTTGCCATCCAAGACACTTTGCCAACTATAGAAAATCTTCACAGTGTATTAGTGGCTGAAGAGTGTAGGATGGTCCATGCAAAATCTAGGATGGTGATGAGAAAGCCAATTTCTCATTCAAGGGAAAAAATAAGACCAATGGAAAGAAAAAGCATCCAAAGGCGGCCAAAGAAGAGGATGATGCATCAAGCTCAAAGGACAAGTCAAAGCAGAAATGCTTCTTTTGTGGAAAGAAGGGGCATTATGCATCTAAATGATACAAGAGGCTAAGAGCACAAGTGGACGAAGTGGCAGGCTATTCCCCCTCCTAATTATTCTCAACATCCACAATTCTATGACACTCAACCACGAAAGGATGATCAGGACGACGACGACACAGGTCCAACATTTTTTGACACTTCCACAGCTGCAGCATCACTGGACAATCAAGCCCAGGCGGCTAGTGCACAGGATGGGGGAGAGCCCCATAACCAAGGTCACGGAGGGACTACCCATCAGTCTCATTCACTCTCTCCCCTACATTCTACTATTTCTCCCCCCCCCACCATCCTCCCTTTATACGCCTTCCGCTCCCCAGGAATCCTTCTTGATCACCCATTTTCCTCGCCTTCCACCCAAACTTTTCCAACCCCTTTCATCTCCAAACCCTCCACCACCCGCAGTGGTACCACTTGCACAACATTGTGTGACACCCACAATCCAAGTCGAGATATGATTCAGTCCACAGAGTTCAAAGCAAAGTATGCCAAAGAAGAAGAACATGGTAGCTATACCATTCCAGATTTCAAGGAGTGTCGCACACATAAGGCCAAGGTTGAAGCAGTTGCACCACAACTAGCTTGGCGCAAGGCCCTCACTTTATTTCAAATAAGGCAGCTTTCCAATGCTACCTCAGTGCACCAACGTATTTGAGGGTCAACCCATATTTTTGCCCCATCAAGCAACGTGAATCATTTTCACGGCCAACAAAATCTATTGGCCTCTTCTTCACGAATATGTCAAAACAGAAGATTTGGGCTGAGATTTCATTTCTAATTGCAGCCAGTTCTACCAGCAATATCATAAGTGTCCAGACAAGGCTGTGCGTTACTTTGCAGACAATTGTGGCCTTAGAGCATTTCTGGCACCATTGACAACTCATTGGGATCACTCACTCCCACCCATTATTTTGGATATCAATAAGTCACCGATCATCGAGATGGACCATCTTAATGTGGCACGCCTTTATCACCGCACAACCATGACAAGTGCTCTCCATGTGGAGATGATGGAAATCTGGCAGACACATGGATTCCTTCCCAATATGCTCCACTATTATGGGCTACGATCCTTTCTGAACAAGCTACAATGGCAAATGTTGGATCACGTAGGCAAAGAACTGCATACCATCTAGGTCACCCTCAACCACAAGACCTATGACGAAAACGCCCATCGACAAAGAGCAGCTGCCATTGGCATGGGACCACCAATCCAATAAAGAGGGAGATAATGTTGTCCCTTTTGTTAGCCCCACATAGGAATTATTGTGGCATGTGTTTTGTAGGCCCACAAGTAATTCGGATTAGGAAAACCTTATGCTTATACCTTTTACTATTTAAGTTTAACTACTACAAACAATCATTTGTAATAGTCTAAGTTTAAGATTTAATTCCTAAGTTAAGTTATTTCCTAAGTTCAAGTTAAGTTTAATTCTAAGTTAGTGCAAGTGCACAAGTTCATTGGCTTAAGTTTGGACTTAGTCCCATAAGCATGTTTAAGCTTAGGCCCACCACTCTTTCCATATATGGAAGTGGATTTGGACCTCCAACAACACTTGTATTAGCTTGTGATGATAAAGACACCCTTGTGATATCTTATGCATGCTACTTGTGTTCCCATTGGAATTAGAATACCTTGTGGTAGGCGCTCGAGCCCCACTAGGCTTTTTCCATTGGTTGATTGTTGTGAATGCTATGGGATTATCTTTCTCTCACATTGTTTTCATTTCGTTGTGGAGTTAATTAGGTTGTCTATTGTTAGACACTAGTTGGGAGACCGCCATAGTGTATTGTCCACTAGCCAGGAGATTGCCATAGTGTTGCTTGATCTATTTCCCTCTTAATTACGGTGTTCGTCCAGTAGGGATACTGCCTTGGAAGGACTCTAAACAGGCAATAGAAACCATGACTAGAGTGGATCTTACTCGTACTCACCTTACACAATGCACTTTAAGATTAATGTAATTTTATTAGTTGGGGGATAGCCATAATAGAATGTAGAAGACATCTAAAAGTACAACAATTGTCAAAAGTATGATTCTAGTAAATAAGGGCATCAACGACCTCCTATCCTCTGTTACTAATGAATGGTTGTAGCTAACAACTGTGTGAAGCATTCTTTATGTCATGCCACAACCATCTTCTTTTTGGTCAGAAGCATGCAGTACGGCAGTCTATCTTCAAAATAGAAGTCCTACCATTGCCATACCAAAGATAACACCTGAGGAAGCATTCACGAAGAAGAAGCCAAAGGTGAACCATTTGCGAATCTTTGGATGTAACTTGGTTCCGAGAATTAGCCGCCTACTCAGTGTAGACAGCCCCATCGCAATCTGTCAGCGTACATATGTGAGCAATCCACAGGAGGGCAATAGATGGAAGATTAAAGAAACAAGTGAACAACACTTTGTGTAGTAAGCATGGTGTAGGTGGCCGCACCTCCATTCCGTCTGATCATCCATGAAGTGCCAACGTCCTCTTCACTAGTCTACAAGAGAGAAAATGCGTTGTTGTTTGCATGTCCCTGCTCGTTCTTCAAGCAGCCAACGGATGACCTAAAGAAAAAGGGTCTAGTGAAAGGGGGCCCTATTGCCGTGCTGGAATACAACGAGCTTGACCCTACTTTGGCATTTGCAATCAACCAAGAGTCGGGACGTCTTCACTTTCAATGGAGCAATGTCTGCATGCAGATGTCTTTCCTGGACTTTCTGAGTGATTGGGAGAAAAACTTGAAAGAGACAGCATGTTGTCTGAGCTCCATATGGAAATGGTGGAGTGTATTTAGCCTTGAAGGCCTCTATCAAATAATAAGCAAAAATCTAGCAACACCCTCTCTATGGCCAGTCCTCACAGAGAAACTTCCTGTTTTTATTAATAAAAGATGGGAAAACCCATTAGAGTACAAAGGAATGCATGTTGGAAGCGTAAAGGCCATAAGGCGAATTGAGATACTGTACAACTATAACAAAGCAACAATCTCGCAGAGTATCTACATAAAGCCTACTGCTTGGTGTAAGTCGCTAGTTAAGACAGTTGGAAGTTTAGGTAGTGCTAGAAGCTGTGAAATAGCCGTTCCTGCAACTACGGCACGTCGAAGTATTGCAAGTGCCTGAGTGCATTGTAAAGTCATAGAAACTCGTTGACGATAATAAGCCGTAATGACAGATAAAGGTGAGGCACCACGTCCTTGGAGTTTCGCTGCAAAACCTGCACAAGATGATAGAAAATCGTCGAATTTCTTATGCAGGCACCCATATGTTTCCAAAGAAAAAGGAATAAAGCCTTCTCCAGGAGTGCGATGTGAATAATCTCGCTCTTTATCTAGAGCTGCATGAGAAGCAACGATACCCTGAGTAGTTGAAGCACGGCGAAGGAGGCCAGGCCGCAAAGGATCAGCAACAACAACATCCCCAAGCGTGCGAATCCCCTCGCGTGAAAGAACAAGATCAACTCGACACCGAGGCGACTGTGAATCAGACACAGACAAGATGTGGGTCTACTCTTGGACAATATGAAAGCCGCACTCATGTGCAATAGATGCCAATACGTCATGAATGGAATCATGAGTTGTAGTGCGCTCTCTGCCAGAAGGGCAATGCATGAGATGAGTGCCAATAGGATCAACAGGGTGACCACAGGAATATTTTGTCAAACCTGTCAGCACTGGATGAGGGAGACCCAACCTAACCCGAAGAGCGGTGAGAAACAAATCTGAAGAAAGGTGCAAGTGTGGAACAACAGGGCGCGCAACAAGCCAAGTACCAGCACCCGGGCCTGCACAAGACAAAATGCGAGCCCGAGTCTCATCGAAAGGTGAATCATTGAGAAGCTGAGTGAAAGCATGTGAGTGGAAGCACTCCAAAAGATACTTTTGAAAATGAGCATGTTGATGGCTAAGCAAAGTCTCAAAGGGAGGCAAAGAAGCTCGCACAGGTGGAGGGATGAGATCCTTGGCCACACAAAGATGTTGTTGGAAAGGAATAATGTCTGTTTCCACATGAGCTACTGAATCAAGAAGAATGGGCTTGTTGTCCTGCTGAAACCGAGAGATAAGTGCAGAGGCAACAAGGGCCCAACTTCCCATAAAAGCAGCTGGAGCAATAGAAGCTGTGCAAGAAAGACCAACACCTTCGGACGAAGCGAAAAGAGAAACTTGTCGCTTAACGAACTGACTATTGGGAATACGAAAGGATTTTGAACCCAGAATATCTGATAAAGTATTATCGAAATCTTGTAGCAAAGCCAAAACATCAGGAGAGAAAGGAACACATCGTAGAATATAACTTGGCCGTTGAGTGAAGCATTGAGTGAGAATCCCTAGAGCAACTTGAGCATTGCGAAGCTTTGGCAGCAAATCAGCATGACGAAGATGCGTGCCCAAAGTGTCCCGTAAAGAGGAAGCCACGAAATCCGAGAAACCTATAATAATACCAAGCACTCGAATCCCATCAACCGAAGTATCGAAACTTGTAGGTAAAGGGAGCTCAGGAAGGAGGCCCTGAGGGCACCAAGCAACGCACTTAGAGGGATTGACAGTGAGGCCCAAAGCCAAAAGTTGTTGAGAGAAATGTAGGAAAGCCGGAAAGACGTCATTAGCAGGTCCCACAATATGCGTGTCATCAGCAATAGAGGGAAACAAACAAGAAGAAAAAGCAGTAGAAGAAGCATGCAATGTCTGAAAGTGTGGCAAAGCAAAAAGAACACCACCCAAGGGATCACCTTGTCTGACACCATCAGCAGACGAGATAACCGAAACATCACCTGAGCGAGAAGCATGACTAAAATATAGAGGCGCATCCATAGAATAAAAAGAGCGAACAAATGGGATGAGCTGAGTGAGAGGACCGTGAGCCGCACAAAGTTCTTGGAAAATGGCCCCTCGGAAAATAGAATTGAAAGCATTTTTAACATCCACTTGAAGGACAACCCAATCTGGATGAAGATCCAAGGTAGCACGCAAAGCATGTATGATTGTCTCGCAACCACCAAGAGTAGCACAACCAAACTGATGAGGAAATAGGTGGTCATGAAAACTTTCACGAAGCTGAAAACCAAGAGCCCTAGAAACCAATCTGTATAAAACCTCTCCAACAGCAATGGGACACACTCCACCACCAGGCTTATCCAAGGCTATCAAATGAGCAGCATCAAGAATACCAGCAATAGAAAGAGGAATACGGCCACATGCTACGGAAGAGCAAACTTGAAAGAGCAAACCAAACCCACTAGCAGAGTCATCAGGAGAAAACCAGTCACGAGATGCTCGAAAACCATGGACCCCCAGTTGACAGATGAGGGCTGCTTAGAAAAGCATTAAGAAAATGAGACTCTGAGAGTTGCAAATCGGAATCAGGTTCAAAGTCCTCAACAAAAGAGGGAAGGGAGTCATTTGCTGATGGATGAAGAAGTTCCAAAGCCTGAAGGGTGGCAGCAGAAGGAGAAACTGGACTTGTAGAAGCTAGAGCACGAGTTTCAAGAGAATAATCACCCACTTGCCCAAGTGAAACACAGCGACGCAACCGACGATGAACAGGGGGTATAGAAACACCATCCGAAGTCGAATCTCGCTGAGCAGCAAGCGCATGACAGCGAAGGAAATGCTCTCCTTGCAGATTTTCCCAATCTCCTTTACAGATGAAACATCACCGCAACACCTCCTCCATCAGTTTCCAACAGCACTCAAAAAGAAAATTGGCATCCACATCCAAATTCCGTCCTCGCATATCACCCGCCATATCGTTAAAATAAGTAGCGTTTCTCCGCAAGGTCGTGACTCGTTTCTCCACAAGCCAACACACTCTCCTCATGGATCGATGCATCTGTCTCTTGCTCAGACGACCAGCAGCAAGCGTGCTTCCATTCGTGCCCACCCAGAGGCCACAGCAATAGGTCAGAGAGAGAGAGAGAGAGAGAGAGAGAGAGAGAGAGAGAGAGAGAGAGAGAGAGAGAGAGAGAGAGAGAGAGAGAGAGAGAGAGAGAGAGAGAGAGAGAGAGAGAGAGAGAGAGAGAGAGAGAGAGAGAGAGAGAGAGAGAGAGAGAGAGAGAGAGAGAGAGAGAGAGAGAGAGAGAGAGAGAGAGAGAGAGATGATGCTTAAACAACCTTTATGTGATGTAAATGATTTGTGATTAATGATTTTTGATGGTTATTTCACTCCAACCTCTTGGAACATAGAGGGAGGGCTAATTGAGACCCAAAGAGGCGGAATATCCTCTTGGACCTAGGCATTAACATTTGATCAATTTTTTATTCCTCATTTAGAACACGATCCTTAGTGTGTCATCAGAATATATGGGCGCTATAGGAGTCACAGTTCCCTGGAACCCGGCAAGCCCATGCACTAACACAGGCATGCTGGCTAGCCTAAGCGAAAGATAAATGAAGAGGTGAAAAATCAACGAAACCGAAATATGAAAGTGAAAAGATGAATCAAGGTGACAAGTGAAATATCTATTAACATTGGCCTACTAGCACCCCATCAAGAATACCTTGCGTTAATACCACAAAATTTCGATACTATACCTTCCAAAAATAACAAGCATGGAATGAGGAAAAGGTGTAACAATAATCAATTAGGGGATGAGGAATTTGAAAGTGCACCCAAATTAGTCATATTGTGAGATTTGAAAAATGGCCTATGAAAAATAAGTGGGATCATGGGTGAGTGTACAAGCAACTTGATTATCCATGCCAGAAAACCCTCTGTTGTTCACTCTTAAAAGAAATATCCTAGCCTTCTAAAGAAACAACATCATTCGGAATCGATAGCTAGAAAACCTTATGCACCCCAATACCATATTTACTCATAGCGACAGCGGAATGATTGGATGAAGAAAAATCCTTACAACTGTGTCATGTGTCTTTTCAAAAACTTTGTGAGACCAGGTTGATGGCAGTTCATGCATTAGCAGTAGAGAAACCTTGCCGTAAGGCATGGCACGATCGTCAATTACAAGATCTGAAGGAAGGAGATCTAGCCTGAAAGTCATTTGGACGTTGTCCAAGCTATGAATCTTGACTCCCACGATCCGCCCAGCATCGCTCAATAGTATAATCTGGCCAATGGCAGCTGATCTTGCATGGTGTCGGACGCCATCAGAATATTTGGATCAAAAGCCAAGGTTGAAGGCAATCATCCCATCTTGTGGATACAGACGCCAACATTGTCAAATCATTTGCAAAGGGCGTAGATTGCCTAATAGTTGGATCCGACGAATGGCGATATTCTGTTGCATGAAACTGGAGTGATCGGTTGAAATCAACTGAGATTTGCCAGTTGTACTTCTGATAGATAATTGGCCAGTGGGGGTGTGGATGCTGACTTGTTCCACTGGAATTCCCAACTCCTTCCACTTGTTGCGCCGCGACATTGGCACATAGTATGGATCGACTCGCAATTGGCAAGGGCTTGCTACATAACTCCTTATAAATTTAGGAGTCTTTTCAAAGACAATCATGCGCCAAGCCGGTTGTTCTCCCAATGCTGGTAGCTTGCCCAATTGCCGGCCTCTATCTCAGACTTTATCACCCAGCTACCCCTTGAGGATTTATGTGGATGGTGCTATAAGAAAGTCTGAATGTGTTTCTCAACGATGATCGGCTTTTTAAATAATGGCATGTTCCTTGAAGTAGATGGATTGTTTACTTGGTCGGTGCATCTAGTATTCCTTTTGCAGTATCTCCATCTCCTCCTTGATCTATTCCAGCATCCATTCCTCCCTGATGATGTTGATGAGGCAAGAATTGAGGCATAACCGGAACGGTGATTTGAGGGTTCAATTCCAAGTCCTGAGGAGCTACTTTCTTGTAATATTTGATTATTGCTTTGGCCTTGGCCAACTCGGTCGATGCTATGAGTTTGAACTTATCGAATCGGCTTTGGAATCCTGCCAATGAAACTCGATAAGTCTCAACCTTCTTGAACAAATAACTGATCTCCTCCTGTGAGGCAAGACGATTAGACACATGTGTTTGAATATCTGTGTTGTATTCAAGGGTGTCGCATCCAATTCACCTTGAAACCTTTCACGTAGCCATGTCCAATTGCCCCTGAAGCAACAACACTTGTTGTTTGGCATCTTAGATGGCTTGATCCACTTGATCATGCGCGGTAGTTAGTGTATTCTAAAGAGTTGCCACATAGCCTTCTAGAGCTTCGGCTGATTGTTGGGCTTTCTTCATCTTTGCCTCAGACTTTGCCTCATGTTGTTTGGCAACTTTGAGCTCACGATCCAACTGGATCACCTTCTAGCTTATTAAAGTATTCTCCGAGCCCAAGTCACCTATTCTCTGATCCATTTCTTTTTCTTAATCCATCATAGACTAGATCACGCGCGCAAGGTTAGAAACTAAACCAAGTGCATCACCAGAATCCATCGGTGTTGAAGTTGTGGTAGCAGCAGCAGCAGGAACAGGACCTACAGGTGTGATGCATGTTTGGCGTTAAGGTCATGCCAGTGGCTCTTTTTTTTCGAAGAGATCTTTGTCTTCATATCCTTCATGCATCGTGGCGTCAAACTTCTTTGGTGATTTGACCGCATGGATGACTCTGATGGTATCTGGTGCCTGATCTGCTTGGTCTTGTTGATTGATCTGAAAAGATGGATCAAAAACATTAGCAGCATCATGGAAATGATGGAATATTTTCTAGGAGATTGAGAATTAAAGGGTGTCCTTTGAGGTATCACAAAAATCTCATTTGCCCCCAAAGGATCGGAATCATCAAACATATCCATGAATGCCTACGTGTTTGGTGAAGTAGCTTGAGGGTTTGGGGGAGAGGTGGCTTTGCCAGCTATGATTAGAATTGTGGATCCAACGGTCACAGACTGATCCTGTGAGGAAGCGGAGGCCAGGAAATCATCAGTGGACTGAGGAATAGGAAGTGCAGAGTGAGTGGCAGCAAGGGGTGGTAGCGCAACTGACGATGGTTGCCTAGTGCAACGACGTGACATGGAAGGCGAGTCTGAAAATACGACCTCGCTGCGTACCCGTCGACGACCAGATGCTTGTTTGGAAGATTCGGTAGGTTCGACATCTTCATAAACAGATGGGACTAAATCAGAGGGTCAAACCCAAGGATCTTATTAATTAAGTAAAAAAATGGTGGACAAAAGAGCACCAGTAGCAAATTGTTGCTTCGTGTTACTCTTGATGGCTCTCTTTAGTTCACCAAATACCTTTTGAGCCAGTTGTACGGCTCCAAATGGTTCTTGTCAAACTTGTAGTTTGACTCAATGATGCGGTGCAATATTTGCGAGGAAATGCGCTCCTTCTTGATGTTGCCAACCATCAAGAAGTTGCTCAAAAGTTGCGCAACCGCATGGATGGTGGGATCTCGGATAGACTCTAGGAGATAGTCATCATTGGTCCAGTATAGCTCAATGGTCATGTCAATAAAAGGCTTAATGACATTTTTGGCATTCTTATGGTTGGTTGAGGACTGGGTGTCGCACTCTCATGGGATCGATTTCACGTGACATCTTACCTCGTCTCCTTGATGCTTGTGTGCTTGGATCTCGGGGTGAGGCTAGGGCAGGAAATAGCCCCACAACACAATCAATAATCACTCTTGGAGTCTTTTGTAGGCTCATTTATGGTCCTTAGTATTGTACTTTTAACATGGTATCAGATCCAAGTACAAGAGGATAATCAATGATTAAAGAACAATCCATTTTTAGCAAGTTTGTTGCTAGAAAGCTAATCTTGTGAGGGCGAGTTGGAATCAAGTCTTAGTGTGAAGATTATTGATCCAAACTGGTGAGGGTCTGAATCTGTACTATCCCTGCATTTAACTTCAAATATTCATAATATCCAAACAATTTGATTCTACATCATCTTGATGTGTTTTTTGGTGCTAATTCAAGGAAATTTAGTCATTTCTTTGTCCAAAATTTTGTAAAATTGACTTGATTTTAAAAAATTTCTTTATAGAATCTCATCTTATCTCCATTCTATCTTTGTGAGGGAGTGTGAGGGCCATGACTAGAAGTCAAATTTGAGGTAATCAAAACAAGTGAAACCTTTATGAGTTTCTAGATTCAAATCAATTCCAATTTTCTTGAGCAATGTTTTGTAGAAACCTTCCTAAGTGTTCTTTTGAATTAAGAATGGGGAATGAAAATTTTATGTGATTTCTTTGTTGATGAATATCCAACAAACACTCCTTTGATCGAACTAGGATCATCTTTCTTCCTAGTTTATAAAGGTACATTAACAATAATCAATAGTCACACAATTATGCATAACTTTTAAAATAGTAGATTCACGGTATTGCAATTAGTTTCCAAAAGTAACGACAAATTTTATTATTAAGTATTTCTAGTATCATAGCTAATATTAAATTTTAAAATTAATATTCACGAAAGTAGTCATAAATTTGAAAATGTATTATTTACAATTTCATGGTGCACATTCACAATTGCTGAAAATAAATAACACAATTTATTGCGTATGAATTGAGAAAAGTAGTGATAAATTTAATTGTTCTCAATTTTACGATTAAATTCATAAAAATGGTCATAATTTGTGCAATTAAACACTCACAAACAACCACAAATATCATGATTGAGTACTCGCTAATTTCATAATTCAATATAATCAATGAAAGGGTGCATTGTGCCTATGTCCAGGTTTAGAGAGAGAGGACCAACCTGCCAGTACTTAAAGGCATCACAATTGTAGTGCAAACAGCTTTGGTCTAAACTGATGAGCTTTTGTCATGCCGAACTCAATCATTGGCCCAAAATCTAGCCCTATAGCTATGTTTCTATGGGAATCACATACCATCCATGTTACCTAGCTAGACATACAATCGAAAAACATGTGATCAATCGATTAGCCACAAAGTATGTGAGCTTTTTATGCAAAATAGGAAGAAATAATATCAAGATCATTTTCATCAACCATAAATATATGCAAGCCATCCACAACCACATGAGTAACATGTAAGATGTCCCATGCATGACCTCAAAGGTACCATGTGTTATCTATCTCTAAGCTATCGTCCATGATTTTAACGAACCACGCATTATATTTAGGACCTCCATTGTCACACATGTTTCCAAGTATCATCACATTTTATCTAGAAAATCATTCCAACATCATGCACACTAAGATCACATCCAACAAATGAAAAAACCCTTGGGAATCTGCATCAGAAAATTTGGTTTACTTCTAAACATGTTCTACCAAAAAAAGTATAGCGAGTTCATTCACATCATAAGATCATGGCCTTTCGAGCATTGAATAAATCAAAGTTGCTAGCATGATATGACTTTTGTATGAATGAAAAAGATTCAATATCACAAACATGATTTTGTAGTAGATCAACATGATGATTTTCTAATTCAAGAAAAAGGAGAAGATTAGTGCCAAGGGATAGACGAACTTACATTGCCATGCCTCCCAAAAATTGTTGAGAATTTTAATATGGAAAAGAAGGGAATCTCTCTGATTAAATATCTAGATGACCCAAGTTTTAAAAAGAAAGGGGATTTTATTAATTGATCCTCGTAGTTATATGCATATGGCTTGTACACCACCATCTACACTAGATCTTCTTAAGAACCTCTATACAATAGATTGGAACATATGTGAACCAAATAATATCAACAAATGAGATAATGGAAAATACAACCTAACTATGTTAAAATCCTAACAAAGCTTGGAGCTTGACCTTAATCAAAGGATATAGTGGAAAAAATTTTGCCAAAGCTCTCCTAGCTGCAACACTTTCTGCTTCATGTTAGTTTGTTGAATTAATGAGTGTATTCCCCTCAATCCCTCCTATTTGTATAGAGTGAGAGGTGCAAAGACGAGAGTCATTATGGGATTCACAATTCAAAGGAAATTTGATGAGTGAATGATTCACCCTATTCCAATTCCAATAACAACTACTCATGGTTATTTTTGGGAGAATAAGCTTATCAATCCTTACGCATTGATCTAAATCTTATATGGCATGTTCACATTATGGATAGTAAAGCATTGGGTCTTTTAAAACAATACCATTCCTAGCATTGTGATACCTAACAACTCAATCTAGGTATATGCCTTGTCCATATTGTAACTCAACCACTATTAAGTAGCGAGTAGTTAGTCCCTTTTGACTAGTCTAAGCATTTAGATCCTTCTACAACTAAAACTAGTAATGGCTTATCCATTCAAAACTTGCTTTAATATGAAGATATCATGTCAACTTGTTGTTTTTGCCAATTACTGAATACCTTCTGACCAAGGCAAGGATAATATTGACAAGGGAACATAAAAGCTATTGTCACAATACCAACCACATAGCCCATTCCTTCACAAAATTCACATGTAGAGGAGCAAGTATTAGAAAGTAGTCAAATCTTGAAATTTACCAATTGCCTTCATGATAGTTTAAATTCAAATTTCATTGATTGAACATAGGTAGGGGTTTACATCCACAATAGAAAAACTCCAATATGGAGCTGACCCCCATTTTTTTTATTCATTCTAAACTTGTCCAATTGATTGAATCTCAATGATAAATAATAGTGAAGGTAAAATTAACCATGTGATCTTATCTACAACCCCGCTTCAATAAAATAAATTCCAATGACATAATGTTGAAGATCATAGAAGTCAAGTTACTAACATCAAATGAATCCACAAGAAGCACTAGCTCAATTGATCGCCCTAAACTTGTACAATGAATTGGGTGAATTGATGTCCTGCAATCTTTTAAAAATGACTAATGTCATTTGGGGCCTGGACTGAAATTTCCCGCTAAATTTGATGCCTGTATTTAAATCCAAAAATGGTTTTGCTTGTTAATATTTTTTTGAGAAGCACATCTTTTCAACATGACTACTGCTGTTTGATAGGGAGCTAAAGGTGATGCACCCTTTGCAAATGTCGTGCCTTTTTGCACTCCACAAATTAGCTTTAGATTCATAAAAAATTCAGAGTGCATGTCCATGTACCTAGCAAAATATCTCTCTCTCTCTCTCTCTCTCTCTCTCTCTCTCTCTCTCTCTCTCTCTCTCTCTCTCTCATACTCATGCACACACACACACACACACACTTTGTTGGGTTACACTAGTGAGATTGTTTCCTTCAACAAAGCTCCACATTAAATAGCATATATCCCCAACCACATACCACATACTTCCAGAGCAGCTTTTTTACTCCCAAGATGCTTGAATTTGACTTACTGTCATACAATTTGCAAAGCCTTGCGACAGAACAAGCACATAGAACAAAAAAAACTTGCACACTTGGTATACTTGGACATAGATCCAGATTCGAACGTTGAAAAGTGCCATGTGCAAGCTTGAATGATACATATATGGTTGTTTCTACCTCAAAGTTCGCTATAGACTTGCCTGCCATCGTCAGCTCCTACGAGGACAAGGTACAAAGTAGCGAACATATCAAGGACTGAAGTTTGAGTAATCAATATGTGAACCACCAAATCTCAAGAAAGACAAATGGCCAGCTGTAATAAGATCCAACTTCTGGCCTTTTATTAAGCTTCAAAACCTGTTCAGCAGCAACAGGCTCAAAGCCACCAGCCTGCATATACTTGGTTAAGCTTTGAAGCCTGTTGAACAGCGCCAGGCACGAGATGAACAAGCTACATACTACTTTGACGCACATACAATTGGATTCTTAAATAAACTTCACAAAGCTCAGATAAAATTACTCAACCCATGTCTTTCTGGACATTGCAGTTATGCATGATCAGGGCAAATTAAATCACTGGTTATAACCCAACTAACAAAATCCTTAACTGCTGCAAGGAATTCATCTGGCTTCTCCTCATGTGGCAGATGGCCACAGTTCTTGATTAGCCTAAACTGTGATCTAGGCAACATTCTAGCTAAACGTTTGGCATTGAATGCAGGTACAAGTCGGTCCGTGTCGCCTGTGATGACCAGAACTGCAGTCCACGACAGGAGCATGTTAAGTGTTATTTTGAATTTCCAATTATAGATGGCAAAATTCTGGGGGATAAAATCAAAGCTGAGCCCCCACTTTAGATAGGAGCTTTACCTGGACACTTGATATCGGTGAGGCGTTTCCCCAGCATCCGCTGTTTGTTATCCATTGGGCTGGCTACAAGGGCAACCACATACTCTAAGAGAGCTATTTCCCAATTCCTACATTTCAGTGGCTGCCACATAATTTTTTGTCAATATACATAGTAAAAAGCAGCTCTCTCTCTCTCTCTCTCTCTCTCTCTCTCTCTCTCTCTCTCTCACAGAGGCAAAAGTTGAGAACACTAAGATCGCAATGCTTGTAAGGCTTTGGCATTATTGTTTATTCAGCATTCTTAGTTAGAGATTTGCATTGTTCATCATTTACAGTCCACTTCTCTTATATGATGCCACATCTGCAATGGCGTTAAAAATTTGGTATCAGAAACACTTCTCTAGCACTCGATTCAGGCACCAACCCTCTCTTTCTACAATTTCTTTTGTTTTTGGGCACAAAACCTAAGATTGTGTTTCTTGGCAATTAATTTCCTTATAATCACCGGATTTCCGTTTTTCATTTTATTCGTCTAATCAAACAGCTTACATAGACCATAGTTACCAGCAAACGTGAGAGACATGTGCAAATGCAAAGGTTTGCAAGTTTGCAAGGAGACTTTGCATAAGGACTTGCAAGAACAAAATATATTTTAGAAGCTCCATTGTAATGTACTTCAAAAATCGAAAACCACCAGGTGTTGTTCAACACCAGAAACCAAACGCTCACAATCCACCCTGCCATAGGATCAAATCCAGATCCACCCTCCGTGCCGTAGGCTTGAGACTTGATAACAAGCAGGATACAGCTTCTAGCCCTAATGAAGTCATACCGCAATCAGCACCTTTGGCCTTCTCCTTTCCCTAGGTAGCACCATCCTGGTTATGCACATGCTCAATACCGTCCACCTTCTCCTAGGTAGATAGAACAAAAACAACAATAGATCTCTTGGAAGTCTTGCAAGTATGCGTCAAGGGGCCAGCTCCCCATATGAATCATAGGACACTAGCATCAAGAATGGGTAAGAAGGTCACCTTGAAGGCTTTGCAAACCTCCTCCCAAGTCTTTGGGGCTTCAGGCTTCTATCACATGTACTTTGAATCGCTTTGCCTAATGTAGATTGTAAATTGTAGTTATTACATTGAAAATGGCTAAGTCACCGTCCTATGGAGACAATTGTGAATTGCAATGTAAATATCAGTTATAGTGACTAATTTTGAGATGGCTAAGAGGATGCTGGGTCCCATGAGAGTCTACTGGACTGACCTCCTAAAAAGTAAGGAGGGCTGACCGGTCAACATGGCATGTGTCAAATGTATTATGCTCACTGGAACTGTCATGTCCCTAATGGGCATTTGGACCATTAGGGGGTGCCTTTGAAGACCAAACATGAGACAAATTTTTGCTCATTTAATCCATGGATTATTCAGCAACGATATTTTAAGTTTGAATATCAAGAGAGTCCAAGATGGAAAGCACCAGATGGGAAAGTCCATGGTCTTGGATTTTCAGAATGATTAGCCTTAACAGTTAGCCTTAGCAGCTCTGCCAGTACAGAAAGCTCCTCCCACGAATATGATGGAGCCAGGACCTTCAAGCGGTCACGAACATTAGAATTATAATGCAAATCAAGACATTGGTCCTTCAAAGAAATATGCTATCTATGTTGCTGCACAACAACAATAGTCCAGACAGTGGCTAGAGTGCCACTTGGATGTCTTGGATGTGGAGAAAATCACAAGATTGCATAATGCCCTATCTAGATAGTAGTCGAGTAGGACCATGAGGTCACACCCACATGCAGTATTAGCATGTGTTGCATCCTAGTATGGGATACGATGCACATGCACTGTGCTTTTGCATGGGTCTTGGCTATTATGGAGTTAGGGGTACCTACATGCAGTGGACATGCGTGGGAGTTTGGTATGGGCTGATAGTATGCTTACATGTGGATTCAGTGCATGGGCAGATGGGGTGAGTTCTACACTCTATATATACCCTCACCCGTGTCCATGAGGATCATTGAGAGTCTCCAGCTGTCGGATTGGTAAGCGCTTCCTATCATAGTTGATTTGCCTAACTCCCTAGTGCTTGGGGGCTAGTTCAGTGGAGATCTAGGGTTGGTTGAGTTGGTTTAGTCTACTGCACTTTCCCTTGGTGTTCTTGGAGCTCTACCCGGAATGGGAGTGTTGGGAGACATTTTATTGGTATCAAAGCAGCCAAACGGGTTGTGTGAGCGACTTGGTGTGGACCGGTTTGTGGCGAAATCGATCAACACCAATCAAAGAAGTTTCGGTTTAAGTAGGTGTTCTACCGTTCTTTTGGTTGAATCGAAACGGCTTTGGGATCGCTGGTTCGATTCTAGCTTTCCTGGTTTTGGACATGTGGTGTGAATTCTGATTTTTTCCTTATTGCTGGTTTTTTTGTTTATGGGATGGATTTCTTGGGGTTGCTTGAAGTTTCGAAATCCTCTTTCCCATAGGGAAGTCGGATTGAAGCTGATTGCAGAATTATATCATGCATGTGGCTTTGTTAGGCTAGAAACTGTATTTTTTCATAGGCTATACATTGCATGCGAAGTTATTTTCCCCGTCCACCCCAAAGAATTGACTGTTTTCTGATGAATTGGGAGCATAAGAGTATGCTAAATCAGAGAATTGGGCAATAAGAAAATAGATCAGAGTTTGCATGCCATTAGCAGAAGCAACAAAGTAAATGTTTAGGCAGCATTAAGTGATAAGAAAAGTCCTTTTAGGACTGGTCTTGATGTTAAATGATTGAAATCTGCAATAAAGCCTGCTTGGTGCCTGATTGAATGTGCAAGAAAATATTTTTTCTTGAAAACCCTGGAAGGAGGGCTGGTGGAGGGCGGCCATTGCTGGTGGAAAACCACAAGATTTTCTGGCTGAAATCTTGGATGGGCACGTTTTTCTTCTCTCTCTCTCTCTCTCTCTCTCTCTCTCTCTCTCTCTCTGTGGCGATGGCGGACCAGGGCGCGGTTCTGTTGCGCAGCTGCTGGATGGCGGTCTGGCCATCTGGTGGCGCGTAGGTTGAGTGTTGGGCACGGGCTGGCTGGGCCCCATCGGGGGTGGCCTCTACCTCTTTGATAAGGTTATTTTTTTTGTAGGGAATAAATGAATGAAAACTCTTTTACTTGATGTTCCTTCTAGGCATAGATGCACAGCGTTTCTGAAACGCGTTTCAGAATCGCGTTCAGAAATGCGGTTCAGAAACGCGTTTCTGAAAATTTCAAAAAAATTCCAGAAACGTTTTTTATTTTATTTTATTTCATTTTGGTTTTTTTTGGGCAATATGGGTATCAAATGAAAGCTCTAATTAAGAGCATCATTATTGTGTAGTTTGCTGACTATTTCGGGTGCAGGATGGTCCAGTTCAGGTGCATTAATCCATGTTGGGTTCTGTCAAGGATAAAAATTCAGAACTAACCTCTAGCCTGTTCGTTACGATCACAGATGGTCCCAGTAAGTGTGTTTTCGCTCAGGGAGTTGGAAAGCCAAATCATGAAGAGGCCTTACCGTCGGGGCCGGGGTCTACCGACAGCCCCCGGACCCTGCCGTTGGGGGGTGTTGCCCCCCAAACCCCTTGAGCATTTATTGAAAACCAAAGCAAATAACAACTAAATAGCTATTGAAAATAAGATCTGTTTGTGCCCCATCTACTGCACTTTTGAGAGGCAAAACGCTGGTTTGACCATTGATCCCCTAAAAGAATTTCAGCCATAAGCTATTTTTCCAAAAAAAAAAAAAATTGGTACGATTCTAGTTTGAGAAACGCGTTTCTCAGAAACGCGGTTTCCGAAACGCGTTTCTGTGCATCTATGCTTCTAGGAAACAATTTTCTGGGGAAAATTGGGCGTTTTTCCATTAGTCGGTGGGATTGTTAATCTCTACATTTTTATGTGTAAAGTTTATTGCAGATTTGGAAAAACATATTGTTGGCTTGAATTCTATTGGAGTCTCTGCCAAGGGCTTTTACGTTGATTTTTTTTTATAGACACCATTTATTTGATTTATTTGGAGTTTTGAACAGTTTCCCACACTTCTAATTGGGATTTTTGTTATGTTGGCAGTTATGGCCGATATGGAGCAAGAATTATTCGACGAGGGCGTCTCCAGTTCGAAGTGTGGGAAGTCCAGATAACAACCCGCAGTCAATTTTGGACATCATGAGCAAAGCACTGCTTGGGATACATTAGAGTCATAAGCAGCAGGATGAACAAATCAACTTTATGTTGTCTCGACATGATGTAGCATCCTCGACTCACTTGTTTTTCAGCCAGAGATTTTTTCGGTGGACAAGAAATTCAAGCAGCCGACAGCAGTTGAGTCATAATAGATGGAATAGCTATTTTGGTCTACACAATGTTCCTAAAGAGAAAAGAATTTCTTCCGTTTTGATTTATTTGGAAGCAAAGGCCATGTCGTGGTGGAGGGATCTCCATCCTAAGCCGGTCATGTGGACGCGTTTCGGGATGTATTACTGAAAACGTTTATGACCGTGGATGAGCAAGACTCCTACCGGCATTTTGTTGAGCTTAAGATGAGATTCCGGGACTTGGATACTTATATCCAGGAGTTCATGGATCTCTTAACTAAAGTACCGCTTTCATAAGAAGTACGTGAAGTGGCAGTTTGTGAATGGACTACCCGCGGACTATCAAAATGAGTGTAAGCGGAATCAGTTAAACTCGTTGGAGGATGCCATCCAGATCGCTCGTGTTTATGATCAGACGGTGGTAGCTTGCAAGAAACGGGTGCATGAGAAAGGCTCGACAAATTTCCAGCCACGAAAAAAACTGATGAAGTTTTTTGATGAACTTGAGGCCATGGCTTATCATAAACCCAAGACTGGGAAGAAAATCAAGAAAAAACCTTAGACATCAATAAGGGATGCCTTCAAGCAAGGCTTATGTTTCAATTGCGGCAAAGCGGGGCATTTGGCTAAGGAATGTCCATTGAAGAACAAGTCCTCATCGAACCTTGCAATGATCGATCTGCCGCAGGTAAAATGCAAATTGATGTTCTTAATGCTACTTGCGAATGTCAATTCAGTACATTGTCTTTTGGTTCTCACAATTTATTTTGTGTTAGGGGCAAATTGTTAGGGAAAGATGTGAATGTGTTGTTTAACTCGGGTAGTACTCATAACATCATTAATTCTCAACTTGTGCAGAGACTCCAAGTGTCACAAGCAAGTCTCTCCAAGCTCGTGAATCCTAGAAGGTCGGTGTGCAGAATGAACCTCCCAACCATAGGCACTCCCTCTTTGAGTCCTTCTACCTGCTATTCCTGTCAACTGGAACATGGCATCCACCTATGGGTGATCAGTCCACTTGGCATGCATGACCCCTGTGATCTCTGAATACTGAGTGACCCATAGGGTGCCACCCCTGTTGTTAGAGATCCAAACACCACAGTAGGGCAAACACTAACTGATCCACCCAGCCTTGCCTACTCCCTGATATGGAGCAAGCACTTCCTAGCCCAGTGTGAGGACTGGTAGCATGCATACTGCCAAGTGTCGGCCAACATGGGGCCCAATCCTACTGACAGGGTCCCGAGACTGTGCTACGCCCACCATGGCTATGGACCATTCCAGGGCACACTACTCACACTGTCTTGCCCTGTTGGACGTGTACATTGGACACGTCCCTGACTGTGGTATCTGACCTCCTGTGTTCTCTAGGATTCGGCACTGGTTACGTGCTCATAACACTCCTTCCCCCTTAAGAACCGTCTTGGTCCTCTACCCATGGCTATGGACCATGTCGGGGCACACTACTCACACTGTCTTGCCCTGTTGGACGTGTACACTGGACACGTCCCTGACTGTGGTATCTGACCTCTTGTGTTCTCTAGGGTTCGGCATTGGTTACGTGCTTGTAACACTCTGTAATAGATCCTAACACCACAGTAGGGCAAACACTAACTGATCCACCCAACCTTGCCTACTCCCTGATATAGAGTAAGCCCCTCCTAGCCCAGTGTGAGGACTGGTAGCATGCAACTGCCAAGTGTCGGCCACGTGGCACTGACGTGGCCGACTGCACGTCGGGACCCAACTGGGGGCCCTATCCTGCTGACAGGGTCCCTAGGCTGTGTTAGGCCCGCCATAGATATGGACCGTGCTGGGGCACACTACTCACACTGTCTTGCCCTGTTGGTCATGTACGTTGGACACGACCCTGACTGTGGTATCTGACCTATCTGTGTTCTCTAGGGTTCGGCACTGGTTACGAGCTCGTAACACTCCCTCCCCCTTAAGAACCGTCTTGGTCCTCTAAGACAAAGTCTGGAAAAATCTTGCGAAGGACGCTGCCTCTTTCCCAAGTGGCATTCTCAACAGGCTGATCATTCCACTTAACCAGATATTCTCGGTATAGAGTATGACGAGTCTGCGTCTCTCTACTATCAAGAATCTCCTCTGGTTCATGTGGAGGTTGTTGAGGATCCAATGGGAGAACTAGAACACTGTCCCCTACCAGATTGTCTGATCTGGTTAAGGCTTTTCGTAACTGACTTACATGAAAGACTGGAAAAACCTTACTGCTGTGTGGGAGTTCTAGTTCATAGGTGACCTCGCCTAGTCTCCTACTGATGGTAAAGGGACCACAATACCTTGGAGACAACTTAGCACACACTCCTGATTTGAGGGTTTTAGAGTCAACTGGGACTCTCAAGTAGACTTTCTCACCAGTGGAGAACTACACATCCCGTCTGTGTGGATCTGCATAATGCATGGCTCGATCCTGGGACTGCTTAATGCTACGCTTAGCATGTTCTATCATTTGGTTTAGGTCCTCTAAAAAGTTTCTGGCTGCTTCAACTTTTTCTTGTTTAAACCCTACAGCTGTGGGTGAGCGTGGCTGAAAACCGTACATCAGCATAAATGGGCTGTATCCCGTAGCTGAATGTTTGGTACTGTTGTAAGCAAACTCTAATATCGAGAGATACTCCTCCCAATTAGTCTGCCTCTTGCTGACGTATGCACGAAGCATATCCTCCAGCACTTGATTTACCCTTTCTGTTTGACCGTCCGTCTGTGGATGGTCGGTGGTACTCATATTAAGTTTAGTATGGAGATGATGGAATACTGCCCTCCAAAAATTTCCAATAAACTTACTGTCCCGGTCGCTGACTATGCCGGAAGGTAGACCGTACAATTTTGGTCAGACGGTCAACTGTGACCCATATAGCGTCATTACCCTTTTGGGTTTTAGGCAGGCCTACTATAAAATCCATGGAGATACTCTCCCATTTACCAGCTGGTATTTCTAAGGGATGCAACAACCCTCCTGCCTTTAAACGCTCTGCTTTATTTACTTGACATTTCTGGCAACTGGTTACATACTGGTGGACGTCCTTTTTCATACTGGGCCAGAAAAATTGCCTACGAAGAAGCTCATAGGTCTTCTGTATGCCTGGGTGTCCCGCGCTAGGATTGTCATGACATTCATATAGGACCTGCTGCCTATAATCCTCTGAATTGGGGACACATACTCTATCTCTATAGAGCAAGTAATGGAATACTGTTTCCATTTGAATCCTTGAGTCAACTGACCCTCAACCACTGGGGTTTGCTTGGGTAATACAGGCTCAGAATCCTCAACATCATCTGACGACGTATACTCGGACTCATCATCATCCTGAACGGAAGCTGCCGTATTCTTGGATGAACTGGCACCAGCCCCGGGAACTGGTTCTGGAGTCTGTAACTGTCTGTTCTGGACTGAGTTCCAGATAATAGAGAAGAATGCATCATGCTGGCATTTCCCTCTCAAGGACTCGAGTAACTCATTACGAATCTGAGTAAAACTCAGCTCGTTTATTATAGGCATTCTGCTAAGGGCATCTGCTACTGTATTAAATTTTCCACGCCTATATCTGATAGACATGTCAAACTCTTGCATCAACTCTGCCCAACGAGCTTTCCGACCTCTAAGCTCAGGTTGATTGCAAAGGTATCTGAGACTCTCATGGTCTGTCAGGACCTCAAAGTTGGCACCATACAAATAATGCCTCCAAGTCTTAAGGGCATGGACTATAGAAAAGAGTTCCTTTTCATAGGCACTATACCTAGTCTGTGCTGGCTCGAGTTTTTTACTCTCGAACGCAACTGGTCGTCCACCCTGAGTTAGCACAGCACCTACTGCAAAGTCGCTAGCATCTAATTCGACCACAAATGGCTGATCGGGGTCGACGACCTTTAAAACTGGTGCTGTAGCTAAGGCTGTTTTGAGAGCATCAAAGCTCTCCTGTTGTGCGGACTCCCAAATGAACTCCTTTCCCTTCCCCTTAAGGAGATTTGTCATAGGGACTGCTGTCTGAGCATATTCCTTGACAAATCGTCTGTAATATCCCGCCAGACCAAGAAAGATTTGAAGTTCCAAAATATTCTGAGGTCTTAGCCAACTGAGTATGGCTTTAACCTTATTTGGGTCCATCTTAATCCCATCTGAAGAGATAATGTGACCCAAATATGCTACTTCTTCAACGAAGAATTCACACTTGGATTGTTTAGCATAAAGCTTATGCTTTCTAAGCAGTCGAAACACCTTTCTGAGGTGTTTTAGATGCTCCTTCCTCGTTTTGTTGTAGACGAGGATGTCATCTAAAAATACGACTACAAACTTACCCAAGTATGGTCTGAGGACACTGTTCATCAAGGTCATAAAGGTAGCTGGAGCATTTGTGAGCCCAAATGGCATCACCTTAAACTCATAATGACCGTGACGAGTCCTAAAAGCTGTTTTCAAGACATCTTCCGATTTTATACGGACTTGATGATATCCCGATCTGAGATCTATTTTGCTGAAAAACTTAGCCCCGTCGAGTTGATCAAACAACTCGTCTGCCCGAGGCATAGGGTATTTATTCTTAATTGTGACTTTATTGAGGGCTCTGTAATCTACGCAAAGACGCATAGATCCCTCTTTCTTTTTCACCAATAGGACTGGTGAGGCCCATGGTGAACTACTGGTTTGAATTTGGCCTTTCCCAAGATAGTCTGTCAACTGCCTAGTTATTTCTTCATCCTCTGTTCGGCTGACCCGATACGGAGGTTTAGAAACAGGTACTGTACCTGGTACTAGGTTTATTACATGATCTACCTCTCTGCTAGGTGGTAAACCATGTGGCAAATCTTCAGGAAAAACATCTTTAAATTTAGACAATAAAGTTTCTAATTTACTGATTTTCTGCTGAATAGAACTGGAAATAGAAACTTCAGGAATAAACTGAAAGTCACATAAGAATACCTGATGGTCTTCGTCTCCGATTAGCTGACAGAGTTCTGAACTGCAGACCATAGGGCTGTTGGGAACATCATGCTCCCCATGCAACTGGATCTCTCGGCCTTTATACTGAAAGCTGAGGGTGTTCTCCTGATAGTTTCTGTGGAGGGAAGGTCCTAAACTGTAGAGCCAATCTCTCCCGAGAACAATGTCTGTTCGATCCAGGTGCATTATCTGAAAGTTTATTTGATCTTGGTACCCCTGAATACCAAGATTTAACTTACTTACCATAGTTTCCCATATTTTTTTATCTTCACCCTTAGCTAATGAAACTATGTACCTATGCTGACTAGGTACTTCTGGTAGTTTAAGCTTTTTAACCAGGGTGTGGTTGATGAAATTATGGGTTGCCCCATCATCAACCATGACTCTTACTGGCTGGTTACCAACTTTCCCATGCATACGTACTAGGTCATGCGGCCCAAAGCTGAAGGGTCTCGCTAGCATTGCAGAGGTCAGCTGGCAACAATGTTCACAATCTTCATGATACACTTTGATCTCGGAAGCTGTCGAGTCACTGGGGAAACATACAGTCCGAACAAGATGAACTTGTTTTTTATCTTTTTTAGTGAAAGGCCCCTTGGGACACTGTCTGACTGTGTGTCCCTTGCCCATACACACAAAGCACAAACGTTCTTGTTTGGCTTTCTCAAAATCATCTGGTTTTAAAGGCTATATGAGTGAAGGCGTTTCTGAGGAGCTTCACCTTTAAATTTATCTTCTTTTTTTCTTTTTAAAAATTTCTTTTTAAATTGAAAGTCTTTCTGAGGAAGCTGCTCAGAAAGTGGTTGTTGTCTCGCTCTCTTCCTACCCACTGAATCATCATAGATTTGAGCATATCTGAGAGCTTGCTCAAGGGTAGTAGGCGAGTTTCTCTGGACCTCTACTTTATATTCATCTTTGAGGCCACGGACAAATCCCCTGATTTTTTGATAGTCATCCATATTTTTAATCTTTAAAATTGCTTCTCGATACTGCGAGATATATTGGATGAGGGACTTGTCCATTACTGTTCTTTCCCAGGCTTCCCAGGCTCTATCAAGTTCATTCTCTGGTAGAAATTCTCTTAGGAAAGCTTCTTCAAAACCTTTCCATGACCGGGGAGTCTGCCCAGTCTCCTGGAGATTTAACCACCACTTATAGGCCATAGGCCCTAAAGAAAGACTGGCCTCAATTGCTTGCAAATGGTCAGGGGTCTGTTTAAGAGCATGAATGTTCTTCCATTTGCTGAGGAAGGTTTGTAGAATATCTGCATTTCTATCCTTCTCTTCCCCATTAAAAGTAGGAGGCTTTAAATCTTTAAAAACACTGGGGTGAGACCGTAAAGTCTCACCCGAAACTGATGGAAGTGGAGAAGGGGATAACTGAGAAGTGGAGGGAAGGCTTCCTTTCGCGGAGCTCAAAATCAAGTTTTTGAGTTCAGCGAACGAGTCGTCCACACTGGACTTGAAATTGGCTAATGCCAGCTTCAGTTCATCCACTTCTGTTACCAATTGGAGGAACTGCTCCTTGGTAACCAGTTCGTCGAGTTCTTCGGCGAACTGTTCCTGTTCTTCTACTTCCATGGGTTCCTTCCCTTTTCTGTAAGCCAAGGCTTCTGTTTCAAGTTCGTCGAAGCCTCTCTCCTGGGGTTGATCAGGTCCCTGAGGAGTGGTCATCTTCGAAACTGAAAGAGAGCTACCTTAACTTCTGAAGGAAAAAAGTCTAAAAGACTAATTTACAACTGTACAAGGGAAAGGAAAGATGACTTAGCTGTTTCTGAGGACTGTACTTCCAAAGAAAGAATGAAGAGGAACCCTTTCAGCTCTTTTCCCCAAATTTTCAGACCTGCTGTTCCGAAAAATGCCAGTTTGAGGCTTCAAAACGGTGCTAAATTTCCCGGTTTTTTGAGGATAGTAGCTCGCTGGTCTGATTTCAATCCAACTTGTCCACAAAAGGCAAATCTGAAGTCCAAAAACCCTTCTGAATTCTGAAATTTCAGAAGTCTCCTACTCGCTGATCTAGTAGGAATCCTCTTGCTCCAAATCTCTGACGTTGGGGCCCAAAAACTTGTTGAAAAACCAGATTTTCAGAAGTACTGGCAGCGCTGGCCCTGCTCCTCTTTTTTGGCTTCAAACTCGCTGAGAACCAGTAACTTTTTCCCTGGAAATCGGATGTAGGTCTCTGACTGTACAGCGATGGAGGTGCTGGCTTCTTCCTACTCTAATTTCGCTGGGAAAACTATAGAGAATCCTCTGAACTCAGTGAGAAACAGCTGTTTTTTCAGCGAGTTACCTACACTTGGAATCTGACTCCTTACTACTGTGATTTCTCAGTGGAAATCAGAAGTTTGAAGGCTGCTCCTACAACGATCCTCCTCCTCTATTCCTCTCTGAGAATCTGAGAAACACTTCCTATCTTCTGATAGCTTTCTCTACTACTGTCCTGAACTCCCTAGGATGGAGATGGCTCTGATACCAGTGTAATAGATCCTAACACCACAGTAGGGCAAACACTAACTGATCCACCCAACCTTGCCTACTCCCTGATATAGAGTAAGCCCCTCCTAGCCCAGTGTGAGGACTGGTAGCATGCAACTGCCAAGTGTCGGCCACGTGGCACTGACGTGGCCGACTGCACGTCGGGACCCAACTGGGGGCCCTATCCTGCTGACAGGGTCCCTAGGCTGTGTTAGGCCCGCCATAGCTATGGACCGTGCTGGGGCACACTACTCACACTGTCTTGCCCTGTTGGTCATGTACGCTGGACACGACCCTGACTGTGGTATCTGACCTATCTGTGTTCTCTAGGGTTCGGCACTGGTTACGAGCTCGTAACACACTCCTTCCCCCTTAAGAACCGTCTTGGTCCTCTAAGAAAAAGTCTGGAAAAATCTTGCGAAGGACGCTGCCTCTTTCCCAAGTGGCATTCTCAACAGGCTGATCATTCCACTTGACCAGATATTCTCGGTATAGAGTATGACGAGTCTGCGTCTCTCTACTGTCAAGAATCTCCTCTGGTTCATGTGGAGGTTGCTGAGAATCCAATGGGAGAACTATAACACTATCCCGAGTTCTAGTTCATAGCTGACCTCGCCTAGTCTCCTACTGATGGTAAAAGGACCACAATACCTAGGAGACAACTTAGCACACACTCCTGATTTGAGGGTTTTAGAGTCAACTGGGACTCTCAAGTAGACTTTCTCACCATCGGAGAACTGCATAATGTCTGGCTCGATCCTGGGATTGCCTAATTGTTACGAGCTCGTAACCAGTGCTGAACCCTAGAGAACACAGATAGGTCAGATACCACAGTCAGGGTCGTGTCCAGCGTACACGACCAACATGGCAAGACAATGTGAGTAGTGTGCCCCAGCACGGTCCATAGCCATGGCGGGCTTAACACAGCCCAGGGACCCTGTCAGCAGGATAGGGCCCCCAGTTGGGTCCCGACGTGCAGTCGGCCACGTCAGTGCCACGTGGTCGACACTTGGCAGTAGCATGCTACCAGTCCTCACACTGGGCTAGGAGGGGCTTACTCTATATCAGGGAGTAGGCAAGGTTGGGTGGATCAGTTAGTGTTTGCCCTACTGTGGTGTTAGGATCTCTTACACTGGTATCAGAGCCATCTCCTTCTGTGGGAGCTTAGTAGCAGCAGTGGAGAAATCTATCAGAAGGTAAGAAAGAATTCTCAAACTTTCAGAAAAGAGGAGAGGAGAGAAATCGCTGTAGTGACAGCCATCCATCGCTGCTTTTGCAGAGGAATTACTCATTTTTTGAGTAGAACCTGAGCCAGATTGCAAGTACAGATCAGTCGCTGTAAAAACTAGATATCTATCTCTGATTTGTGAGTGCAAACTTTAGAAATCAAAGCGGGTTTGAGGTAGAAATCTGGAAGTAGATCCAGCGCTGGATAGAGAGCAATCTCTGGGCAGATTCATCACTGTTTTGCAGTGGATTCCTGAGCAGATGAGGGCGGATTTGAAGGATCAGATCTTTACTCAAAGCAGCGAGCAGTCTTCTTCGAACTCCGGAATTTTAGACCGGTTTGTGGTCTTAAACTTGAGATTTCTGGAGCAGTAGACAGCGAGGGTTTCCCCCTTATCATAGATCAGAATTTTTCACAAGTTTTTGGGGCCCAAATTCCACTTTTTTGGAGTCATAACTTTGTGGAGCAGACAGCGAGGGGCCTCCAGGATAGAAATCGGATTTTTGTCCACTGTGTAGGGTCTTCAAATCTGATTTTTGCAAGCAGATTGGTTGCTACTCAGACAGCGAGGGTGAAGAGCTAGCAAATTGGAAATTGTTTAAGAAGACGGATTGGACAGTTGCGGAAGAACTGAGGGGGTTTCTTGCTTTTCTCTCTGGAAGTACAGTCCTAAGAAAGAGCTAAGTATTCTACTTTCGTTTTTCCAGTTTACTCAATCTCTTTTCTTATTTTTAGTCAGAAGTTAAGGTACCTCTCTTTCAGTTCTGAAGATGACCACTCCTCAGGGACCTGATCAACCCCCGGAGAGAGGCTTCGACGAACTTGAAACAGAAGCCTTGGCTTACAGGAAAGGGAAGGAACCCATGGAAGTAGAAGAACAGGAATAGTTCGCCGAAGAACTCGACGAACTAATTACCAAGGAGCAGTTTCTCCAATTGGTAACAGAAGTGGATGAACTGAAGTTGGCATTAGCCAATTTCAAGTCCAGTGTGGACGACTCGTTCGCTGAACTCAAAAGCTTGATTTTGAGTTCCGCGAAAGGAAGCCTTCCCTCCACTTCTCAGTTATCCCCTTCGCCACTTCCATCAGTTTCGGGTGAGACTTTACGGTCTCACCCCAGTGTTTTTAAAGATTTAAAGCCTCCTACTTTTAATGGGGAAGAGAAGGATAGAAATGCAGATATTTTACAAACCTTCCTCAGCAAATGGAAGAACATTCATGCTCTTAAACAGACCCCTGACCATTTGCAAGCAATTGAGGCCAGTCTTTCCTTAGGGCCTATGGCCTATAAGTGGTGGTTAAATCTCCAGAAGACTGGGCAGACTCCTCGGTCATGGAAAGCTTTTGAAGAAGCTTTCCTAAGAGAATTTCTACTAGAGAATGAACTTGATAAAGCCTAGGAAGCCTGGGAAAGAACAGTAATGGACAAGTCCCTCATCCAATATATCTCGCAGTATCGAGAAGCAATTTTAAAGATTAAAAATATGGATGACTATCAGAAAATCAGGGGATTTGTCCGTGGCCTCAAAGATGAATATAAAGTAGAGATCCAGAGAAACTCGCCTACTACCCTTGAACAAGCTCTCAGATATGCTCAGATCTATGATGATTCAGTGGGTAGGAAGAAGGCGAGACAACAGCCACTTTCTGAGTAGCCTTCTCAGAAAGACTTTCAATTTAAAAAGAAATTTTTAAAAAGAAAGAAAGAAGACAAATTTAAAAGTGAAGCTCCTCAGAAACGCCCTTCACTCATACAGCCCTTAAAACCAGATGATTTTGCAAGAACGTTTGTGCTTTGTGTGTATGGGCAAGGGACACACAGTCAGACAGTGTCCCAAGGGGCCTTTCACTAAAAAAGATAAGAAAGATAAAAAACAAGTTCATCTTGTTCGGACTGTATGTTTCCCCAGTGACTCGACAGCTTCCGAGATCAAAGTGTATCATGAAGATTGTGAACATTGTTGCCAGCTGACCTCTGCAATGCTAGCGAGACCCTTCAGCTTTGGGCCGCATGACCTAGTATGTATGCATGGGAAAGTTGGTAACCAGTCAGTAAGAGTCATGGTTGATGATGGGGCAACCCATAATTTCATCAACCACACCTTGGTTAAAAAGCTTAAACTACCAGAAGTACCTAGTCAGCATAGGTACATAGTTTCATTAGCTAAGGGTGAAGATAAAAAAATATGGGAAATTATAGTAAGTAAGTTAAATCTTGGTATTCAGGGGTACCAAGATGAAATAAACTTTCAGATAATGCACCTGGATCGAACAGACATTGTTCTCGGGAGAGATTGGCTCTACAGTTTAGGACCTTCCCTCCACAGAAACTATCAGGAGAACACCCTCAGCTTTCAGCATAAAGGCCGAGAGATCCAGTTGCATGGGGAGCATGATGTTCCCAACAGCCCTATGGTCTGCAGTTCAGAGCTCTGACAGCTAATCGGAGACGAAGACCATCATGTATTCTTATGTGACTTTCAGTTTATTCCTGAAGTTTCTATTTCCAGTTCTATTCAGCAGAAAATTAGTAAATTAGAAACTTTATTGTCTAAATTTAAAGATGTTTTTCCTGAAGATTTGCCACATGGTTTACCACCTAGCAGAGAGGTAGATCATGTAATAAACCTAGTACCAGGTATAGCAGCTGTTTCTAAACCTCCGTATCGGGTCAGCCGAACAGAGGATGAAGAAATAACTAGGCAGTTAACAGACTATCTTGGGAAAGGCCAAATTCAAACCAGTAGTTCACCATGGGCCTCACCAGTCCTATTGGTGAAAAAGAAAGAGGGGTCTATGCGTCTTTGCGTAGATTACAAACCCCTCAATAAAGTCACTATCAAGAATAAATACCCTATGCCTCGGGCAGACGAGTTGTTTGATCAACTCGACGGGGCTAAGTTTTTCAACAAAATAGACCTCAAATCGGGATATCATCAAGTCTGTATAAAATCGAAAGATGTCTCGAAAACAGCTTTTAGGACTCGTCACGGTCATTATGAGTTTAAGGTGATGCCATTTGGGCTCACAAATGCTCCAGCTACCTTTATGACCTTGATGAACAGTGTCCTCAGACCATACTTGGGTAAGTTTGTAGTCGTACTTTTAGATGACATCCTCGTCTACAGCAAAACGAGGAAGGAGCATCTAAAACACCTCAGAAAGGTGTTTCGACTGCTCAAAAAGAATAAGCTCTTTGCTAAACAATCCAAGTGTGAATTCTTCGTTGAAGAAGTAGCATATTTGGGTCACATTATCTCTTCAGATGGGATTAAGATGGACCCAAATAAGGTTAAAGCCATACTCAGTTGGCTAAGACCTCAGAATATTTTGGAACTTCAGATCTTTCTTGGTCTGGCGGGATATTACAGACGATTTGTCAAGGAATATGCTCAGATAGCAGTTCCTATGACAAATCTCCTTAAGGGGAAGGGAAAGGAGTTCATTTGGGAGTCCGCACAGCAGGAGAGCTTTGATGCTCTCAAAACAGCCCTAGCTACAGCACCAGTTTTAAAAGTCGTCAACCCCAATCAGCCATTTGTGGTCGAAACAGATGCTAGCGACTTTGCAGTAGGTGTTGTGCTAACTCAGGGCGGACGACCAGTTGCGTTCGAGAGTAAAAAACTCGAGCCAGCTCAGACTAGGTATAGTGCCTATGAAAAGGAACTCTTTTTTATAGTACATGCCCTTAAGACTTGGAGGCATTATTTGTATGGTGCCAACTTTGAGGTCCTAACAGACCATGAGAGTCTCAGATATCTTTGCAATCAACCTGAGCTTAGAGGTCGGAAAGCTCGTTGGGCAGAGTTGATGCACGAGTTTGACATGTCTATCAGATATAGGCATGGAAAATTCAATACAGTAGCAGATGCCCTTAGCAGAATGCCTATGATAAACGAGCTGAGTTTTACTCAGATTCGTAATGAGTTACTCGAGTCCTTGAGAGGGAAATGCCAGCATGATGCATTCTTCTCTATTATCTGGAACTCAGTCCAGAATAGACAGTTACAGACTCTAGAACCAGTTCCCGGGGCTGGTGCCAGTTCATCCAAGAATACGGCAGCTTCCGTTGAGGATGATGATGAGTCCGAGTATACGTTGTCAGATGACATTGAGGATTCTGAGCCTGTATTACCCAAGCAAACCCCAGTGGTTGAGGGTCAGTTGACTCAAGGATTCAAATGGAAACAGTATTCCATTCAGGATGAGTACTTGCTCTATAGAGATAGAGTATGTGTCCCCAATTCACAGGATTATAGGCAGCAGGTCCTATATGAATGTCATGACAATCCTAGCGCGGGACACCCAGGCATACAGAAGACCTATGAGCTTCTTCGTAGGCAATTTTTCTGACCCAGTATGAAAAAGGACGTCCACCAGTATGTAACCAGTTGCCAGAAATGTCAAGTAAATAAAGCAGAGCGTTTAAAGGCAGGAGGGTTGTTGCATCCCTTAGACATACCAGCTGGTAAATGGGAGAGTATCTCCATGGATTTTATAGTAGGCCTGCCTAAAACCCAAAAGGATAATGACGCTATATGGGTCACAGTTGACCGTCTGACCAAAATGGCTCATTTTATTCCGACCAAAACAACCGTTAGAGCTCCAGAGTTAGCGAGGTTGTTTGTAGACGGGCTATTTAAATTGTACGGTCTACCTTCCAGCATAGTCAGCGACCGGGACAGTAAGTTTACTGGAAATATTTGGAGGGCAGTATTCCATCATCTCCATACTAAACTTAATATGAGTACCACCGACCATCCACAGACGGACGGTCAAACAGAAAGGGTAAATCAAGTGCTGGAGGATATGCTTTGTGCATACGTCAGCAAGAAGCAGACTAATTGGGAGGAGTATCTCTCGATATTAGAGTTTGCTTACAACAGTACCAAACATTCAGCTACGGGATACAGCCCATTTATGCTGATGTACGGTTTCCAGCCACGCTCACCCACAGCTGTAGGATTTAAACAAGAAAAAGTTAAAGCAGCCAGAAACTTTTTAGACGACCTAAACCAGATGATAGAACATGCTAAGCGTAGCATTAGACAGTCCCAGGATCGAGCCAGGCATTATGCAGATCCACACAGACGAGATGTGCAGTTCTCCACTGGTGAGAAAGTCTACTTGAGAGTCCCAGTTGACTCTAAAACCCTCAAATCAGGAGTGTGTGCTAAGTTGTCTCCAAGGTATTGTGGTCCCTTTACCATCAGTAGGAGACTAGTCGAGGTCACCTATGAACTAGAACTCCCACACAGCAGTAAGGTTTTTCCAGTCTTTCATGTAAGTCAGTTACGAAAAGCCTTAACCAGATCAGACAATCTGGTAGGGGACAGTGTTCTAGTTCTCCCATTGGATCCTCAACAACCTCCACATGAACCAGAGGAGATTCTTGATAGTAGAGAGACGCAGACTCGTCATACTCTATACCGAGAATATCTGGTTAAGTGGAATGATCAGCCTGTTGAGAATGCCACTTGGGAAAGAGGCAGTGTCCTTCGCAAGATTTTTCCAGACTTTGTCTTAGAGGACCAAGACGGTTCTTAAGGGGGAGGGAGTGTTACGAGCTCGTAACCAATGCAGAACCCTAGAGAACACAGATAGGTCAGATACCACAGTCAGGGTCGTGTCCAGCGTACACGACCAACAGGGCAAGACAGTGTGAGTAGTGTGCCCCAGCACGGTCCATAGCCATGGCGGGCTTAACACAGCCTAGGGACCCTGTCAGCAGGATAGGGCCCCCAGTTGGGTCCCGACGTGCAGTCGGCCACGTTAGTGCCACGTGGTCGACACTTGGCAGTAGCATGCTACCAGTCCTCACACTGGGCTAGGAGGGGCTTACTCTATATCAGGGAGTAGGCAAGGTTGGGTGGATCAGTTAGTGTTTGCCCTACTGTGGTGTTTTCTCTTACACTAATGCTACGCTCCACATGTTCTATCATCTGGTTTAGGTCTTCTAAAAAGCTTCTGGCTGCTTCAACTTTTTCTTGTTGAAACCCTACAGCTGTGGGTGAGCATGGCTGAAAACCATACATCAGCATAAATGGGCTATATCCCATAGCTGAATGTTTGGTACTGTTATGAGCAAGCTCTAATAGCGAGAGATACTCCTCCCAATTAGTCTGCTTTTTGCTGACGTATGCACCAGACATGAGGGTCCGGGCCAGAATGCCTGTGTCCGCGTCCGGACCCGGACGCGTCTGACCCCCAGACGGGGTTGTACACGTCCAAACTTTTTTTTTTAACTAAAAAAATTAAAAAAAAAAAAAAAATGGACGCGTCCGGGGGTCCGCATGCCATAATTTTTTTTTTAATTTTTTTCAGTCTAAATTTAGAAAAAAAAAAAAAAAAAAAAAAAAACCAGACGCGTTCGGACGCGTCCGAACGCGGACGCACCTCTGGCGCGTCCGGGTCCCGCTTCCTTAGGTATGCACGAAGCATATCCTCTAGCACCTGATTTACCCTTTCTGTTTGACCGTCCAGTTGATGGTACTCATGTTAAGTTTAGAATACTGCCCTCCAAAAATTTCCATTAAACTTATTGTCCCGATCGCTGACTATGCAATCATCTCTTTCATATTTTTTGGTGACAAAAATCGAGAATAACTACATTTTTGTAGCATTAGAATGATGAGGGAGATTGCAACTTGTAATACCACTTGGAGACCCCCTTTTGTGTACTCACCATTTGAGAGAGGAGAATGCATGCATCACGAGAGAGCTCAGCCCCATATGGCATGCATGGGCCACATATGGTTGATCTATTTTATCTTATGGGTGGACTGATATTAAGCGTAGGCCTAATATCAACATCTTGGTTTCATGTCCTTTTTGAACACTATTTCTCAAGGGTGTGGATGCTTTCCGAGCTAGCAATGTTGAGTCAAGAGAATATATTTATGAGCATATGCATGTAGTAGTCATCAAGGTGGGGCACAGCATGTAGTGCAGGTGGACACCAACAATGTCAACAATTGGCCATGGATGAGCTTTTGGAGAGAGACTACCCTACCATTGTGTGGACCCCGTGTGTAGCACATTGCATCAATCTTTTGATGCATGTCATAAGAGGCCTCCCCTGGGTTTCTACCATGAAATCCATTGTCATCTTCTTGGTCATATTTGTGGCCAGGAAATAGAGGGCCCTTGCAGTGTTCAAGACAAATTTCGCTAGCTCTGGAGAAGCAACCATCCACACGCTTTGCCTAACACTCTGTCATGTTGGGGCGGTTGCTTCAGGTTCGACTTGCATAGCGCCAGACGGCAATCGACCTTGAGTTTACACAGTGAGGTTGTAGCAATGAGCCAACTCGTCACATGTAGGCGGGGGGTACGCCTGATGGATTTGCATATTGAGCCATATACTCCTCAAGCGCAGATAGCAATATCACAAGCAGATGAAGCAATAGTCACCGAGCGAGGCAACGACAGAGGTAGAGGCAGGGGAAAATGAAGAGCTTCAGGGAGACAACAACGCATCCCAATGTTTTATGGTACCTTTCGAATCGCCTTTTCGAACCCTGTTTGAATCGGGAAAGAATCGGCTTCACCAGGTTTGAACCGGCGAATCGGTTTTAGGGTTCCCCCCCCCCCCCCTCCCTTAGTTTCTATCCTTCGATTATGTCAAAAAGAAGTGCTTTCTTAGTATTAATGGGTAACATGTACATTATAATTCGTGATTATACGATAGTGAAATTTGAATCCTGACGTGCAACTCTTAAGTCTTGTTACCTAACAATACCTGTCACCTGTGATTTAGGGTTCTTGATCCATCTGTTGCCCGCAGTTTTAGCTATGATCTATCTGATATCATTTTTGACATTAGCTAGTAACTACCAACTTCCATACATGAGTAGAAAGATTGATCATTGTTATTCGTCACTCAAAACATTAATGTCACACCCCTTACATAGTACAATGTACATGAAACACTCAAAAAAAACCCCGAAGGCTCTCTCTCTCTCAGTAAAGTATGCACAGATATTAATTGTGATCAACACGTCGGAACTTGCATATACAAAATTACCACAAATAGTGCTGAGTGTTGTGAGATTTTCCAAGAAAAGTGTATCCAAAAGAAAGAGCAGCATAACTCACCTTTGTATATCCTTCTATGTCACGCTTGTCAACTTTTGATTGATCATACCAGGCATAACGGACAATCCATTTTCCATACTTATCCATAATGAGCCGCAGCTGAAGTTGAGTTTCAAATCAAGAACAAGCATTGGCTACAATTTAGAAAGCCGTGTATATACGTTTCTACAACCCATAGTTGAATTGATTTTGTGAGTAGAGTTACAGGAAAATGTTCCCAGAATGCAACATATCTGAACTCAGCTTAAGTCAATCAATAAAAGAGAGAGAGAGAGAGACAGAGAGAGAGACCATCCAAATAGCAGGTTGTGATCTTAGAACTGCTTTCAGCAACTCATAATAGAATGTAGATATTGTTGCTTTGAGATCATGAAAAAGAGCCACCATCTGTCTACAAAGCCAAAAAGCAGCAGCCCACAGTCTCAGGAAAAATCTTTTCAACCATGCCATTTGACAAAGCCATATTTCTTGATGGCTCCTACTTGTTTCCTCATCTTTCTGCTTTGATGCATCTGCTTTGCCTGTGTTTTGTTTAAAAAAAGGTGCTATAATTGCTGGTGCCACCATCACTATTGCAGCTATACGATCCGGGGCATCCAAGTATGCCTGTGCTGCAATAATGCAGCCTGCCGAATGCCTGCCAGCCAGCTTACATCCAGCCACAACCAGATCGTTATCAGAAAGTAAACAGCTTTTATCATGAACAATTTGGGCACGAAAGATGCTGTTAGATTTCTAGAAAAGCTTATTAAGAAAGTTGCAGAGCCTGTGTAGAAAACTCCTACCAAATAAAACATGAACTTTCAGTTACGTATGCAATTTAAAAGCATAAGAACTTGAAATCCAATGCTTTTTGTAGCAGGTAACTTCTTCAACTTCACCATCCTTGTGGCACATAGATAGATTTCACCGCACATTATGTTCCAATGCAAGATTATTCATCCTTTTACCATGGTCTTGCCGCATAAGGACATTGATGACAGTTTGAATAATAGTGCTTAAGCCTTATACATCATAAAACAAACCAGTGAGAGACCCAAAAAAATGATATGATAACATTATCGGTTAGATAAACATTCTTGGAAGTTTTGATGCTTATCCTTCAGCTGAATTTCAATGATTAACGAAACATCTAGGACATTAACCTAAATATAAAATCTTTAACTTTATGGAGCCCACCCAGATGCGCTTTGGTTATCAACTCCATCATGCATAGCAGGGGATGATATCCTTTCATTAGTAAAGCCCAAGACAGGTCACATGCATAAAGATATGTTCAAACAACGTGCTCAGTTCTGTTGAGGTGCAATAGCTGCAATGAAGGACGAGATTCTCCATAATAGCCTCGCCATGGGTCATTTTGACACCTCCATAACTAAAATTCATCCAGAATCTCTCACAGCTGAAAAGTGAAACAAACTGAATAAGGATTTCAATCCAAACAACTGCGATTGATAAGCTTTCAAAAGCCAAGTGAAGTACCCAATGAGAATCGCCTTGTCTGCCTTCAGGAATTCAATGAAAGCCAGTGATAACATTGTTGAAAACCCTAGGCTGTAAGGGTTAGGGAAAATTTTCTCTTTGCCTCTAAAATTGCTCTTCTGAGGGTGAAGCCTGGATGTCAGGCCGAATGCTGGTCTATCAAATGCCACCACTCTTGATCCCAAACGATTTGCTAGAGGTTGTAACACCTTCTGCCAAGAATAAACGCTCGCACCAAATCCATGCAAGCAAATCAAAGGCATTCCGATCCTCATTTGCAATGACGGTTCTACCGATCTATCTTCCACAAGCTTAGATGATGACACTGAAGAACCATTTACTTCCGATGCTTCAGTGGCTGAAAAAGCTTCCGCAGCGCTCTCCTCAGTAGAAGGATGCGCTATTTTATAGTGGACCTGAACCCCGAAATACTCCGCAAAACGGCTATCGGGATCAGCAAGCAACCAAGGATCTACCAGCTCTGATTGATCCACATCTGCTATCAGTTTTCTTTTCTTCTCCTGCCGTTTTCTGCTGGAAGCTGGTGGCCGATTTAGAGCTGGCTCAGACAAGGATTGTGGAGGCCAAGCTTCTTCAGGAAAACCGCTTAGTAATGCATCACTCGCAGCAGAGCAGGTAACAACAACCGTATTGAATGGAAGCCGTTTGAATGAACGTATTCCGGCAACGGTTTGTTGAAAATGCAAATCCGGGAAGGCAGATGAAGATGGAGAGGTGAGATTGTGGAGACACGGAGGAGTAGGAGGCCAGGAGGACGATCGGCAATAATGAGGAGAAAGAAGAGGAGGAGGTGGTAGGCGGAAGAGGTTGCTCATCGTTGCTGCTGCTGCAGTAGAAATGCAAGGAAAAGGAGGCTGAAGGAGAGAGAGAGAGAGAGAGAGAGAGAGAGAGAGAGAGAATGTGAGCAGCGATGGAGAAAACGCACGAAGCTTTGAAGCGGGTTTGAAAGGCAAAGACTCTGATTGTGGGAGGTGAGAGGGAGAGACGGAGGGTGACACACACACACACACACACACACAGAGAGAGAGAGAGAGAGAGAGAGATATGGGTGGAGTGAAGAGGGAGAGGAGATGGCGGGTGGAGAGAGGCGAATGAAGGAGAGAGTGGAGAGGAGATGGGAGGTGAGAGGGAGAGACGGAGATTGAAGGAGAGAGAGAGAGAGAGAGAGAGAGAGAGAGAGAGAGAGGTGGAGCGAAGAGGGAGAGGAGATGGCAGGTGGAGAGAGGCGAATGGAGAGAGTGGAGAGGAGATGGGAGGTGAGAGGGAGAGACGGAGGTTGAAGGAGAGAGAGAGAGAGAGAGAGAGAGAGAAAAGAGAGAGATGGGTGGAGGGACAGAGAGTAAGTGTTCTTTAGGGCTAACGTTTTTTAGAGTTAGGGTTTTGAACCGGAAAATAGCAATAATGTGAGCAAAGAGAGACAGACAAAACACGTATATCCTATAGACTAATTATATTCTCATGGATGAGGAGGTGACTTTAAGTTTAAAAAAAAAAAAATTATTTATTTTTTCATAGATTTTTTTTTCATACAGCTTTCGTGCGGAAGGTCATACAAATTTTTTTTAAGATGCACCTTTTGCATTTCGGTAAGTGCATGTAAAAACAAATTTTGAAAAAAAGGACAAAAAAATTACATTCTGTGAGGCACTTCCTTTTTTTTCATGAAAAAGCAAAAATTGATTTTACGAGTCGAAGAGAAGAAAGCAAAAGACAAGGCAGATGATAGATGAGAGAAGAAAAAGAAAACAAACAGATAAGAGTAGGAAGGCTTGATTGTTGAGTGTGGGCATGGAATGCTTCAAGAGATAGAAATTACCTTATTTCCAAACTCTAGGATGGCATTAAATGCTTCATGGTTTCCAAGGGTGGCATCAATGGCCCCACTCTCATCTAGATTCTAAAGTATATGGGCAGGCCCCTGTCTGAGGGCCTTCTCCGATTTAAGGTCGTTGGGCCCAAGGGCCATGTTTCAATCTAGTCACGCTCACTCCTACCAATATATTCAAAACATATTTTAAGTTGGAAATATGCTCATCCCTAGTATAGGGCCATGTTTCAATCTAGTCACGCTCACTCCTACCAATATATTTAAAACATGAGTATGAATTATTCAAGCAAATAGGCCGCTCGGTCCATTCAGGGGTTCAACACTTCAATAAGTAGATCCACAAGTTCTGCTGCTTCTCTGAGCTCCTTGTCTTGGGTACACTTGATAGTGTATCCATCATTGGTGTGGAGTGTGGTGGACCCATCTTCAACGAGGAGGCGCTTCAGATAATTGTGATCGTATGATGTGCCCTTCCCATGAATGAGTTCATCGTCATTAGGAAAGCCCAATGATTGGATGATAAAAATATCCACTGTTATAATGTCCTCATGAGGCCCTGAGGGAATCCTGAATGTTTCAGTTGCCACGTTAAACGTGGAATATGTTGCACGCACTGCACTTTTCCACTGAATACCAGTATATGCTAGGAGGTGTATGTTCAATTTGGCAAGGAAGGGACGAGTGAAAGCAATTTTGGCCTCCAGTTTTGGAATAGTAACAAAGTGTATTTCAGAAGTATACTTGCATACTTGAGGGTGTGATAAGACAGATTTCGGCTCCGTATGTGATGCTATAATGAGGTGGCGGGCAGGTACACAGAAGGTGAGATTGTGCAAGCACAATGGGGAGAGCAAAAAGGAAATGAAAGCAAAAAATCAAGCTAAATTTTGCAGAAAATTTCAGCATAGTCTCCCTAGTGAACTCATCTAATGAACTCGCGCAAGGGGTGGGGTCCTCTTTATATAGAGGTTTTTGATCAAAATTTTTGGAAATTCCCCGCTTATAAGAGAAATCGCCGAACTAATTCTAAGACATTTTGGACTGCTCGCGAATTCTGAGGACATGGCAAAATGACTGTGCGAATTCTTGCAAGTTGTTACAGTTCTTGTTGACTTGAAACTCACTTGAATCTGATTTTGACAAAATTAGCAAGCCATCACAATTCGTCAAAGTTATACTTAGTATTTTTTCACTGTTGGCGAGTTCTTGAGTGGATGTGCGAATTCCATCTCACTATTTTTCATGTTGTGCGAGTTTTGTGCCTGGATTTGCTATGTTTTTCTTTACTAATTTTTGAAAATTGTCTAAACAAATTCGCACATGGGTCAGATAATATCTGATTGGCCTAAAAAGGTCCATTGCACAGTACTGGCAAATTTTTCTGGGATGAAAATCACAATTTTTCAAGTATTTGATCAACATCTGATGAATTTTCACTCTAATCACAATCTTAACCTGATTTTCTGATTGGACAGAACTTGCCCTAGTGATAGATGTGTTCTGAATGATGAGAAGAAGGCTGGCGAATTTTGTCTAAGATTTTCTAATGCTATTGATGTAGTTTCTAGCACTTGATCCATTTTTCTAGAATATTGAAAACTTTGATCGAGAGAGATCTGGAAACTGATTGATGGATGGAGATCTAGAAAACAGAGATTGATCAAGATAGATCTGGACTTGTTTGATAGATCTAAAGTGAGTGGAGGTCGAATCGAGATAGATTATGCATTCGTTTTAACTAGTCGACTGATCCTTGACGTGCAAACAATGAGATTGGATCTAGAAGGAAATAGATGAAAAAACAAATAAAGCGGAAAATATACACACAGAACGACAAGGGGACATGTACATGCAGGCAACACATAGAATGATAAATGTGATCAGTACATTTCAAGATAGAAGGAATGCTCATGATACTGTCTAAGTCGACTCCCATTCACTACAAAATCTAAGGGGATTCCATCAAGTGTTTCAAGGTGGCCATAACCTGACGAAAATATGGACCTTGCCCTATGAATTTCAACTTTTCCTTATGTGCCTTAGCTTGGTACAAGAGGACCTTATCCCCCTCTTTAAACTCTTTGAGCTTAATTAAACGATCATGCCAATCTTTTTGTCTACGCTTGTGAACCTGTTGTGCATGGACACTAATAGTACGGGTTTCACAAAGCTTTTCAAGATGAAATAGGCGATTGGCTAAGATTTGTTTGGAATCTAATTGCAGATCATAGGCCAGGCGTAAGGATGGAACATAAAATTCAACTGGCATAACTACTTCCTAGCCATAAGTCAATTGAAAAGGGGTAGATCCAGTAGATTTCTTAGGGGTTGTGCGATAAGCCCAAAGTGCAGCATGTAACTTCAATTCTCAATCAGACCTACTGGCCTCTACTGTCTTAGTGAGGATGTCGCATAGGATCTTATTCGTTGACTCAGCTTGACCATTGCATCGCGGGTAATAGGGGGCACTTTTTCTATGGACCACTAAAGAGGTGGATAGTAAGTGTTCGATCACAACATTTAAGAAATATGTTCCCCTTTCGCTAATGATCTCTAATGGGCAACCAAATGCACTATAATCTGCTCGTAAAGGAATTTGGCAATGGATTTTGCATCCGCAGATTTGACCGCATGAGCTTCAGCTCACTTGGTGCAATAGTTAGTGGCTACTATAATATATCGAAAATCTAGATTGGTCCCACATAGTCAATTCCCCATTTGAAAAATGCTTGGTCAGACAGTATGGGATTCAATGGCATGAAATCCTTGAATTGAGGTCGTTTTGCGCGTTGACATACATCGCATGCCATTACAAATTGGTGTGTGTTCTTGAATAAGGTTGGCCACAAGAATCCGGCCAACAATATTTTATGCGATGTCGTCTCTAATGAGACTCTGTCCACCGGCCATTCCTTCATGGGTGAGGGAAATTATGGGGGTTGTTTCTCCCTCCGTGAGACATCTGCGAATAATGCCATCCGTCCCTTTTTCATACAATTGTCTAGCAATGAGGGTGTAAGGAGCGGATTTGTAAACCAACCCCCAAGATAGATTTTTGACTATTTTTCACATTAATGACATGCTCTTTCCTATGTATACTACATAGACATCCTCTCCACATGTCCTTTGATGCTTTATTTTTCATTCATGGTCTTACATAGAGTATGGCCTATATGTCTTTGCATTGATGACCCTCATCCATTTTAGCTTACACCTTGACGCCTTTATGCAACAACCCGATACAATTGATAGCTTTTACGGAAGGAATTGCTTGCTATTATCCATGCCCTCAAAATTTGAAAACATTAACTTTAATGGAGAACTCAAGTCCAAGTTATAGATGACGGACCTTGAAGTATTAGGACACGCAAGCACCAACAACTCAACATTTCCTTTTAAAGGTGTCAAAGTCTAACATATTACATGAAAAACACTTTCCTTCAAAGTGTCGAAATAATAACTATCTTTGTTTATGAAACTAGGACTCAAAAATGGTCTTTCCAAAAGCAAGACCTCATGATATGGATTTCCCTCCACAAGGAAGATTAACATTGAGTTGATCACTCTTGAAAATGTTGGCACTTCCTTGGAAGTAAGTGTCGAAGAATGAAACTCATAAAAGAAGATCGTATCTTTTTTCAAAAATGCATTTTAAAATTGAGTACAATTAATTTTTGTAAGAGGTGGAGGGAATGAAACCAATATGCTATTTTCAATTTTTACATTAGAATAAAAAGCATCATTTTTCGTTTTGCCTTACCTTTAGATATTGAAAATTAACCAAATTATCCAAATGTTTACTTGGTGTCGGATCCAGGAAGGTACCATGCTCAAGTGCCTTCGTCTAGTGGACATGCCTAGTGCATGAGGTGCACCCCTCTAATTGCTATGGTCAAAGGGAAGGATGCTTCCAAGAAGACTTCAAATCTCACACCACCAACAACTTCGGCGTACCACAATGTGAGGCCGGTGTGCTAGCCAAAAGTCACAAGAGGGCTTCAAGAGGACAAGTAACACTACACAAGAAATGGCAACTGAGATTACAAATGGCATTAACCAATGAGGACTAATCTAGGAGTAAAGCATTTAAAATATCTTAACTAAAACTTATAAACTAATAGCACATGAGAATTAACTCATGAATGATATCTATGAGTAGTAATATAAATCTTATTAAATACTTGACCATGGTACTTATGATAAAAAATTATCATTATAAGAAATGACAACTTGCAAGTCTAAGTTATATGATTAAAAGCATAGGTATTAAAATATTGGCTCAAAGACCATGTAAGGGAATTAAAACTTAATCAACTTATAGTTTAAACTTTCTCAAGATTCATTGAAGAGGAGGATGTGACACATGGCAATTGCATGCAATTAACCAAATGACTCCCTATTGCACATACACGGCCTCTCTCTACACTCATAAATGCACCCATTTTGCCCCTCTATGTTAATGTTAATCTTAGTGTGCTAGCTTTTAGTTCATTGGTTCCTTTGCGCACATTGTCATACTTTTAGTAGAACTGCATTTGATTGATACATTTGCAATCAGTGCTTGTGTGTTTTGATCATAACTATGTGGATAGTATCAACTTTCTATAGCCAACTCATTTATTATTAGGAATGGTGTACTTTTTTATATAGCGTGTTAAGGAATTTAGTTAGAAATGCCTCATGGAGTGACTTTGTGAGCACATACAACGAGCAATCTCTTGGTTGAGGATGATCTCCACAAGCCTAACCATCAAGATTGGTGTGGTCAAGTGATTGTTGAGTTGTGTGAGGACATGATGGCAATCATTAGTAATGAGTACACCATACTAGTTGAATCAAAAGCATAAAGCTTGAAAGCTTGATCAACTTACTAGCAATAGTCTACCCAAGGCGAGAGTGGCATGTCTAATTTAAATAGCGATCTATAGCAAGGAAGAGCCATAATTATCATAACTATCACCATTCACTTGAGTTAAGCAGATGTTAAAGTGGATACCAAACATTGGGACTCGATTCCCCATCACACAATTTCCATTAGGCTGATAAAGCCCCTAGATGAACCTCCATGCATTTGATTAGATCATTCTTACGTTGTTACTTTACCGACCATCCCTATGCCCCACCATGGCCCATAGATCAACTTGACCACCAAACAACTTGCTAACTAGTCCTTGTCGAGATCCAAATACCCCAATCATAGCTGGACCAGGACAATCATCCCGAACCCGCATGTTTGACAACTTGCCAAAAGGGCGAGCTCACCAACTCACAATTTGCGATATGCTTAATCTACCTTGGGCTAGATATCGACTCATTCCCCCCTCCAAGCATCATACAATTTTCATGAGGCTAATAAAGCCCCTGGATGGATCTCTATGCCTTTGATTTAATCATTCTTGTCTATTCAATCATATTTGTGTTGTTACTTTAACAAACATTCTCATGCCCCAACATGGCCCATATGTCTACTTGACCACCGTATTTGCTAACTAGTCCTTGTTTTGCAAACTACAAAATCAAACGGTTGCAAGCTAGCTACCAAAAAGATGATGCAAGGATTTATCACAAGGACTTTGTGGAAAGGAGAACGAGGTCAATTGTGCACCATGCACACAAGGATAGTTGGAATAGTGCTTGACATAACAAAAGAGACATATAGTATTCAACTTTTTGGTGATCACCCACAAGTGTTGAAAAAATCAACTCCATCATGCATAGCATATACTAAATGCTATAACTTTCCTATTCGCGTTATCAGCTCCCAAGAGTAGTGCAGATCGCGTGGGTCCACATAAGCTTTTAGGCATTTCTACATAGATCAATGTGATAAGTTTCTATGACAGATGCACTATGTCTTGTACTGTATTTGATGAGCTTTATTATGGTAGACAATGACTTCATAATGGAAATAAAAGAATCTAATTATGGCCTTTAGCACACAATGCGTATAGAGGCCTAATCAACCCATTGAGAGTTGTGTAATCCAAGAGGTAGGGAGGCAAGCAACGTAGGGATGAGCTTCACTGTTAGCAATGCTAAGTATCAAATAATGAGAATCGCATGACAATCGAGAGCAAGCTGCCAAATTCAGCAGTTGAATACAAGGTCTAAAAGAATTGGTGATGATGATGATGATCTAAAACAATTCTCAATCTAATCATTCAATCACAATTATAATCAACATTTTACATTGCTCTTGCAAATCAAGCATTGAAGAGTATGAGACTTACAATAAAAGTCATGAAAACTAATAAGTGAAACCTTCAAATCCTCTACAAGCTTCAAGTAGAGGAGCGATCATAAAAATCTTCAATCTTGCAGAGAAAAAGCTTCCAATCAATTTTTCCTACAAGCACTAACAAAAGGTCTATTACATAGAAATAGCTACAGCTATATAACAACCATGCACCGGAACGTGTTCCAAGGGGGGGTCTCGTTCAAAACGTTGGTGTTCCGGAACGGGTGGACAGCCGGAACGTTGTCCAGAACGCATATATATATATATATATATATATATATATATATATATATATATATATATTGGTTTTTCTTTTATATGTATATAATATCAGACATGAGGGTCCGGGCCGTTTTGCCCGCGTCCGACGTCTGGACCCGGACGCGTCTATTTTTTTTTTTTTTTTTCAAAAAAAAAAAACAGATGCATCCGGGGGTCCGGACGCCCCCGGACGCACGCATCGGGGGGTCCGGACGCAATTTTTTTTTTTTAAATTTTAAAAAATTAAAAATAAAAAAAAATCGGACGCGTCCGGACACGGACGCACCCCTGGCGCGTCCGGACGCGCGTCCGCGTCCGCCATCCGCTTCCTTAGGTATATATCATATGCATAGTGTATATATTCTTGATTAATTTGATTTAAACTGTTTGAGACTTTTTATGCCATTAAACCGAAATTATTTTAGGTTTTAAAAAAATTTGCAAACACATTTAAAAACCAACCAAAATAATAGAAAACCAAAAATGAAGGGTCAAATCTGCGAACGGTCCAGATCAACTACGAAATTACAACCTTCTGTGTCGCCACCCCTCTAGACCCCCCAGCGACAAAACTGGGGCCGTGAGCCCCCCTCCCCCCCCCCCCCCCCCCCCCCCCCACACACACACACACACACCCGTCAAGAATTGGATATCAAACGCAGCTGAACCAAGACCTTCAAAACAGGAAGATAATCAGGCTCCACAACCAACAGGTCTAGGGTGCCCGTTTCATTAGCAGCTAAGTTGACAGCATTTTAGGTGCACTAATCAGTGAATCAGTCAATCAGTGCATCATGAGTCAATGAATCAGCATTATCTAGGTATTATCAAGGGTAAGTAGGCTCCTACAGTACATGAAATGTTTTGCAAAAGTTACCATCAAAAGAACCATTTTTTGACACCCATGTTGCAAAAAAAAAATGGTGTTCCGGATCAAAAACCAGATGCTCAAAGCTATTGGGCACAGACTGATGGCTTGATGCTCAGAGCTTGCCTTTGATGCCAATAATAATTTGACAGGTATCAAAAAAGCAGCTTATTTTCGATTGCCCAAATTTTTTCATTACAAGTGGGGAAGATTGCTGGCTTGGATTTCATCACACAGTGCATAGGAATGCTATAGCTTGTCTCTGAAAGTGGCACAGGTCCGAAAGCTTAGATCTAGTCAGACTCTTTTCCAAAGGCCTATATAAGCAGCACACAGGATGTATGCTGATTCTGTCACAGATTGACAAGGATGATTGTGTGTGTCACATGGAGTATGCCTTGATATAAGAAATTTCAAGAGTAAGGCATTAGTTACTAGAATTGTGTACTTTATCAACTTGCTTTTTTGCTTCACCGTGCAGGTCATCCACTGGAATAGATGTGTCATTGACAGCAGACGGTAATTGACGTAAACTTTCTAGAGAGGCATCAAATTTCAAAATTTTCTCCATTATAGCCTCCTTATTATCTTCAAAAGCCTTCAACATTAACTCTTCCTCAGCTATCAGGTCAGCCTCCAAATGTTCTTTTGCTTCTTTGGCGATTCTATTGACTTGTTCTACAGCAGCAGTTTCCTGACAATAGAGTTTTCAGTGGTTTGGAGATAATGAGAATAGATGGATCTTCTTGTCACATTAGCACACATCTTTTCAAACCACCTCTGAGGAGAAGGAAACCTGAAGGGGTCTAAAATGCAGTAGCCAGGTAAACTTTTCTAAAAGCAATGATCAAAGAGACAGTATCTTGTTCAATTAGAAGACACAAAAACAAAAATAGATTATAGCATCAAAATGTAGCGAGGAACTTGAGTCTTGACATCAAATCTGCAGGACGAATGACGTTCAGCTAAGAGCTAGTACCGCTTCTTGTAGGTGCTTTTCCAAGTCTTTTATTTCTTTCACCAATTGCCGAACCTGTGCCAAAGCTGTTTCCTCGCATATCTTCTTCTGAATTATTGTGTTTTCTTGCATCTTCAAAATAGCAGTGAATCACATATCAACAAACATTGAAACAATCTATGCAAATGACGCTTCATCCTAGTAATGATTTTTTGAAGCACAGCAATAAGGTTCTACTTAGTGGCTTAGTTTCTATAACGTCCTGGCCACATAGCAGTTCTGTTTTTTCATCAGCATTGGGACTGAAATTCAGGAATCAGGAATTGAAACCTAGATTCCTCAATTTTGCTGGGCACTAGGAAAGGGATGCAGATCTAGATAGCATAAGATAAGCATCCATGTTAGTTGTAGCAGCAAACACAGAGAATGTCAGACCTTTCCAACCCTGGGGAATGAAAGTAGACTTTGAGGAAAATTGGGCATGGCTAGCAACTTGATGTTGCTAGAATTCAGTCTTCTTGTTAGAACAAGTGGCATACGTATTTTGAACATCAAAGAATCAGGGCCATTGCTGATGGCTCTGGCTACTTGCGAGCAGGGCATTGCTGCCCTATTGTGCTCCTATTTGACTCTATTGTGAATAGTAGATTAAAAAAATATTTGAGTTTTAATCTTGCTTATAATGTTAAATGGATCATGGTTATATCTGAGTTTGAATCTTGGTTATATTTGATTGTGAATCTTGGTTATATCTCAGTTTGAATTCTGAAAAATGTAGTCGATTATTGAATGCACTAATGAGTCAACACTTGCAAGTGGCTTATGTAGTGACTATTCTATATTACTTGTTTGATACTAAGAACTTAGAAGTAAATCATGAAAGATGCAAGATTTTTTTGCAGAAAAGTGGCATTAAAAAAGATAAGCCAATTCTTCGCCAGAGTCCTCCATTCTGAACCATCCATTCTTCTGATTCTAGAAAGGCAGGAAAACCTTGAGCAAAAACTAGTCTTTGTTGGAACTTGGAATTCTAGGAGAATATTCACGACATTATGGACTAATGTACAGAATGTGTTATGAAAGTTGTGAAACTGTGATGTCATGTGTGAGTGGACATAAAATTTTGGCCAAAATATTCATCACATGTGCATTTTGAATTCTACTGTGCTCAAGCCAGGTCTCCTTGATTTCTTACTCTAGTTTTCTTAAAGTATGAAATAGAAGTTAACATTTAAAGTGTTCCTAACTTATTTGAACCATTAAAATTATCTATGTGAGAAAATGTAGAAAATGTGAGTAAAACGGGAGTTATGGATCAGAATAACAAACACATGTAGTATGCAATGCAAGCCACTAACGCAAAACCAGCACAATAACCATCTTCTTCCAATTCTAAGAATTCTTTCATGCCCCTCAAAGTAGATAGGTCGCCACAGTGCAGTTATTCAAGTACCCTGAACAAGGATGCCAGGAGGCCTGTTATAACTGCAAGGATTCGAGCACATTATTCTCCGGAATTTCCAGAACCAAACCGACATGTACCACTACATTCTGATTTATTGGATAAAGGACACAGTGTAGAGTGCCCCAAACCTCAAAAGCCCAAGATACTGGTCAGATATGTCCCAATCCCACAGATGAGGAACACCATGTCAAGCTAACACTGATGCAACTGTCCAGAGAATCGAAGTTTAGTCAAACACTGAAAGCAAAATAGATACAGAATGGCCAAGTGATCTAGATATAGGCATAAGACAAATATCAAGGAGAGACCCCAACATCACATTCAAGATTTACCTCTACATTCTATGTGCAAACAAACTTAGCAGCAGGTGTGAGCTAATATTATCGAAGAACAATATCTCATAGATTTATGCTATTTAGAATGTCATTAATTTTAAGAACCTATCGAGAGTACCCGCACAATGCCAAAACCTGAAGCCTTTGTCTCCAGCTCAGCTGACTTCACAGAATGAATAAACAAGCCAAGCAACGTGCAAGAAGGTGAGGTGGAGGAAGACTAAACCTTAAAAATTTCAAAATCTTCTTCTCATCCATAGTTTCATTTCATAGAGGGGGCATTAGGCTTGGTAGGTAAGTAGCTTAGATCTTCTTACTTGCAAAAGGGCCAAAGAGCCACTTGAAAAGAAAAGAAAGAAGATTGCAAGAGCTAACCTCATAAGCAACTAAATCTCTTGAACGGACCTTATATTAGCTTAGTTAGGTGTATTTCCAAGCCTTCCTGTTGGTGTTATTGGACCTCCCATCCAAACCACTCTTCACTCTCTTCACAATCTAGAGGTGACTGAAAAATGCTAACACAATCTCACTATTGCGCTCTTAAGGGAAATATTGTACCCCTTTTTGAGATCAAAATGTATACAAATTCACATATTCAAGTTGAGCATTCAATTGAGTCATTAGGTCAAGCTTGAAAGAAAATATCATGCAACCAACAAATCAAAAACTCCATATCAAACCAATAATAGAAAGGAAGAAAACATAATCTTCGATAGCAAGCATAGTTCATGGTCTCATTATTAGTAAAGCGTATGATGCTATCTCAGTTTTGAAAATTGGTTGCTCACACACTCCCTTCAAAGCTCCCTGGCATTCGTGTTGCATGTCCCTCCAAACTTTAAAAAGGACATGTCAGTCAAGCTATCGTAGGCTAAAAGCCTTTTTGATAAAGATGTTATGAAATGATCCACTATGTGGAGCGTTGAAATACTAAAATGCTCATCCAATAAGCTTTTAGTCTCTATTGACATTTTGATGTATCTACAGGGCAAAGGTTGAAAAATATTCACCCTAGGTAAAAAGTTTCACTCTAGACTAGATTTGATGAAGTCTGGGTCTCTTGAATGTTTCCAAAATTTTAAATGCTAAATGTTGAGTGCCTTCAATGCTCAATGTTATAGTTTATAGCGTGAGAGATTGAGAATGAAGAGCTCTTCAAAATTGTTTTGAAACACAACAGAAGGTACTGATATAGCAAGAGACCTGGAAATCGAACCTTAGAATCAGTTCGGCGGCTTCAATGCTCAATGTCATAGCTTCTAACTTAATTGAATTGGTTTGAAGCACTAGCCCAATAAACACCCATAAATATGCCCTCGAACACTAGAAAAATTCATATTGATCAGATATAAGAGAGCTACATGCAATAATTTTGTGAAAGTTCTAATTGAAAAAATTCAGATTTTCATATTTGTCTAATCTATCAGAATATTGTTGGCTGCAGACGTCGTCTTGATAGAGGTTTGTGCATTCATTCAATGGAGATCAGATTCAAAAGAAAAGACAAATTCCCTAAATTTTCTCCAATTTAACTGGGTCTGATTCATGGGTCGAACCATAAATGTATGAAAAAATATGTCAGACCTAAGCCTTTACAGCTGATTGATTTGTGAAAGTAATGGCGGCAGCTGAGACTATAAACAATCATTTAGTTTGTTAGTTTTGGACACAATCACACATTTTGGAAACTCTAATCAGCAGCAGGCAACACAACTCACACGAACAATCTCCTTTTGAAGACTAAGTGTCATGTCTCGCACTTCAGTATCGCGTCCACTCAGCACTCGAAACGTGTCTCTCACATGGCGGAACAATCTCAATATCATCATGATTGTGAGTATCTGCAACCAGCAGCATCCACAATGTATGCTAATCCCTCCGATCCCCTCCTCTCTGCCTCCTCCTCCTCCTCCTCGCTAAAAGCTGAAGAAGCCCATCCTCCACTCCATCGCCCGCCACAGAATGGGCACTTCTGATTGGTCACCTCATCGTCTAGACTTCAGGCCTGAGGACATTCGCATAACCATCCTTCTAGAAGGTCCAAGAATGTAGGCACTGATGGACAAAAAGGGTTTTGTGCATTTTGATTCGTCCACATGTGATTAGGGTTTTAATGAGTCGTGTTTGATGGACACGTGTCTTTCAATTTATCCCATAAATCTAATGTCATTTACTTGCAAAGGTTATATACACCATGAGTGTTCATGGGGGTTTCAGAAGGGTGACCTTCAAGATGAAAAGTGCGACACTTTAGGGTTTCTCTGAGATTAGGGTTTGGGGGAGGAGAAACAGTGACAACGCCTTCAATAGCTACTCAACATCCTTTAGATATTTTCCTTAAATAATGTCGTGGACAATGCCTTAGACATGAATAATGTCATTAGATAGTCCATCAGACGATTTGATAGATAGCTCCACAGTATTTGCCTTAGATAATTGTTAGACAATGCTTTGATAGTACCGTAGACAAACTACTTTAGATAGTTGCTTAGTCACTGTCTTAGATAGACCCTCCGTTTAGATTATTTCATATTTAGTTGTCTTAGACAATCTTTTAGATAGTTGGCTGAGATAGTGTCATAGACAATTGCTAGACAATATCTTAGATAGTAGAGTAGACACTGTCATAGATAATATGTTAAATACTGGATTAGACAATCTCTTAGGCGCACCGTTAGATACTCATGTAGGCAATAGCTTAAATACTTTGCTTAGACAGTTAGCAAGTAGTGCCTTTGGAATAACTTGGAAAGCTTAAGTGCCTTGAATAGTAGAATAGAGACTTTGAAATGCTCGATTGCGACTAGGAACTGCTCCAAGAAAGCCTAATCATATAGTTGATAAGTCAATAAATAGGCTTGAGGAGCACCAAATTGAGAAAAAAATTAATAAATGGGATAGCCACGCTATCTCCCTCCTCATTTGGAACCGACCTCGGGAGCATAGATTGTAACAAACGGCTTTAGAATTATGTAATATGAAATATTAGCAACTTGCTCGACAAATTATATTGCGTCTGCCATGAACTTGTCTGAGTTTTAAATCCCATTTAGACAACACCATGGAAATTATGATGAACTTTAGATGAGGGTTTGAAGACCTATGAATAAACTATCAAACCGGCAAAGATAAACAAAAGAAGGATAAAAAAAATACAGAAAAATCAAAACTACACGTAACAAAACTACGATGACATAAAGCAATACATAATTCGGTTAACAACACAGCGACAAACTAATAACGACTAAACAATGTATCGACAATCAGTAACAAAAATAAAACATAAACTGGGCTTTGGAAAAGCATAGGTAGGAATTTACTTACGGAAAATCAAAACCTTATTAACATCATGACATGATCTTCAATCTGTAACATAACTAGAACTTAACACATTGTACAAAATTTAACATAATAGAACTTAACATAACTAGAACATTATACAAGCTGAAAATAAATTCACAACTCTACAAAAAAATGAAAATGAAAAAAGAAAAACAAGTACTGCTCTTTATGGCAGCTAGAAGCAGTGATAGAATAATAAATAAATCAATTATGACTTCTCCTCCTTTGAATCTTCTGAGTAAATGGACGAAAGACAGCCTACATCTGGAATTATTGCCTTCAAATCAGTTTGATAGAGAGGATAGATCCTCCTTAAGGGGAATGAAATGCCTTCATGAGCAAATAAGGCTTCTTGAAAAGCAAATTGAAACTTGCTTGGAATCTGCATAATATTGTTTCTTGGTCTCCTCGGATTTGAATGAAACTCTAGTGACTAAGTTATTGATGATATTACAGATTTAGCAAGGAAGTTTAATGGTATGATGTCAAGAAATTGGTTATTAAAAGATATTGGTGAATGGCAATACTGCCAATGAAATAATCACAAGATTTAAATGACTATATGTGAAATAATCAACTTCTTAATTCTCTCATAAACCGGAAAAGCCCATCTCTTATGTCAATTGATAAGCTGCCTATCGAAACTAATCGATCAACAGTATTGACCCAAAATTTTGTTCTACATCTTTTGATAGAGTTCTTTACCATAGTCGAAAACGGAACATATCTCCAAAATAGTTAATAAATCTTGTCTATCAAAACGCCACTCCCCTTCAAATTTATGATAGCACCCTATAGGATTGGTTGATAGACGCATCAAAACAAGATTGAATGACTGCAAATAAGCGCACGACTATAGGATTATCATTGGCACAACTGTTGAAGGATATATAAATGAGAATGTGCCATTTGTAATGGGAATGCTAGTGTAGAAGACAATTAAAATACTGCTATTTGGGGTGTCTCATGAGATTAGATCAATGGAAAGATTCCACGCAGACATGCAGTTGCTTGCCACATGGAAATGCATTGTACGTCGGTAGCAACAACATGTCAGTAGGTCTTCAAAGATGTACCCTTTGAAAGGTGCAATAATGGCCTTTGGACCTTTGATAAGAGAGAGAAAGTCATCAAATAACCATCAGTCGATAAGGTGAAGACACATACTGCAAATATTCAATTGTAAATTTGAATTCAAATAAGATGAAGAGCGTTGATGAAAATGGTGAACGTGCACTAAGAGGTGCAAAAAATCCGATAGATATCTTCCACCAGATCAAAACTGCTTTGAAATGTGCTAACATGCTAGTTGTCGCTAACTGAAAAATGGCCATTAGTTGCTTGCGATATTTTATGGAGGTCTTCGCTCTGCCTTGTGATTGCATGAATAAATGGCCATTGGTAGAAATCATCATGAAGCTGAGTGTGATTTGAAAATGCACAAATATAAATGGCCATTGGTAGAAATCATCGTGACACTGTGTGATTTGAAATGTGTCCTTCATCCTCTTTAATGCTACCTTTTGGCCAATGTGCATTCTTGCAAATTAATTCAAAGAACAATGAGATTGGATCTAAATTTTTCAATTAACTCCAATCTCTAATCAGATCTGGAAAAAAAAAACTTTATCACTTGATTTCAATCAGATTTTGATTTTGAAAAGAAAGATCTTGATTAAGTGACACTTCTAGAAATATATATTTTTCAGAACCAATATCAAACTATAACAGGTTCTTTCGAAAATTTGATAGTAACTAGATCTGATAGTTCAGAACTGGAGAAGGTTCCTTAGGCAAAGGTTGACTCGACGAGATGGTATCAGAGCATATACTGTTATAATAGAGCTCTACTACTTCATATCTTTCACGATATCAAAGCGATATCATTAGATACTTTTCGTAATATCATATCATAGCCCACTTGCTCTTATTCTTCAATTTGTGGTATCAAATTTCAATATCAGATAATTGATTTCCAATCGACAAACTAAACCAGATGGATTCTCAAAGTAAAGCCGATCTCATCGCAAACAAGATGAATGATGGATCCAATTACTATTTGTGGAAATTAAAGATGAAGACCTTGCTAATCGCCAACGAGTTGTGGGATGTTGTCACAGGTATTGAAGTGAAGCTTGAAGACGACACAACCGACTCAAAATGGAAATCGAAGGATGGTAAAGCTTATTATTCTCAATATATCAAATATTCAGGTTGGCCACATATCTGAAGCTCAAAATTAGAAAGAAGTATGGAACATCCTGAGCTCACTATATGACGTGAGAGACGTAACTTCCAAGTTACATCTAAGAAGAAAATTCTTTACTCTCAAGATGTCGAATGGTGATTCATTTCAAAATCATGTTAACCGATTTAAGAATCTCTTGCAACAGATGGCCGATGTCGAATCGATCATCGACGATCAAGACACAATCATGACATTGCTTTCAAGCTTGTCCTCTACATATGAGAACTGGATGATGATCATATTGACACACTCAGATTTAACTCTCACTAGAGCTATCACTATGTTGCTGCAAGAAAACAATCGACTTAGAATTCATCATCTCATGCTCTACATGTCAACAAAGGCTCAAACCGACAGAAGCAGAAAAGCTCTAAGCAATCCGCATCAAATCAGAAGCCGATGCAAAGTCAAAAACAATCATCAAATCCACAGTCGAAGAAAAAGATGTTTTGTGAGTATTGCAAACGTACTAATCATGAGATCCAAGATTGCAGGGTATTAAAAGCAAAGAATGCCAGCAAACAACTAGATCAACAAGCGAATGCCATCACAACATCTCTCGAAAGTAGAATGCATCTTTCTCCACCATGTGCAATTTTTATCTCATTGATCCAATTAATAGAACTGAAAATCGACTACTTCCAATCATTTTGACCTAAAATGAGCATAAGATCACAAAGATCCAATTTCTACACATGAAATTGCTTGATTTGATCAAGGATCACTATATCTCTCACTAGAATTAGTGGTGCCCTCAAATGCTTTGATAAATTTGGCATAACTTTAGCTTATTACCTGCTATGATACCATGTGAAAGAACAGATCCAAAAATTTTACAATTGAATCTATTGATCTTGGGCTAAATTTGGTGCACTTCTACTTTCATCAACAATGTAGAAAATCTTGCATTTAACATACTAGCTCGTAAAAAAGTCATGCATAACTCATTATGAAAACTAAGATTCAATTAGTTTCTGGTCTAATCTGTACTACAACAACCGTACAACAATACTTCACACGTGTGAATTCAATTTACAAAAGATTGCATGCATTCTACACATTAGAATTAGGCAATATCACTAACCAATGGAAATAAATCCAAATCCAACCTTATCACTTCACCTACTTACTAAAAATAGCAAAAACACTATTTTTTTACCTTATTGACATAAAAAAATAAGGGCATAAGTTAAAATATCACTTTGGTCTCCCAATTGCCAAGTTAGACTAACTTAACTAGTTGACAATTTTCACAAGTACTACACAAGTGGAAGGCCATTGTTCGTAAACATATAGACAACATTATAGATACTTGGTGGCTATTCTGCCCAGTTTTTGAACAACTTAAAAAGTAGAATAATCATCTGTTTAAAAAAAAAAAATTGGTGCACTTTCCAACCTACGCGTCAAGCATCAGATTGCCAAGTGGCAGTTTATGACTGGTCAAAAAAAGTCAAAGTGCTAATTATGCTTCATAAAAGACACGTGAATAAAGTCAAAGTATCCATTACGCAATGGAAGGCACCCACCGGGCACAGGCCATTCTGCCCAATGCCTGGTTCAGTTTTCCAAAAAAATTCAGGCTCGACCCCTCCGGGCCTCGCCTAAAAAATTCTGGAAGCAGAAAGGCTTGTGCCCGGCTCCTTCAATAGTACATTTTAGGATCTCACAGCTGGGCAGAAAATTGTTCTCAATCGTGTCAAAGACACTCTAAGAAGGCTGACAAAGCTTGCAAGAGACAGGGGATCGAGTAGGAGCTACCAATTCAAAACCAACACATAAGAGGAAAGACATTTATGTTAACCATGTTAGTCTGGCTTTAGGAAAGGTCTGGCTGCAGCATACTTCGTGTTTTGAACTTGTTATGGACACAATCCCTTTGAATCCTGAATGGGACAGACCAGATCCCTTGCAGGTCTACAGCCACACTTTAAGCAACCAAAGAACATTGTCAGTTAAAGTGTAAGATGTGCTCAAGAATTGCCAGCTTGGCAAGATTGAACAAATTATTTACGTGTGCCAGGTTAGCCCAAACTGAGAAAAGAGGAAAGTACAGGGATATGAATGCCACAAAAAAGTCATGAGACAGCCATATCAAAATCAGAACGCTTAGTAAGCCAGACAGACTGCAGGTCAAATGTATTTTGCTGGGAGATAATCAGAACTTCCAGATCGGCTCAATAGTGGCATAACTCAATAGCGGCATTGCCCATTGTTATCTGGAAAGCTAAAATGATTTCACTTTTAAGCATTTGCAATTTCCACCTTTTACTCAACTATTTGGCAAAGCTAAATAAGAATTTGATCTATCTTGGCCTTGAGCTCCACCTGCTTGTGAGAATTACTTGTGGTCATGCAAAATGCGTTCAGATCACTGCAGTTGTCTGGCATCGATACAAAGTACAAAAAAAGTTCACATGCAATATCTCCCTACAACATTGAGAACAACCGTTGATTGCAGTTCATTATGAACCAAACCACGGTGACAAATTATTCCCAGGATGGTTCACAGCTCCGGAAAATTGTACACGTATAATAAACTTTCAACTTGGATTGATGAAAAAGCTACTGGGACAATTTCTCTTACAGCTACCATTTGAACTTATAAGAAATCAAACTTAAAAAAGGATTCTCAATATCTCCGTGAACAAACATGCAAATGTTTCAGATGGCATTCCTTCTGTCCGGAGATGCAACAGGGGTCCAAGGACTCTCCAACAAGTTATACAAGTATTGTCAGAATGCCTTAGACATGACCTTTTGAAACACAGGACCAATTTGTTTAATTTCACAACATCCAAAGCTAATCTTGAAACTCCTGAATAGGAGCAGCCCATCTCAGTGAATAAACCAAATATATAGTCATTGTTGAAAGACAACTAGTTAAATCACAAGATTGATCCAACACTTCATACTATGTTGGGAGAGACACGAATGGTAAGACATTGGAGAAGAATTCTTCAGAAAAAATCCGATACAAAGACACTTAGAAGGATTGTTCCCACACAAGTATGAAGAAAACAATACTAGCTTCAAAGCTAGTTGTGGTATACTCCCCATGTCATACTCCTGGCTTACTCGAGCTCATCTATGAAAACTTTATTAAGCTTCAGAAACAACTACCTTCCAGCTCTATCTGTGCTAAATGAATATGAATAATTTTCTGCACAAGTCACACAGTACCTAGCAAAACCCAGCTTCTGATTTTGTGTCAGAACAAATAATGACTACATCCTCTTCCTAACAGAACTTTTTCTGCTAAAGCAAAAAAGCTTCAGCAACAATGTAATAGAGACATAGAATTTCTTCAAAGAGCACATTTACTCCCTTTTATCCTCTTCCAAATCATCATCCAAACTAAAAACATCAGTGTTGACGGGCTTTCTCTCCTTCTTATCTTGTTTAGTAGCACCCTTGTCCAGCTCAGACATTGATTTTGGCACACCATTTGAAGTCAATGCAACTGCCTCTTCATCAAAGTCCTCCCCAACTTCTTCTGAATATGCATAACTGGTTTATAACCACAAAAAAACAAGTGAGGGTATTAGCATAAAAAATGAGAAATCTCTTAGGAAGAAAATTAAACGTAAAATTTAGGCTACATGATATCTCCACACAACAAGCGACCTGGGCAAAAACCAACTGATACTGACTGAAAGCTATCCTAACCTAGAGTTGAGTATGACTTTTAGAAAACTACATAAGACAATTACTGGTAACATATGTGCGCTTACTGTAAGATGCTTTATTTATACTTAACTGAGGTTGGGTTTTACAAATATTAACATTCCTGCATCACCTTGCACTATGGTGTGAACTTGGAACTTTGTCTGCAGGTTGTACAGTGTTGACTCATTACACATTCCCTATATGTTCTGCATCTTAGCAAGGCTTACATGCTGACTTACATAGTATCCCCCCTCTACATTCAACGTTATTTGGGTGCTTTGTCAACTTGAACAAAGTCTGGGTCCAACTGCTCCAATATTGAGAGGACAGGACAGTAGACAGACAGCATCACGGATGTCAGGACCAAGGTGGCTTACAGTCAGTGGGGCAAGAAGCTAGGATGTACTTTATTCGGCTGATGCATATTTGCCAGGGACTTTAGCAGATTGACTGCAGTAGCAATTCCACAACAGGCCTAAACTTCAAAAAAAGAGCAGTACAAGTCACAACTGAGAGAGAGCAGGCATCAGCTCAAGCCACAAACTCCTTGAGCAAAGGGTATCCACATCATTCATAAAATCACTTTTCATAGCTATATTTTTATATCTTTTCCTGAAATAGAGGCATGGTGAAGGAATGCGGTGCAGTTTCAGTGAAGCAGAGAATCCACAGGATAGCAGATAAAGAAAGGTTATAAGAAATACTGGTGAGCAAATCGATGTGAGAGTGCCAAAGGCCAAGGTTGAGGCCAAATAAGGAGCACAAGCTACAGCTCAGGAAGTGACTTAATACATGAGAGGGTATTCTTGGGTCCAGAGTTAACAAAGGGAAAATTTTAAAGAACGCTCTGTTCAGTACATTGGAGTTTGAGCTCAATTTCATCTGTCATAGACTGATCATGAATCATGTACCATGATAATTGACTCTGTAATCTATAAACTACTGTGAGGATGATATGTGCCAGTTACAGAAACAAGCTTGCATACAAAATGATGTCCTTGATGGAATGCTTCCACAATATTTGTGCATGGCTAGTTGCTATCCAGTTCCATATAGTTTTTCAACATTTAGTCAAAACAAAAGGAGTATCTCCATATAATCCTGATTTCTACCCTGTAATATTCAAGCATTCCTTCACTGAGCAACAATTATATCCAGTAGGCACACTTCAGACCTAATGAAAGAGTCCAAGAAGTATGGTTGTGCTCACTGCATCCTCAGACCAACTTCAGATCCCTTCCTGGAAGTATGTCCATCGTCCGTGACACGATTGAACACAGACATGGAGCAAACATTTAAGGATTAAAAACCATGAACAACAAGAAAAAGAGTTTTTGGCTTACCGATTGGAATTTTGAGATGGAGCCCAAAGTGCACATATTGTACAGAGAAGGAAGAAAGTCAAAATGTTCCAAAAAGCAGAGATTATCCAGGCATTTTGCCAGTGTTCCCCAACGGGATCTGTCGCCTTGAAATATAACTGTAGCAAAACCAAAAGTGATCAATTACAAAGGTAGAACTAACGTCTGTTAGATATTTTGAAAAGAATTTCTGGCCCAATTATGAATAGACGATCTTTTCTGTTCCTGAGAAACAGTGCAACATGATATAAACCTCGCAACCTTCAAAATAACATGCTTACCTGCAAAGTTTCTAAAAGAGCAAAATAGTTTCACAAGCGCATATTTATAAGATGAGGCTAGAGTAGCCCTCTTGTAAGAGATGAGTAACTGGTTAAATATGATGCAACAAACAAAATGGGAGAACTATAAAGATACAAGAAACAAACATGTTCATGCTTGACAAAATGGCAAAGTGAGCACTCTGAATGTATGAAGCATGGATTTGAGATTGAGAACACAATGTACTTGTAGATCCTTAACTAGAAAGTTTAACATAAAAGTATAAAAATTCATAAGTCCTGAAAACCGCCTCCTTTGCTATTTCCAAGGCCAAAACAGCATTAATCCATTAGGTTTTGAAGACAGACTCCAGAAACTTTTCTTCAATTAATTTTAATACTTCCAAGTCATATTTCTTGAATGCACATTGATGACAAGTTGTGACTTGAACTTTTGTTCCATGGGCACTTTTACAAAAAGCGTTCACATGACAAGGTACATTCTAGGCATTTTGTAGAGGTATTCCAAAAGCTCCACATTTCATACAGCACACATTATGTATTCCATACAGAGCAAGGCCATTACATACAGCTGGATCCTATGCTTCTATGTATGCTATTCTCTATCAGCTTTATCAGTTGCACAGCCCCAAATGTATGAGCTTTCCAACCACATTCCGCAACCATCATAAAGGCTGCACAACAGGCTCATGAAGAATTACTGGAGCAACAGCAATACGATGAATGACACGGAATACAAAAAATCAGAAGTTTCAAGAGGTAAAATTGTCCAGACAGCTGGCAGTCACAAAGACAACCCAGACATCATGCAACACATCTCCTAACCTTAGATATACTTACTTTGGAGGATATCTGTAGGGCTTGGTCTACCTCCAGTTAGTCAAGTTACTACCCATACACTGTTTTAGGCCCTTGAGACCTTCAGTTGATGAGCCATTATTGGGTGCTTACACCCACAAGGTCCTGCAACTTAAGAAATATCATTTACACCCCTAAGAGATTATGATCCTGTTGATCGACGTAAACAGAAGGTTTTAAAAAATGTGGGCCACTTACCTCAAGGACTACCAGTAGGTATGTAAATCTGAGCAACTCTAGACTTTGAATAAGCTCAGAGCTCCATTTATAGTCTTGTAAGACCCTAATCTGAAAATCTATTGTTTCACCTCACTCCATTCCATCATGTCATACGAGGATCAGAGATGTGTGCTTTGTGGATGAGAGAGATGTTTCGTTTGAGGGGAGAGTTACATCATAGACTAAGACGTTCTGCAACAGCGTCAATCATAAAGCACTTCTGCCTTTTTTGCAGTGTCATTTGATATGTCAGGACATCCAACAGCTCTTGTGACAGACATATCCAAGAAGTCCCTGGCATCTTCCCTCTTGATTCATATATCATAGGTCGTGAAAGAACAAGAAAAATAAATTCAGGTTGGCAGTATACGATGAAAGCAAGCTTCAACTTATGCTCAGATGAGAGAGAGAGAGAGAGAGAGAGAGAGAGAGAGAGAGAACCTCATAAGCAATCCAGGCTACTGATATGACCACAGCTGCCACTAGGAAGTTGGTGAATTTTCTGTATAGACCTAATTTAGCAACACTTCTTCTCGCCTGCAACACAATTTAACACCTTAGTTGCTATCCTGTGTAGTAGGGACTATATTGCATAAAAATACTGCACCTCTTTCACAAAAGCTTTCTCTTCAGATATAAGAAAAACCTCCAGCAACTAGCATGTGAAAACTTCAACCGAACATTCACAAAAAGCAGTTAACTTTTGTCAACTTTGTACAGAAAAGTACAGCAGAGGATCAAAATCCATCACTACAAAAGGGATGGCAATGACCCTGTGCAAAGATTAACTACAGTCTTCAACTGAACATTCACAAAAAGCATTGTCTTTCATTCCCCTTTGTGCAGGAAAAAACAACGAAGGATCAAAACTACAAAACAGATGGTGATAACCCTTTGCAACCAATTGACTACTTTGTGTAGAAAATTGCCCCCCTACGTAAGACTACAAATTATGTCGCAAGAGTGGAGTGGCCATGCTTCACCATTACATCAAATCTCTGGTCTTCAGTAAACTTTTACAGAATTAGACAAAAAGGATCTATGTGAAGGTGCTTATTGATATCTGGTAAGCAACGAAAGACCAAGACATTCAAAATACTCCTTTGAAAGGATAATTGACAATTTTTTCTTTGCTTTTCGAAGACGAGAGAGTACACCTACATAAACTAGAAAGAAACAGAATCTCACTGAATGAGCCTGTCAGTTTGTCCTGTGCAAATATACCACTGCCAGGTCAATCTATCAGGTACAATCAGATTAAACTGAGGAAAACCTACCTTGTTTAGATGTAAGAAACATGCGCACATCCCATCAAAATAATTATTTGCACTCGTATCATAACAACTCAAGGAATGTTCTTGTAAAACACGTAAATCTAGAGAGAAACGAATGTGATCTTTTACCTGTAACTTCTCTAAGGTCTTGGACAAGGAGGTGAAGCTCCACAGAATGAAAAATGCATCAAGAATGGCTACTGGCAGTACAAGGAGTAGCCTTGTCCTACTGGAGACCTCATCAATCCGTCCCACATGCTCTACCACATCCAAGGACTCTGATGCAAGGAAAAAAGTTCCTCCAAGAAAAAGTACCTTCGACGTTAGGCCACCAAGGGTGGGCCGAACCACACCATAGCCCATAGACACTACTAACAATAGAAGACGAGACACGGTTTTCTTGATCGCACCAACTGTGACAGCCCAAATGGTGATCCCTACTGGCCTCCTCCCAGTAGAATTGAAGTTCACATAATCGAAATACCACATTGCCATTTCCGCCATACCAAGAGCAATGACGACTGTTATGCAGTTCTGTAAATGTAGAATATCTTTCCAGAAGCGAGCATATTGGAAAAGCCAGACGATACCAAGAGCTAGATATGCAAGTGACAAAACACCATAAAATGGAATTAGCGGTACCATTCTTCCTGGCAAGTAGCCGGACGGATTCTTCCATATAGTTTTCCCTTCTACCACAAGGCCTTCTAGCTCTGGGTCACAGAAGATGAAGTATAAAATGTACATTCCCGTCTTAGTAATCTTGACCTGCTCCAAGGAAGCTGTAGCCTCAAACTCATTCCCTTTAAAATGGAACTTTACTGATTGAGGCCAGTTAAGATTTTCTGCAGAAGGCCTATAAATAACTTGCCCTTTCGTGCAGCCACTGTCCCTGGCCAGATCAGCTGTGCAGCATAAAGCTACCTGGCCCCCATATGCTGAGCCTCCAAGCTTATCTGTATCCGCAACATCAAAAATGATTGCTTCAACCAGAGCTGAATTTTGCTCTCCGGGCTCATGTCGGGAAGCTGACAAAGCTGATCGCTTGAATGTAAGTGAATGATCAAACCTGTGCAATAAACATTGAAATTAAGGTTACGCTAACAAGATGCCAACATTAGTACCTAATGGACCAACTTTCCTAATGTTTTATGTATGGTAGTTTTGCAAGCTTGCACTCAGAAAAGGAGGAGTCACCAGCTTCACAGATAGCACGCACTAAATGCAATCATCAATGATTTCAACAAGACGTTTAGCCAATGTCAACGTGCAAACGTTTTAGCACAACTCTATAAATATGACGTAATTAACGACTAAGAACTGGAACTAAGAAAGGCTTAATCAGATTGTGTGGACTTACGTGCATGAAAGCATGAGCACCTTCAGATCTAAGCTAACAATGCTACACAATGGACTCTGTGAACTTAAGATTCCAAGCTTTTTGAGGACCGAACTACAATTCCTTCTACACAGCAAGCGGGAAGTAATGCAAAAACCTACGCGTAATAAAACGGATCTCAAGATCAAGAGACTGATGTACAAGTATTTTGTCTATTCAGAGAGGCTTATAGTATTTTCGGACAAAGACTCAAAACACTTGACCCTGAATCGCGACTTCCAGGATCTGAAGAATTTTGTACCAGTCTCTCAGGGTTTACACAAAAACAAGCACGCAAGGAAAAGAAAGTAACCTGAAAAGTAGCAGATGAAGAAACTATAATCTACTTAGGTTTCAAGATTAAACTTGAAAATAAAGTGCATAGACTGAGAAAAGAGTAGCAAATTACTACGGATGAAAATAGCAGAATAGGTCAATAAGAGGACTGACAAACTCTGGCTGTCAAGAAAAAGTGGACCTGATGTAAGACAGGCCGTTCCCAACGCCAGATCCATTGCCATGAGGAGCGCTAGCATACAGCCCCTCGCTACCTCCGAAGAGCACATACGCATTTCCTTGCGGTGTAAACTGTGCGTTCACATACTCGTGAACAGACCCTTCCACTTGCCAGACGCAGCTACTCGACAATGCTACAAGGACAACCCCCAACATTGCTAGCAGTCTCCATGCCCTTGAGATCTCCTTCTGGCAAGATTCAGCCATGATAACCGTAGGAGCGACGAACAAGCAACGCAATCTAATGGCTAAATACCTCAGAACTGAATAGAACTCCAACAAAAGCCGTGCTTATGGAATCTGTCAAACAAAGACTACTTCAAGCCTCTGTTACAGGCGCAAACAGCACCACTAAAACATATCAAAAGTCATCCTAATTCACAGATCTGCATCTTTTGGCAACTGTGAGCAAGAATACCACTTCCAGAAAAGATCTCAGCCTCTGTAAGGCAACAGATCTGCCGCAGAGATCCTCAAAAACAGCCGCAACATCACCTTTTTCTGATCCGCAACCTCAAAGAAGGCACAGAACCTCCCCAATGAAGCTGCTATGCTTCCAAGGAAGCTCCTATGGCAACACAGATCACAAGAAAGACATATTTTCTACCATTTTTCTACTGAAAACACATCACAATCCAGATCTCTGTTCCTCTCTCTGTCTCGCCATCGCAGGCAGACACTGTGCGAGAATGATAAAGCGAACGAGAAAGTAACGCAAAGCATCTACCACCGGGAGGCCGACAAGCGGCCGTCGGTGCCGACCGTCCGTAGCATACAGTGCCCTAAGGAACACCGACGACCACCGGGCTGTCGTCGGTGCAGACGGTCTGTAAGATATAAACCGACGGTACGCGCATCCTGGTCGTAGTTGATGAGAGCAATACATCAGTTCCTTTATTTTAAGAATAAAATTGCAAAATTTTAGTAATAGACACATGGGGGTTTATTGTATTTTGTATAGTGGAACCCAGTGAGGGGGCCCAAAGGGGACCCCTAGAGCCAGAGAGCCCCCTAGAGTGAGTGGGGTTTTGGGTGGAATGGGCGAACTCGAGCCGGGTTTTGGGTGTAAATGGTTGGACTTAGAGCCATTGAGTTGTAGCAATTTCGAGTTTTTTATTTACTTTTGGGTTCTAGCAAGTTGAGTTGGAAACTCCATGTGATGGCATCCTCGTTTTTAGGAACCTGGTCATGCCTAGAAGTGCGCACACAAAAGACTATAATTTAGAAGCTTCATTGATTTAGCTAAAAATTTATACTCTTCATTAGTGCAGCTGGCAAAAATTTCAGTTGGGTCTACAATTTCTTTCCCAATGGGAATATATACATCAAAATCATAGCTTGTCAAACCAATGTGCAACTTGTTGATGAGGAGAGATTATAACGAGTATTCTTCTAGAATGAGCAATTTCATTTGGTCTCGCATGAGCAATTTCATTTAAAAACATGCTTAAGGTGGGAGTCAATTTTTTTAAGAAGGCTCTAATGTGTGTCCACATGCAACCCTCCCAGGACTAGCTTCCATGAAGGGGGGCGAACGGGAAACTTCAAGAGAAAATTTGAAGTTTCAATGTATTGTGGAACTCGTCGAGCACAAACCATTCTATTTGATGAGTATTCCTAGAAATTTCAGGCAAGGCCCACTAAGTGAAGCCTAAATTTTCTGGAAATGGCTTTGTGCCCGATGAGATCCATAGCATAATGTGATTACACGTGGCTTACATGCGACTCAAGGACAAGCAATAACAAGGAAACCATAATCCGATGTGCATGGAAATTTTAGTGTCTACGACATGGATATTTTGGCATTTGATTTTGTTCTACTAGTACATGACAAATCACTTGAGAAAGTCAACAATTGCAATTTTGAAAGAATGTCTTTAGAGTAACCACACATCCAAGGTCTTTGGCCCATATGCAAGGGGATTTTGCCAACTTTAAAGGAGGATCTCATTGATGCGCTACATGACCTGAATTATAAGATATGGCTCGTCCAAATTATCTAATGTAATTAGGGTGCTTCAAATATGTCGATTTCAAGTTTGCAAAGACTTATTGAGGATAAATTACAATTGGTCTTTTTTGTTATAATATCAAAACATTGTGTATGGATAAATATCAGGAAAATGCTATTGTTTGGGTCGGAAAGATGAACGAGTTAAAAAATTGTTATGAATTTTGTTGGTAGGGAGTTCTTTCTAAGCTTAAGTACTTCAATCTCGACAAACTTTCCATTGGTTTTTTTTTTAAGTAGTATTCAAATGAGCCCTATAAAGTGTCTTTAGTTACTGTACTCTATATAATTTTGTTATTGTTTCAAATGTTACAATGAGAGAATTGAACTAAAAAGAGGCTTCATGTTCAAAGTAATAGCACTAGCAATAATAACTAGTAGCATTTGGTGACTCCTACTTGGGAACAACCTAATTATGGATTATTTCTCTCTCTTTTGTAGTAGTACTAGCTCTTCGCCGTGACAATTAATGACCGAGATGTTCCCACAAATACTTTTCATTTGCAGCTGCTCTTCGTTCTTCCATCATAGGCTAATTGCCAAGCCATAAGCCATCTCGTAAGTTGACTTTAAGGTGGGTGCTTGTTATTTCACTTTGTCTTTAGTGGCATTGTCAAATACACAAAAGGCTTGATACAAAATAATATACAACCATAATGAGGCAACCTGTGAGTGACAAAAAGATAATGAGAAAAAACCATCAATAATAGCAAGGTAGCTTGTTAACTAGTGATGACAAGCCTCATTAATAACAAGGCACTCCCTTGTTCAAGCAATGATAATGAGTCTTATTGAGAGAGCAAAGCATCATAACACATGTGTTGATTGCCATAATATTAACTACTTTCAATAAAAAGCCTCATATTCTTTTAGAAATATTAAGTAGTTGAAATTGTGGTGCAATCCATCCATCAAGAATGGTGGTGCTTTATGCCTCCATCTTAAAGGAGCTCAAAACAAGTAACTTGAAACATGATTGAAATCATAACTATAAACTTTGTAGCATGGCCTAACTAGGCCACAACATAGGCAATAACCATTATCCCGAAGCCAATCAATGATCAGTGGTATGTGGCATATTACATACATCATGTTTCTAGTACCCCCAAAAGGTACTTCATGTGCTAGATTTGAGTTCTACTCAATTGATAAATGTTTGGCTTCAAGATTGTTGGGCATTGATGTTCGGCCTTTAATTGAGGCCTTTAATGGAGCTATCAAGCAAAAGCTTCAAGCAACAACAAACATTGAAAATCCAATCGAGAAGCAATTACCTTGGTATAGCAAGCCCCAACTCTTAATACAACAACTTGATGACCAAAATAAATAAATATGACATTGAAACTCATCTTTTTCTTAATTCATATATCTTTTTAAATAGAAATTGTGAATATATATATATATATATATATATATATATATATATATATATATATATCCTGTTTTGTTGCAAATATTTTAACTTTTTGAGATTTTTTAAAATTAAATTATTTGCGTTCTAGCCCCAAAATTGCAATATGAAATTTTAATTTAAACTTATATAAATATATATGTATATAAGATAGATTATTTTAAAACTAGTATTTCAAGATTTTATAAAATGATACATGCTAAAAGTATAAATTACTTTGAAATATTTTATTTTACAATGAATAAGATTACATAATTTGTAAGAAAAAACTTTTACATTCTTTTGAAGAGAATTAGAGCTCACTAGTGTCTCAAATAGTAGGTGCTATTTTATCAATCTCTTAATGGAAACCAAAAAAAAAAAATCTAATCATTTCGATTGCCTTATCATTTTCTTGCAGATTACATTTTTTAATACTTTCTTTTAAAAAAATACAAAATAATAAATAATAAACCATTTAATTTTAACATAATTATCTAGGAAAAAATAATATTGTGATGCAATTGTTTAAAACATCTTTTCATTGCAAATAATTTCAATAAATTTCTCATGAATCCATAATTTTTTTCATGAATAACAATAAGAAGCAGATACCATAGTTTTCATTTTAACAAAACAAAAGTACATTAAGTTACCCAAAAGTCATCGAGTTCATTTAAGTCTCTCTCTCTTTTTGGAGGAGCCTCAATAGCCACTATCTCATCAACTACAATATCTTCAACTATTACATTATAATCTTGAACCAAAACATTTGACAAATCTCATGTGTAACACAACCCATTACAAATGTTCCTCTTCTTTCTCCTCGGATATTGGACAACAGAATCAACACGTGCTGATAAAGTAGAGGAGTCAATTAGTGATGATTCATAGGTTTTAACCCATTCTATCATTGATTATAGTAAATCCGCAGATTCTCATAAGCCTATTGATCCCCGACGAGCGAGCTTTTCACATCTTCAAAGAAAACTTGTCTCTCAAGGTGATTTTTATCGATTAAAATCCAAAAGAGCTATATTTAGTAAAATCTCAAACAGATTGGTTAGAGAATCAAGGCCCTACGGTCTGATTCAAGGGGCAGAGTATTTTTTAAATGAAATGGCGGACTACTTATCATCATGTGGCGTGCACCATTAGTTCACCGCCAGCTACACTCCACAATAGAATGGCATAGCTGAGCGAAAGAACCGTACACTATTGGAAGCTGCACGATCCATGACTGTCAACGCTCAACTACCCAAGGTTTTTTGGGCTGAAGCAATCTCTACAACCTGCTATCTGCATAATTATCCCAGCACGAAGACTCCAAGACACCGTTTGAAGCCTACTACGACTACAAACCAAGTCTGAAACACTTACGTGTATTTGGATGCCTTTGCTATGCTCAAATACCATCTAATCTGAGGAAGAAACTAGACTCAGTAACATCTTTATCGGCTATTCAATGTCACACAAGGCTTATCGCATTTATGATGTTGAGACAAGTCAGATCTTTCGAATTGTGGTCAGAAAGGGGAAGCAACATTATCTAGCCGATCACGTTTCGCGAATTGAATCTGCACCAGTTAATACTGAAGTGGATGATGAACTACCAGATGCTGCGTTGTTCTATGTTGAAGCAGTACTCGAGTGGGCGGCAGATATTGTTGAGTACCTGATGCTAGGACAACCGAATGACTCTTTGACAAAAGTACAGAAAAAACAAATTCATAAGGCTCAACCTTATCAATTAATTGCAAGACAATTGTGTCATCGTGGATCAAATAATATTTTACGAAGATGTGTTTTACCGCATGAAGTACCAGATTTAATCATGTTTTTACATGATGGCATGGGTGGAGGACACTTCTCTACAGATATTATTGTTCGCAAACTTTTGCAATCTGGTTGTTGGTGGCCTACGCTTCATAAGGACACTGGAAATTTTTTTCAGACATGTGATGTCTGCCAGCGAGCACAACGGCCTACTCGACAGAATTATGAACCCTTACATCCAGTTTTATCGCAAGCACTGTTTGAAAAATGGGGACTGGATTATGTTGGTCCTATTCATCCCGTTGCGCAAGGATCTCAGGCCTGATAAATTATCGTTGCAACTGATTATATGACCAAGTGGGTTGAAACCAAAGTTGTCAAAGTGGCTGATGCGAAATCTACGACCATGTTTCTATATGAAAACATTATAATCAGATTTGGATGTTCGATCGAAATTGTCAGTGATCGGGGTACACACTTTGTTAATCAAACAATAAAGTGTTTATTGGAAGATTTTTTTTTTATACACAGATTTAGTACTCCCTATTATCGCAGAGGGAATGGCCAAGCTGAATCTTCCAATAAGATTCTCTGCACCATTATGACAAAGACAGTTGAAGCGAGTCGGTCTGATTGGGAACATAAACTGTATGCAGCATTATGGGCATTCAGAACCGCTTACAAAAATAGTACAAATCAAATACCTTTTCAACTGGTTTATGGTCAAGATGCTATTATGCCAATTAAATTTTTAATCCCATCTTTACGCATAGCAGCAACGGAACGATTAAATGATGATCAGTCTTTACAACTTCATCATGAAGCGTTGCACAAATTATGTAAAACCCGATTGATGGCAGTTCATGCCTTAGCAGCAGAGAAAGCCCGTCGCAAGGCATGGCACGATCGTCGATTGCACAAGAAAGATCTGGAAGCAGGAGATCTTGCATTAATGTACAAAACCAAGCTGATCAAGGGTAAGTTGAAGTTTACTGGTGAAGGCTCGTATAAAGTAATGGAAATCTTGAACTATGGCGCAGTAATTCTTGAGCACTTGGATGGAAAACGATTTGATACTCCGGTAAATGGCAGCTGATTACGCAAGTTTTGGCAGTCTGCTCCGCCAGTTCAGCAAGTCTGATCTCAATAAATTTTTTTATTTTATTTGTTTTCAATTTTTTGTTTTCAGTAATTAATTTGCTGACTTTTTTTTGGAAAAAGACAGTTAAAAAAAAAAAAACAATAAGGGAAAGACTGACGAGCAAAAGTCAGGAAGTCATCAGCATAAGAATAAGGAAGCAGAGTATTTTTATGGAAAATGCCTTAGAAAACCACTGTTTTGGACAAATTTGGCCAATACAATATCAGAAACCTTCGCTGAGCTCTCATACTGTACATCCACCCTTGATTTATCTAAATTGAGGTGGGCGAAGGTTTCTGACAAGAGAACATTCCATTTTTGAGTCAGATGAATGTTCAGTGATATGCCATTTTGGGAACCTTCGCCGAGCATCATAACCTCATTATGAACCTTCGTCGACCTGCTAGATGATCTTAAAATGTCCAAATTAGGTTGTCCATAGTTTCAAATTGTGAAAAAATGCATTTATGACAGTACCTGGGCGAAGGACCCTCCTGGGCGAAGGTTCATCCTTTGTCAGCCCTTGAAAACGTTCGCCTGATAGGTTCAGAGCCCTAGAAACCTTCGCCGAGATTTGTATAGCCTATTTTTACAGTACTGTACATGCCTGCAAATTTTTGTTCAGAACTCATTAGCCCAACTACTATTCAGTGTAATGAACCCACCAAATTCACCTATAAGTTGGCTGAATTCGATTCATTCCTCACTTGTGCTAGAGAAGCTCTTGCGAATTTTTCTTGCGACCAAAGTCTTCCAAATTTCCTGCATTGCCTTTTGATACACTTTCATGTGTCTATAATTCCTTTCTGATCATCATGTCTTCTATCGATACTTCCCAGTCTCCGCGCTATACTATCCATTGTGATGTCCCATCTGCAACGGACATCATGATTCTTCCTAGCACAAGCATGGTCACTCAGTGGATGACCCTTGCGGAGCCTCTACTTACTGCAATGGGTATTCATAAGAGACTTTTCGGGACGCATCAATATGGATTTCATCTCTCTTGCCTTCAGTACGTGGAAGGAAGAGAAATCCAAGTTTTATATCACCTTCCAAGGAGCCACACACAAGGTGCGTGTCATTGAGGCCGCACTTGCAGCTATAGGAATCTCATCCGGTACGCAAGCCTCACCCAATCACAAGCACGCCAAACAGGCCATCAAGCCATACATTGACCTCACCAACGATCTGCACTGGACTAATGATGGCTACCTTCTGGAAGCCATCACTGAGCCTTCCATCCACGCCGCTGCCCAGTTGTTGAATCATTTCTTGATGGTTGCCAACCTCAGAAAAGACCGCATCACATCTCAAATCCTTCACAGGATAGTGGAGTCCCACACAAAATTGGCCAAAGCCCCTCTTGAAACATATAATTGGTTCAAGACTATTTCTGGTGAGCTCAAGCGAGCTATTAAGGCCAATACAAAACAGCAGTTCGCCGCTGGCTCTCTATTGTCCCTCTTAGCCGCTTCTCACTTAGAAAACAAAATCCATGGCTTCCACCTAGATTCTGTGCTTTCGGTTTACGAAGAAGCACTGGCCGAGTCCTCTCATCGGGCCTCAAGTTCTCATAGTCGTCATCGTCCACGCAGCGAGATTGTAATTCCTGACTCACCTTCCGCATCACGACGTCACACTAGGCATACCTTGTCAACTGCGCTTCCACCCCCTACTGTTGTTCGCACTGAACTTCCCATTCTCCTCACCTATGATGCTTTCCTCACCTATGCTCCCTTACAAGGACAATCTGTGACAACTGGGCCTACCATTCCCATCACAACTGCCCAGGCCGCCTCACTCCCGCACACTGAAGCAACCTCACCCAACACACAGTTCTTCATGGATATGTTCGATGATTCCGACCCCCTTGGGGCCACCGAAATCTTTGAAATGCCCCAGAGCCCAGCACCCTTTGAACCCCAATCCTCTGGAAGAGGATTCGAGCATATCCATGAATCTACTGTTGGTGTCGAAGATGCCAGTCAGTAACCACCCACACAAGGTAGCCCAGCCACACTTCGGGTCGACACAGCTATAAAGTCACCAAAGCAGTTCGACGCCACGGTGCCTGAAGGGTTTGAAGAAGAGGATATTTTTGAAGAAGAAGAGACCTTGGCACCTATTCCACGCCTACCAAGGACAGTACCATCAGGGTCTCCTGTTGTTGCCACCTCCACAACCGTCGATTCAAGTGATGCTCTCGAGTTAGTTTCAAGCCTTGGGAAAGTGATACAGTCTATGCTGGATAAAACGAAGGAAATGGAACAGAGGATCTCTGATCTAGGATCCGAAAACACTCTGATCAGCCAAAAAATTGTCCAGCTGGATCGAGAGGTGAAGATAGCCAAGCAACATGAAGAAAAGGCTGAAAGCGAAAAGACATTGGCCCAGCAACAAACTGATCGCTTGGAAACCTACATCAGCTCCCTGCAAAACGCCCTGACAACCGCACAGGATCAGGTAGATAAGGCAGTGCAAGAGAACGTGAATTGGATGCGACCACCCTTGAGCGTGATGGCTATCTGCAAGCACAAATACCCGATCATCCGGTCACACCGACAGAGATTGCATATTTGTTCAAGAAAGTGGAAACATACAAAGTGGCCCTTCAGGGATTCCAAGGCCGCTTTGAAAGGTTCAAAGGAGCAGCTTCAAGCGAGTTGGCAAAGGCAAAAGAGACCATCAACGCCTATGAAAAAGCTGCCGCTCAAGTGTTGGAAGACGGACCACAAATCCCCGTCCCGGTCATGCCGCAATTCTCCCCTTCGCTCCAAGAAGTTGTACAAATAGATATAGGGGTTGATTCGAGCATGGACCAGGGGGGAGCTCCAGATCTAGCAGATCAACCGCCAACCATACCGGCAGTACAAGCGGATCCATCCTCATCAACGACAAGCCATTTATTCAGAAGGCCCATCAGCATCGAGGACCAGATCCAGACCTTCTTAAAGCAGCATCCACATGAGTCCTTGAATGGTGGATGGATTCTCAAATTTAAGACATCCGAGATCGAGGCCGGCAAAGAATTGGACAAAATACCTGCACTGGGAGATCAGCCAGCATGGAGAATCACGGTTTTTGAGAAAACTCCGAAATCAATTAGGAGTTACGTCGCCAGCCCTCACCAGTTGCGGGTAGATCTTATTACGTGCCAATGCCGCGAAGATAAAAATGGAAAGATTTGGGATTGGCTATGGATAAAATCACCATCCATATGCCCAATTGGCCAATCACCCATCAGTCTTATAGCTGGAACATTTCAGTGGACTTCCACCGGGCCTTACAAGCATATCAGAGAGAGTATGTCCACTCTCCGGATCCAACGATGTGACAATCGGCAATGTTTGCAAAAGATCTAACTCTGTTGGCATCAATGGCAACCAAATGGGACGATTGCCTTCCTACCCTGACATTTGATCCAAATAAGTCGATGGCCTCAGAGCAAATCAAAGATCAGCTGCCGGTTGTTCGACTATATTTCTGTGCGGCTATGATGGGAGGCTCTTGGGAATCCCGCTTCACCTCATGGACAACTTCCAAGTGGATTGCCGGAGCCCACCGTTGTTTCCTGCCACATAATTTGGATTTCAATACTGCACGCCTTGACTTTATGGAGAAGGTGCAGTATCATTTAATTAAGATTCGGCGTGAAGCCAATAAAAGTCCCCAATAACTGCATATTGCAGGTGTCGTGGGACCGCCACCAGTTTTGGTGGGCGATACTGTTGGAGAGTTTGCGGATCCCAAGGCAACCCTAACCCTAGTTAATAAGTGAGAGGGATTTGGCAGCTCTTGTGTGTAAGTCCAACCCAATGATCACATAGTTATTTGATTAATTAGAATGTTGATAAAAGGACTTTAGGCCTTTTTGCGGGACTTTTAATGTCGCAGGGCCTAAATGTCAAGTTAGTGAATAAAGTTGGGTTTCCCTCCAATTTTGATGGTTCCCACACTTTTTTAAATTTGAATAAAAAGAGAGGCAAGACTGGGCCAATAGGATTCAGAGGCCAGGGTCCTTCTCTCTACTATAAAAAGGGACCAACTCGAGTTGCTCCTGATGTTCATTTCCTCATTTCAATAAAGCAGATTGGTTCTCTTTAGAAATAGATTGATAAATGTCCTTGCTCTTCCTCTCTTTTCCTCCATTTCTCATGCTTTCTTTGGTATTTGCTAATTGTTGGATTTGATCATTATTGGGATTGCTATTTCTTATGCTTTGGTGAGAGAGAAAGGAGAGAGAGAAGAGTAAGTTTCTATCATTGTTGTGGATTTTGGGTTAATGGATGTAGTGTTAATGCTTAGTGTTAATGGATGTAGTGTTAGATCCTCCATTGATGTTGAAATCTGAACTATACTATCGCTCCCATGGGAACGAACCTACGCGTGACAACTAACTCTGTCTCTTTGATGCTAGATTGACTAGATCTTGGATTCAGGTTAGGCAAGGAAAGAAACCCACTACAAATAACTATGTGATCATTGGGTTGGACTTACACACGTAGGGTGCCAAATCCCTCTCACTTATTAACTAGGGTTAGGGTTGCCTTGAGATCCACAAACCCTCCAACACAAGTCAACTATAAAGGCTTCTGATTTGGCCCAGATCTTTGTTGAAAGCTTATTTCAATTGTATGGTCTGCTAAGTGACATTGTTAGTGATAGAGATCCTAAGTTCACAGCAGTATTCCATAAACTGGAAACTTCTTTGAGTTTGAGTTCTTCTGATCATCCTGAATCAGATGGCTAGACAGAAAGGACTAATCAAACTATGGAAGATATATTGAGGACATATGTTTCTCACAAGCAATCTCATTGGGAAGATTATCTCCCACTGGTTGAGTTTGCATATAATAGTAGAAAACATTCTGCTTCAGGATAGAGCTAAACACTATACCGATCTTAAGAGATCTCCAAGAAATTTTAAAGTTGATGACTGGGTATATCTTAGGATTCCAAAAGATTCTAAGGCATTACGTACAGGGAAGCATTATAAGCTGTTTACCCGTTATTGTAGACCTTTCAAGATTGTACGTAGAATTGGTTCTTTGGCGTATGAACTCGATCTTCAAGGAAAATCGACTGCACACCCAATGTTTCATGTAAGTCGTTTGAAACTAAGTTTACGTGATCGTGATACAGTTGGATCAGATGAGGATTTGTCCCATTTGGAAGATTTGTCGCTTAGTGTACCTTTGGAACTTGAGAGTGCTCAGAACCAGAGATAAACAATTGAGAAATCGTTTTATCTTTGAGTGCTTAATTCGGTGGAAGGGTCGTATTGAGGATGATGATTCGTGGGAGAGAGTTGATAGCATATGAGAGAGAGAGAGAGAGAGAGAGAGAGAGAGAGAGAGAGAGAGAGAGAGAGAGAGAGAGAGAGAGAGAGAGAGAGAGAGAGAGAGAGAGAGAGAGAGAGAGAGAGAGAGAGAGAGAGAGAGAGAGAGAGAGAGAGAGAGAGAGATACTCAGAACTTTAGCAATTGATTTGAGTCTGTAAGTAGGACCACGTGCTTATCAGTGCAATTGTATTGTGGTCTGATTGTTGGTTTACGACATTATTATACAGATTCGCTACTGTTCTACATCTTTGCATTCTTGTTGAATGAAATTAACTCTCACTCCTCTTACGCAAACATCATTATCAGAGAAATGTATGGCTGTCTCTGATGTCTAAGTCAATTCTACATTCTCTCCATATCAGATTATTAGCAATAGAGGATTGCATGGCTGTCTCAGACACCTAATCGTTTCTGCAATCTCTCTTTCATGGCAGTCCCAGACTCCTACACTGATAATCTTAATCAACACAAAAAGAACAGCTCACAATCTTTTTTCTCTAAGTAATCCACAATCCTGTTAACATAATTATCACTGCTATTTCATCATCATTGTCTTTCATCCATTGGTATTCATCCAACAGACTAGTATCAGAGCTGATAATCTCCATTTCACAAACCAACACTTGGCTAAAGCATTTTGTAGACATTCATGGAGAAAAATTGCCAATTGTTTTTATATTTTCACTTGCCATACCATATTAAAAAATGTTAAGTGAATGTCTTTAATTTTGGTTGTTTTCAAATTGATATTCTTATTTACAAAATATTTATGTAATAATATTACTATATTTTGACCAGTAACATTTATTATTTTTAATGGATGTTGCTAAGGCCCTTCAAGTATACAAAGATCAACAAACATTAAAAAAACAAAAGCGTTTGAATCATCGAAAAAATATGTTTGGAGTATCCTCAAAAATATTTAGGCCTTGTCATTGATGGCATGGATACAAAGAAAATGATGCGACAAAAAACTCATTTGATTGGGGCACTTGTACTCAATGGCACTTTGGAGTCCAAGGTATTTTCAACTGTCCAAAAGACTTCCATGCAAGAAAACATTATCTTGATCAATGTTTCATATGCGCCAAAGACAATTGTGTCGTTAATCAGACACACATATGATTTTCGATATTATATTAAGGCATCTAATGAGACCGAGTGTTGCATAGCTAACATAGGAAAGTACGAATTAGAAATATTGCAAATAAATCAAAAAGGCAAGCTAATTATAACGATCACCAAGTGAAGATCTTCAAGAATCCTATCACATGCAAACCAAAAGGACACATGTGGAGCATGAACCACCCAACCAATATGGAGAGGCTAGTCAATACCCTAACCAATCCACCCCCAAGCCACAGTGAAGAACACAAGAGAGGAGAGGAGAAACTGGCTCAAGAAACTGAATTCTCAATAGAGAGATGGGCGAGTTTCCACAGGATACATTTTCTCCAAGAGAGAGAGAATATTTTTCCTAGGATCTCCATGCAACCTATATTGAGCTATTGACCTCTATTCTTGCATTAAAGCAGTCATTCACCATGCATGTGCTCCGATGTCCAATTATAGGTCTGGGCCCTCATATGATTATTAATTACTTGATACGACCACGTCCAGAATGACGTAGCACAACTAATAACCACATACAACTAGAGTGACCGGCTATCCACGTCAGAAATTATTCCGATTCCCTTGTACTGGACATGGACATAACATTCTTCCCCCCTTGAACCACTTCTATCTCTAGAAGTGAAACCTAGTGAAATTCTTCTTTATGCTTTCAACCCGCTCCTATGAATCGTCATCCTTAGTCCGTCCCTTCCACCTAATTAAGCACTCAGAGATAGAACGATTTCTCAATTGTTTATCTCTGGTTCTGAGTACATTTTCAGGTTCCAAAGGAACACTAAGCGATAAGTCCTCCAAATGGGTAAGATCTTCATCTGAACCAACTACGTCACCTTCATGTAAGCTTAATTTTAGATGACTTACATGAAACACAAGGTGAGCTGTAGACTTGTTCTAAAGATCTAGTTCATAAGCTAAAGAACCAATTTTCTTTATAATCTGAAACGGTCCACAATATCTCGTAGACAATTTATAATGCTTCCCCATACGAATAGTCTTAGAATCCTTAGGTATTCAAAGATATACCCAGTCATCAACTTTCAAATCTCTGGGAGACCTCTTCAGATTGGCATAGTGCTTAGCTCTATCCCTCCGGATACAATCACGGGCCGCTTGCAACATTTCACGCATATCATGCAAGAAATCCACAACTTTCTGGATTTTAACAGACTTTGTCTCCACATTTACCAGAGATCTAGATTGAAGACCGTACATCAACATAAACGGACTATGACTAGTAGCAAAATGTTTCTTACTATTATAAGCAAACTCAATCAAAGGAACGTAATCTTCCCACTGAGATTGCATGTGAGACACATATGTTCTCAACATATCCTCCATAGTCTGACTAGCTCTCTCAGTCTGGCCATCTGATTCAGGATGATCAGAAGAACTAAAACTAAGCGAGGTTTCAAGCTTATGGAATATAGCTGACCAAAAGTAACCTATAAATTTGGAATCTCTATCACTAACTATATCACTTGGCAGTCCATAAAGCCTAAATAATCTTTCCACAAAGAGCTGGGCTAAATCTAAAGCCTTAGCAGTTGACTTGACTGGTATAAAAGTAGCTAACTTTGTCAACCTATCCACCACAACCCAAATAGAATCATTTTGGCGTTGGGTCCTTGGAAGTCCAACCACAAAATCCATATATATACTTTCCCATCGTTTCTGAGGGATATCTAAGGGATGCAACAACCCTCCAGTCTTTAAGCGTTTAGCTTTGACTAACTGACAAGGTCTACATCTAACCACATAAGACTCGACAAATGGCTTGAGTTTTGGCCAATAAAACTCTCTTTTGACCAAGTCCAAAGTCTTGTGTATACTCGAATGACAAGCATAGGGAACGTCGTGACACTCATAAAGAATCCTCTTCGTTAACTCATCATCCGCTGGTACACAAATTTTCCCATTCCAAAATAGTAACCCACCTCGAATAGAGGTATGTCAATTGATAAATAGAGGTATGTGATATATTATAATGTAGCTAATGCCAAGCTATGACTTAAAGAGCCACGTTAGTAAGATGATAAAGATAATGTTGAGGATGAATATTGTGGACATAACTATTAATCTGAAAATCAGTTGAGATGTGATAATAAATCAGTTAGCAAGTTGTTTGGGTGCCTAGGTGCACAACAATATCATCAAGCACAAAATCTTTCTTACAACAAGCTCAGGTAAGAGACACAAGGACTTGGTTGAGGGCCTAATCAACCTAGTGACAATTACATAGGAGATATTGGGGTAGCTAAATGGTAGTCTAAATCAAAAAGTGTCATCCTCATCCTCGATTAGTCTTTGAGAGAGGAGATTATGTAGAGAGATCTAATTTGAAAGTTGGAGTTAATAGCATGCTTGACATGTAGACCTGTCACAACAAGAAAAAAACACATGATCTTTGTCTTTGTTGAATGAAAGAGGAGATCCTAAGCTAGGAAGTGGTCCAAACTCTCATTGAGAAATATTTTCAAAGAGATCACATATCATGCAAAAAGGGTGTAACATACGTAGCTAGTGAGATTCATTTGATTCTATTTTACATAGATAACATGACTTGCATTCTTATTGATATGAAAATGTAGAGTCATAGCTTGACAAATCGATCTAGTTTTCTTTTATTGATACTCTCTCTCTCTCTCTCTCTCTCTCTCTCTCTCTCTCTCTCTCTCTCTCTCTCTCTCTCTCTCTCTCTCTCTCTCTCTCTCTCTCTCTCTCTCTCTCTCTCTCTCTCTCTCTCTCTCTCTCTCTCAGGGAAGCACCCTAAGATCCTACTTACAAGACAAAACACAATGGAAAACACACTATGGAGCAACCACCCAACCAAGTAGAAGCAACCAATCAACTCTAGAATCTTCACCCCCAAGCCAAGGAATAAGAAGCATGAAGGTAGAGTGAAACCCTGGCCATGAATTCATGATCACAATGAGGAGTAGGGCGAGTTTGGCCTCAATATATAGAGCCAAAAGCAACCTGGGCACATAACCATGCATAGCCCTAAGTTTCCAATACATAGATTCACCTAGAATAGATCCTAAGCATGGACCACCTATTCATAGAATTGCTATTGATGACTTTACACATGCATACACTGTCTCATACCTTGTCTAAACTCCATTTAGTGTGTTCTGGGCCTCACAAAGATATTAGTTACTTTCGGGTCACATCCAGTATGACGTGGCATAACTAACAGCTTGATTTATTGGAGTACCATGTATCCAAGACTAGGAGTATACTGAATTCTACTTACTGGCCATGGACATAACATTCTTTTCTCCTTAAACCGTCTCTATTCTTAGAAGCTCTCTAAACAGGAAAGAATTACAGTTCCTTTAACTTTCAATATTAACCGAGAAAATCATTATCCTTAGTCTGACTTTCATATCAAACAAGTACTCAGAGATAATCTTTGCACTGGAGTACAACTCAAGTTTGAAAAGTACACTAAGCAATTTTCCATCTGGATTACATTCATCAAAAGTTAGTAACATCACCTTCATGTAAAGCACTTACATGAAACATTGGGTGAAATAACCTAACTTAAGAGATTAAAGTTAAAGAAATAATAAAATAATCATAGTTACAGTTTGAAATTATCCACACTCTGACAGATAATTCATAAGCTTTCAAGTACAAATACCCTTAGAATCCAAATTCTAAGATACTGAAAATTCATTCAATTAGAATCTCTAGGAGAATCTTTAAGATATAGAATGATTAAAACTCAATTCTGAGTATCCCAGATGCTCTTTTGAGTTAAATGCTCCTATTTCTAGCACCAAATATAAGAAAATAGCATTCATTCATCTTAATAGACTTGTCTGTCTCCTAAGATAGCTGGAGATTCAATCAAATGAAGAACTGTACTCGAGCATCTATAGACCATAAACTGTAGCAGAATAACATCCACTAGATAAATTAAATTCTCCACAAATAAAATACTTATCTTGTGAGAATATTTGTGAGATCCATAGGTTCTCAAATAAAATACTGGAGTAGAGAGATTCAAAACACTGATCTAAATTCTTACGCAAATAATAGATCAAGAATTAATCATCACACTTAATAATCATTACAATTCCTTATAATCCTCTGACAATAATTAAGTATCTATTTATGATCCACCAATCATAAATATTTAGATTTGTATGATTCGTTAATCATAATTTTCTAGAATCCAAAACTATACTTAATCATTTACAGGATACTAGAGTATATGTCTAGCATAACTCGGGAAAAAAAAAGAACCATTTCAAAAATCTTTCCATTAAGAAAATACTGGATTTAGGAATACTTCCAAAACATGATTCTTTAACTTAAGTGCAAGATTCCAGTTCTATAAACAACTGGTAATTAAAGACTGAAGGCATACCAAAATGACAATCATCTTCAACCACAAAAAAAAAACTTTAGATTACGATCCAGAATCACATCTAGATACCCAGACTCCTACTGAACATCAATTCAGTTGTTATTCTTGGATTCATTATGATTCGTTATCCATTTGAGCTCTCTAGGATACAATCACTAATGAGTTGAGTCTATTCCTTAACTAAGGAATACTCTATTCCAAGAATATTGTATATCCAATGCACATAATTTCAACTGATGAACCCAAATGATTCACTAATCATGCGTCTTACAAGCAATATAATTCAAAAACCATCAGTTCCTTGGTGAATCCACATCACATTGATCGTTTTACCAATTAACTTCATCCTGGAGTAATCAACTACTCAAGTTAATTGCCAATGATTCAGAAATCTCAAATGTCTAGGTGAGAAACTAGTATAACACCACATTTAGATCCTTATCCAAATCATTTATAAGTTAATCCATAAATCTTCTATACAAAGATTTGTTAACTCTGCAAGTATCTGTCAGAACAATACTTGATCATATGTTCATGTTCACCGACTAGGTTAAGTACACCAGATAACCTTAGTAACTAGGATTACACAGTAGATTCATACAAGATTAATCGTGCACATATGAGAATAATCTCACTATGACCAAGTACATAAACACATTCTTACCTGGCAGATTCCTCCAGAACCCACATATGCTACTCACATATCTCACTGAGATCTTGTAACTCAGCTACAAAATATTTTCTATTTCTCATGAGTAAATAACATATTCAAAAATCTCTGAGACGAATAAAATTCACTCTCAGCAGTTTTCCAATCTCACTTACCTCTAATTACATAGTTTCTCACACTGATTAACCCCTCTCTAATCGTAGTACTAAAACTAAGATTAGGTTGTTTCAATACAAAACTCTCATACTTAAATTTTGATCAAACTTACTTCTATTCCTCTCAAAATGAAATTAGTAACCTTTGATTTTTTACTGTACTACTTATAGATAATGATTCAAATTCCAAACATGTTCCAGTTCTAGATTGTCCACACAATCCCTAGAGAATTCCTCATATTTCGAAAAAGTTCCAATTGGGCATCTTGCTCTGAATCTATCCGAAATTACTTTCAGACCACACCTCATTTCTATACCACAGACGACTCTTTTCCGAAACTATGCAACCAATAGATTCCCAAATAGAATTTTATTCCACCACTTCACCCCTCCTTTTAAAGAAATTATAAATTTCAATAAAAGTTAACTGGAAAGATGATATATGAAAATACCTAAATCCAAGAAAAGTCAGTAATAAGTGCTTCCACTTTGAAACAATTTAACCTTAGAATTTATCTGAATTCCAAGTCTATTCACACAAGTAGTAATTTATATGACATAACAGTCTTTCAGAAGAATAACTTCATGCTGGAAAGAATCATATAAACAGTCTGATATCTTATATTCAAGAAATTATTAAGAAGTAAAGGATTAATTAAGAAAGCGAGAAATAGATTTGAGGGCCTCTGATTTTGTAAATAATGAAATACCACATTGGGATCTAGATTAAACCTCAAAATTTCTCAAAATATCTCACATTTGACCAAATGGTTTTTTTTTTCCCATATCGCGACTAGGTACTAAAGCACACCATTGATCATCAGATCTTTACAGTCCTAGAATTTTCTTTCCAAAATTATTGTTACCATCAGCTTTTCTTTCCAGAAAATCTTTAACCGCCATATCTGATATTCTAGAGATCCACTGATCATCTAGATGTCCTATAATCACTATAGGATATTATCTCTTGTTTCCAAAACACTGGAGAATCTCATTTATTTGGATGACTGGCATGCCTATCAGATGGATACCAAAATCCACATCTGATTATGTGACTTAGACAAAAGAATTAACATGGTTCACTATTACACTCTAAACCTTTCTGGTTATTGACAAGCTTCAAAATCCTACTGATGCATCAAATCTAGGGACAAGCTTCTGTCAACTAACAGATCCAATGTAATCCACGTATCAAATTCCACTTCTAACATCACCATTAACATCCAAAACTGCGGATAACCCAATGGTTACAAAGATATCAGTTACGAATTCAACTGAATGAATTCTAACCAGAAAATTAATAACCAGTATTAAACAATTATTTACAGGAATTATCAAAATTCTAACTACGAAATACATTTTCCGATCACACTTACTAACTTTGATGTCCACTCTTCTTCCCTCAGAATTTTTAGTTCCCTGATAATCTATTTCATCTAAGGTACAAAGAAGACGTAATGACATTAGTAAATGTTTAAAAAACTAATTACTATAGGAAAAAGTCTAAAACAATTTCATTTCTGTCCTATACCTGGGTTGAATATCTGATATATCAAAAATCATTTACTAGTATATGAAATAGTACTAGTCTGATCTTTTGAATATAATTCATCGTAGGATTTTTCTGGAAATGAAATCAGTTATGTAATTCCTATCATTATAAATTTTTCAATAAAATTGGACTGTTTTTTCTTTTTATTGACTGGTTTGGCATTACTCCGTTAATATTGACAAACCTCATCGAAACATAGAATATGAAATTACATGAACGAAAATCCCACCAATAGGATTTCAGTAATTCTTGAACTGTATCTTGTCAGATTTACTGACTAGATAAATAATACTATTGCCGCTCATCCAATCTGGTCATTTCCTATTGTTTGACGATTTTAATTCAAATTTAACGAGTATCTTGCACAAATGTTCACTTGACTGATTTCTATCGATCAACATCGATTAGAAAACTATCAGACAAGTAGCTGAATTCAAATTTTAACCAATTTGAAATTCAACAAAAAGAAAAAATTCAAATTTTAACTTTCAATCTGGGGGTTCCCAACTCCAAAATTTAAAAAAAAAGACACAGTAAAACTATCAGCAATTCATTGCAGTTTCTTATGTCAATTTTAACTTATCTATTACCGAGAAATAATTTAGACTTAGTGAAAACACTGTGATCAATTTGACTGATAAACTCAGTTTAATCAATTCACTAATCTAAACTGATTCCATAGATAACGAAAAAGTGACTAAAATTTTGATTTTTTCAGAAAACTCAAATTTTGCTTTATTTTACGTAATTCGAAAATTCTGACAAAAATACTGTTAGTATAAAAGGCAATCGAAATTGAAAAAATTGAAATACTGTCCGATTCCTAATGTTACTAACCCAATGTCAAACTGGCATGCATAGCACACTACATAAGTCATAAACGTCATTACAAATCTTTTTACGTAAACTTCAGTTTTACGGAATTTGTCAGCCATTAACACTAATTTGTGATCCAACTGTCAGAGCACATGCGTATGACCACTCAAATTGATTGTAAATCTCTCATGCATGTCAGAATCATCTGAGAATCAACATGCAACTTATCCATGCAAGCACAGTACTACAAATTAGGGAAATGACTGGCATGCAATCAGAAAAATTCCAAATTTTGCCAATTTTACTCAAAAAACTGCAAAACTTCAGATGATCATAACTTTGGCTACAGGACACCAAATTGGGTGTTGTAAAGCTCAGTACAGAGGGAGACCAAGTGAGCAAGATGCTTGCCATGTCAACCTACCACCTAGGCTTCACACATGTGAGATCAGATCTACCAAAAATCTGAAGTAGGGTGTACTTCCACAAGAAGAAATCATGCAAAATCATGCAAACACCCATCCTAGCCAAAAATTGATGCTACCAACAGTCCTAAACAGCCAATTAGACTTCCATGAAGCATTTATACTGATCCTAAGATGCAGTATAGGCTGAGAACGAAGATTTCTTGATTTGTAGAAGTCAAAATAGCTTCAAACTTGATGGAGATGGTGCATAAGCCATCGGCCATCAATTTACAGGTCTAATAGCTTGTTTGGAAGGTAAAAAATAATTCTAATCATGCTGTAATTAATTCCAAAATGATATTCTTATGGATTTGGAGAGATCCATCTTCCAAAAATCACCAAAAATGGTCATTTTTTTGAGCTTTTTTGACTTCCTACAAGTTCAATTGCTGGAATTCTTGGTTCTAACTTCAGGGAAAGCTTCAAAAGAATTTGGTCCACCACTTTACAAGCTCTACATGGTGTTTTACAGCCACCTACTATCCAACTTTATGAAAAAACAAGCAAAAATGATGATTTTTGGCTATTTTCCAATTTTTTCATCACCATAAAGTGGAAATTCATGACATACAACTCTTTCTCTAACACATGCAAACCAATTTATAGAATTACAACCATCTAATTGATCTGATCTTTGCTGGATTTTGGTTCTTACTATCTATTTTGTGCCAAAAAGCATGAAAAACCAAGCAATTTTGACCAAAACATAGCCTAGAATCATAAATCATTGGAGAGAACCGACATGCATCTGAACCCTAAAACAAAAGTACACTTGCTAGAAAATTCAGATCTACCAAAGATTTGATCTACACAAGAAAAAGCTCCAAAAAAGCATCACAAATTGGCCTTCAGGGACAATTCTCCATAAAACCACAAAGAATCCCAAGAGCAATGGATCTTAGCAACATGCAAATTGAAATTGGGATAGTACACCCACTTGCACACTTGCTATCCACCTTGGAAGAGAATTCCCATGGATCCAATCTAAAATTTCGACGAAAGGTAGCCCTTCTTCATGTTCTCCAATCTTCGTAAGCCTTGCTCTGATACCACTATAAGGGAAGCTCTCTAAGATCCTGCTTACAAGACAAAAAACAATGGAAAACACACTATGGAGCAACCACCCAACCAAGTAGAATCAACCAATCAACTCTAGAAGCTTCACCCCCAAGCCAAGGAATAAGAAGCATGAAGGTAGAGTGAAACCCTGACAATGAATCCATGATCACAATGAGGAGTAGGGCGAATTTGGCCTCAATATATAGAGTTTGACCTCAATATATAGAGCCAAAAGCAACCTGGGCACATAGCCATGCATAGCCCTAAGTTCCCAATACATAGATTCACCTAGAATAGAGTCCTAAGCATGGACCACCTATTCATAGAATTGCTATTGATAACTCTACACATGCATACATTGTCTCATACCTTGTCTAAACTCCATTTAGTGTGTTATGGGCCTCACAAGGATATTAGTTACTTTCGGGTCACATCCAGTATGACGTGGCATAACTAACAGCTTGATTTACTGGAGTACCATGTATCCAAGACTAAGAGTATACTGAATCCTACTTACTGGCCATGGACATAACACACACACTCACTCACTCTCTCTCTCTCTCTCTCTCTCTCTCTCTCTCTCTCTCTCTCTCTCTCTCTCTCTCTCTCTCTCTCATACACACACACACACACACACACACACACACACACACACACACACACACATTGACCACTTGAATAGTACTCTTGTTTCTTGTCTTTGCAAGGCAAGATAAAAATTTTCTCCTTATATTTCATTCTAGAGCACAAGCTCCATGATGTGGAGACATATCTAGGTCAACAAGGGCATGATTCAAAGGCTGGCATTTAGTTTCAACCTTGTAAATGTTGGTGAAACGATAAAAGTAAGACACATGGAGCATACAAAGAAATTAAACTCAAGTTCAAATATCCTGATTGCTCAGTGTGTGCATTGTGGAAGATTCTAATGCATTAGAATAACTAATCTTTCGAACATTTGGCTTGAAAAGAATAGTAGGGAATTTGGGAATGATGAATTTGTCATCTCTCCCCTACTTCTTTTCAAGGAGGCCAATTTTTTTTTGCTTCTTTAAGCTTTTCATATACTTTTGTAAAAATTCTTTAATCTGTGGTTAACTTTATTTGAGTAGAAATTTTGCCAGGTCCTTAGAGTTTTCTTATATTTATCCCTAGCATTATGTTGATGCAGACAACATGATAAACCCTTATGATTTTCTCAACTCATTTATCTTAACTCCCTCCCTAGTGCATCCATGAGACCCAAACTCTCCAAAGCCATAAGTAAAAAAGGTTGCCCCCCCCCCCCCCCTCCCTCAAAAAAAAAAAAAAAAAAAGAAAAAATAAGTCAAGATTGCTAACCAAATCTTGATGCATCAATTATCTAGCAGCTCAACATCACCCCAAATGAATTTTCAACTCATCCATAACATTTCTCAAGAGGTTGCTAGCATTATAATCTTCCAACATGATCTCAACTTAACATACACATATTAGCCTCGAGTTCACTAATAGCTTTTGTAGCTATAATAAGATCTATGTTTCATTTTTGTCAACAATGTTGTCTTGACTTTTTTTTGCATAGATTATAATTTAGCTTGGAAAGCGAGATCTACTATTATTGCATTCATCTATTATTTTAACATAAATTTTTTTTTTTTCTCTCTTGTATGTCCTCATTTGTGTAGACGATTAAAGTTAAAATTGTGAAAAATTTCAGATCATTAAGATCCAAAATGTGTCCCTTGACCTTTGGTTAGAAAAATAACACAATCTACAACATTGCCAATGTAGAAAAATCAGCATCTACTTAATGAAAGAGATGCAAACTCAATAAGAACTTGAAAAAACAAAATGTTTCTGATTACAAAGGCTTGCTAGCTTTCAGCCATTCGCCTGACGAAGATGTTCACGAACTCGAACATCTGGAGACACAAAACATGAAGAGTTTCGCGAACGCGAAAGTCAACGGAGACAAAGATGAACGGTTCGCGAACACGAAAGATCCACGAACGAGATTCCTTCGCGGTCCAGTACGAAAGAAGACAGACGAGATAAATGAAACCCATTCAGCGCTCACGCCCCAAGGAGTACCACCAAAGATCACGCAAGTACCCAGAAGTACAGTAATCTGATCTGATGGCATGACGTCAGCAGATACTCCCTAGGTCGTGGCTAATCTGCCACTCTTGTAATTCTCTGGTTAGATGTAGATGCTTAATCATTCTAATCTTAGATTTACACAGAGAGACCATACTTACTGGATTATACTTGACATATATCAAAAAAAAAATAGAATACATAGTGTGTAATAGATAGAAGTCTGATGCTAGTAAGCAATCAAGACGAATTATAGACACCTACTCCGCCCGTGTGCGAGAAGAGCTCTGTGTCTAGGATCAGAAGATCCAATTGTCCGCTAGTGAAGCAAGACTATTACTCGTGAGAGAACCGTGCTTCTTTCACGCCAACGCATTACGTGGATTCGCATGTAGTGCTTGAAGAAATTCAGAAAAAATTAATATAGATTATTTTTCTTGTTGTGTCTGATCTTGAATGCGAATGCATATGCTGCTTATCTAGTATGTTTGAGTTTTCTTGTTCTTTTGAATTCCACACTTCAGTTGAAATTATGTTGAATGATGTATTAATTTTGTGAATGTAGATCAGTAGTGATTGACTACACTTTGGAGGACTGTAGGAGCGATTCAGTTGGCAGTGTCCAGCGATCGCATCTGAGCTCCATCCAAGCAGAGAGGGAGAGAGAGAGAGAGAGAGAGAGAGAGAGAGAGAGAGAGAGAGAGAGAGAGAGAGAGAGAGAGAGAGAGAGAGAGAGAGAGAGAGAGAGAGAGAGAGAGAGAGAGAGAGAGAGAGAGAGAGAGAGAGAGTTGTGCCGGATTCGCCTTTCGCGAATCGTCACTGATTTCTCATTAGTGGTATTAGGGCCCGATTATCCTGTCATATTCTGACATAGCCAAGAAGCTAGCAGATCCAGGAGGCCAAGCATTCAGACAATCAACCATCAACAAAGAAACAGACTTCAAGAAGCAATGGCTTCGATCAGCAGCATGCAGAGCAAGATCTGCACTATACTTGATTCTTCAAGATCTAACTTTCTAGCCTGGAAGGTTAAGACATCACTGATACTCAAGGGTGAAGGACTCTTCCCCTGGGTGGATGAAGAAATGCCTACGACAACAGGCAAGAAGCTATGCGAATGGAGGGAGAAAAACGACAAGGCAGTAGCCTTGCTATCATCTTCCATCGAAGATAGTCTTACACTTGACCTAGCTACACTCTCCAAAGCCAATGAGATGTGGGATGCATTGCTCACCAGATTTCAGATGAAATCAAGAAGTCAGATCATGATGTTGGAAGATCAGTTGACGAACCTACAGTGGGATGGAAAAGACCTCACCTCTTTCGTGAGAAAGATGAAGGATCTATTTCTATCACTACATAACTCTGGAGCAGAGAATGCAGTGTCAGTTGAGAAGTAGCTCACGTACCTGTTGAGAGCCTTACCCAGATCTTTCCAAATGACACGAACCCTACTCGCGAAAGATTTCGCCATGAATCTCGAAAAGGCGATTGTCGAGATTCGAGAGGAAGTCGAGGCCAGAGAACATCTGGACACAAAGATGGTTCTGACCAAGCCCTCTACGACAAGAAAGAAAAATCAAAGAATTTAAGCCTAAGAGGGAGGCAAGATTGTGACCAGCAAGCAGAGGAAACAAGCAAGGGCAACTGGAAGACCAAAGGGAGGTCGAAACGACAAGATGCAGACAAGAAGATCTGCGTGAGATGCAGAAGAGACGGACATACAGTTGATACATGCTGGCTCAATCCCAAGATTGAGTATATCCATTGCCATAAGAAGGGTCATGCAGCCATGGATTGTCGCTAGAACCCAAGAAACAGATCAACATAGAACAAATAGGAGAACAACAATAGTTCTTCCTATGTCGAGGAGCCCGAGAGCTCGAAGATGGGCAAAGGAAGAACGAACAAAAATTGTTCGACCGCCTACATCTGCGAAGATGTGTGTGCAGCATCAACATCTGACACACATGAGGTGATCCTGAATTCAGGAGCCACCTCACACTTCATGACATCAAGACGAATAATGTCTGATTTCATAATTGCGGATCCCTCAAGATTCATAGTTCTTGGAGATGGATCTAGACATCAAGTGAACGACATTGGTTCATTGTGGCTCAACACCAACGACAGAGACAAACGACTTGAAGATGTTCTATTCGTGCCAACTCTGCAGCAAGACTTGCTCTCTGTAGCAAGAATAGCATATGCGTGTGACGTTTTCTGACGAAGCATGCAACGTGATTGACGCCAGCACCAACACTCTCATAGCTCAAGTCAGAAGAAAAGACAACCTATATCATCTAAAGGTATGCCTACTTGAAGATCAGATGCATCAGACTCATGACGACTCGCCAGACACTCTGCGGCACAGAAGACTCTGCCACATTAACTCAATGGCACTTTACCAGGCAAGTCATCATGGAGCGATAACAGGGGTTAGCATCTCGAGTGCAACCAGTTTGACCACTTGTGATGCATGTTTGAAAGGCAAGATATCACACACACCCTTCGTCAAAGACTCCTACAGAACGACAAAGATTCTGGAGCTGGTGCACTCTGACATCTGCGGACCATTCAATGTGATCTCAGTAGGAAGTTCGAAATATTATATAACCTTCGTTGATGATTATAGCAAGTTTGCCAGAGTGTACTTTATTCAGAATAAATCTGAAGCACTCGATAAATTCACAGAATATGTGAATTGGACAGAGAGATGCACAAGTAGCAAGGTGAAGCAGATCATAATAGACCGAGGTGGCGAATATATCTCGAATCGCTTCACTGACTTCTGCAATGATCGTGACATCATTCATAGAAGAACTGTAGCCTACACACCGCAGCACAAGACTCTTTCAAAAGTGACCAGTCCATCTTATCTTCACGATCGAGGCTAAAAAATCAGTCACGCGTTTTAGCAATCACGGTCATGGAAAACAGTTGGAACATAGCGTCTGGAGATGTTTCGCCATACACATCGCACGCATTCTCAAAAATTTGCAAAAATCTTTGAGGGTCCAAACTACCGTCAAACTTTGGTAGATCTAATTTGGGTGTTCTTTTCTCATGATGAGCACCGTGGGTAGCAAAAACGCCATTAAGGTGGGTTCTGGCCTATGAGGGTTCAACACCATAAAAATGGGCTCGTGCTCGTGAAGACTCGGCTCTATCAAGCTCTTGTTCTGTGAATGAGTTTGTGGATGGCTCATGGAGTTGGGACCGCATTCGGTAGAACCTATGACGTCTGATTTGTTCAGCTATAGGGGACCTCATTTCTTATGGATAATCTGCTGGGATATCCAGATCAATAAGGTCGTCCATTGGTTACTGTTGTGTCTTTTTGGTGTTGGGTATGAGTTTCTGATGTTTTTGGATTATTTTTCTTATGGATTTTTGGTGTTTTTTTAATTTTGTAGGGTTTTTTTTGGATTTTATAGAGTTTTTTTGCATTTGCATGGGTTCGTATACGGAACGTCTTGACGTGAAAAAAATCTCGAAAAGGCACGACAAATATCTCGAAAATGCTACCATCATAAATCAAAAGATAGATTCCAAACTTTCCATCCAACATGAAGTAGAGTAGGTGAAGATGAGTATCAAACCTAATAAATCCAGCCCTCTTGAGTCCATAAGAAACCTCAATAAACTCACCAATGAGATCTCTCTTTCCTTGAAGAAATTGCCTCTCGAACATCATTAAAAGTACATCCTACTTTGAACTCTTCACATACTTCTCTTCTTCTTGACTTGTGACTATCTTCCTCACCAAGTCTCATGATAGAACCATTTGATCTACTCTCTTTATGAAGACATGTCACTGCACTTGTTGCAAAAATGAATTTCTTGGACTCATCACAAAAGAATCTAGAAGATCCACGTTCTTCATGAATGTACCTAGCAATATCTTTTTTCATATGATCAAAGAAATCATTAGCAACAATCTTTTCCAAGGAGGAACCTTCACCATCTCCATTAATGAAGTTAGCTCTTTCCTTACCTTTTGCATGCTTGCACTTGACATAAAGAGCCATCATTATCCTCATAGCTAGCCAAGTTCGCACAAAGATGAACATCTCCAAGAAGCATATTAGATCTTAACCTAAATCTAGCATAGGGAAGCTTGTTAGACTTTGCATAAGATCCACCAATCTTATTGATGCTAAAAGGAAACCTTGGAAAGTTGAGACCAATCTTCTTTTCTATTCCATCATTTTTGTTAGCCATAACAAAAACATCAAGCTTGAAAAGTCTACCTTGTCTATTGTCCCTAGCAACCAAGATTTCTTCCTTTGTAAAAAAACAAGCATCACCACCAAACTTTACCATGTATCCTTTTTCTATCATTTGGCCAACACTTAACAAATTCTTTGAAAATGAAGGAATATTAAGAACACTATCAAGTCTTGCTTTCCTATTAGTAGAAAGACAAATAGGAATTGAACCAGTACCTTCAATCACACACTTATCACCATTGGCCATGTGAATCACTTTCTTGGCTCCATCATAAGTGACCAAAGAAGTAAAGAACTCCTTGTGACTAGTCATGTGTGAGAGAATCACAACCACCTAGATCATCAACATTAGTAGCAAATTTGATTTGCTTGCTACCTTCATCTCTTTGCTTCTTCAAACATTCATTAGCAAAATGCCCTTTGATTCCACAATAGAAGCATTTAACTTTGACCTATTTTTCTTCTTACCAACAAAAGAGGAAGACTCACCTTGATTTTGACCCTTTGACCACTTGTCTTTTCCTTTGCCTTTGCCCTTGAGCTTGCCTTTGATGAATATATAAGCCTCCTCGTCATATTGAGATGTTGATGTAGATCCATCTCTCTCTTGATTGAAGCCTAAACTCCTCATTCACCAAAATCTCTTGCAAATCCACAATGTTTGGCAAAGTCTTTTGAATAGCAAAGCTTTGAACAAGATTAGCATGATATCCAACAAGCCATTAAGAACAACTTGAACAAGTTATACTTCCATAATGCTTTCATCAATACATGCTAGCTCATCATTGAATGCTTTAACTCTCAACACAAAAGCATGAGCACTCTCTTCCTTCTTTTGCAAACTTTGAAAGATTTGTCTCCTTAGAGTCAACACTCTAGATGTGGACTTGGATTCATAAAGCTTCTGCAAAGCTTCCCAAGCCTCTCGAGATGAATTGCTCTTACCAATCTCCTTGAATAGCTCATTGGTAGCATTCATCTTGATCATGTGTAAAGCTTTCTTTGCTCTCTTGTCATACCTCACTTGATCTTGAGGTGCTTGAGGCCTCTCCTCCACACCTGCAACAATTTCCATTAACTCATTCATCTCCAATAAGGACTCCATCCTCACCTTCCAAGTAGAATAGTTGATTGAGGTAAGCTTATCATTGCTATCCAACATAAAGCCTCCACTTGTAGCCATGTTGAAGTGATATGATCTTCCCCTTTCAACCTGTTCCAATGCACAAAGCACTCTCTTGAATGTCAACAAATGAACTCAAGAAGAAATCACAAAGATATGGAAACTCTCAATTCTCTTCTAGCACTATTACTAGCAAATCAATACATAGAATGAAGAATTCTTGATCAACCTATGATCTACCAACAATCTAATGAATCTTGTCACTTGTTAAGATTGAAACACACTCTATTAAAGTCCAGCAACTTCAAAAAATAGAGATCCAATCAAAATTAGGGTTTTTCAAAATCACAAGAAATTGAATCTTCCAATTTCTACATGCAATTGCCTAAAACTTGATATAGAATCTTGTAGCCTCTAATGAGACCTTCCTAGTGCATCAAAAAAGCGTCAAAATCCAGTAAGCCACGTGTGAAATCGGAATTCCTCAAGGTCATAAACCTAAATTGAGTTTTGACCTACAAAAGATCCAATCTACATATGCAAAGAACTTGATTTTTGAGTAGAAATCAATCTAGCATGATCTAGCATTGGTATCTCTTCCAAATCCTTGATAAATGTGGTTGCTCCTTTCATAATCTGAAACACAAGAGCTCTGATACCATGTGAAGAATTTCAGATCATTAAGATCCAAAATGTGTCTCATGATCTTTGGTTAGAAAGACAACACAATTTACAACATTGCCAATGTAAAAAAATCAGCATCTACTTAATGAAAGAGATGCAAACTCAATAAAAACTTATCAAACATCAAATATATGATAAAATGAAGTTGTTGTCCGTATAATAATAGTACCCTACTGTATTTCCCATGTGTGGATCCAAAAATAGCAAAATATGAGCATTCTACACACAAGATTGCAAGATATCATCAAGATAGTGCACCAATGGATAGATGAACCGAAGAGAAGTATAAGCATGAGAGAGAGAGAGAGAGAGAGAGAGAGAGAGAGAGAGAGAGAGAGAGAGAGAGAGAGAGAGAGAGAGAGAGAGAGAGAGAGAGAGAGAGAATCTCTCTCCACGAATTTATATCCTTTTATAGCAGGTCCATGCCTCATTATTGAATCTTTGGTTTTCCTCCATAACAAAAACCATATCAACAATGTGACTAGATTCAATGCATCTAACATTCAAATTTGAATGTAACCAAACTCGACCTCCTAACTTTCTCACACTTTCAAAAATGATATTTCAAATGAACTTTGACTAAAATAACTTTCATAAAGTTTATCTCTAAGTCTAAAATGCATATTGGCCTAATATTGACAATTAACCAAAATATGACTAAACTTGACTAAACTAGTTAAGATTTCTCACAAAAATCATGACCTTGCAGAGCGAAAAGAAAGCCATCAAAGTCATTAGCAGTTTAGACAACCTATCACAACCTTGCAGAGCGAAAAGAAAGTCATCAAAGCCATCAACAACTCACAGAACCTATCACGACCTTGCAGAGCGAAAAGAAAGTCATCAAAGCCATCAGCAGCTCACACAATCGATCATGTCTTTATATCGGAGGACTAGGTTTAAAGCTTTTGGGGGCACCACATATCTACCCAACTTCCAAGCACTGCTCGAGAAACCTGTTTTGAATTACCCTCAAAGAAACCTGCATTTTCTAGAACTTCTTAGTTTACTAAAGACTTTTACTTATAAAAAGGTACATATATGCCTGGATAAAAAACCGTCAAACATTTTCTGATGTCGATTTTTGAAAAAACTTGCCGATTCCATTCCTATAGTTTGCCGATTTCCCAGAGCACTCCTTCCAAGCCAATGGCTTTTCAAAAATGGAAAAAAGATGAAAAATTTGTGAGCCAATAATATTATTGTCTTGATGACAAATTCTCCTCGAATTGGCATGAAAAAGTCGCTATACCCATACGCGTTGCACCCCAGAAAAAAGCACCCTTGACCTTATTAATGAATATAAGGTAGACCCATCCATTGCTTCCAATGTGAATTGTAACGAGCTCTTCTTCTCTCTCTCTCTCTCTCTCTCTCTCTCTCTCTCTCTCTCTCTCTCTCGGTATATCTCTGCTGCTTCTTCCTTCTTTTCCTGTGCATCGACGACGATCCAGATCCTTGTAGCTGTTCTGATCCTGCAGGTTCAGGACTCCTCCCCCTCCTTGAATTGGGTTTGGGCTTGCTTTTTCCCATTGTTACAGTTGTGAAGCTGATTTCCTCTTTTTTGGAAACCTTTTCTGTGTCGGATGCATTATGCGATCACTGATTTTGGATTGGTTCTGGTTTTGCGTATTGGTTTAGCAAGCGAATTTGAATCCGTAGTGTTTGGAGTTTATTAGAGTGGAGGGTAATTCTGCCTGACTGATTATAACCGTGGTTGCTTTGCTGTAATGTATTTTTTCGGTTTCTGTAATTACATTCTTTTGTTGCAGGTGTGTTGAGGGGTGGTTTTTTAAGAAGTATGGCGCGCATAGAGCAGGCTACGTTTGCGGCAGGATGCTTCTGGAGCGTTGAGTTGGCTTATCAGCGGCTTCCTGGTGTTGTGAAGGTATAGATGTTTCTTGAAGTCTTACAGTTTGAAAGAATGCCTTGTGTAAAGAGAACTCTGGATCTTCCTTAACAGGTTTCTTTTTTTGAAAGATGATGGCATATTCAACAAGATCATCAAATTTGGCCTTTTACAAAGGATTTGCAGAACTTTTTAACCAATTCATCGAGGCACAATAACCGTAAATTGATAGGAAAGTTGTCAGGCCGAGCCATAGTGAAAATGTGACTAGAAAATTCTTTCAGAAAGAGTAAAGAACGATGTGGCAGACTCCTATTATGTGGTTGAAAAGTTTTTATGGGACTCACTTTCTCACTTTTTATGGGCTGTGATCTATGTCCTGTACGGAGTGTTTGCGAGATATACATAATCTGCTTCTAGGAATTTTTATGTGGATGTGAATACTCATGGTATCCCAGCAAAAGGGTAAGTTTGCTTTCAATACTCATGACCTGCCCTTGGCTGGCATCATCTTACAAAAAGAGAGGCAGCAAGCGGATTCCATTGACAGTCTTTACTGGTCGCTTCCTCACAGAAAGTTGCCGCAATTTCCTAAGAAATTGTTTGACTACTTTGATCCTCTTATAGGATGAATTGTAAACTGCCATGCTAATCTATTACCGAGGGAAAGGTAAATGATGGGCAGTGGGATTATACGCATATTAAGCAAGTCTTTACCTGCAGGCTGCTATAACAATATTAGATATTACAAACTGCGATATTCTAGTCGAAATATTCATAAACGGAAGAGGCCATGCTTTTAAGGTTTGCTTGTTTCTGTTTTATGTGCAGACAACAGTAGGATACACACAAGGGACCACAAAAAATCCTACTTATAGGGAAGTTTGCGATGGTAGGTCTGGGCATGTGGAAGCAGTACATGTGGAATATGATGCCGACGAGGTCTCTTATGAGAAGTTATTAGAAGCATTTTGGCACAAGCATGACCCCACACAAGTGAATCAGCAGGTACTAGAACAACATTGAATCTCTCTTGGAGCTCTTTCTTCAAATTTTACACGCACTGTTTCTATATACAGCGTTTCATCATCTTAATGTTCTTCTTTACATGTCAGGGGAACGATGTTGGGACACAATATAGGTCTGGAATTTACTTTCATTCTCCAGAACAGGAGAAGGCTGCACACGAGTCATTGAAAGAGGAAGAGAAGCGTTTAGGGAAAAAAATAGTTACAGAGGTTCTTCCAGCAAAGACATTTTATCCCGCAGAGGAGTATCATCAGCAGTACCTAGAAAAGGGGGGACGCAATGGGCGTAAGCAATCTGCTGCAAAGGATTGCAATGATCCCATTCGATGTTATGGCTGAATAGATGGGAGGCAGTCACGACTATGTGAACTGTAGTAACCTCTTTGTTCTGTTATCGTATCGATTCTGCTGATGCTGCTTCTTTGAATAATTGTTATGCCAGATAACTCTTTCCACTTTATATATCTGTTCTAAATAATGGAAGGGTTAACCACTCTTTTGTATTTCAAAGTCTTTGTCTCTAAAAATCTCTTTGCAACCGTAACAAAGTTTGTTGATTTTGTCGCTTGGGTTGGACTGATTACTAGATTGTGCTATTCATGATGATCGCTTCATATAATCTGGCTTTAGGATGATGCTGTCCTTCAATCCTCCGTTGGTTCGCTGCCATTTTTACATGTCTTATTGCTTCATCATTTGATAACTAGTATTTCTTTCCTGTATATTTTGCATTCTATTTTATGAAAGGAAACAAAAAGTTACCCCCTTTAATACATATTAGGGCTAGTGAGAGTAGTCGTCTATGAGGAAAGCCAGAAACTTCAAATGTCTTTTGCTTATCAATCCTCGATGACAGATTTCTCTCCCAACCCTAAGGTCTTCATCTCAGAATCAGGTTCTGCTTAACAAGGAATACCCAACTGTAGAATCCATTCGGACTCGTTATGGAGTTATCAATACTGCAGATTCCCAAGCTACAGTTAAGACTCGGGAATTCTTGTGTTCCATACGACAAACACCCACCTCAATTCTAGGATGCACAAGTTTATCGGTAGCCTCAACAAGCATATGACGTAGAATCATCCTGGAATTGCCATCTGCCTTCCTCTGGGCCTCGGTAGAGTTGATCTCAATGGAGATTTACAGCTTTATGTAGGTTCCTGGCAGGCACTCTCAGACTCCCAGACGTGTTCACTGGTACATCACCATCATATGAATAGCTTCATCCTTGCATCCAATTTTTAACCTCGGTTTGGAGACCTTGGTTAAGCAGTATCTAGTAATTCCAAGCACATAACAATATCATTCAAACATATTTCAATGAATTCTGCTGTCTCCACATCTTGCTTAAGTCATTTCCTTGCAGCACAGTTTAGTTTGCTTCTTGTTCCTATATTTTTCTGGTTGAAGACGAACTCTCAATCTCAGTAGACGGAAGGGGGTCTTCACCAACACACCACTTATTGGGAGATACTGCCTGGCAGACACAGTTTTGTTTTTTGGTAAGGTTAGGTTTGGAGCTTTTATCAAAAAAAATCGGAGTTTTGGGGATAGCAACATTCCTTCAAAGTAGATCACTGAACACCAACTTGAAAAATGTCTTCTGGCATTGTTATCTGAATGGATATGCCCACTGCACACCCCCCCCAAAGATCGTTTATGGGCAGCGGAGGTAATAATGAACCTCCTTGTAGGAAGCACACACCCTTAAGAGTTTGTTCTTTGATTCTTTTGCAAAAAGGCATAATAGAATAAGATTATTTTTGTTGCACAAGTCTTGAAGAAGTAAGACTTGGGAGTATAGAAGTAATTGTACTCATAAGGTTTGGACCTGAAGCGATGTGGTGGGTGGTTTTTATAAAGCAAAAAATGGCAGGTATATCCTTTACATTCAAGACTTGTTGCTCATGCAATTTTGAACCTTCATTGTGGTTAACCAGCTACAGAAGTGTATAATAATAAGGGCATTTGAACCAGTATGTGGCTTATCCTGGTGTTTCTCAATGGTTTTATGGAGCCGCATTGTACACCACTTAGAGTCACCATTATGGAGCCCTTTCTTAATAATCCCTTTCCACTACTGCCAAATGTGTTGGTGTCTACATGGTTCAAAAATTTTAAAATTTTGAACTAATAATGTTTGTCATGATGTTCTGGGGTAAGTTATTTGGTTTGAACAGGACATTTGCTATTGCTAAATCAAGATTTAAACACTTATATGGGGCAATATAATTGGGAGATTCCAGTTGCTCGAGTTGATCTTCGAGTTCTTGAAAGTCATCAGTAATCTCGTCTCGAAATGCATATCCAGCATCATACGCATCAATCCATGGAAAAGTATCTCAATCAAGTAAAGAAGGGTAAGAATAAGTGTGAAATTTGGTGTTTTCAGTTCTATTTTGTGGTCAAGTTGAATATGGCTGGCCATAAACACAATCTTGTGAAGTGATGCATTAACATGGCCCACCCATCAACGCATGATGTGGATGTTAATTCATTTTGAATATGTGAGTGCTCGTGATTCTCATGCTCGTGCTTTGCACAGATTTTCTGTATTTGGCTGCACAAAATCTTGGGAATAGATTCACTAGTTTTGCGTATGTGAGCTTTTTTAGAATGTGGATGGTATTCACTTTCTCAATGGGTGGAAAACGTGAGATCACCATGTCTAAGAAGCCCTTTAGTGCACGACTTACCGAGTATATGGAAGCTGATTTGGAATAGTTCTTAAATGTTTCAATGCATGTATTATTCAAAGCAACACATCACAAGAGGTACGTTTCACAAGCAGTAATATGTTGCTTATCTATGTAGGTTCTTTCAAGTTTTGTTGGTATTGTAGATGTGGTTTGGAGTTTATCTATAAGGTAGTGATGTTTTTTCTATGGTTCATGTCGTCAGCCTCGAAAATCAAATCCATATTGGATTAAATTCTCTAAATTGGTAGTTGTTTTTCCATGTGGTCTATAGTTGTTTGTAAAGTCAAATACCTTCTATCTTGATGGTTAGTCCCATGCTCTTAAGAGCTAGGGTAAATTTTGCTCAAGAATGAATTAGCCTAGAAGCTATTGTTTGGCAAAGGATCCAATAGAGCTTGGGGCAAGGAAGATGAGAAATCACCACCAAAAAGAATAATGTCAAAGCATTTAAAAGTAAAGAGGTACTTTGCTATTCAAGATTTGGATTGCTTTTAGGCAAACATAAATGAGGGAACTAGACACTTGACACAACTTTTTGCGAAGAGAATTGCCTACCGGAGAGCCTACAATTGTTTGGGAGCCCCACTTACTCCTTTCCTATTGAGCATCTTGTATGCTCAAAAATTAAAAAATTAAAATTTGAGATTGAAGCTTAATTGCTAGTGGACATCGTATTTGTATTTCAAGAGTTTTAATTTCATTAAGGGAGTCTTGGTTGTCCATGTGATATAAGTTCACGTCATTGTTGGTCATGATATTTTGTAGATATACCAAACATCACATTATTGCCACCTCGTTACTACTTTTGAAGAAGATTGGACTCGTGTTTGCACATTATTTTGGTTTTGGAGTTACCAAATTTGTTCTTGCCTTATTCATGAATGATTCTAGACAACAAAATTGTTTTTATATAGACAAGACAAGGAAACCATTGAGTAGAAAAAAATCGAGGGTGTAATTGAGCATACAAAGTGGTTGGGTTATTATCTTAATGATTTTGTTGAAATCAAGGTCCACCTTAGCGTTTTGCATATGACATTTTTCATGACGTGTTATAGATCTCTCTCTCTCTCTCTCTCTCTCTCTCTCTCTCTCTCTCTCTCTCTCTCTCTCTCTCTCTCTCTCTCTCTCTCAAGCTATTATGTGGTATGTTGCAATAACCTCCTTAAAATAGCAAGGGATGAAAAAATCCTTATTTGGTTGGGCCTTGGCATTTTGCGAGTTTCTTTCTTGTCATGATTTAACAAAAATATAGCTTTTTTATACCCTTTTTATACCGCTACTTCAATGTTTATTATTAAGAGGTACATAGTTAAAATTTTCACAAAGTGAATAAAAAATTTCAAATTAATTTTTTTTGCAGCCTCCAAACATAGCACGCCCCATTTTATATAGCATGTTTAGAGGTTGCAATTTTTTTCTCATTTTATATAGCACACCGACGTACTATCTTTAAAGGTTGCATTTTTTTTTAATAGTTGTTTTACTTAGCACGCCTACTTATTATGTTTGGAGATTAAAAAATATATTTTGAAATAATGTTTTTAGTCAAAATTTTGTTCTCGAATGTGTCAAAATAGTTTTCCTATTTTATAATAATTTACTCAGCTAGCACATCGGCATGCTAGCCGAATCCATAAAGAAATTTATTTTTTCAAAAAGTTCTTCAAAAATGTGAAAGTACTGTACTTTAGGACCATAAATGGATCTACAAAAGATCCACAAGAGTGATTGGATGCTTGCTTAACAATCTATCAAAAAACTAGACACAAAAAAGTTGATCTAGATTGGCAATTTGACAAACAACAAGTATTAACAATCAAAAGCATTGATCAACATTGAAATCAGAGCCCACACGTGTGTACTACAGGCTGTAGTACGGCCTTCAACATGAGAAACAAGTAGAAATTGATTTGGTTTCATTTGGATCACAAAAACTCAATGTACATAGTGAACTAGCTTGAGATTGCCAATGAGCTCCAAAAATTTTCTATCTTCTCACTATGGGAGCAATACATAGCAAATTCGACTTCCTTCTTGAAGTTAGGTGGATTTCCAGCATGTAATAAGGAAGTTAACTCACCCTTCTTGCCCTAAAATGAAACCCTAGCCTAGATCCTAGACTTATGCTTGGTAAGTAGCTAATTGGTCAATGTTTCACCTTAAACTTAGGTGTAGGTCTTATAAAGTAGGGATGACCACCAAATAGACATGACCAACTCTCTTGACTTGACCTAACCTACATTAGGAGTGGGTTGCCATGTGGCATATTGGCCTTACATGTGTGGAACCCAATTATATACAATATTTACAATGTTCTTTTGATCAAGCTAGATTTGCCAATTTTTGGCAAATCTTCACAAAAAACACTTCATTTTGAAATAAAAAACCTACAAGCTAGCACGTCGACATGCTAGCTTTTACAACTTCATGAACAGTTTTTATTTTAATGAAAGTAAACCGATATTTATAGAGTAACAAATTATTTTGTGATGGACTTATTTAAAATTTGATAGATAGTCAAATTTTCAAGTATGCATCAAAACACAAATCTTGTTATTAAAAAATCATGTAGTGGCATAAAAAGAGTAGCACACCATGTGCTACCATTTTGTTAGACCATGGGTAGAAGAAACTCGCAAAAAATTTACTCGCAGGATGTCAAAACCCCCCCTTATTTTACTCAAAAACATGTTTACTTCAGAAACAAGAGATTGGCCCTTTTTCAAAAAAATCCATCTTAAAAACTTGTGCCCCCCTACAAGTGGTCAAGTCTCAAAGTTATGGGCCAATTTGCATGCCTTGTGACACACACTTTCTATTTCCACCTATGAATTACAGCCAATAAGCCACTCATGTAAGGTAATTCCACACCATTTGTTTTTACTCATGTAAGGTAATTCATGGACAAACACTTAGTGCTCATCCATTAGGATCCATCTACACTCACCCCATTTGTTTTTAATCAAAAGATTCCTTACTTGCATTTGTTACCAGCTTCCAATATACTGAATGAATGGTAGTTGTAGGATACGTGTGAATCCGTTTTTGCTTTACAAAAGTTTAACTAAATTGTTTCGATGTACTTAAAACTATAGTTATAACATGATACTGCTATGGTGTATAGTTTAATATTATAGGAACTAGGCATTCCTATTGTTCCGAATTGCTTGGTTCTGATGTGACGAACTTAAATGAGAATTTTAGACTGAAGGTGTAAGTAGATACTGAAGGATCTTTTGCTTACTCCGTGCATTATCTACCTTGTCGATTTCTATATTAGGTCTCACTTCGTATTTGCTATTCTAGAGTCACTTGAAGCATATTTACTATGGAAACGTTCTCGTTTTGACAGAGTAAGCAACTGGTCTCTTCAATCATAGCAACTATGGTTGGTTATTATGAGGTTGGTCCGTCTATAAGCTAGTTAGCATATAATATCCTTGTTAGTTGCTATAAACCGTCATGTTTAGAATCATTTTTCATTTTACTATTATGGGTGCTAGTTGAGAGTGCATTAACTGGGCTAACATCTATGAAACAACGGGAGGCCCACCAGGTATAGGCTAAAATACACTGTCCTGGTTAACTCACAAAGTAGATACACCAGTTCGGGTATTTTCTCGTGAAATACATGGACTTGAAAGTTGGTAAATGCAATCGTTCCAGCAAACATAACAGTATGCATAATATGCTCACCATTGTCACTCAACTTTCTATTTGACGATCTCTTTAGCAAACCAAGGTTATGCATAACCTAAGGTGTCAAGGCACCCATTGCCAGTTTATGGTTCTGTTACGCACAACAACATCCCTAATTTGGTCACATGCTCATTAGGGTTAGTCGTTTGCCTGAAAGAGTCTCATAGTGAGTGATAGGTTTTTCTTTGATCTTGTGTGCTAATATTTCACCATATGTGAGGAGTGGGTTTGCTTTAGACATCTTGATTATGTGCTTGAGTCGTTCCATCAAACCAATTCATTAAAAAAGGGATATTCATGACTAAAGTTTCTTTCTCATCAAAGAGAGGTGAACTCATTGAGTGAGTTGTTTGGGGCATTGAAATTCAAAAATGCTAAACCACCATGCAAGTTTTGGATTTCACTTTCTATCGGCCATTATTCTAATGTTTCTTAATGAAATGAGCCATAGTTTATTATTATTGAAGTTGGATCCATAGAGAGTCCATTTCATGCTAGCTTGTTGTAACAAGTGAGTTTTGAGTGCAAAGCAAGTCATTTGTATGTGGGAGTGAGCTTGGAGCATGAACGAGCTCATGGACGATGTACACTATCATAATGAGTTTTGATTGAGAGAGCCCATCATCGGTACCCTAGTTTAAAGGAAATGTGAGTATTAGGGCCCACTAGATCATTGAGTTCATTCTTGTGGAATGAGATTAATGAGTTTGCATTAAGGGAGACACTCAGAGGTCATAGATAACCACTTGAGACAGACAGACTATTGACTGCTATGTCCATCTTGCATGAGGTTTTGTTGTCTATTATCCAAATACATCAGTTATTAACCCTTGGATGTTAGTGTCCCATACCGAATCTAAACTTGTCACTATCATATTGTAAAAATCCACAAGAATAGATGGTACTAGATTACCAATGACCTAGCTAGTACGGTGCAGTGACCAGCCATCCATAGTACCAGATAGATTACATTGTACAAAACATACTCAAGCTAGACGATCACCGAGTGTAACAATGTGAATATGTTATAGCGCTGTCAACCTCACTACATGACTAGTGGAACATTTACTAGTCATTAGTTACATACTACAGTTACATTCCTAGTGGCCCTAGTAAAGCCTAGATCTAGTCACTAAATAACATCTTATTTGTTTAGACTAATGGGAGATTGTGGACCGCACCTAGTCAAAGCTAGATCAACAATTCATCACAATATTTAGGGCTGGAGTCAATTTCACAAATTTTAAATGAGTCGTGCCGGTTTGGGCTAGTAGAACTATTCCATGGAAACTCAGTAACTAGCTACACACAAGTTAGGGTCACCAATACCACATAGATGGAACACAGAGATACCTATACTCTAGGGTTAGTGTGACCATACCCACTAGACCTGATGGTACCAGTTTAGCACTGCTATTAGCATATTGAATATGGCCTGTCTAGTAGTATTAGCATGAATCAGAAATGACGTCTAATTACTGTATTAGAGGTCGAACATCGAAGAGTACCACATAGAGTACAAAGCCTTTTTTGGACATAGAGTAAAACCAGTTGAGCAACCCAATAAAATGATGGGATTTATTATGAAGCCAAGGGTTAGGGTTAGACCTCGAAATCGAAAACTAGAAGCCACTCGCATTGTCTAACCTGCATCACTACCCTATATCCCACCAGCACTAGAATTTAGGAGAAATGGAACCTCAGATAAAGCACCAATGAATACCATGCATGGGTATGGATGAATCATGTTTGAATAGACTAATCACCAGGTGGAGCTAGTTAGGATGTATGCAGTACTAGTCAACAAAGTTTGGGAGACTTACGAGATAAGTTGGGAAAACCTTGAGACCCACGTAGTAAGAGAGTTGTAAATAGTTCAAGCTAAATTTGAGAAGGAGTGTGAAGAATTGCCAAAAATTGGCAAGTCTAGCTGATCAAAAAGCATGTAGAATAGTGTAAATTGTGTACACAAGTGGGTCCCACACATGTGAGGCCATGATGCCACATGGGAAACCCATCCTAATGTAGGTTAGGTCAAGTCAAGAGAGTTGGTCATGTCTATTTGGTGGTCATCCCTACTATATAGGACCTACACCTAAATTTAAGGTGAAAATTTGACCAACTAGCCATCTACCAAGCATGACTCTAGGAAATAGACTAGGGTTTCATTTTAGGTCAAGGAGAGTGAGTTAACTTCCTTATTACATGCTGGAAATCCACCTAACTTCAAGAAGGAAGTCGAATTTTCTATGTATTCCCTCTCTCCATAGTGCGCCAACCTTTGATAAACTTGCTAATATGTAATTTGGTCAATTCACGAGCTCATTTTATGACCAAATATCCATTATTATCGTCCATATTCATATATCCATCTTCATGTATCTCATGTGGACATTTAGTAGACTAACCAATAGGCATTTGAGAAGCAGTGATCCTAAATGGGTTGAAGGATGAATTTGACAACCTTGTTCAATCTTATGCTGTCAAGGAGGAGCTTCCAAGCTTGGAGGCACTACAAGGAGTTCTCACTTTTGAGGAGTGTAGGCAAGAAAACAAGCTATTGAAGGTCAATCAACTTTCCTTGAAGACTGGTGGAGAGGAGAAAGCTCTCTTTTCAAAAGACAAGCCAAGAGGAAGGGGCAAAGAGCAACATTTGTTCAATTCACGAGCTCATTTTATGACCAAATATCCATTATTATCATCCATATTCATAGATCCATCTTCATGTATCTCATGTGGACAGTTGGTAGACTCACCAATAGGCATTTGAGAGGTAGGGATCCTAAATGGGTTGAAGGATGAATTTGACAACCTTGTTCAATCTTATGTGATCAAGGAGGAGCTTCCAAGCTAGGAGGCACTACAAGGAGTTCTCATTTCTGAGGAGTGTAGGCCAGAAAACAAGCTATTGAAGATCAATCAACTTTCCTTGAAGAATGGTGGAGAGGAGAAAGCTCTCTTTTCTAAGGACAAGCCAAGAGGAAGGGGCAAAGAGCAACATCGACATCAACATTTCAAGAAGGACAAGGCAAAGGAGGAGAGTGATGAGGATTCATCACAAACTTCAACAAGTTGCAACAAGAAGTGTTTTTTTCGTGGTAAGAAGGGGCATTTTGCTTCTAATTGTTTCAAGAAGAAAGAGTTTCTCAAGCAGGCCAATCTTACTAAAGAGAGTGAAGGTGAGATAGAAGGGAGTCATGAAGAAGGATCTCTCATGCTGTCAATGTACTCTTCTTATAGTTTTGAAGATGAAAATGCATGGTGGATAGATAGTGGATCTAGTTCTCACATGACTCACTCATCTTGCACCTTACAATGGATCTAGAAAGTTTATTTTCATTCCTATTGGTGGTAAATACAAGATATAGAAGGAATTAGCAGTGTACCAATTGGTGTTGAATCCACTATGACTCTTATTGATGTACTTTTTGTGCCTAATCTCACTATGAATCTCATTAGTGTTGGAAAAATGCTAGATGATGGTTTCCAAGTTGACTTTGGAAAAGATGCTTGCTTGGTTAAGAGGGATGGTGAAGTTGTAGCAAGAGGGACTAGATGTGGAAATCTTTTCAAGTTGGAATCTAATACTTGTGGAAGTGTGGTCAAAAGGAGCTTGGATCATCTCAAGGAGGAGAAGGCAATTGGAGTACCTCAATGTATGTTCCATGATGGTAAGGCTCATGAAGATGGTGCTTTGGCAAAAGCACTTGGACTATTATTGCTAAGGTGTTCTACCTCTCATCAATTTCTTCATCTTGTTCATGTGGATGATCTTGTTTCATCAAGTAGAATCAAAGATGGTGCTTTTTTTATGTGACTTCTTCTTTAAAGACTTCAATTGGATGTATCTCTTATCAATGGTGCTTGATAGGAAGATTGCAATCGTTGATACTTTGGGGATCTTTAGATCCATTTGCTTTATCAATATTCCTTTAAGGAAAATCTTATCTTAATCAAGAGGATGATGGTAGAATCCACATATCTACCAAAAATCAAGTGCATCATGGAGAGTTTCCAAGGCTTGAGGAGGAGTCTTCTCAACTCATGGTTCCAAGGAGATTTTCAAGAGGCAAGGCTGAGTCTATGTGGCTCACAATTTATGGAAAGGAGAGGCAATTTTCAGTTGGGATCTACTCCAACACATTCGCTTTGATGATTAGGCCAAATCCAAGAGTAAGTTAGGCACTTGACACATAGCATGGTAGAGGGCTAGTGACACCTTCCTATGTGTTGTATTGAGATCATGTGACCAATCACAAGTAAGAAATCCATGAAATTGGTCCAATCAAGTTTGAGGGCCGATATGCACTAAGCCAATCAAAATGGTAGGAGGAAAAGAAGGGGTCCAATCATATTTCACTCCTTTCTACCTCGAATTGCTACTTATATGAGTGATAGATCAATTCTATAAGAGTTTTTTGGAGTTAATGAGAGTTTATACTTTTTGAGCTATTTTGGCTTTCTCTCTCTACCCGAGGATTGGTGCTTGGTTTCTCTCTCTACCCGAGAGCAAGGTTGTTTTGTACTTAGTTTTTTCATCCACAAGTCTCCACACGTGTGAATGTACTTTTATGGTTGATATATGCATGTTACATTGTGCTCTTGCCATTTGTGAGATAGATCTTGGATTTGCATGTTACATTGTGCTCTTGCCTTAAATTTGTGAGATAGATCTTGGATTTCAATCTATGCTTGATTTTTTTGCAATCACCAAGTCTTAGGAGATCATAATCACACTTTTGGGCACTCCCACACGTGTGAAATTTAACAATCACTTGTTTACATGATTAAAAAATGTATTCATTGCCACATTTCCAAATGTTAGAAAAATAGTTTCACCATAACATTGTAGATTATGTAGAATATCTAAAAGGAAGCTATCATCATCAAAATAAAATATATAAAGCTTAAATCACAAAAAAGCAACTTATTTTCAACACAATTTTGTATGCACTTGTTATTGATTTTTGTAAGATGTTGAATGCAGTGAAGTAAAATGACAAATATAACATCGAATTGTGTTTTAGCTCTATACTGACCAGGTGGTTATTATACACGATCCTCGGATCTATATAGCACATCTTAAACATTGTTTTAGCTCCATTCATTGACCATACACTTGTTTATTTTTTATAATACCTATGTTTAGCCTAAAATGATCTTTTTTAACTAGCAGATCTCTACATAATTAAAAATAAAAAATTACATAAAATTACATTTGGACAATAAATAGTGACAATACTTTTGTACAAACTTCATAGCCATCATAATTAAAAATGAGATACCATGACGACCACACATGATTTTTGAGAAGTCCAACTCACGTACAAGAGGGTTTATAATATGTATATAAATGTTATTCTAGTAATCGTATGTATTTTTTCTACGTGTAACTTGTATTTGTAATATAGAACATGATGATGTTTTTGTTAAATTGCTCTCATTTTTTAATGTGAAAACTTTTAGTTTGCCTCTATAGAGCATCAACCTTCACAAAAAGATGAGCATGCAGACCTTGTAGATTTCAAGGATGATGACGATGAAGAATTTGAAGAAAATGTACGCCTCTAAAATACCTTTGCTAGTGAATATGATGTCTTGAATGCATATGTACCTTTTGAGAATAAACTTTTTGTTTTTGTTGATATTCCTATATAAACATATCGATGCTCATCTTATTGAAATTTAGTATGCTAAAATCAATGTATTGCTCATTTGTGTAAAAAACTAAGATGGAATAACTAGATTACAGTAAAGCCCCTAGAATGTCACCGATCTACTTGATCAATGTTAGTTTACACTAGGATGTGTCTAGATCAAAACCTTGGAGAGACCTAGTGTTAGAATGGTTTAGTTGTCCTCCCTTAGTAAATGGAAAATTTGTCTCTACACAACAAAAAATAACAAATAACACAATTTCCTTGGGTAAATTTATTACTCTCCAATTCAAGGGCCATTCCATCCAAAGAGAGGTCCTTTGTTGTTACTATTATAAAATTGAAAATATTAAAAACAAATTCTTCATTCCTTGCATTTATCTCCGATGGACTATTTTCATATCAGCTGCTAAGGTCTTAATGACAAACTATTTCTCTACTTGGTCTTAAGAAGAATGGGACGACAGATCATGACAAAAAATTTCCATTTAGCTCTTTGCTCTTTGTTTACCCACATTCAAGATACTCAGTTAGTCTTACGATTCCCAGATCAAGACCTTCCAGAATACTGGTCATAATTTATCAACATCTAGCATATGAAGGCTTGGTTGGATAAATCAAAGAACTGAGTTCTTTGGGTGTATAGTAACAGCCAGTAAAAGACTTTTTCAGCTAAACACACATTGTTATTTTCACCTCCCTTACGAAAGTTTTGTTTGTTGTTTTGAAATGCAATGCTAAAATTTCCAAGAGTATCCACACATGCTTGCTTTGTTGTCTGACTGTATGGGCTACATAATGAGAAAATAATGCAGCCTGTTTAGAATACATCCTGTAACCAATATGATCGGCAGTTTTACTAGCATCAAAAATTACTAGAACACCATACATGTTACTCATTGAGCATCTGCAGAATCCTGACTTTAGAACTGGACTTTAATTAAATGTAATGTAGAAGATTCTCAACGAATTTCTTTGTGAACGCAGAATCTTGATGCTGATGGGTAGCAAAGATAATTTCATACTAACTTTGGCATTCTAGTGATTGATTACGATGTCATCAAGTGTATCCAAATTTTAGGTATGAGTGAGCGTTCCTATCTGCAGAGAATTATACATAGATGCTACATGAATAAGCTAATTACCTAAGACGATAATTATCTATCCCTACATTTTTGTAGCTATTTCAGATCTTACCACATAAGTTTAGCTCAAAAGAACATGAATTAAAAACTCTCTTGGAAACATTCCAATTTTTATTGGAAACTTTTCTCAAAGGAGGAACAAACCTCACCTTCTTATATATTGATGCAGCCTTTGCATCTATATCTTCTCTTTGTAGAATCTCTCTATTGGAGAATTTCTTCGATTCGTACCTCAAGCCAAAGGTGTATTGTTAGATTGGCTTAACACCATACCAGATACAACCGTGGAAGAACCACTACTTTGTACCAGATTTGAGCCAACAATGTTTTGAATATCTGAGCAGCTTGGGAGAGTGAACACCACAATTTCACTCTTTCAACCAAGCACAAAATGTACGTACGTATAAACCTCATCTCGGCCAACCTTGTATGAAAAATGGGATCTAAAGACTTTATTGACAAAAGGGAAGGTTTGAAATTAAACATGTGAATTGAAGTGTGTAAAAGTCAACAATTTTCAAGATTCCTAAGTTAGCAAAAGGGCATAGTAACTTCTAGCGCATAGTAAGATGATTTAAGTGATTAACATGGATCACTGTCCACATGAATCCACTATTCTCTCATGCTTACCTAAAGCCAAACCACTTACAGAGGTTAAGCAACAAAGGACAATTCTCAAATAGGTTACAAATAGATAATTCAAAACTAGAATGGTTTTAACTAGCAAGAACTTGCAACCTAAATCTTTCCTTAAGAACTTCATCGAGCATTTGCAGAGCCTGTCATCTGGATCAATAATCTTTTCTTCAAGGACTCTCACTCTGAACGTCAGAAGATCTTGGACTCTCATTTTCCTTTCTTTCTGGACTTTCACTTTCACTTTGATTTGGGCTAGCAGACCTACTTAGGCTACTATCATCAAGTACAGGACGGGGGGTCAAACTGCGGCTTCTGCTTCGCCTAGGCCGCTCATTTGTTTCTTTTGCTGGACTTCGATCAGATCTTCTTGGTGAATGACTGTAGGCGAACAATGTATCACATAACAAGCTCACAAATGCAGAACTAAGTTACCAACACTACCTTTGTGAAAAGATAGTCCTAAGTTGCGAAGCAATAATAACCAAGTACCTGTAGCTGCGACTCCTGCTCAAACTCCTGCTTCGACTTCTTCGATGAGCTGACCTGAATACACCACATTCAAGCATAATCATGCAGACGACCACAGTCACATCATTCAGAACAGAGCAACTCACATCGCTTCAAGTCTCCATATTTAAACTTACAAAGGATAAATACCTATCAGAGGAATGAGGACTATTTCGACAATTACGTGCTATGTGTCCACGTTTACCACAGCGGTAGCATTTATCCCTCTGATCTCCAGTCGTGCAGTCACGGGCCCAATGGCCTTCATTCCCACAGTTGTAACAACGACCAGTGCCAGGAGGGGGCCCTCTACCTAGATACTCACGGGTACCTCCTGAACGTCGGGATTCCTGCATGAGGTTTTGCAATTAGAATAAACCTCAATACTGAAATACAAAAAGTACCTGATTTGAAATGAAGACATCTTCAAACACACGAGTGAAACACAGGAATTTCCAAGCTGCAAAATAACTCCAAAAGCAAAAGTGACTGAACCATACATAATATCTGCATTAAAGAAAAACAAAGGACTTATCCAGACCATGCCTCAAGATTTTTTAAAATAAGTTTCTCACCCTTCTAGCAAACTCTACCACAATGCGATTCCCTTCAAACTCCCTACCATCCAGATAATGTCTTGCATCGTCTGCGTCACGGTGGTCACTGAACTCCTGTGTCAATTGACAGTCAAAGCAAAGAGGAAGATATTCCAATTGAAAGGGTCAATTAGAATAGGAATCGATCAAAGAAAACGGAAACACTTAGATACTCATCAAAAGAGACTAATAAGGATCAATCAGTGCAACGTTTTGTGATTTCAACAAGAAAACAGAAAATCAAAATTGCAAATAGCTAATTTGAGTGGGGAGGACAAACGTACAACAAAAGCAAAGTCGTGCTTGACATCCACCTCTCGAATTCTGCGTAAAGGAGTGAAACAAAGAGAATCTCGTCACATCAAGGCATGTCACGATAGACCGCGAATCACTTGCATCAAATCTCACTTCCACCCTCGGTAATCCATATACGTAAAATTACAGATACAGAAGCACGTTTATTTCGCAGGTCTCCCTTGTCCTTCACAAGGGCCACCAACAAGGCCACCCTTTACCAGCGGACCTCCTGGCCAGGCGAGAACCCAACAACCTTCAACAAAATCATGCAAATTGACTTAGCCCTACTAACAGGTTTCTCTGGATTCCTGACATATCATAGAGGCACGATATATTGCCAAGATTTGCAGATTTCAGGATCATCTAAAAGCTTCAGAAGCCATGACATGATGACTGCCTACATTTCCCAGTAAGAGTGTACTACAGAGGGAAGCCAGAAATTTGAATGAGTGAGGAGAGGCTGTTTGAATGAAATAAGTTCCGCTTGAGACGTAATTGTAAGCCACAGTTCTTTCCAAACTGCAGAATCAAAAGCGATAAGAACACTATCACCTGTGTTTTGTTACCAAATGCTTATAAGAGTGACATTATGCTTAGTGATGATGTAAAAGACGGACCAAAAGACAAAAGATTTACCTTCCATACTTGCTAAAAAGGTGTTCCAAGTCTCGACTGCGTGTACGTTTTGAAATTCGTCCCACATAAAGGCGAGTTGGAGCATCATGATCATCATACCGAGACATAATCAAGTTCTACTCGAAACAACTCAGGAAGGAACGAATTCACCTGCTAATCATAAGCACACAGCTAAACAGTCAGTTTCTGATCATAACTATGATAAAAGCAAGACAGGCATGACAAATTCTGTTACCATATTGACTTGACACTTTCACATATAAGGCCTTGTAAGGCTCAAAGATGATCCTCGTCTGGTTTGTAATAATCATTAATCTATTATGTGTGATTGCAAGATATCCCATTGAAGATCTGGGATTGGAGCTGTCAAGTGGAATGGCTCTCAAACTTCAGTACCAAATGTGGTTGGGGTCCAAGTTAGGTCGGGATCAGATAATGTTTTCCACTAAACACACCAGTCTTTTGCTTTGGTATAAAACATTGCTATGTGTTGGTAGAACTTTTAGCTACTAGGTCAAAATTTGGGCGTGGTTTCAAAAATTGAATAATTTGAAACCTTATGAAAGCACAAAGTCCAAATTTATTTATATTATTGGAATCTTACGGCGACTTGACACTCTCCAATTTACATGCATACAAAAAGGTCTCTAATGCATTAACATAAACTCTTACCCTTGAATGAATCAGGATATAAAAATAGCATTGGAAAAAGAAAAGCCATTCATTAGTTTCTTCACGAGACATAGAGAAACTTCCCTCTCTATAATTCCAAGTCTCTACTTCCTGCATCCTGCGACCAAGAGAACTACTCATTCCTTCAACAAGTTCAAGATGCCAATATTCTTCTTTTCTTTTCCAAGATTTGAGGTGGAATTACTCTTCAAACTATACTCTCTTTTTGGAATCTTTCAGCACTTCATCCTTGAAAGGTTCTTGAGATTCCTCTGTCACTGAAGATTAAATCAAATATCAAATTTATGAGAAAGAGAGAAAGCAAACTCACAGGAAGCTGCTGGTGATGAACTATTTAAATCTCTTAGATAGCAGAGGGGTGGGTTTGAAGATTGCCAGCAACACAGTTGAAGGTGATCTTACTCTCCAGAGCCTTGAAAACAGGTGCTGCTAACAACAGTTTGGAAGTTTGAAATTGTCATCAAATTTTTCATCCATGAATCCTTTCTAGGCAGCCAAGAGATGTTTTTAATGCAGGTTGTTAAGGAAAATTTCAAAGTTCAAACTTGAATTCAGTTTTCAAAAGAATGATAATACACCAATATTTGATGTAATTAGAGCTATTTTCAATGTTTTTACTATTTTTAGAAAGTTTGTTAAATAGCAATACTCATAAGTGACTCTGATGGACAATAGTATCGATAATTGTCAATTAGTTTCATGAAAATGGTAATTTCCTCCATATTGTACTAATGAAATGTATCTTATTATATCATGTTAAAAAAAGATGCCCATGTATCTCTGCCTTAAGTTTCAAGAAAATGTCCGAAGGCTAAGGGTCATGAAGACAGAGAAAGTAATGTCAGGTCAAGACAGAGAGCAAATCAGCGATAATTTGGCAGTTAATGAATGGCATTAGGATGTGATAACCTTTTGAAGATTAGGGTTGTCCTAAATGTATGGGGATGGCTACTACTTGCTGAGAATCTGCAAATTTCCAGCCACAAGTTGACCTAACCCTGAATAGGGTTTGCTGAATTTTGGGTGCCCTCCTACACAAATGCAAACCTGAAAACAAATACAGCAAGATAAGGAGACACCCTCCTCCAAACAAAACTTGCTGAAAACTGATTGCATAAAAATCAGATTTGAGATTCTGATTTTTGGGTGCCAAAAATTGCTCCTCCAAGATCTCTGATGGCCGCCCTCTTTCAACCTGAAAAGAGACAAAAAAGCTGATCCAAACTCCACTTGAAAAGATCAGCAAGATGCTGAAATTTCACAACAAAAAGCAGAGAAGCTCCTCTTCTGGTTGGGCGCCAACAAACAAGCTTGCTACAGATCCGGTAGCTCTGATACCATGTAGGAAAGCAAGAGAGAAGAGGCTGGGCGCCCAACTCTAAGAGAGAGAGAGAGAAACCAGCAACAAGAGCAATGGAGAGCAATGCTTAGCCAAACTGTAAAAATGGAATGCACAATGAGCATCTAAGTACTCTACCTGGATGTGACCAATTGCCACCAAATCCTAAGGTTAACCACTTACTAAATGTAGGGCACTCCCAAAAGTCAAGATAGGGCCCCTAAACAAAATTAGACCCCTAAGGACCCACGAGTCAGTACATGGCCAAAATTGGGTCCAACTGAACTTAAGACAAACTTAAGATGGCCTAAATAACTAAATACCCATGGTTACACAAATCTCGACCTTTTGGGTCAAAGCATAGTTGTAGCGAATCGCGATTCGGGAATCGCGATTCGCTGCAGCGAATCGTGGACAGAATCGCAGAAAAAAAAAAAAAAAACCTGATTTTCGGCCTCCTCCTCGCGCACAGAACCGCGCCAGCAGTGGAGGAGGCAAATTTTTTTTCTGAGAGCCGTGGGCGTCCAATCTTCGCAAGTGAATACTTGGCAGGCATCTACTCGACGATACGGAGTTGGTGTGCATGGTGCTGGGTGGGTCCGAGCTTCGTGGAGAGCGAAACGACCAAATTTCGATATTTGGTAAGTGTAGGCTTGATTATTGCAATTGTTAACATTGACCTGTAGGCAACCAAATCGAGCGTAGTTTGGCTCTAGACCACCTTTCTTCACGCCCACAGTGATTTTTACAGCATCAGTTTCAGCCGTCACGACACGCCTAGCGAGATTTGAACACCACATTCCAAATGCTTGTGTATTTTGGCCATTTCCACAGAATGGCTTGTTGGAAACCGAGTGAGGTGATGTCTGAGCCTAGAATGCATTTCCACATGCTTGCACAGACTCCTATGACCTCCGTTCCGCCCGTCTACGTCCGTATCACAAATTTCAATTTTCATGCCCTGATTCCATACTTTTTAGGGTTTAGGCGTGGACCATCGTGCAAACATCTGCTAGGGGCGCGGTTTAGGCCCACACTGCACTCCTTTATGCCTGCACAGACTCCGACGCTAACGTCAGTCACCTGTTATCCCTCATACAGAAATTATTCTATCCCACGCCCTAATCTCATGTTCTTCTTTGGCACTTGATATAATGTGTGAACTGGAATCGTTCTGATGTATGCTCTGGTATTTTGAGCTCTATTTGAGCTCGGTAATGTTGTTCAATGCAATGTATTTTTTTTTCTACTGAACGTTTGCCTGATTATTTGTTGTTTGCAGGTTTAGGGTCGTGTTGATACGATGCCAGTGCGGGACCGAGGCCTTTGGGCCGAGGTTGAGCTTACCGACGGGGATGTGGGCACACACCATGGCTCAGGCACCCGCAGATGGAGATGCTTGCATTGCGGTGGTCACTTCACGGGATCACTCACCAGGGTTAGGGCTCACTTGCTGCGGGTCAGAGGGCCAGATGGGCGGACATTGGGCATATCTGATTGCCCCAGGATTTCTGATGAGGATCTGCAGAGGTTGTCTACCATGTACGGGTTCGGTACTGCATCACAGGGTTCTAGACAGGGACAGGCAGCAGGAGCAGCTACAGGTATGCATGCAGGAGGGCTCACAGGCAGACAGGCAGGGCCTACCATGGATATTGGGCCCAGTACATCACGGGCAGGGCATGGTATAGCTGCAGGGCGTAGTACATCATGGGTTGGGCATGGTACAGGTGCAGGGCCCAGTACATCACGGGCAGAGCATGGTACAGCTGCAGGGCCCAGTACAGCACGGGCAGAGCATGGTTCAGGTGCAAGGCCCAGTAGAGCACCTTTAATTCCATCCGCAGCAGCAGCAGGACCATCAGATGAGCATGTTGGTTCAGCAGCAGCGGGTGCTTCTCGACCCTCCTCCTCAGCAGCAGATGCACCACATGCTTCGGCAGATGTTGCCAGAGAGAGTGACACACCCACAGATCAGCCATCCGTTGGGCATGCCAGACCACGAGCACCATATACACAGCAGAGAGGGGTTAGGCCCAGGCAGCAGACCCTTGATCGATGCGGCTGGCAAAGAGAGCAGCAGGCCCGTTGCACTCGACTGTGTGGCCAGTTCTTTTACGAGTGCGGCATTGCCTTTGCTGTTGCTGACACTTGGGTGTTCAGGGAGTTCGGTGCACAGATGGCGGCCGTGGATGCTACATGGACACCTCCCAGGCGAGAGGCACTACGAGGGAGGTTGCTTCGTCAGGAGGAGGAGACCATCACGCGGGAGTTGAGTTCCATTCGCTCAGCTTGGCAGCAGTAAGTAACTTGTCTTTGTAATCTCTTTGCATGTGTTTAGGATTTACTGGTGCCGTAATTTTTGCATGTAGCTAATGGGTGTTTTGCGACAGGTATGGATGCACGATACTGAGCGATGGATGGACCGACATTCGTCGGCGATCCGTCATCAATGTCTTGGTTTCTTGCCCGCTTGGCACAGTATTCCTACGTGGCGTGGATGCCACTCGAGGTGGTGACGCCATCACAGTCGATTTCATATGGGAGGTCATTAGAGATGTTATAGCTGACATCGGAGATGAGCACGTGGTTCAGGTTGTCACCGACAACGCCTCGAACTGCAAGCAGATGGGCGAGATTATGATGAGGGAGCACCCCAGCATTGTGTGGACACCCTGTGCTGCACATTGCATAGACTTGCTCATCCATGACCTATGTGCGCTTCCATGGATCAGAGAGGTATAGTTTGTTCTATTTGCTATGCTTTCTTCCTTCGATGCTGCTAACCATGTCTCAACTATTGTCTAAACTTTTTTACTGGGTGTTTGTGTTGCAGATCACTTCTACGGCCATGCGCCTGGTCACTTTTGTCACCAGGAAGAGGCGTGTGTTGGCCCTGTTCCGCACCTTCTCCACCCTAAACCTGAAGAAGCCCGCACCCACACGCTTTGCGTTTTACTTCTTGGTGCTAGAGTGATTGGTGGTGGTGAAGGATGCATTGCGGCGGATGGTTTCCAGCGTGGCCTTCTGGGACTTTACAGACCTCCCCCATTCGGCATTTTTCCAGTCCACTGTGTACGGCGACGAGTTCTGGAGAGCTGCTGAGGAGATTAGTGGGATCCTACTACCCATTTACAGAGTGCTGCGTCTGGTAGACCGTGAGGGGTGCACCCTCGGTCTCATTTACGAGTTCATGGAGCGCATCGGCAAGGGGATTCTGTTGTCAGCCTTGGACGAGCATAGGTATGACTCTTCAGTGTCTAGTTTGTTGTTTCTCACTCGAGTCTGATGCGTTTCTTTTATGCTATGGTTTAGTGATTGTTGTAATTTGTCTGCTGCAGGAGGCGCGAGATCTCACGCATCTGGGAGGCCAGATGGGACTACTTCCACCGACCCATCCACGCCGTAGCCCACATGTTACACCCCTTGTGGCGCTCTACACGAGAGAGGGACGATCCGGAGCTGCACCGGGGATGGGTGGAGTACACGGAGCGCGTATGGCCCGGACCAGGTACATGTGAGAAATCATTTGGTAGCAATGTTACTGCAGTATTGTACTCATTGGTAGTGTCTGAATTTGAGGGGTCTTACATGTGCCATGTTTTTCCTTTTGCCAATAGGTCCGATGCTGGCCAACATTGCAAGCCAGCTGCTCGCATTTGAGCGCTTCCAGTTTCCTTTCGATGGAGAGCAAAGTCGGCGGAGGGAGGATCAGCTGAGGCCCGTTACATGGTGGTGCATCCACGGGCGCAGCACAGGTGACCTGAGGCGATTGGCTGAGAGAGTCCTTGCACAGGACTGTTCTGCAGGAGCTTGTGAGCGGAATTGGAGCACCTGGGCCTTGTATCACACGCAGAAGAGGGACAGGTTGTCCATCGAGCAGTGTAGGCGGTTGGTGTTTGTGAACACCAACGGCCGTATGCTGAGGCGCACACGAGGAGAGGGTCAGATGCTCGAGGTGAGTCACATCATCATCTCTTTTTTCTTGGTATGCTTTGATGAATTGATTTGCTTTCAAAATATGCAGTGAGTTGCACAATACCTACCTAACAACAATGTATTGTTTTTGGTTGCAGGTGGACCCCGACACTTGCTTGGTGGATTCGATAGCTGCTGCTCCTCGGGCACCACCCACACAGGAGGAGATGGATGATGAGATCCATAGAGAGCTCTACAGACAGGCACAGGCTGACGCACGGGCTTTACGGCGGCAGAGGAGGACAGAGAGGCAGAGGGAGAGGGCTGAGGAGGGAGATGACGAGGTCTTGGAGGGTGGAGAGATGCTCGGGGCAGACTATGTGGAGGAGGAGGAGTGGGTTGAGGGAGATACAGAGGAGGACGAGGAGATGTGGGCGGAGGCACAGGGGGATGACCTGGCTGACCTGCTGGTGGACCCTGATGCAGAGACAGAGGAGGAGCCAGCCATTCCTGCACGTAGGCCTAGGGGGAGACCTAGAGGTTCTAGGAGGGGGGGGCTGAGTACTCTTTTTGTAGACAGGAGTGGAGCATCACAGGCAGTCGTCGGCCAGGCATCATCACAGTGGGTAAGGCCATCCCAGGGCGTAGGGTTACGGCCACCTGACACACAGGCACGACGGAGTAGACACAGGGCTGGGGGCAGCCAGATGGGGGCCAGAGGAGGGGAGAGAGGCAGAGGCAGAGGCAGAGGTAGAGGCAGGGCGAGGGGGGTGGTCCAGAGCCAGGGCACGCAGCAGGGATCCAGAGCACGCAGTAGAGCCAGGGCCACACCACGACATATGGCTCCCTCCAGTTCCGATTCATCTGCGGACCCATGGGATCTGCAGTCCACAGATTCGGATGATTTATCCTACCATGACTCTGACGAGCCTTAGTTATATAGTTTTCATTACGTTCATGGAACATCATTGTACCCCTTTTTGGTGCCATGTGGCCCGATATTATATATTATGATGATCCTATTCACAGCATTGTCGTGATTCAGTATTGTTCTTTGTGGTTTTAGTTCAGTAACTTTGGTTTTATGGTTTATGATTTATGGTTGTAGAGAGAGAGAGAGAGAGAGAGAGAGAGAGAGTATGGTTGTTTTGTCAAAAATTGTTTCATTTAAGGCTAAAGTTTAGAATGATTCAGCTAGGTTTTTGTTCAGCATGGTTTTAGTTCCGTTTGTTGTGAATCGTGATCAGAGAGAGATAGAGAGAGGGAGAATCAGAGAAAGGGAGATTCCTGCTATGTTCACTAGGAATGCCCCAATGTGTTCTCTTTTTTTTATATGGGATGCAGCTTTAGCGTAAAGGGACCATCCTGCACCTGAAACAGTCGGCAAACTACACAATCATACTCCCCTCGATCAGAGCTTTCATCTGATACCCATATTGCACAAAAAAATTTCAAAAAAAAAAAAAAAAATTCGATTCTACACGATTTTGGGAAAATCCCGAATCGCGAATCGGGATCGCGATTCTGAATTGCGATTCGCGAATCGCGCTGCAACTATGGGTCAAAGTAACCTATGGATTAACTTTAGCATAGTCAATTATTTCTAACAGGGTCACCATTCTTATGGATGGGGTGGATATGGATAATGTTAGTGCACCAGGATGATGGGAAACCGGAAACAACTGCGGAATTAAGAAGGGTGGCTATGGTGGGGGCAAGTAAGTCAGAGGCATGGGAAAGGAGCTTAGATTCAAGGTCTTCAATATCTCCGGCCTTGTGGGACTTCATCTTCCTAATGGCTGCAAGTACCATGTCAGAGGTGAAGAAGGTGAACTCGGATGGTCGTGGAGATATAGAGATCGGCGAGTTGGTAGGGAAGGTATACAGGCTGGTAGCATAATCAGTCCAAATGCGAAGGCCTTTTAGGAGAGGTGGTGGAGAGCAAGGGATGAACTCACGCCAAAAAGCGCCCGAAGAAGAACTGAAAAGGTCAATAAGACGTTTCCTTTCAGAATCGTCATAGGAACGCTTCTTACGGCAGAGAACACGATACAATGGTAGGAGCGTCTGGAAGATCAAAGCAAATGTCGGGCATGGATACGTGAATAGGTTACTGACTGACGAAGGGAATGGCACTCGGTATCGTACCATGGAGGGTGCAATGGTCGAGGTGTGCGGCGAGTCTTTTGGGATGGGGTTTTGTGGGGAAGGTTAGTGATGCAGCCGTGTGGAGAGAGGTGGGTGGTGAGGAAGGCAGCCTGGGTGTCGATTGGACTGTCGTGAGGAAAGGAATGTATAAGTGAAGCCAAGGACTTGTTAGAATTAATGGTTAATAAGGCCTATTTCTATTTTTAGTATAGGTACTATCTATTTTTAGTATAGGTACCTAAGTTAGTACCAATTTTGCTAGAATAGTATAGAAACCTATTTTAACCAAGTTAGCATAGATTTATATTGTTAAGACTTCATAATCAGCATTTCAATTGCTATTGTAGTAGAATAGCTTTTGCTTTTCATTGTGGACAGCCTCTATAAGAGTAGATGGGCGCCCACCTCCATAGTTATCTCAGTTTCCAGCTTATGAAGCCTAGCTTCTTGCAGTCTCTCTTCTTCTTCAGCTTGTGGTTGATGTTTTGTGTGAGTACTAATAAGATTAGTCTACTCCGATTAGAGAATCTCTTCGATTCTAACATGGTATCAGAGCCATCTCGTTAAGATCGAGATCTACGGAAGGAGAAGATCAGCGCTGCAGGTTTTACTGGTGGAGGTCGCATCTAGTGGAGGTGCTATTTGGTGAAGGTTGTATCTGGTGGAGGTCACAACTGGCGCAGATAGCTTCTGGATAGGCAGATCTGAGGGAGACAACATCCATAGCAGAGGTTTCAGACAGGTCACAATTGGTGAAGGTCACAGCTGGTGCAAGTTTATCTAAGGGCAGCAGTAACTGAGGGCGGTAGAACCTGAGCAGGCTTTTCTTGAGGGCAGCAGTCTGGGCAGGTTCTCCTAAGGGCGGCAGATCTGTTGCAGGTCATATATTTGCAGGATACAGCTGGTGCAGGCAGCTTATGAGGGCGGTAGCAACTAGTGAAGACAACATCTGAGCAGAAGAGCTCAGACAGGTCTGATCTGAGGCAGTAGCAAACAGGACAGGTCTGATCCGGTGCAACCCGTCAAAAATTATTGCATTCTTAGTGGAAAGCTAGTCATTTTTGAACGACAAAAATGGGGAGTCTGAATGAATCCGTTCTTCCGGAGTCAAGCAAGTTAGATGGATCTAACTACAGCTTGTGGAAGTTCAAACTTCAGAATATCCTTCAAGACAAAGATTATTGGGAAATTGTCATGGACAAGAGGTGATGGCTCACGGTCTCAATGATCAAGATAGAAGGGCATTTGAGAAATGGGTGCAACGTGCGCATCATATCATCAACTTATCTGTGAAGGATAAGGTGATTCCGTTGATCAGGAATGCAATTGGGCCTAAGGATGCATGGAGTATCCTTAAGAACACATATGAAACGGTAAGTAAGTCTCGAGCGTTGTTCTTGAACAATAAGCTTCATACCTTGAAAATGGAATCAGAAGAATCCATTACGAATTTTATTACCAGGGTGAAGGATCTAAGAGATCAGTTGTCTTTTATAGGGGAAATTGTACTTGATAATACTCTAGTACAAATTGTTTTGAATAGCTTACCTTTACAATATCAAAGTTATGACACTAAGTTTGAGGGAGAGATCGCCGACATTTGATGAGCTCAATGGTTTGCTACTTCAAGAGGAATTACGAAGACAAAACCTGATGTCTAGAGAAGATTTTAAGGAACTGGGATTCTTTTCCAAGGATCAAGGTAAGAAGGGCAAGAAGAAAGGAGGCAAAAAGGATCAGATCAGAAGCAGGAAGGGAAGGACAATACGGAAAAAGGAGACAGTTCAGATAAGGGAGGTGAATTCATATCTACAGAGTTCCAGGAATTCTGCAAAGAACATGGAATCAAGAGACAATTTGCTTCAACTGATACACCACAGCATAATGGAGTAGCCGAGAGAAAGAACAGGTCTATTGTGGAGAGTGCTCGAAGCATGCTACGAGGTAAGAACCTCAAGAATCATTTGTGGGGCGAAACAGTTAGTACAACAGTTTACTTGCTTAAGAGAAGTCCTACAAAAACTGTTCTAAATCGAACTCCAGAAGAAGCTTTCACAGGTATAAAACCTAAAGTGGATCATCTACGAGTTTTTGGTTGTATAGCATATGCTCATATTCCTAAAGATAATCGTCAAAAACTTGATTCAAAGGCAATCAAGTGTTTATTCCTTGGTTATGATGAGGAAGAGAAGGCATATCGCCTTTATAATCTTACCAGTAAGAAGGTGATTATGAGCAGGGATGTTGTGTTTGAAGAAAGTGAGTCTTCTACCCCAGAAGATCATGAGGAGGATGTATTTTCTCCTTCATCAAAAACTCCTATTATAGATGATGTTCAAGAAGATACAGGTCCATGTGATACAGCTTCTACACAAGTTATACCAAGGGTGTGTACACAGGTGGATTTTGGTAAACGGAAGGAAAGGTCAAGGGTATTTGATACATATTCTCCTTCTACGTCACCTACAAAGAAGTTGCCAAGATGGTATTTTGAGACTATAAAAGATAGTCAAATGTTGGATGAGGGAGAATCGAGTCAACAAGGAGCTAAGAGATTGACATGGTCAAGTGGACACTATTATGAAGATGGTGAAGAAACGCATTATGCGTTTATGGCTTCAGTGTTGGATTTTGAGGATCCTTTATTTTATGAAGATGCTACAAAAGAACAAGTTTGGAAAACTGCTATGGATGAGGAGTTCAGTTCTATCATGAAAAACGAGACATGGGATCTTGTTGAACTTCCAGCAGGTAAGAAACCAATTGGTTTATGTGGATTTATAGAACCAAGCTTAAGTCTGATGGTTCTATAGATAAGTATAAGGCCAGATTAGTAGCCAAAGGATATGCTCAGAGGGAAGGAATTGACTATGAAGATACTTTCGCACCGGTTGCTAAAATGAATACTTTGAGGAGTGTTTTGGCAATTGCATCTCATTTTGGATGGGATATTCAGCAAATGGATGTCAAGAGTGCTTTCTTGAACGGTTACCTTGAAGAAGAGGTTTATCTGGAGAAACCTCAGGGTTATGAGGTTAAAGGCAAAGAGCACTTGGTTTGCAAGTTAAAGAAAGCATTATATGGGTTGAAACAAGCACCTAGAGCATGGTATACACGTATCAACAATCATTTTTTGAAGCAGAATTTTCATAGAAGCATGTCAGAGTCAACACTTTATATTATGAAAGATTTGGATGACATAGTCATTATTGTTCTTTATGTAGATGATCTTATTATCACAGGGTCAAATAAGTCACTAATAGAGAAGATAAAGAACAATCTTTCAAAGGAGTTTGATATGAAAGATTTAGAGAGACTTCAATATTGTTTGGGTATTGAAGTTTGGAGATCAAAGGAAAGTCTTTTCATATCACAAGCAAAGTATGCAAGAGATTTACTCAAGAAGTTTAACATGCTTGATTGTAAGTCCATTTCTACACCATATGATCCAAGTGTAAAGCTTACAAAAGAGAAAAATTCTGAAAGTGTGAATGAAACACTTTATAGGCAACTTGTAGGTAGTCTTATCTATCTAACGACTACTCGACCAGACATTTCATATGCAGTGAGCATGGTGAGTCAGTTCATGTCTTTACCAAAAGTTTGTCATTGGAAAGCGGCAAAAAGGATTTTGCGTTATATCAAAGGGACACTCAGGTATGGCATTTATTATGGTAAAGGAACAAAAATAAAACTTGAGGGTTTTGTTGATGCTGACTGGGCAGGAAATGTAGAAATAGAAGATCGACTACAGGATATGCATTTAATCTTGGAACAGGAACTATATCTTGGAGTAGTAAAAAGCAACCAACGATTGCTTTATCTTCTACAGAGGCAGAGTACAGGGCTACTACATCAGCAACTTGTGAAGCAATTTGGTTACGAAGGATTCTAAAAGATCTTCATATAGAACAAGTTGAACCTACAATTCTATGGTGTGACAATCAGAGTTGTATACAGCTTGCAAAAAATCCAATATTTCATAGCAGGTCAAAGCATATTGAAGTTCAGCAGCATTTATACAAGAAAAGTTACAAAGTGGTGAAGTAGAGTTGATCTACTGTGACACCAATGATCAAGTTGCAGATATCTTCACAAAAGGACTTGGTCGTGAAAAATTTGAGAAGTTCGGGACTCTCCTAGGTGTTATTGTTAATCAATTATCCATTAAGGAAGAGTGTTAGAATTAATGGTTAATTGTAAAGGCCAGCCTGCGTGCTAGAAGGCCTATTTCTATTTTTAGTATAGGTACTATCTATTTTTAGTATAGGTACCTAAGTTACTACCAATTTTGCTAGAAGTATAGAAACCTATTTTAACCAAGTTAGCATAGATTTCTATTGTTAAGACTTCATAATTAGCATTTCAATTGCTATTGTAGTAGAATAGCTTTTGCTTTTCATTGTGGACAGCCTCTATAAGAGTAGATGGGCGCCCACCTCCATGGTTATCTCAGTTTCCAGCTTATGAAGCATAGCTTCTTGCAGTCTCTCTTCTTCTTCAGTTTGTGGTTGATGTTTTGTGTGAGTACTAATAAGATTAGTCTACTCTGATTAGAGAATCTCTTGATTCTAACAGGACTGACGGTACAAAGGCATGTAAGTGAGATCAAATATGTATGTGGGAGTGCGCGGGTAAGCATGGATGGTGTAGACTAGCCCCCCGGGCACCCCAAATCCCCTTACGCCTCTCCTCCACCTGGATAAATGTGAGGTCGTCATCCATATAGATAGTGGTGCCACGTAGCTTAGCTCTGCATCGCAAAGCATCTCGGCGACTCTCCAGGGAAGTGAAACGGATAATGAGTGTAGCTGCATCTCTGGTGGTCCTCCAAGCTGTATCTAGCCCATCTGTCATATGTCCTAGAGTGGTCTCGAGAAATCTCGTTTCGGCAATGCCATCCTGTGTGTCCGGTATCCCGAACCCTAATGTTATGGGCCTTCTGCTCCCGTGACCGCTCTTCCGAAATGGTGGCTGAGATGATTGAGGAAATGGGGGCGCTAGGTGTGGCGCCTTTCTTCAAGACTGCTGCCATGAGTCTTTATGCTGCTCAAGCGCCCGTATCATGGTGGTGGTCGATTTCGAGGTTGCGGCCTGCTTAGTGTTGATCACTTGCTCCAATGAAGCAACTGTGGACTGCAACAGGTTACTGCAACAGGTTCTTTTTCCTTTAGTAAGGAAACCATGACTTCTTTCGTCTGTGAAAGTTCTTGCTTCAAGAATCGAAGATCTGCTCGCATTTGGTCAGCTTCCCAAGAGGAAAAGAGTTCCGTTGATTTGGAGGGAGTGTAGAGAATGGGGGTTGTAAATGGAGGGGCTGTGTGTGTGAGTTATGAACGTAGCCACGGCTGATCTAGATTTAGTCTATGAAAGCATCACATAAGCAAGACTTAACCCTAGAAAGCAGGAGAGAGAAAGCTTAAAGAGACTAAAGAAGGAGATCATATCATAAGCCAAGTAACAAATGACACAGAATCCCTACTTATAGCCAAGAGGAAGCCCTTAAAGGAAGCTTCCAGTGGCTAGGGCCAAACTGAGAGGGAAAATAGTGCGCCCTCCAAGAAGGCCCCCACTCTCACCACGACGGGTGCGAGGAAGGCCAATGATGAAGTCCATAGAAATATCAGTCCACTGGCGGTGAGGAATAGGCCAACTCTGAAGCAAACCAGCGGACTTAGCACGGGAGTACTTATTACGTAAGCAGAAAGGACATGTACGAATAAGTACAACAAGCTCTTTCCTAAGGGATGGCCAATAGAAATGATCCTTAAGACGAGCATAAGACTTCTGAAAACCAAAATGACCCCCAATTGAGGACGAATGAGCATCCGACAACAACTGAGAACGGATACCCAAAGAACTAGGAATACAAAGAGAACCATAATGATAAAGACGGTGTTCAACAATGGAATAAGCCTGATGATCAGTAACGATATCAAAAGGAACACGGTACAGGTAATGGCCCCACTTCTTAAGAGCATAGATAATGGCAAGAAGCTCTTTCTCATGGACAGAATAACGTTGCTCATAAGAGCGTAAACGACGCGACTCATAAGCAATAATACACTGAGACTGACGAAGCAAGGCACCCAAACCAACAATACTAGCATCAATCTCAACAATAAATTTCTGATCAAACTGTGGTAAACACGGGACAGAGGCCTCCACAACAGCACGACGAAGAGTGTCAAAGGCGAACTGACAATCAGAAGTCCAAACAAAAGCACTAGACTTCTTCAAAAGGGCATGAAGAGGGGCAGCCACAGTGGCAAAGTGAGGAACAGGACGACGAAGGTGAGTAGCGAGACCAAGAAACATACGAACATGGTGGACATCTGTGGGAACAGGCCAATCAGCAATTGCCCGAACCTTATGAGGGTCCAAACGAATACGACCATCACAAATGAGAAATCCTAAAAATTCAATCTCAACAACAGCAAAGGAACACTTAGAAAGTTTAGCAAACAACTGGTGATGAACAAGCAATTGAAAAACAAATGAAAGATGTAACACATGCTCATCAAGAGTCTTACTAAAAACAAGAATATCATCAAAATAAACTAAAACACAACGACCAAGGAGAGGATGCATGATGTTATTCATCACATTCTGGAACGTAGGTGGACCATTAGTAACACCAAAAGGAAGAACACAAAACTCATACAAACCAAGATGGGTATGAAACGCAGTCTTGTGTTCGTCCGAACGATGCATCCTAATCTGGTGATAGCCGGAACGTAAGTCTCTCTTAGAGAAAAGATGAGAGGTGCCTAACTGGTCAAAGAGATCATCCATGTGAGGAATAGGATACTGGTTACGAATGGTCAACTTATTGAGGGCACGATAATCAATGCAGAGGCGTTTGGAACCATCTTTCTTACTGACAAGGAGAACAGGGGCACCAAAAGGACTGTGACTAGGAACAATAAGGCCCTGATCTAGTAAATCAGTAATTTGAAGCTCAACCTCATCACGCTCAGACTTAGACATATGGTAAGGAGGCCGGGAGGGAGGAGCAGAACCAGGACGCAAATCAATATGGTGGTTCACATCACGTAATGGTGGTAGCGTCGTAGGTTCTGAAAAGACAAATGCATACTGATGTAATAAGTCAGAGATCACCTGAGGAACAGCTGCTGGAGGAGAGGTAGTCACTAGAGAATCTGCTGCAGCACGCTGAACACATAATAAAGCTGCACAATGAGCCTTAGGTAGGCTGCGGATAAACTGCTTCCCGATGATCAGCTGGAAATCTGCCTGAGAATCAATACCAGCAAGTGAGTGAGTGGGTCACTGCATCATGAACAAATGTCAATGTCTGCTGAGCCAGGTCCAAAGTAACCGCTCCCAATGAAGCAAACCAATCAGCACCAAGGATAAGGTCATAGCGCTCCAGAGGAATGATATAAAGATCTTCCTGTCCAGAAAAATCACCAACGCGGTAGGATAATCCCTGAAACATCTGAGAACTAGGAAATGAGTGAGAACTGGCAACCTCGACTGTGAGAGGCTGTGGAGCAGGAATAGGTGAAGCGCGTATCCGGCTGAGAACATAACTGCTGATAAAGGAATGAGTGCTGCCAGTATCAACTAAAGCAATATACCCACGACCAATAATGCGCACACGTAGCCGAATGGAGCGAGGACCGGGGCACCCTGTCCAGGTAGCATAAGCAAGCTGAGCATGGCAAGTAGCAGGAGGTAAATCAGTAGAAGGCTCAAGAGATAGATCAGGCTCATCAGATATATGAATGTAGATATCGGACTCATCTGGGGTAGTGCCCTCATGGTAGAAAACAGCAGTAGAAGTAGGCAGGGGCTGGCGGCAATCACGGGCAATGTAGTCAGGACTCTTACAACGAAAGCAAAGACGCTTCTGCTGAATGTCAGCGAACTCTGCAGACGTGTAACGTCGGACAAAAGCAGGACGAGGAGGCGGAGGGCGAGGAGCGGGAGAAGTAAGAGAAGAGGTCGGGACGACAGTGGATGGGGCAGATGGGGCCGAAGATGGTAGAGGTGAAAGAGATGGACGGGGTCGGGAAAAGCGAAAGGGAGCAGGATCAGGGTACTTATGCTGTAAAGTACTAGCAAGGGACATGGCCTCAACAAGTGTGGGTGGACGGAAAGAAGAGACATCGTATCGTAGAGCACCACGAAGTCCAGCAATGTAGCGAGAAATAAGCTCGGTGGGCTGAAGATCTGTAAAGAGGTAGGAAAGGTCCATAAACTGATCTGTATAGGAAGAAAGATCACCAGTCTGAGTAAGACTACGGAATATATCACGCTGGCGGCTCAGCCACTGAGGGTCAATCATAGCATGACGAAGATCACGACGAAAGGTAGGCCATAACTGGAGACCGTCCCGATCAGGGTCAAGTCGGTAGACCCGCCACCAAGTGGCAGCACGTCCATCTAAATGTAAGGCGGCTAACTGGATCTTCTGAGGATCAGTCTTAGGGTAAATCTGAAAATAAGTATCAAGCTTTGCAAACCAATTCTCTAAGAAGTTCTCGTCAGAGGAACCAGAATAGGTGGCAAGCTGTACCCGATCACGAAAATCTCGAGCAAAATGTGGCTTAGGAGCTAGATGTCGTGGAAAATGTGACTCAGGAGCTGTAGGACGTGGAAAACCGGGTGGTGGGTTAGGTGGAAAATGAGGCCCACCACCAAAGGAAGTAGACGAGGATGGAAGTCCAAATGGAGACCCAAATGATGAATGAACAGGGGCTTTGCCAGGTCCATGTAGCTGTAAGGAATCAATCTGTGACTGCATAGTGGCAAAGCCGGTCTGTAGAGTGGTAAAACCGGTCATCATTTGGTCGAAACAACTACTGAGTAGAGTAAGAGAGTCACGCATATCAGCAAACTGTTCATCTAAAGGTCCGGAATGACTCGCAGGTGTAGTGGGTGAGCTAGCCATGAGGAAGAAAAAGTAAGCGAGAAAAGAAATGTGCTAAACAATTGGACGAACTGAAGGAGAGGACATAAGTCGTCACAACAGGCACGCCAATGAAAAGACACAATAGAACTCGCGATGTAAGATGAACGGAAAGGACAACTAAGTAAGAAATACCTCGTAACCGCAACCGGAAGTGAGCTGAAAAATAGCGCGATATGTCGAGGTACCGGGCAGCCTCCAAAAAAGATGCTAAGGGCCCGACAACGTGGAGTAAACGGTGGGTAAAAGTATGGGAAACAATAATGGACTATGGGGCTGGAAAGGGAGCAGCCAAGGAAAGGAAGTGATAACAAAAAGGAGGTATGGGCAGCGAGGAAACAAGGCTGAAAAATCAGAGATCGCCCTTCAAGGGTAAAAAAAAGTTTGCGATAAAGACGGGGAGCAATCCCGATGCGCGATGAAGTTGGGTGGGAGTGGCTTTCTAAGCATCTAGGCGTGTTTGTATTGTATTGTCCGGGGTAGGGTTGTGAACACAGACAACAGTGTAGGAAGGTGAGCTGAAATTGAGGCGGATGTAGGGCGCCAGCTATGGTGGAGTGTGGGCGTCCAAGAGAGGTAGTAAACGGCAAAAAAAAAAATTGGATCAAAAAGATAGGTTGGTAGGGCGCTAGGAGTGGCTGATGGAAGGTGGCGAATAGGGGCAGCAAAAAGCGGAAATTTTCAGCAAAGGAAGGAGCAGTAGGGCGCTGGTCAACAAGCATGAGGGCGCTAGAAATGGGCAGCAAATAGGAGGCAGTAGGGCGCCCAAAATAGGGGAGGAAAAAGGCTGAAAATGCAGCAGTAGGCAGCCAGCAAGAGGGCGCTAGAAATGAGCAGCAAGTGGGCGCCTGTCCTCCTCCGATCCGTCGTGAAAATCTGCAAGACAAGTGTGGAGAAATGCTGAAGATCCGGCTGAAAAATGGTGAAGATCCAAGCTGAAGATGGGCGCCCTCCTGTGAGAGAAAAATCTGCTCAATGGAGATGCTCAGGAAAGTGCTCTGATACCAAGTTATGAACGTAGCCACGGCTGATCTAGATTTAGTCTATGAAAGCATCACATAAGCAAGACTTAACCCTAGAAAGCAGGAGAGAGAAAGCTTAAAGAGACTAAAGAAGGAGATCATATCATAAGCCAAGTAACAAATGACACAGAATCCCTACTTATAGCCAAGAGGAAGCCCTAAAAGGAAGCTTCCAGTGGCTAGGGCCAAACTGAGAGGGAAAATAGTGCGCCTCCAAGAAGGCCCCCACTCTCAGTAATATGACCAAATAACCAATATAGTGAATCATAGGGCCCAAGGCCAATAATATGGTCTAAATGTCAATAATAGGGCCCAAGGCCAACCATATAGTCTAAATGTCAAATAATGAATAAAAAAGGGCCCAAAGCCTGCCTATGCATAAAGTAAAGTAAATGTAAATGGACATGGCAAATGTAACGAGCCGAGTCCATAACTGTGTGTGTGAAGATGATGCGGAGGAAGAAGAGGATGAGAGAGAAGGAGGGGGGGCAATAGTGAAGGAAGAAGAAGAAGAGGAAGAACAGAAAGATAAGGTGGAAGGGGGTGCCACGACAGCGGCAGGCATCGTTGAGGTGACAGCACCATCAAGAGTGGAGGTGGCAACATCAGAGAGGATGGAGGTCTCATCAGCGAGGAGGGGGTCAGCACAAATAGCGAGGGCAGCGAGGGGGGTGTCCACAGCAGTAGCGAGGGCAGCTAGGGGTGGGTTATCACCAGTGGTAGCGAGGGCAGCGAGGGGGGTGGTATCACCAGTGCTAGCGAGCGCACCGGGGGGGGGGGGTGTCTTTTGCCGTGCAGGGGGTGGTTGTGACAACGCAGGGGGAGGTTATGACAGGGCAAGGGGGGGATCGTGACAGGACAGGGAGAGGTTGTGACAGCGAGGGGGGTGAGGTAGCCGCGAGAGGGACTTGGGATGAGGCAGGGGGAGGTCACGGGAGGGATGAGGCAGTCACGAGAGGGAATGGAGATGAGGCGGCACCAGTGAGGGGGGGGGGATGAAGATGAGGTGACAACAAGGGAGGTAGGAGAGCGAGAGGGGGGGGGGGGGGTTTCTTGCGAGTAGCAGCATGGGTGGGCACCACAGATGGAGCACGGGAGAAGGAGGCGCACTAAGCCATAACCATAGCCAGCCGCGCGCGCGCGCGCGCGAGAGAGAGAGAGAGAGAGAGAGAGAGAGAGAGAGAGAGAGAGAGAGAGAGAGAGAGAGAGAGAGAGAGAGAGAGAGAGAGAGAGAGAGTGTGTTCAATGTTGTGATCACGATTCACTGATTATGTTGTGTTGTGACTTGTGAGTGTGGGTTGTGTGTTGTGTTGTGAAATGTGTTGTAACTTGTGATTGTGTTGAGAGAGAGATATTGATGTGTGTGTGTGTGTGTGTGTGTGTGTGTGTGTAAAAGAGAAGGAGTGTTTGTGTGTTTGTGTGTGTGTGTGAAGTAGAGGGAGTGTGTGTGTGAGTCGTGGCATGTGTGTGTGTGAACTTTGAGTGTGGTGGTGTGTTACATTGTGTTTGTGTGTGTGTGTGGTGTGTGTGTGTGTGTGTGTGTGTGAGATTGAGAGAGAGAGAGAGAGAGAGAGAGAGAGGAAAGGGACTCGGGAGTGTGACATGTGTGAATTTTGAAAGAGCCGTGTGTGTGTGCACTATGTGTGAGAGAGGAGAGGGAGATAGTGTGTGTGTGTGTCACGGACTTCAGTGTGTGTGAGAATTTAGAAAGAGAGGGAGAGTGTGTGTGTGTGTGTGTGTGTGTTTGTGAGGCTTGACTCTTGAGCTAGAGTGAGGTTAGAGCTTAGGTTTACCGTTTTAGAAATTAGGATTAGTTTTTAATTTGAAGTCTGAATTTGATACATTTATTGTTTTGTTGACAATAGATAGCTATTAGCAGTGCCCAGACAGCGGGATCCCTTATGGGATCACGTCACCCTTAATTCAGGTTATGGCACATCAGGCACGAAGAAGTGGACTTGCAAGTATTGCAGGAACACTTACGGAGGTGGCCCCGTTCGCGTCTTCGAGGATACGAGATGGCCGTTTGCACTCAGGCCCCAGAGTCACTGAGGATTGCCAGGATCGGGGACGACTCTCCTGCTACTACTTCAGGCACAGGTGATTCTTGAATCTTGTTTGATCAATGACAGTGATTGAAATTTGACCTAAAGCTAAAACTTAAAAGTTCAGTCTATAACTTTAAACGTTGATTACTAATGAGTAATTAGTGATTGTTCTCTAAGCTCTCTCACTGACTATAATTTATTACCTAAAGCCTAACTAGTAGCACCATTATTGTTACAGGTGCGGCAGAGCGCCGAGATTCCCCATCGCAGCCGGCACCTGTACTCACCCTTTCTCTAGATACTCACTTAATTGCCTTTGTACCTCAGCCTCTTCCAATGCACTTATCCTCGAAGGGTGTTGTGCAATTGGAATTGAACCAGGTATAAGGTTAATCTTGTGATCTACAGACCTTTCAGGTGATAAACCTACAGGAAGGTTTAGAAAAACATCATTGAATTCTCGCCTAGGTTCATTATAGGTTTCAAATTCACGTGTGTTCTCACTAGGTATGTTTATGGCATTAAGTTTAAGAATCTCATCATTGCAACAAATTAAATAAACTTTACATTTTCTTTATTAAAGAACAATCATGCATAAAAGTTAATCAAGAAAATCAATTTTCAATGATTTATTCTTATCATAATGCCATTGTTGCCCAAGAACAACATCCACATTTGCCAAATTAACAGCATGGAATTCTAGTTTTTCAACATAATCCTGTATGTGCAATGGTACATTAGGAACCACATAATCCAAATTACATCCAGATGCCATTGTCACACAATACTCCTTCTCACTTTTGTTGATGGGGAGGTTTAGCATCTGCACCAAATTTGCATTTATAAAATTAGGAGTAGATCCTATGTCAAAAAGTACATTAACAGCATGACCTCCAATTTTACCCTTAATGCAAGTTAAGTTATTAGGTCCATAAAGCATTGAATTAAAAAAACAAATATCCATCTCATTACTTTAAGATATCATACCTGAGGTTGAGGCTTTTTTGACACAATCACGTGCAAGGTGACCCTCTCCATTGCACTTGAAGCAAAGATTCTTCTTCCGAGCTTCTGCTAGGTCCTTCTTCCCACCTTGATGTTTATTAGGGTGGTGTTTGGGTTTCTTAGAATTAGGATTGGAAGATGCCTCATTGGTAACTTCCTTATCCTTCCTTTTAAATTGAAAACCCTTCTTTTGCTCATTAGGGTGATGATTCTTATGTGGCTTAGGAGTATCATCATAAAACTTTGCAGCCCTAACAGCATCTTCTATGGTGTTGGGATGGTTTCGTCAAACATCCACTTGATAGTCCTTAGGTAAACCATCAATGAACATGAGCATTTGTATCTTTGGAGGTATTTCACTATAAAGAGGATTAAGATACGCATGGAAGTCTTGAATAAACTGCTGATACCATTAGGGAAAAGAATCATGTTACCTTTGTTCCTAATGTGCCTAAAAAAGTGGTGGACGTTTGTCCTCACCAATTGCGAAACTGTTGGGTTTCTGAATTTCTTGTACGTTGGAAAGGCAAGTCAGATGATGAGGACACTTGGGAGAGAGAAGACTATTTAAGACTGAACTTCCCTGGTTTGCTCCCATTAGGAGGAGACTCTTAAAGGAGGGAATGTTGGAGATCCGAGCTTGTTTAATGGTGGTCTATAGCTCCAGTGCACGGGGGGGGAGAGGTGGCAGTACGTCTATGGTTGGGCGGTAATGTAGCGTTCGTCACATGTTTGTGCTTTAGCAATGACCGGATCGACGATGGAGATTCTAGCACTTTCATGTTGTAGTAGAAGTTCAGGATTGTGATCATTCATATTAGGATCATTCTTTAGAGCTTGTATTGATGAGATAGACGATCAACTATGTTCTCTTGTTGGTTTTGCAACTTAGGATAAAGTATGCTTGAATACACCATTTAATCAATTATTGCATGCTTGCTATTCTTACATGTGCTATTGATGAGCCATGAGATTATTATAATGAAGCTTGATGATGAGATTATTAGGATGAAGATTCTATAGATACAAGGCGACCGCATCTTGTACTTGAGAGGAGAGTCAATATGATGACCCATTCACATATGCAAAGGAGCGAGCTTGAGTTGTGCTTTTTAGAGTTTTAGTAGAGGTATGCGTTCCCTTCCTGTTCTTCCGACAATTATTACAAGGATACATGTTCCTCTAGTGGTTAGCATGTATTTCAATGTTCTAGCAGGATTTTATTTAGTATGTTCAATCCAGAGAGCAGTTATATTGTACATGATTTGGATTATTATAATGCCCTCCACGGTGGTGTTCTTGCCACTCTATTGCAAACATGAAGAGCCAATCCTTGCTACATGCAATTCTTGGTCTAGACGATTAGATTGGGATGCATTAGCTCTAGCTCATGTTGATGGCGTGTGACACTCTTGGTCCTTACAAATTGCTTGGTGCCATAATGTTCATTTTGATGTGTGGCACTTTGCCCCAAGACGTTATAATTTTGAGTAGAAAGTCCACAAGATCCTATCACTTAAAGTCATTTTCAGACATAGAAGTTGACTTTCAAATACTATATATATATATATATATATATATATATATATATATATATATATATATATATATATATATATATATATATATATATATATACATATATATATATATATATATATATATATATATATATATATATATATATATATATATATCATAGTTCCTTGTGGTACCGTCGTTATGGTACCGCCGGTACCATAATGGTGGTACCGCCATTATGGTGTCGCCCTGTAGAATGCGGTACCAGGGCGGTACCACAATATATTCTTTTTTTTTTAATATTTTTTCTTAATATTCTTCAATGTTGTATCTGCCCAAAAAAAGCCTGAAGATATTGTTTTAGCTATAAATTTATCCTAAAACGGACTGCTCTCGTCAACAGCTTCAAGCTGATACCCATATTGCCCACTAACATACAATATATATATTGTAGTGAATTAGCTATATTGCCTATCAACTTTAGTCATCTTGAGCATGTGATGCCTATTATGTGTTGTTCTTGGGGTAGATGGAGATGCCTCTAAATCTCCATATGGATAATGTTATAGAGCTTTTCCATATCTTCTAGCTATTATGTTTCATCTTTGAGTGGGCGCCATCAATACTTGGTCTAATTGGATGGTCATCCCATTGATGAAGATACATGGGATTCTATTGACGTATCTCCTTATAGTCAATTCCTCTAGGATAGGGCCAGCCAGAACAATTGCTACTACCATTCAATTATAGGAAGCACAGACCTCGAACATAGCCTTGTTATCGCTATAATGACAAGTGTTTGTTGCAAGTATCAACAACAGATGGATGCATAATCTAAGTCATGTGATGGCATATGGCATATGGATGAGGTCATTGTAGCCAGGCATTGACACTAAAGAGGATGTTTTACAAAGCAATCAAGAAGACAAAGATAATCAAGGCAAGTGACTCTACGTGCGAGGTATAGAGGTAGGAGATTTCTCGGAAAAAATAGCATCAGGTACTTTGTGTGAGGAAGTATTTGAGGAACAAGCAAATACTCTGTGTGAGGAAGTATTCCATACTTTATATCTTTCTATTGGAGATAATCTAATTACTTGCAAATTTTGCTTGATTCATGGATGGCATTCTATTTGTATCATTGTTAGAGATTGGTTGCTATGTGGTATTTATATGAAAATCCAGCGAAAGCAATTTAAGTAAGTCCATCACAAGTTGTATCTTGTAAGAGTTCCTGGGGAATTGAAGTGAAATCAATTCAAGAATCAACACAGGAAAGTACTCAAGGACTCTAAGGACTTATGAAGTACAGGTTTCTAACATGGGTGTTGATGCAAGAGATACATTTGTAGATCCATTTCTTCTTTTTTGATTGTTGTGATGGTGCTATGGTAATCAAAACATTTTCGTTGTGGATGTCGGTGAGATCTTTACTTGGAAAATGTTTAAAGAGACCAAGGGTGTCAATCTTCAAGTAACAAACTTCTCAAATTTATGGAAAAGTTAACAGCAGCACATTATTTGATTCAGGGGGAGTCAAATAGTTTGATCCAAGGAGAGTCACAGAGTCAAGCGATATGCTACACTCATGTAAGTCACGCACATGCATTGAGGGACACGAAGACAAAAATAAGACATTTGAAACTTAAATGAAGCATATCGTAGCAACATATGAGGGAGCTCTACATCAAGTACTAAAAATATTGGGTTCAGATAATCATGGTTCTCACAGCAAAGTCGAGAGTGTTCGTTACATAATCATGACATAAGGAGCAAATTGCCATGGAAGATACTCATGTATATCTACACATATTACCGGAAGTAATGATCGATTGTTACTCCTAAATGTTTAATTGGGATCATTCAAGATTGCCATGGAGGATACTCATACATAGATGTTATTAACAATGTAAACATTAAGGGGGAGTACTAGAAGTACTGCTTGATTGTTACCCCTAAATGTTTAACTGGGATCATTCAAGCCAAGCCTGCGTGCTATGACTAGGGGCCTATTTTTGGTTGTGATAGACTTAGACTAAGGCATAAGTTGAGTTAAGTTAGATTAGATGTCACATGTACTTTGAATCCCTTTACCCAAAATTGTGATTATTAAATTGTGGATGGCTAAGTCATCGGCCTGTGGAGACAATTGTAAATTGCAATGTAAATATCAGTTATAGTGATTAATTCCGAGATGGCCAAGGGGATACTAGGTCCCATGAGAGTTTGCTGGACTGACCTCCTAAAAAGTAGGAAGAGTTGACTGACTGGTCAACATGACATGTGTCATATGCTCACTGGGACACTTGGTCCAGTGCGTGATTGACACTTGTCGGATGGTCAACAGACGGTGGTCAACAGGATGTGTCATATGCTCATTGGGACACTTGGTCCAATGTATGAGTGGCACATGTCAAACAGTCCACCTACTAGCTTGCCTATGTGTTCAGGGTACTACCAAGTGGCAAGTGTCGACTGTGCATGGAGTTTGCCATGTGTCGACGTTAGGATGTGTCAGGGTTAAGGGGTGCTTGAGGGGATATAGTGTGAGCCTTGCCAGGCATTTCGTATCTGATTCCTATGCAACTATGGTTGGGAGGAGACTTGCAGGAGAGTTCTCATGTTTGCCTTTGTACATTTGCCTGAGATTAATAAAGTGACGAATTTGCTGGGTAATTTACTTAGGGTTTTGTGAAATTGTGTACAACATTTGGTATCAAAGCAGTTGCTTTCGAGATTTGTGTGGGATTTGGCATCATTGGCATCTTCAGTTAGGATTTGGTGCAATCTTGGAGAGCCATTGCCCTACTACAGGTCATCTGGCATCAAACCTCATATAACCAACCAAAGCGAAGTTAAATTACCTTTTTTAAATGAAAATGAAATGTTGGCAATCAATAAATTCAGCTTTACGACTATGCCAGCACGTACAACGTACATTTGCATACGGTGACAGGGTACCAGACTCTGGATCACTAGTATTGAAGATCGAGTTGACAGGAAAATTCATGTAGAAAGTGTGTGTGTTTTATCCAAGAACATTACTAGATAGCTTTCAGATGGCTTCCTCTGTAAGGATATGGCCACTCGAAAAAACATATGTCCAAAAGCTGTATAAACATAAAGAAGATAGTATCAAGCAGCCAAAAGCATTGAATAAGAATACGACGTGAAATTTGAATCCCTAATACACATACGGAAATGCAACACTTCGTAATTGATAAGCTAGAAAATTTATTTCACATTTGCTGCCGACAATTGAAAACTGAACAGTGAATATGTAGGCAATATCTGTAACATCATGTAATCTTCCGTTGCTTGAACAAAAACAATGAAACAAATACAAATATTCGAATACGTTTCTAGGGCACTCAAACAAGGTTCTGAGTGTTGACATGAGCTTTGACGACTAAAGAAGATAAGCAAATAAGCATCACTGAACTGCAGGCGCAACGTGCCAGTAGGTCACTAACTTCATTATTTATATCTGCCAAGAAGTAGGTCTAAGCCTTTCCAAGACATTGAAGCCAAGAAACGATCCCACTACCTACAAAAACAAAACCAACGCACCTCGCAGACAAGAAAAGCCGGTGTCAATAAACCAAAATGCGAGCAAACATATGCTTCAATACTGCTGCTGGACAATCTCCTCCTCCTCTTTTCTGCATCGAACCTCCCTCCCTCGCCCTCAGCATGGAGAGTGGATTTGATCGAAGCCAGCCAAAGAAGCGAAAGCATTTCATTAATAATATCGAGAAAACTCAACCGACCATTGCCGAGATGGACGGTTGAGATGCTCTGGCTACGTCATAAGAAGAGCGACCGTTGGACATAATGACCGTTTCACGCTGACATCCTTGGACTTTCTTTCTAACTTCCCATTACGTAATGGATTTTTGCTAACTATTTTGCCCATTTCTAAACAGATTAAAAAGCAGAATAGTCACCTGTTTTTTTAAAAAAAAATTAGTGCAGATTTTGCCTGCGTCTGCCACTTGGCAGCATCGGATTGGTCTCAAAAAATTTAGTGCTGATTTTGCTTGCACCTGCCACATGGCAGCTAAGGATTGGTTTACAAAGGGTCCAAAAATCCATTACGCAATGGAAGGGGCCAGGCAGAGGCCATAAAAATTTTTGGAAATCCGAACCGGGCAAAATGGCCTCTGCCCGGCCCCTTCCATAATACAAAATAACATGCAAAAAATGTTCAGGGTGGTTTTGGACTAGTGGAGATTCTCTTTGCCTATTTGTCGCCCATTTTTTGAACTTTGGCAAGTGCATTGACGGACCACTCTTCTTTCAAACTTGGCAATGAAGGACCACAATTTGATTTGGCCACTTGGAATCCCTACCATCTGATTGGTCCATTTTTGTTAAGTTGCCCCTGGCAACTTAACATTCCAAGCAGTGTCCTCAAGCCCAAAAAATGTGCTTGAGTTGCGCTTGCGTGGCATGGGTCTCATGCCACATGGTGGCAACTCAATATAATTCTGAAAGTGAGGGAAGACCCATTTTTTCTCCTAGATCAATGGGAAGATTGTATTTCAAATTTGGGATTTGCCATGCAATGTAGTTTGAAACCACCCTGAGACTAGTCTCTTTTGATGATTGTATAGGCAACTTGAAAGGTAAATGTACTAAAGCCTTCTATCTTCGAAGCACAATTGGGTACGTGAGTGAATGACTTACACGTGGCCAAACAACAACTATGGGTTCAACGATGAGAGAATGCTTTGCACATGGCCAAACGACATTACAATGAGGTTTACGACAGGTTTAACATGTTATTACATGTTGTTCAACTATTTAAGAGGTTTGGAGGATGAACATCCACATGCCCGGAACAGAACTCAATATTTTATGTACATTATTTGCCCATCCAAATACATGTGATTGGTTATACTAGAGAGAAACCACTTGGGACTTCTATACGTTCCAAGAATGTCATCATTTAAGCCACCCACATCTCTCTCTCTCTCTCTCTCTCTCTCTCTCTCTCTCTCTCTCTCTCTCTCTCTCTCTCTCTCTCTCTCTCTCTCTCTCTCTCTCTCTCTCTCTCATGGACTCTTCTTTACCGGAAACCACCACCCTTGATCATGCTAAAAACAAACATATATGGTTTGAGGGTCCTAAAGCTTTTTTGCAAACCCAACTTTTCTTCATACTTTTCAAAAATATTTTCCCACCTTTTTTGGCTGGAAGGGAGCTTCCACGATACTTCCTATGAAACCACTATATGTAGCCTATTTTCGAAGGAGTTTCTTCTACTATACGATGAGCAGAAGGTTGGAAGAGATGGCGCCCTCCCTGGCCTGAAGTTATCTGCTTTAACTATACGGTATGTGGTTCTGCTCGTTTCATATATGTGCATTCATCTCATGTATACATATGATGGTTATCAGCTGTTCTAAATGTTGAATGGGAATGTATGAACCCGTTGTCCAGCGATGGATCAATGAGGGTTCATACAACTTGTGTTTGGCTTGATATATACTTCATATACTTTCCGCTGTCCAGCGATGGACCAGCGATGAAGCATACTCATTTTTGGAGTGCTTTTTGAAGGTAGACTTGTTGTTGTCCAACGATGGACCTGCAGTGATCTATCATTAGAAAGAGAATCAAAATGTTGATATATATGGTAGGTTGTCCAGCGATGGACCAGCAATGATCCAGTATTACCTTCCGCATACTTCAGAATGCATGTTAATGATAGTTTTACATCATATGTGATAAACTGAGACAGAAGCTTCATAATGACCAGCGATGAAGCACTTCATAACTCATGAATGGTTGTTTGGTTTCAAGCTCCTTATCATGGATATGAATGGATGATATCTTGGTGTGATAACTATAGTTTACATTATACGTTACTATCCTTCAATGGACAACATGAATATGTGGTTGTTCCTTAAGTAACTAAGGGTTACGTACATACTCCAGAAATGATGCTATGGTTGTTTCATACTTTTATCAAAACATACAACTCAGTTGCTGGCACATTTTGTTTATGATTACTATACCTCATGCTATAACCAGTTTCGTTATCATACTTGCAAATGACTGCTCTTGCAAAGGGAATACTACTGTATATTAGCACTAACAAATGGAACTTGCGCTCTCTGTAGCATCGAATATTACTACTATCTTCATTTTCGGTTAGGTTCGGCTTCGAGCCACAAAGCTATAAGCGTTTGCACAGGTATGCACATTAAACCATTCGCTTAATATTTGTATAAACAGTGAATGGTAGGCTCTCCATAAAGTACTTACTTTCGCTTTCAAAAAGGCTGACAATAACGTTATAAATGGTTTAATACTAAGGAAGGCAAAGAGCACTCGAGGGGACTAAAACATGGCATCCTCACAAGATACCACTGCTACAATCATCCAGGTAAGAATTTGCCAAACAGTTTTCAGAATTTGCAAGCATCACATATGCTCGAAAGGTAAGGTGTCTCTTCACAAATGTATGCCATTCTAGGTGACTGTTAAAGACCCTAAGTACGAAAACTACTTGGTTTCTACTCAGTTCGACTATATCACTTCATAAGTAATATAGTTTCTTTCTGCGTGTAATGACACCTACGCTGTCCCGAAGTAAGGGTTCTCCTCATGTTGTCTTGGACAACATGGATTTGTGTAAGATAAATGGTTCTTACATAAGGATTAGAATGGCATGGATCTGCCCTGATACCTTGTAAAAACCATGAGAACCTCATCAATAAAATGAAACCTTTGCATACGACACTTTTGCATAGTCTTTCCTCTCTTGAGCGCCATTTCTTTTTGGACTTTGTTGTCATTTACTAATAAAAGAGATACTTTTTGTCATATCTTCTCTCACCCTAGCTACAATGGTAGCTAAAAGTGGAAGAAGGCTTTATTCCTTGTAGTACAAGATTGTCGATTCCTCCAAGTCTCATACATCCACCTATTGCCATAATGTTTAAAAACCAAAAGACTAACACTACCTACAAGCTACCACTAATATTAACACAGTAACACCACTATTAACACTACCGCTATTCTTAACAGCCTAACATATTTTAGCATAGTCATTCCAAAGGGATCTAGGAACCACAATTTAGTTTCCTAGCTTGCAACAGTTGCCCAACCAACTGACATACAAGCAACCAACCCACCAACAAAGATCAAACTTAACCAACTTGAAGCTATGTCACCAACATTGAGCGCATGCCAGACCAAGTCTCCTGTGTCAGCAACTTCCTTTCAAGCAAGTCAGCCAACTTACATCAGACCAACAAGCTAGAGGCATTCCACTCTAGTTATGGTGTGATTTAGCAAACCCCGCCCCTCCTTCCCCCTCTTCCCAAAAAAAAAAAATTTCAAAGCAAGATATGGTAAAGCAAGCTTTTTTCTCTCTAGATTTTATTGATCCCTAGACTTCCTTTGACCATGCCTATATTGTGTGAGGTTATTACACATCAATTTGAGCTCTCATGACTTTGCTAGAACCAATCAAAGTTTATGAGCCATAGGAAGTTGGCATTGGCTACATTCTGATTGTAGTGGCATTGGGTGTCAGATTAATCAAAACGAGTCTCCAACTAATCCTTAAGTACTTTAAGCTACTTGTCACAACACTCAATTCATTGGCCAATTAACATGGTAGCTGCCACACCACAAATCAGAGGCTTGGCTCTTTACATTGGAAAATAAACAACTTGAAAATTCTGCTTTGTTTGAGAAAAACGTAGATCTCATATCCCTTATATAAAACCCGAAAATCTCATTAAGTAGTGACCAGGGTTGCTGAGACATCCACCTTTCTCGCTTTTGAGCTTGACTTTGAAACTCTTTTGAGCTATGGATTTGTTGTTGTTACACTTTGTGTTGAGCTCCAGGGCTCCAAGTTGAACAGTTCTGCACATGTATCAATGCTACTTGAGCCAAAAGATTTATCATTTATTATCCACCTTGTGGTCCACTCAATTTTATCTTGCTTTGCACCTTGATTCTCCTCTTTGTCCAAGCCTGATCTTGTTTTCTGATTTGCACTTTTTTTTGGCTCCTTAAGGTAGGCAAAGGTTGAATAATCCACAATGCACTTCGCACTTGGTTTCAAATAGCTATCTTTTGAAGTAAACAAATATAATCGTTGCTATTTGGACATGTGGTGATTGTGGTTGTTGTCATTGTCAAAATAATTGCACATTGTAGTAACTAGCTAGTATAGGTGACTAGCTTTATTCGACATCTGTAACTTTTTCCTTTCCCTTAAAATTGACAAAATAATCTTAGAGAAATATAACATCTCTACTAAAAGCAATCTTCTTAGTCATTGGATTCTAAATCCTATAAGTTTTATGATTCAAAGAGTATCCAACAAAAATAGACTCAAAACTAGTAGTATCTAGTTTCTTACAAAGTTCTTCTGGAATTTATGTGAAAGCAATACAACTGAAAGTTCAAAAATGCCTTACCGAAGGTTTTGAACCTGTCCACATATCTTTGGGTGTTTTGTCGAATAAGACTTTGGTTGTAAGTCGATTCTAAAGATATGCAGCTGTCAAGACGGCTTCTTTCCAAAAGGTCTTTGATAATCCTGCATGTAGAATCGTACTTTCACACTTTTGACAAGTGTACAATTTTTACATTCAGCCACTCCATTCAACTATGGAGAATAGTTGGTGTTATATTGCCTGCATTTAGAACATCGCACCATGTGCAATATACCATCTCCTTTGAGTTGGTAAACATACACAAGTAATGGACATCCCTTAAGATCTTCTATAAAATAAATTTGTAGGCTATTATGGTCTTCTAGTGAGTTCGGTGACATGCAATATGATGACCAATCCTTCCACTTTGCCACTTTGTGTTGGATAAAGTTGTGATTTAGATGGATCAATTTGACATCCATCTTCTTGGTGAGCTCCTTGTTGGCTTGATTCTGCTTTTGACCTTTGAACCCTTGGATCTTGCTATCAAATTTTCTACTCCACATTTTGTCTTTGTAAGAACTGCAGATTCTTGATTGGCCATCTTGTACTTGAATGATCTTCAAAGCAATAAGTACAATGATCTTTCTCAAGAAACTTTACTTTGCAAGCTTGAGTTTGATGTCCGAAACTTGAATTACTAGGTTCATGGTCACTTGTTGCACCTGATCCGCTTGACTTTGTTGCACGCTCAGATGATTCCTAGCCTTCATGTCTTGTCTACTCGATTGAACCTTCAAATCCCATCCGATATCTCTGCATTTGGACAAGAGTGATTGACCCTCTTCTTCAAGATAAGATTTCCCATAATGACAACATCTTGACATATTTGTGACAATGAAGTGTGGGATGCGAACTTCTTCATATCAGATTTGATCTTGTCGAGTAGTCCAATATAGTAGTTCTGTATCATGGTCGCTGGGCTAAGTAGATCGTTATCTTTCACCAAATTGTACTATCGTCTGGTGTATTGCTTAATTGTCAAGAAATATTTGAAATGAAGCTAATCTCATAAACTCAAAAGTCATGGCTGGAATGCAGTATAATCGATCAGTATGGATCAAAAAATTACAAACAATTAAATTAAAACAAAAAGTGGAGTAACTGATGGATGGAACAGATAGATGTAAGTTCAAATATAATGATGGATGGAAGAACAGACAGATGTAAATCAATGTCAAGAGGAGATGGAACATGGAATGAAAATGATATTAAAAAGTGAACATTGTGGCGGCACAGATGGTAATTGATGTGAAGGAATGTCTGGCAACGATGGTGCTGGGCGAATGGGGTCAGGGGCCTCCTCGTTGTCCCATGAGTGGAGTATGACTTGTGTAGGAGAGTGATTCATGGGTCAAGTCACTAGCAGATGCGACAATTTATTGAATTTTTTTCTTTGTGGGTGAGTAGTGGCGAGTAATCCACTTTACTCATCGAGGTGTCCTCTGATAGATCTCACCATGTACTTCGTACTATGAAAGTGGCAAGTAAAAACAACAAGGAAAAAAAAAGATATTAAAATCAGTGAGTAATGGTGAGAGTAAATATGTTGAAGGGAATGGCGACAAATGAGGGTTGGTGAATTGGCGAATAATACAGTGGATGGCTGGCGAGAAATGGCTGATGGCGAGTAATGGAGGTCGACGAGTAATAGCGAGAGTAATTAGTTCTACTTATTGAGGTATTCTGATAGATCTCACCATGTACTTCATACTATGAAAAAAAGATGAGAAAATAAAAATCTAAAATGGTGAGAAATTTGGTTTTACCTACCGAACACCAAGACCATAGATTTGAAGGTTCTGGATGCACTATAAAAGTGGCGAATAAAAAAGGTGTCGAGAAACTGAAGAAAATTGAGTTAGCGAGTAATCAGATTTTGTGAGTAATCAGATCTTTACTCGCCAAGCTATCTGATGGTGCATCAGACTTTGCTCTGCTCTCTGAAAAAGTGGCAAAAAATGAAAATCATGAAACTCAGAAAAATGAGGTAGAACGAGTAAATAACCTGATTTTTTTATGGATTTTTCCTGATTTTTTCATCAAAGTATTTTTTGTTTTTTGCTAATCTACTCCACGAAACCTACTCCACTCCCAACTAACTCTAATCTACACCTAACTAACATTAACAAGCTAAAACCATGATTTTTGATGAAATGAAAGGGTGAGAGAGAAGAAGAGAGTTTGAACGAGGAGAAAAAGTGTTATGCGACAAGAGAAGTGATGGTGCTTGTTATGTCCATGTCCTGTATAAGTAAATCGGAATAATTTCTAATGTTGATAGCCAGTCACTCCAATTGTATGTGGTTATTAGTTATGCTACGTCATTCTAGGCATGGTCGTTACAAGTAATTAATAATCATATGAGGGTCCAGACCTATAATTGGACATATGAGCACTTGCATGGTGAATGACTGCTTTAATGCAAGAATAGGAGGTTAGTAGCTTAATATAGGTTGCATGGGGATCCTAAGGAGAATATTTTTTTCTCTTGGAGAGAATAATTACCATGAAAACTCGCCCATCTCCCTATTGGAATTTCAAATTCTTGAGCCAGTTTTTTTTCTCCTCTCTTGTATTCATTCACTGTGGTTTGGGGGTGAAGGGTTAGGGTATTGACTAGCCTCTTCATGTTGGCTGGGTGGTTTATGCTCCACAGGTGTCCTTTTGGTTTGCATGTGATAGGATTCTTGAAGATCTTCACTTGGTAATCGTTATAGTGCTCCCTAGCAACAATGCTAATGTCGGGTCATTCATAGTACATGAACATTGTCTGGAGCAACAAACTCACATCAACCTACATAGCACATAGAAGAGAGAGAGAGAGAGAGAGAGAGAGAGAGAGAGAGAGAGAGAGAGAGAGAGAGAGAGAGAGAGAGAGAGAGAGAGAGAGAGAGAGAGAGAGAGAGAGAGAGAGAGAGAGAGACGTGAAACCAGTAGAGTTTTATTAGGAGAATAGAGAAGATCCAATACAAAGGAAATGGCTCTCTTTCATAGATTTGGGAGGTGAGCCTCCTTCACTCTGACTGGCTACTAAACTCCCATAAGGATCACGATCTTGACCGTCAAGATCACTTTGTGTTTCTTGAGAACAAGTTGTATTTCGTAATTTAGAAACTTTACAAAAGTTAAGTTTAAAATAATTTATTTAACTACTAATTGTGCTCCATGACACTTATTAGCCTAAGGCCCAATGTGGGGTCTTACGCATGTAGGATGCCAATTGGTCGCCCGTTTCTAATACTTCTGACTCTCTACTTCATTTATGTAGTGTTTGGGCTTATTCCAGGAGCTCTTGCCATATTTTAAAATATTCGATGTCATTCTTAGAATCAGACAATATTTGTCTTTAGCATCATACTTCACTTTGAAAATCCATTTACATGGAATTGGATTTCGATCTTTAAGCAGCTCCATGATTGTCCAAGTGTTGTTCTTCATGAGAGAATCCTATTCAAGGTCCATTGCAGCTTTCCATTGATCAACATCATCATGTGACATGGCCTCTAATACAATGTTAGGTTCTTGTACAAAGTAACAAGAGAGACCATCCATAAATCTAGATCGAGGCTGTCTGGGTCGATTTGACCTCCTTGGAAGATTTTTGACACTCTCTTATATTGTCCGACCTATTGAGAATTTAATGACTCATCATCTGAGTAAAAATCAATTTTAGGATCATCGTCCTTGAGATCTAAAGTGGAAATTTTGGCTGGAGCCTTACCCTTGAGATTGTAGAACTGATCTTCAACAAAGATTACATCTCTACTTGTATAAGACTTATGTGGAGCTGGATTGTAGAACTTGTATGCTTTGTGGTCGGGAGAGCATCCTATGAAAATTGATTCACTGCTAGTATTATCTAGCTTCTTTCTTATGTCAGCAGGGATTTGAGAGTATGCAATACATCCAAAGACTAATATATTTTTGAGGGAAGGTTTAGATCATGTCCATATGTCATAAGGAGTTTTGTTGTTGAGAGCCTTAGTGATGGATCAATTTTGTAGACAGGCAGCAGTAGATATTGCTTCTGTCCAAAAACTTATAGGAAGGGAGACATGGACTAGCATGCTCTTTGCACTCTCTATGAGAGTTGATTCTTCCTTTTGGCTAGACCATTGGATTGGGTTGGATAGCTCGTAGTAAATTGTTGATGTATCCCATACGCCTTGCAAACGTCTTTGAATTCATTGAAAATGAATTCTTCCCCTCCATTAGTGCGTAGAGCCTTGATTTTTCTTGAGGTCTGGTTTTCTGCAAATGTCTTGAACTGTTTGAAATATTTGAAAGCTTTAGATTTGTTCTTCAAAAAATAATTCACAATTCTTCTAGAAAAATCATCAATGAGTTATGAAAGATGTCTACATAGGGTCGTAAATGTCACTATGTACAAGATTTAGTAAATGTTTTTGACGAACGAGAATGGTCTGAATTGAATGGGCTTCTGGAATGTTTTCAAATGATGTAGCTTTCATAGACATGAGAAGTCGATTTACTAATAAAGGACATATCTTGAACTATTTTCAGATTTGACACTTGTTGGATGCTATTGTAATTCAAATGGACTAATCTAAAATGCCAAAGCATATCAATTGTTTCAGAAGTAGAAGTGTGAAGAGTTTTACTATTGGTAGAGTAGCAATGACTTAGTTTGTAGATGTAGCCACACCTTTTACCAAAAGCTAAAACATTATTGGATTTGTTAAGAATGATACAACCTTCCGTATCAAACGCGACCCTATGACCAAAATTAGAAATCCTACTAATTGAGAGTAGAATTTTTGTAAAATTGAAAAAATGTAAAACATTGGATAAAAATTTTGCATCACCTTTCTGGAATTCGATTTGAACAGTGCCTTTACCTTTGATGTTGTGAGGTGAGTTTTCTCCTGATTGTACAACTCTAGGATGAGTGAATGGCTTGAAGTCATGGAACCAATTGAAATAGTGAGTCATGTATTGAGTTTCTCTCGAGTCCAAGTACCAAGAATTGTCATCTTGGAGTCCTTTAGATTTGGTCATAAATGCAGCTTCATCTTTTTCTTGAGTTTGAGGTGCTTGACTTGTGGTTACCTCATTGGCTTGTTGGTGGAACTGCTTCTTCTTCTCATTGTTATACTTGAGTGTTCTATAGTCCTTGATGACATGGCTAGTCCTTTTGCAATATTTGTAGAATAGTTGTTGTCTTGGTTGAGATAATGAAAGTTTTTAATACAATCATGGCCACTCTTTGCTCTTCTTGTCAAAATGGTCTGACCTTGCAAATCTCTTGGATTTGAACTTCTGATTTTTCTTAGAATATAGAGCTTGAGGATCCGACCCTGAGTTGGAAGATGATCTTTTTCTTCTGATCTCCTCTTGAAGTAGCATAGAGATTATTCTAGTAAGAGTGAGACCTTGTTGAGTAGAAATCACCATGACCCAATTCTCATATGCTTTTGGTAGACTCAATAATAGATTCATAATGGCATCAGTATCTTCAATGACTAATCCAGTGGTCGTGTTGTACTCCATAAGATGTTTGAATCTATTAAAATGGGTAGAAATAGAGTCAGCTTCAAACATTTTGAGAGTGAAAACGTTCTTCCTCAAATGGAGCTTAGAAGTAACATCTCAAATGTTATAGAGAGTAGCTAGAATGTCCCAAACATCTTAAGCAATTTGGGCTAATATGATATGGCTGATCTGGAATAATTGATATTGAGAGTGATCATGGCAAAAGCCTTCCTTCCCATCTCTCTGTCTCCATTTGGTGATGCTAGCTGCATCAACCTTTGGTTTGCTCTCAGTGCCTTCAACGATGTCACACAATTCTTCTGCAAGCAGTATTACCTTCATCTTAAATTTTCAAAGATGGTAGTTCTCCATCGAGTTTCTTAATGAGAATTTGTTGAAGGTTTTGCGTATATCAAGGCAACCCTAACCCTAGTTAATAAGTGAGAGAGAATCGGCACCCTGCATGTGTAAGTCCAACCCAACGATCACATAGTTAATTAATTAGTTAGAAGTGTTTTTTTTCACACAAAACCGATTTCAATATGGAGCGCTTGGAGTTTATGTAAAAAGTGCAGTACAACCTAATAAAGGTTAACCAAAGACCCAAGTAATAAATCTTGCGAGGTGTCATGGGACCGCCACCAGTTTTGGTGGAGGATACTGTTGGAGGGTTTGCGTACATTGAGGCAACCCTAACCCTAGTTATAAAGTGAGAGGGATTTGGCACCCTACGTGTGTAAGTCCAAAACCCAATGATCACATAGTTAATTGATTAGTTAGAAAATTAACAAAAGTATTTTAGGCCTTTTTGCGAGACTTTTAATGTCGCCGAGCGTAAGTCAAATTAGTGAATAAAAAGGGTTTCCAATTTTCGAATTGGTTCTCTCCAATTTTTGAATATCAAATAATAAGGGAGGTAGAAATTGGCCAATAGGATTTGAGGCCAAAGCCCTAAAATCCACTATATATAGTGGTAATTTCAAATCATTTTGTACACTTCTCTCTTCATTTCAATACAAGCAAGTTGGCCCTCTTATGGAATGGATATGGAATGTCTTTGTTCTTCTTCTTTCCTCCTCAATTTCTCATGCTTTTTTTGGATTTGCTAATTGTTGGATTTTTTTTAAGAGTAAGCTCTATCATTGTTGTGATTGTAGTGTTAATTGCTCATGTTAATGGATCTTAGTGTTAATGCTTAGTGTTAGATAAAGATCATATGCATTTGTTGGATTATAAATTATGCTACCGCTCTCATGGGAACAAATCTCCATGTGACAACTAGTAAATTCTATTCATCTCCTTGATGCTTGTGTGCTTGGATTTAGGGTTGAAGGTGGATAGGAAATACCCACTACAATTTTTTAGCATGTATTTGATTCATGGATGGATGTTCGCTTGCATTTAAGCATCTTGTTTTGGCATAATAGAGTTAAAATTGCATTTTAGGGTTAATTTGGGAGAGATCTTGCTTGATTTGTGTGGATATTTTTGCTTGAAATCTAATTTGATTGTTGAACAGGGGAAGTCAGACAAATCACCATTCTTAAGATCCATTTGGATTTGATAAAATCAGAGAAAACAATAAAAATCGTTCATTTCTACCATTTTGGTGAAAAAGGGGACAAAATCGTCATCAGTCTTGATAACTTTCTGTTCCTTTGCAACCAACCTTTGCCGACTTGCAAACAGTACTACTTTGATATAGTGAAGCTTCAATTTGAAGGGCGAAGATCACTTCCCATCAGATTTTTAGAAATTGAACAAAGACCATCAAAAACACTGCAAAATCCCTAAAAAATAAAAAAAAAATATAGAAAACCAATTTTTTCTTGTTCTACTGTACTTAGATCTCATCCAGATCTATCTATAGCCATGTCGGCAAAGGTTAAGTCCAAAAATAGAAGGCTAAAGTGACTGTTCCACTAGTTGTTGGTAATCTTTTGTAGAAAGTTTAACACTTTTTTGTAAAAATATCAGTTCTTTGACAGGAACCTTCGCCAAAGTCAGAGTCAATCCATTATACTATTTTTGGTAATCAATAGGCTGGACGAACGTTAAGTCAAAGTCAGTTGTTATATTTTTGTCAAAAAAAGTACTCTTCATTGTTCACCAAACAAGAATTTTCATCAGTTCTATCCTAGCATTATCATTAACAGATATACCTATTGTCAATCAAGCGAAGATTAGTTTTACCAAATTTGTCAGAAATAGCCAAAATAAGTGATTTTTTTTATTTAAAATAGTAGTGAAAGAACCCTCATCAAGTTAACCTTCGCCAATACTATTTTTGAATTCTGATCTATCAGATATAGCTACTATCAAATTTCTAGAACATTCTAGTACAATTTGATATTGATTTCGAGAAATTCATGTATCTAGAAGTGTCGATCGCTTGACCAAGATCTTTTTTCCAAAATTAGAAAATCTGATTATTGTCAAGTGGTAGAATTCCTACATACCTGAACAGATGCAAAGCATTGTTTCTCTAGAGTAGCAAAATTCTTGAGAATTGTCTGATGTCATGAGAATTGTATCAAACAAGACTGTTACAATGTATTCTAAGTGATGCTCTTTAGAGATTTACCTTTTTGCCTTGGAGCAAAAATACCTTGCATGATTCGTGCTCCAAGGCCAAAAAATTTGCTCTCAAAACTAAGAAACAGATGTGAATGTCTATGTGAATATTTAGCCACACTTTTGATTTTGGTCTATTACGTGATATTTGCAAGATGGTTGTGACCAGGTCGATGTACATAAAATTTGTGGTCGAAGCTAAACATTCATCAGTTGATATATTTTCTACTGAATTTGATGTTAAGATGGCAAGACGGAGAGAAGATATCCTTGACGACATAGAAGATACCGAGGTCCCATGATCAACCAATAATGGTTGTTGTCTCTGAAGATGACATTTTCACGGAGATAGAGAAAATGCCTAGAGAGGACGGATGCACGATGAGCTTCAACAACTACAAGAAGATTTGCAAGAGGAAGGCAATTTAAATGAAATAGAAGATGAAGCCAAAAAAAAGAAAAGTAAGAATGAAGAAGACGAAATCTCAAAGATTCCTCAAAACTTCCATGTGGAGATGCTATCATCCACCATGAGAAGACTCCGAATGGTAAGAAATACACCTCCACTTTACAGTTCCCTTATGTCAAATTTATATTCATGAGAGTGTTCGGCAAGTCGGGCCACTGAAGAAAGTCTTAAGAGAAACCTTTAGGATGGATGGTTATCTTGAGGAGAAATGTTCATTTGTGCTATCTTTACATGGAGTTGGTGGTGTTTTGGTGAAAGTAAATGATGATATCAAATGCACTTCAAACCCTATCTGGTTGGAAATAAATGAATCTTTTGAACAAGAGCTTACAAATAATAAAGATTGGGCAAATCTATCTGGCAAGATGTTCCTTTGTTGGGATGACAGTCATCGCACAAAGGCCTGGCTAGAAGAGATCAATGAGTCTTTTCGTTTTGACAGGGATAAACACTCCTCGGTAAATGCCACTTTTATAAATGTGTCACCTTCTGATTCGATGCCCTTGCTGACCACTCTGAATAGAATCAACAAGTAAGCCATAATAATTGTCGTTAATAAGCAATGGCCATCTCATGTTTGCCATTGTCTTTGCCATATTTATTTTGACAATTGTAAATTTTGTTTCCATAAAGCTGTGCACATAAACCTGATTACTATTTGGCATGTAGATTGAACAAGGAAGCTGTTGTCAGGACTGAACTTAAAGATATTTTATATTCTAATAGAAAGCTTGAAGAAAGTAATGGATCCTTTTCAAGAACAAATTTACAGTGGAGGAGTTGACACAAGTTCAAAAGGTCAGTGAGCTGAAGTGAAAGAAGAGAAATTTGCCATGGTATCCTCTCGCGAGATACATGTTGGCAAAGATAGTGTACAATGTGAGCATTGATATTTCAGTATTAAATGTCATTTGTTGTTATTATCTACCATTATTTTGCAAAAAACATGATTGTTTGTCTATTTGGTATTCAGAATGAAATTCAACGTGAAGTAGATGAGTTGATAATGAAAAAAGAGGGGGCATCAACAGACCCCAAACAAAAAATGGAGGTGGACTTACGAGTGCGAAAAAAATATGGGAATAGAATGAGTAAATTGTTGGGTGTTGTTGATCCCAAACATGGAGAGCAGTGGTTCAGAATCATAACCACAAAACATCTAGAAGAAAAAGGATTCACAATGGAACTAGAGAAGCTAAACATACTTAGACTAGCAAATGTTGCTAATGAGACACGTTGTCAATGGCTTTCACTATGTTTGGGGGGCACTGTGGCACATGATCAATATGACACTCCTATCGGTGATAAGTTGTTTCGTTTATGGGTTGGAAACAAAGTCTTTTATGAAGCCTTGAAAGTTGAAGCTACAAAGATATATGACCTATGTCAGGATACTGGAGATTTGCCTTTCTTATACAATTAGCTTTTGCATTCACAATAGTTTCCATGCAGCCAATTTTTTGTAATAGTGTGGATTTCACTTGTGTTGCAGGTTTGGTTGTGCCATCTACCAATTCCTTTCTGAAGTATTCTACTTCCATTAAATTGAGGTATAGAGAAGAGCTATTTTATTCGTTGTCTTCATTGATGGAACCCTTTCTGTCTGGAAAGACAAAGAATGAAGTAAAGTTGGTTGCAAAGCGCATTATGTGGAGGTAACATTGGTTTTTTGCAAGTGCCAATAGTTTTTTGTGTTGCCATATGATTTTTTCTGTTGACAATATTGAATGTTGTGTAGGTATCTCTTTCACCTTAAAGCCAAACATATCATAGAAGAAATGCCTATGGTTATGGACATGTGGAACCAAGTTTCCACAAAGCAAGACATCAACATGTATTCTGTCAAGGCCAACCATGGTAGAAAGGGTGGGTTGAGTGAGTGGGAAATCAAATATTTCCCTTGGTGGATTGACTTCAAAGAGGGTGAGTGCCCACCGTCAGAAACAACATAGTATCAATTGCATGAGAGAGGCCGCCTGGTTGTTGAGGAGGATGATGGTGTGGTAGCCACAAAGATGGCGACAAAGTCTGTGATTACAACCGCCCCTGAGAAGCCAATTACTATTGTGGAGAAGAAAGAAAAAAAAAAAATCGATCAGGTTGTTCATATAGAACAAGTAAGCTCTTCCTTTGCTACTAGCATCTTCTATTACAATCTCCCCCTCTATGTCTCTTTCCAAACTTGAATTTAAATTTTTGAATATTGTATGTGATTACATTGTTGGTTTAGTATGGTTATTGTTCCCTAAACTAATTTATGGTTTTTGTTTTGCAAGGACGAGAAGACCATCACACCCTCGAAAAGAAGACGAGAGGAGTTCAATTATGTGAAGGTTGATATGATTAATATACAATCAAAAGTAAGAAGTCAGGCCTCAACAACTATAAAACACACCAAAACAAAGTCATTCACACCTCAGCGACATGCAATCTCTTTTTATGTTCTAACGACAGATTTTTGGCGATCTTTGTGCTTCGATGGTCATTTTTGGCGCTCTTCAACTCATTGCTCCATGCTAAATCATTCCATTTGATTATTGAGCGCCATCAACAGTCCTCAACCATAGCATGTGAGTGCCATCAACAACCATGTCCGAAAACCTAATGCACCAAGAATTTGCTAGGATTCAAACTTTTTGTTATATCTTTTTGCACAACGCCACACTGAGGAATATTGTTGCTGGAGCACAAATCAGCGCCCTAGTTCACTATTGAGAAAAATATATATACTTCAATAAAATCCATAATCCATTCTGCTTTTTTCTTAAACCAATCATTTTCACTACCAGACTTTTTTCAAACCTTTGTTTCACAATACTTCTGAAGTCAATCGAGCCGAGCCATTCAGTCACATCTGGACTGAGCCAAACTGTTCAGTTATCTCTCATCCAATTCCTTCAGTCTTTTCTCAACCGATTTCTTGTGACCGATCTCAACCGAGTACTACAGTCATATCTGGACTGAGCCGAGTCATTCCGTCCAATTGAGTCATCGTTCCCATCTCAACTGAGCTGAGTCACTCCACCACTCAATTACCAGTCTCGACCAAGCTGAGTCACTCCATACCACTTTTACAAATCTCAACCAAGCCCAGTGCTTACAGAACAACTAGCATGTCTTCCCATACATCATCTGGTTCTGATAACCCTAATGCTGAAAAGATAGAAATCAGCATGGGAAGTCTTGACATCCCCGAAATAACCAACTGGTACCAACAAGCATAGCAATTCATGACTCAAATTGAGTTCCAAATATCTGCATTGTCTGGATACCAGAGTCCTTATCTCTTGCACGTTGCTTATGCCACATACAACCAGACTGACAAATCATTTCATTTTTTTTCTACCTCCAAACAGAACACACATCTATACAATATCCATTGCTGGTTTTGAACTCCACTCTTTTGGCTTCCCCTAAGGACCAAATGCAGTCACTTGAACACTCCAGAAGATTAAATCCACTACTTAATTCAAATATATAGATCCTTCAGTGGATAAGTAGAAGAACAAGGATGGATCGAGTTGACGCCATTAACGACAAACCTCTAACTACTGCATGTGCTTAATTGACCAAATACATGCAACGCTATAGGTTGAAGATTCTACGAATACCAATATCGCTGTTTCACATGATGTTCGATTCAAGACTACACGACCAGAACTTGTATGAATGGGCCCAGTTTGCATCCAACTGCCTTCATGAGTGTATAAAAAACAAGCATCCCTCCACCTTACTAGGCTACCTTGTGACGACTCTTACACTGCAGTAGGTGAGCAACAGACTGAAGCTGCAAAAACTGTTAAAGTTAGCTGCTAAAGCTTGGGATGTTCCAACTCCATCTAGGAAGACCAAACATGCAGCGTCCAAAAAGAGGGCACTCTCTCCACAAGGGCCCACCTCTAAAGAGCCCCAACACAAGCATTATGAAGCTGACAGTGAAGAAGCAACCCACACCATTGCCATCACAACAAGATACTGCTACCAAAGGGTCTTATGCTCAACAACAAGACCCCACCAACACAACCACTATGGGCAAGGCCAAAGATGCATATAACACACCATGCTTTCTCGGATGGCACCGTGATAGACAAGACAAAATTTGAAGGTGAAAAGCGTCACAAAAAACCAAGATCCAAAAGCCTAGCCACCCAATCTTAACAAACTTCCTCTGGTCAACGGATTCACAAGCTGATAGCTCTACATTTGATACGGCTTCTCACTAGCACTCGTCACCACATAATGCAGACGGTGCAGACGGTGTTGATAGTGCTGATGATGCTACTACATCTATAGCTGCATGTTGGAGGGTTTGCGGATCCCGAGGCAGCCCTAACCCTAGTTAATAAGTGAGAGGGATTGGGCACCCTATGTGTGTAAGTCCAACCTGATGATCACATAATTATTTGATAATAAGAATGTCAATAAAAGGAATTTAGGCCTTTTTGTGGGACTTTTAATGTCGCAGGCCTAAATGTCAAGTTAGTGAAATAAAGTTATGACTCCCACCAAAATTGGTTCAAATTCAAATTCAAATTGGTTTCCTCCAATTTTGAATGGTTCCCACTCTTTTTTAAATATGAATAGTTAGGGAGGTAGAAATGGGCCAAAAGGATTTTGAGGCCAAGGCCCTCCTATCCACTATAAATAGGGGGCAAACTCGAGTTGCTTCTCATGTTCAGATCTTCATCTCAATAAAAGTAGATTGGTTCTCTTATGGAATGGACTTGTGAATGTCCTTGCTATCTAACTCTTTTCCTCTCTCTCATGCTTTTGTTGCATTTCGCTAATTGTTGGATCTAAATGTTATTGGGATTGTCTGTTATTATACTTCTGTGTGTGTGTGTGTGTGTGTGTGTGTGTGTGAGAGAGAGAGAGAGAGAGAGAGAGAGAGAGAGAGAGAGAGAGAGAGAGAGAGAGAGAGAGAGAGAGAGAGAGAGAGAGAGAGAGAGAGAGAGAGAGAGAGAGAGAGAGAGAGAGAGAGAGAGAGAGAAGCAAGTATCTATCTCATTGTGGATCGTAGGGTTAATGGATGTAGTGTTAATTGCTTAGTGTTAAGCTTAGGGTTAATGGATGTTAAAGTTAGATGTGGATCTTCCATACATGCTGAATTCTGAGATACGTTATTGCTCTCATGGGAACGAACCCGTGCGTGACAACTAACTTCATCTCCTTGATGCTAGATTGCTTGGTGTGAAAGATTTCAGATCCTTAAGATCCAATCTACTTGAATGATCTTTGGTTAGAAAGAGAAATACACTACCAATTTCACAAATGTAGAAAAATCAGCATCTACACACAATTTGAGATGCAAACACTAATAGAACTTGATCAAACTTGAATGAAATGATTATGTACTATTGCGGTCCATACAAAACCAGCAAGCTACTGTATTTCACACGTGTGGATCCAAAAATAGCAAATATAGATCATTCTACACATAGAATTGCAAGCAATCACCAAGATAGTGCACCAATGGATAGTAGAACCCAAGAGAACCATGTATAAGCATGAAATGATAGAGAAGAGAGAAGAGAGAATATGACTCTCTCCATGAGTTACATCCTTTTATAGCAGGTCCAAACCCTATTTGGCCACTTGGCTTTCCCACCAAAATGCTAACCCTACCAATTTTGGGTCTAGATTCAATGTACCCAACTTATTCAAATTGAATCTACTCAAACTCGCATTCTATCTTTCTCACACTTTCAAAAAAGTGTTTATTCAAATGAAATTTAGACTAATGAACTTTGAAAAGTCAACCTCTACGTCTAAAACAAGTTTTGGCCTCAATATGCCAAATATGAAAATATTGCAAAATGTGATGAAACTAGTTGAATCTTTCACACTCCCTCTTCAACTAGTTTTAGCATAGACTTTGATAATACTCCAAGTGAAGTCCTATGCTTCATGAACAAGTCTTTTCCCAATGCTTTGGTGAAGATATCAGCTACACATTCCCTTGAAGACACATGTTCAAGCTCCACCTCCTTTGCAATGACTCGCTCCCTCACAAAATGATATTGTATCTCAATATGCTTGCTCCTAGCATGAAAGATAGGATTGGATGCCATTCTTTGGGCTGATTGATTGTCACAAAAGATGATTGGGCTCTCTGAAAAATCCAGCAAGTGAATATCCTTGATCATCCTCTTGATCCATACCATCTCCTTTGGGTAATGTGTAAGAGCTTTGTATTCGGCCTCACTAGATGACAATGAGATAGTGGCTTGTTTCTTTGACATCCATGATATAGCTCCGTAACCTATGAAAATACAATAAGATCTAATGGATTTCCTATCCATTATATCTCCAGCATAGTCCAAATCTGAAAATCCAAAAAGATTAGGTGATGATCCCTCATACAATATGCCAAAATCTCGAGTTCCAATGATGTACCTCAAAACTCGCTTTCCTAGCTTCCAATGCTCCTAGCATAGTTTTTGCCAATAGAACTTTGATCCACCATAAGAATGATCTTCCTCCTAAGAATAGATCTCCTTTCAATGATCATGTAATGCTCAAAATATAAACAACCATAATTGATATAGAGAATAGTGTCCACTTGGGATGCTTCACTATTTCTTACATCAATTTTACATGTAAAAATGTGACTAGAACATGAAGAATCAAATAGAATGTAAATGAAATGATTACACCATGCTTCCAACTCTGAACTCTTTGGAAAAATACAGCAAACAAACAATAAATGTGATTGATCAACTTTTGCTTTCATGTCTCCTCCTTCTTTGTCCTTTGTTGCCTTGTATCCACCATGATACTCCATGAATGAGCCTCCATCTTCATCTTGCCACAAAAAACCATCAAACCTTGGAAATCCATGAGTAGGTGAGTACATAGATGATGCAAGTCCAGCACCACATGACTCCGTAAACCAAGTAGTTTGCACTAGTCCATCTTCAAGATCTACTTGACACAAGAAAATGACCATGAATTCACCAAAAATTGACAATCTCCAAGTATTGGCACCAAGTAGCTCAACACTTGAGAACTTAGCCATGGATGAGTGACATAATGAACCTCTAATAGCTTCATTTCCATCAGCAAAATCAGCCAAGAATGTTAGTACAAATCCAACATCAAAACAATGCTCACCAATGTAGCTAGTTTTGCCATATCTTGACAATTTGCACACATCCACATGAAATTGCTCAAACATGCGATAGAACAAGTAAAGTAAACTTGAACAACACTACCTTGCTGCTCCTTTGACCTTACTTGAGTCTTCAATATGCTGCAAAAACAGATCCATAACACCTTTGCCAATTACCTCTCCTTTGATGCTCTTGACTAGCTCCAAATTGCCAACTTCCCTTTTGACTAGTTGAAGCTCTTTGAGATCAACCTCTTGATCTTCAACTTGACCATCAAAGTCATTGAACAAAATTTGTTTTCCAGATCCATTACTTGATTTTACAACAAGATAACATCCATCCACTTGCATAGCTCCATGTACACAAGAAGATCCTCCAAAAGATGTTCCACTCTTCATAAGAGACCGATACTCAAGATCCATTGCTTGGATCCACTCCTCTTCTTTCCTTGCTTGATCTACACTTGTAGGTTCATCCAAAGAGGTTAGGAAAGCAACATAATTTCCAGAAACTACTTGCTTACCCTTTTGATCATATGTGAGCCTTGAAGGTACTTGTCTTTCTCTTGATGTTCTCCTTGGCTTTTGACTTGATGAAGGTCCATCATCACCACCATCAAAAGTAGAATCCTTCTCATCAACATCAAGAATGTTAGATCCATCTACTTTACCATCAATCATGCTTGAAGACACCTTTGGAATGTTTCCCTTATCAAAAATGACATCTCTACCAGCAATCACTTTGTTAGTAGAAGGAATGTAAACCTTGTAGGCTTTACTCACCTCACTATATCCAACAAAAATACCTCTTCTTGAAGATGGATCCTCCTTGGTCCTATCATAAAGAGTAATGTTGACATAGCATGTGCATCCAAAGGTTCTTAGAAAGTTGACACTCGGCCTCCTCTTGAATAGCATCTCAAAAGGTGTCCTTCCATCCAAAATAGCACTCGACCACCTATTGCACAAGAAATTGGCACACAACAAAGCTTGATCCCAAAATGGTTTGTCAAGATTAGCACTTAACCTCATAGCTTTAGCACTTTCACATAAAGTTCTATTCTTCCTTTCAGCCACTCCATTTTGTTGTGGGGTCCTTGATGTTGTATACTCCCTCTTGATCCCATGCTCATCACAAAAGGCCTTGAACTTGTTAGATATGTACTCACCACCATTGTCACCTCTCAAGCACTTGATCTTTGTGGAGAATTGGTTCTCCCTTGCATTCTTGAACTTGACAAAGACATCATACACTTCATCCTTGCTCTTTAGTAGATAGATCCAACAAAATCTACTAAAATCATCAATGAATGTTACATACATCTTAGCTCCACTATTGCTAATTGTAGTAAATCCATGAATATCCGAATGTACAAGTTGAAAAGGCTTTGTAGATCTAGAAATAGATCTAGTATAAGGTAGTCTATGTGACTTAGACAAAGCACAAGACTCACAAACATGCTTATCATTACTTAAGGAACTTGGAAGACCAATCACAACCTTCTTCCTTGCCATTACCTCCAATGACTTGAAGTTGAGGTGTCCCATCCTTTTGTGCCAAACCTCTTGAATAGAAATTTGCTCCCTTGCAACACATCCAACTTGGTTAGCAATAACACAAACATCAAGTTTGAACAACTTCCCTTGCCTTTTACCTTTTCCAATCAAGACATCCTTCCTTTTGATCAAACAAGCATCTCCATCAAACTCCACCTTGAGGCCCTTACTTAGCATTTGACTCACACTAAGCAAATTCTTGGTAATAGATGGAATAAAAAAGACATCCTCCAAATGAACATTCCTATTTGTAGAGAGAGAAATAGGAATTGTGCCAATCCCTTTGATTGCACACTCACCATCATTGGCCGTGTAGATCACCCTCTTGTCATCTCCATATGCCAACAAGGAAGTGAAGTACTCTTTGTGAAAGGTCATCTGTGAACTTGCTCCACTATCAATCCACCAAGGATCTAGATCTCCATCATTAGCAAGCATACATGAAGACATCACAAAAGCATCATCATTTGCATCTTGCACATCCAAACCATCCTCCTCAAGAGTAAGATTACCTTGCTTGTCTCCTTGATCTCTCTTCTTCTTGAAGCATCCACTTGATCTTGCCCTTTAGACCACTTGATTTTGGTTTTGCCCTTGAATTTGCCCTTTGTGAACATAGCATCCTCTTGAAGTGTCGATGTAGATCCACCTCTTGCTTGAAGCCTATATTCCTCATTGATCAAGATCTCTTGAAGATCCATCAAACTTGGCAAAGTCTTTTGAATGGCAATACTCTGAACAATGTTAGCATGAGCATCCAACAAGCCATTAAGAATCACTTGAATAAGCTCTCCTTCCTTAATGCTTTCATCTATGCAAGCTAACTCATCATTCAATGCTTTCATTCTCAAAACAAAAGTACTTGGACTTTCTTCATTCTTTTGCAAACAAGAAAAGATTTGCCTTCTTAGAGTTAGCACTCTAGAAGTAGACTTGGATTCATAAAGCTTCTTCAATGAATTCCAAGCTTCCAAAGATGATGTGCACTTACCAACTTCCTTGAGAAGTTCATTGGTAACATTCATCTTTATCATGTGTAGAGCCTTCTTGGCCCTCTTGTCATACCTAAATTGATCTTGTTGTGTTGCTGGTCTCTCCTCCAAACCTACAACAATATCCAAAACATCATTCATATCAAGAAGTGACTCCATCCTCACTTTCCATAATGAATAGTTACTTGAGGTAAGTCTATCATTGACTTCCAACATGACTCCATTTCATGTTGCCATGTAGCAATGACCTGATCTTCTCTTTCAACCTGTTTCAATGCACAAAGCACTCCTTTGAACAACAACAAATGCTTTCAAAAGAAATCACCAAGATTTGAAACTATCTCACAAATTCTCTTCTAGCACTTATCCAAGCAAATCAACACATAGAATCATGGAATCTTGATCAACCTATGATCTATCCTCAATCTAATGACTTTTGCCACTTCCTAAGATTGAAACACACTCAAATGAAGTCCAGTAACCTCACTATCTAGAGATCCAATCAAAATTAGGGTTTTGACAAAATCACAAAAAATTGATTATTCCAAATCTACATGCAAATGCTGAAAATTTGATATGCAATCTATAAGCCACCACTTAGGCTGAACCAATGATCCAAAAATTGGCCAAATCCAGCATGTGAATTCAAAAAATGGAATTGAACAAGTATATTGACTTATTTAGTGTTTTGATCTACAAAAGATCCAATCTACAAAAGCAAAAAATCCGATTTTGGTGTAGAATCCTCTCTAGCATGCTCTAGACTTGATATCTTCACCAAATCATTGATAGATATGATTTCCTCCTTCATAACCTGAAACACAAGCTCTGATACCATGTGAAAGATTTCAGATCCTTAAGATCCAATCTACTTGAATGATCTTTGGTTAGAAAGAGAAATACACTACCAATTTCACAAATGTAGAAAAATCAGCATCTACACACAATTTGAGATGCAAACACTAATAGAACTTGATCAAACTTGAATGAAATGATTATGTACTGTTGCAGTCCGTACAAAACCAGCAAGCTACTATATTTCACACGTGTGGATCCAAAAATAGCAAATATAGATCATTCTACACATAGAATTGCAAGCAATCACCAAGATAGTGCACCAATGGATAGTAGAACCCAAGAGAACCATGTATAAGCATGAAATGATAGAGAAGAGAGAAGATGACTCTCTCCATGAGTTACATCCTTTTATAGCAGGTCCAAACCCTATTTGGCCACTTGGCTTTCCCACCAAAATGCTAACCCTACCAATTTTGGGTCTAGATTCAATGTACCCAACTTATTCAAATTGAATCTACTCAAACTCGCATTCTATCTTTCCCACACTTTCAAAAAAGTGTTTATTCAAATGAAATTTAGACTAATGAACTTTGAAAAGTCAACCTCTAAGTCTAAAACAAGTTTTGGCCTCAATATGCCAAATATGAAAATATTGCAAAATGTGATGAAACTAGTTGAATCTTTCACACTTGGATCTTGGGTTGAGGATAGGCTAGGAAATAAACCCACTACAATTTTGGCATCGTTGCCAGGATGCTACGCCAATTTTTCAGTTTACAGCATGTTTGTTGGATGGTTAGCTTGCATTAGGCATCTTGTCTTGGCATGAATAGTGTTAAAATTGCATTTTAGGGTTAGTTTGGAAGTGATTTTGCTTGATTTGAGTGGATTTTCTTGTTTGAAATCCAATCTGATTATTGAACAAGGGAAGCTATTCAGATCACAATTCTTAAGATCCATCTGGATATGAGAAAGCAGAAAAAACAATAAAAAATGGTCAAATTTGTTAGATTTTGGTCAAAAGGAGGCAAAATTGTCATCTGAGCTGATAACTTTTTACCCTCTTCTAGGAAACATTTGTTGAGTTGCAAGCACCTTCAGTTTTGATCACAGAACCTTTAGATTGAAGGGTGAACATTCCTTCCCATCAGATTTTCAAAAACATCACAAAAAGCACTAGAAAACATCAAAAAACATCCAAAACTCTAAAAAAATACAAAAAAAGAACGTTCGTCTGATTTACTATGCATAGGTGTGATTCAGATCTATCTACCACCAGGTCGATGAACGTTAATGCTAAAAATAGAAGGCCAAAGTGACTGTTCATCTAGAAATGGGTAAATTTTTGTGAAGAGTTTGATACCTTTTTATAAAAATTTTAGTTTTCAAAAAGAAACTTCGCCAGAACCTTCGCCAAAGTCTATGTCAGTATGACTTACTATTTTGGTTCATCAGTGAGTAGAGGCCATGTGTCATATTGTCCAATTTTTGTCAAAAAAAAGTCTCATTTTTTTTGCAAAAATAACATTATTACATTTGTAATCTTCACTGAAACTTTTGAAAATTCTATTTATAGTAAGTTATTATTTTTGAGTTTAACAAACGTTAATTTTGTTAGAATCTAAAAAAATCTCTATTTTTACCCTCGCCAAACTACAAAAACCATAATTTTGTGCATAAAGAACCTTCGCTAGTTCTACCCTAGCCTTATCTGAGACAGATTCACTATCTGAGAGTTTGGCGAAGGTTAGTTTTATCAACTTTGTCAAAAAATAGCCTGATCAAAATTTTTTTTATCCAAAATAGCACTAAAGAACCTTCGTCGAGTCAACCTTCGTCCATAAAACATTTGCCAGTACTATTTTTAGGTTCTAATTTTTCAGATCAAGCTATTGTCAATTTTTTGAATAATTCTGTTACAATTTGATTCTGATTCTAAGAATTTATCATTCTTAGAAGTGTCGATCGTTTGATCATAGATCTTTTTCCAAAAATCAAAAATTTGATTATTGTCAAGTGAAAGAAATTTTGTAGATCTGAACTGAGATATATTTTGATTAAAAATTTAGATCCAATCTCATTGTCGGATTGATTTAATTCGCAAAAATGGCTGCTCCTCAAGTTGTTCCCCAAGAAGTCAATCCAATCATTGTTAGTAGATCACCATGGTTGGATTTACCCAAGTACAATGGATTATCTGATCTAGTCAGATTTCTCCAAATCTATGCAGAATCTTGTGAAGTTTATGGTGAAGTTTTTCCTCAAGATAAACTTAAAGCTAATTCCAATGGCCTTAACGGGTGCAACACAAGATTGGTATTATAATCAAGATGAAACTGAGCGTATAGATTGGGAAACTATCAAACGAGCCCTTATCACATGGTTCAAACCTCATAAGTTTATGGAAGACCCTTTCCTACTTCTAAGTAAAATTAAAATGGAAATGCGAAAAATGGTACGAGATTACATTGAACAGGTTAAACGCCTCAGATGTGAGTGCGTACCTGAGCTGATGAACGAAGATGCCATGACCATGTGGTTTTTGGCAGGTCTACCTAAAAGGATCCAACGCGAGCTGAAATGCCATAATGAGTACGCAACTTTGCAAAATGTTATGGACGATGCGATACGAGAGGTGGATGAAGATTCAGATGATGAGCCGAATATTGGTTTGTTGTCTTATACAGCAGGGCAGACCACTACAACATCCACCACTATCGCATCAACGAATATCAACACTATTGTAGAGATGATGCTCAAAGAGTTTGAAAAACTTGGGAAGAACCAGCAGATACAGATGGAAAAGTTGGAGTTGCAATTTGATGAAAAGATGAAAGCCTTGGAAGATTTCCATGGAGAATTGAACAAGGAACCTGAGAAGTTTGCTAAGACTTTTTCTACTAGAAAAAATGTCTGGTGTTCCATTTGTACAGGCAATCACACAGCGAACGAATGTTCATAATTGAAAAAATGAATGGAAGCCAGTATTTGCCATCTATGCAATTCACCTGATCATGAGATTTCTTATTGCCACTTTAATCCTCGAATTATCCAGCAACGATATGCCCATATGGGATATCAAAAACCCCTTTATAGAAAGGATCCTTCAGCAAATCTCGTCAATCTGCCCTTGGATATCCGGAGCAACTAGCTTTACCAGCTCCACCAACACAACCTGCTCCTCCAATATGATAGAACCATAACCTTACATAGGTATCGAGCAATAGAATCACAGTAATGATCGTGAGAGTGGCACAACAACAAGCCTCTAGAAATTGGACCAGAGCGCCACTTGGGTGCTTTGCGTGTGGAGAAAGTCACAGAGTTGCAAAATGTCCAAACAAAGACAAATTTGGACCATTCTATCGTGAATGTGGTCATGGACATTGCTACAAGGAGTGTCCAACAAGACCGAAGCCGCCACCGGTTACAGCCCTTGTAAATTTGATAACAATCAAGCAAAGACCAACAATTCAACCTGAACCAAGTATAGCCTTGATGGTGGTTACTAGATCTCAGAAGCAAAAAAAAACTTATAGTAGATCCACCAGTACCTGCCGATTCTATACCATCAATTGATATACCAACCACATCTGGAGTCTATCCAAATCTCCATGCCGAAAATAGGAGATATCAGGATATGAGGCAGTGGATTAAACATTTGTAAGATGAAGGGGATCTTGAAGCTGCTAAAGCTGTAGCCAAAGTCCATTCTTCACCTGTGTAGCCGCCGAATAATCCACGAACGGATATTGATGCTCAGTTGCATCATCATGAAGAACTCTTCAAGATGACTGAACCAGAAGCACCACAAACAGAGCTACTCATGAATATTTAGTCTAGTAAGATGAATATTACATTGGGAGAAATTTTGAAGTTGGTGCCAAAAGCAAAAGAAGTATTAGCACATAAGTTAACTCAAAACGAACCAGAAACCCATCAAAAGCCACTTTTTTGTGCTGGATTTGAAGAATCTAATGTAGTACTCCATGTTGGAGCGGCCTAGGAAAGTGAGCAAAAAAACATCACTCTGCTAATACAACATAGACAATTTTCTAAAGAAGTAGCCATGATAGATGGATGTTCAGGAGTTAATCTGATTTCAATAAAGCTACGTGCAAAATGGGTCCTTACAAAGATTAAGCATGTGGCTTTTGCCATTAAGCTAGCTGATCAAACGACAATTCATCCACGAGGAATGATTGAAGACATACCTGTCAAAATTGCTGGAGTCCAGTTTGTCATTACTTTTGTAGTAATGGACTTACCTGACGCACCAAATGTCTACCGTGTCCTATTAGGACGTCCATGGTTACGAGTTGCGCAAGTAATTCATAATTGGGGTACCGGAAAAATCACTTTTAAAAATCGTGAATGTGTAGTCAAAGTTGATCCAATCACTTGGACTATCAAATCAATAGTCCAAAAAGGGTATGTGATCGGCCACTAAAAAATTTGGGAGTTCATTATGACTCTCAAACCGATATTGTCAACTGGAATCAAGCTCTTGCAACAATTGATTGTACAGCAGGGTGTCAACAAGATAATCAATCCGAATTGAGTGAGATTTCATTACTGAATCGAACTTTGGATATACTGATCACTTTTCCATTGAACATGCTGAACGTAGCTTGGATATCAACAAAACCCATACCAGATCCGATTGATTGAACTCTTTCATGTGAGTCCCGCCTTGACTTATGATGACAATGCAGAACTTATCGATGAGCAGATTCTAAATCACATGGATCCTACCAGATTTGGAGTACGTGATATTCCTGATGAACCAACAATAAAACCATCAAAAGCAGTTATATTGAAGGAAGACAAGATTATAGGACCAATGACAAAGAAACAAGCTAAGCAACATTATAACACGGTCCTAAAAGGGAAAAATCCACCTCAAAAGGTTGATTCTAAGAATGTGCCACCTTGATTAGATAAAGGCAAAGGGAAAGTCAAGGATGATTCTACAAGTCAGAGTTCTCGCAAGACATCACCATCCAGGAAGTCATCACCTTCGAAGAAGAATCCATCTTCTCGGAAGTCATTGCCTCCACGATCGATTCTTGCCAAGAAAGCTAAACAAAGATCCCAGGCTAATTCTTTTGAAAAAGAGAAATCAAATGAAGTACTACATGATATGCTAGAGCATTTCAAACGCTATAATTTGGACGATGTGGTTATTATGTTACCAAAAGCACATTGTGAACCTGAAGAACAAGTGTCAGAATTGAAAGATGTTTACGATGGCCCCAGCTAGGATGTAGCCTATGAATCTTGCTGAACTAGGAGAACCAGAAAAGATTGTACAAGTTGGGGCACAACTTACTCCTGAACAATTTCAAGCGCTACAAAAATTGCTTAATAAGCATCAAGATTGCTTTGCTTGGACTTATAAAGATCTCAAGGAGATTCCACATCAGTTATTGAGCATATCATACCCTTAATGCCTGATGCAGTTCCAAAGGTCATAAAATTCTATCGCTGTAATCCTAATGTTACGGATTTGATAAAGAAAGAGTTACATAGATTGCTTGAAGCCGATTTCATTTATGAGATCGAGCACACTGAATGGATTTCACCATCACTTTCCATTACCTTGTACTGAAAGCATTTTGGACCGCCTTGCTTGTGTAGAAGCTTACAGTTTTTTGGATGGATTTAGTGGATTCAACCAGGTCAAGATTGCACCTGCAGATCGTCACAAAACAGCTTTTGCAATAGAATGGGGCACTTATGCTTATAAAGTAATGTCGTTTGGACTTTGTAATGCACCTAGTTCATTTCAAAGAGTGATGCAGTTCACCTTCAAAGACTATTTATAGAAATACCTTAAAATTTACTTGGATTATCTTAGAGTCCATAGTGCAGATATAGACCACCTGAATTGTTTGGAAATTTTATTTGAACGTTGTTGCAAGTATCAAGTCTCCATAAATCCAAAAAAGTGTCAAATATGGGTTTCTCATGGAGTTGTTCTCGGGCATGTGATATCAAGACATCATTGTGGAATTACCACCGCCAGGAACAATGCGTGGAGTTTATGTTTTTATGGGTCATGCAAATTATTATTGAATATTCATTATATTCTTTGCTGATCTTGCGAGACCTATATACAAACTGACCATTGTTCCTATTTGGACAATTGAGGCATTAGAAGCCTTTGAAAAATTGAAAAAAGCATTAGCTTCGGCACCGATACTACGTGCTCCAGATTAGACAAATGAATTTCATGTTCACACTGATGCCTTGAAATATGCTATTGGATCAGTTTGACGCAACCAGATGAATACAAGAAAGACTATCCCATATGATTTGCAAGCAGATAGCTTACATATTTAGAAAAAAATTATTTGACAACAAATCCGTAAGAAAATTTTGACATTATCTTATGGAAATGCACTTTGCATTTTATATGGATCACTAGCCATTACTTCATTTGCTAAACAAGACGTGTGATACAAGGCGTATTGCAAGATGGTTACTTTTATTGACTGAAGTTGATTTTTGAGTTGTGGTTCGCAAGGGTAAACAACATTATTTAGCCGACCATGTGTTGGAGGGTTTGCGGACCCCAAGGCAACCCTAACCCTAGTTAATAAGTGAGAGAGATTTGGCACCCTGCGTTTGTAAGTCCAACCCAATGATCACATAGTTATTTGATTAATTAGAATGTTAATAAAAGGACTTTAGGCCTTTTTGCGAAACTTTTAATGTCGCAGGGCTAAATGTCAAGTTAGTGAATAAAGTTGGGTTTCCCTCCAATTTTGATGGTTCCCACACTTTTTAAATTTGAATAAAAAGAGAGGCAAGACTGGACCAATAGGATTCAGAGGCCAGGGTCCTCCTCTCTACTATAAAAAGGGACCAACTCGAGTTGTTCCTCATTTCAATAAAGCAAATTGGTTCTCTTTAGAAATGGATTGATAAATGTCCTTGCTCTTCCTCTCTTTTCCTTCATCTCTCATGCTTTCTTTGGATTTATCAACTGTTGGATCTGATCATTATTGGGGTTGTTATTTCTTATGCTTTTTGTGAGAGAGAAAAGGAGAGAGAGAAGAGTAAGTTTTTATCATTGTTGTGGATTTAGGGTTAATGGAAGTAGGGTTAATGGATGTAGTGTTAATGCTTAGTGTTAATGGATGTAGTGTTAGATCCTCCATTCATGTTGAAATCTGAACTATACTATCGCTCTCATGGGAACGAACCTACGCGTGACAACTAACTCCGTCTCTTTGATGCTAGATTGACTAGATCTTGGATTCAGGTTCGGCAAGGAAAGAAACCCACTACAATTTTGGCGCCATTGCCAAGGAGCTACGTCAATTTTTCAGTTTGTAGCATGTTTGGTTGATGGTTAGCTTGCATTAGGCATCTTGTCATGGCATAAATAGTGTTAGATCTGGATTTTAGGGTTAGTTTTGGGATTGATTTTGCTAGATTTGAGTGGATTTGTTTGTTTGAAATCTAATCTAATTATTAAACAGGGAAAGCTATTCAAATCACCAATCTTAAGATCCATTTGGATTTGAGATATCAGAGAAAATAACAAAAATCGGTCATATCTGTCAAATTTGGTCAAAAAGAGGCAAAAACGTCATCAGAGCTCAGAAATTTTTACCCTCTTTCAAGAAACCTTCGCCGAGTTTCAAACACCTTCGGTTTTGTTTACAGAACCTTCAGTTTGAAGGGAGAAGATTAATTTCCAGCAGATTTCCAGAAACATCAGAAAAACCACAAAAAAAACACCAAAAATTATCAAAACCCTAAAAAATACAGAAAAAGAACCTTCACCCGATTCACTGTGCTTAGATGTGATTCAGATCTATCTGTTGCTAGGTCGGCGAAGAATAATTAGCCATTGTAAAAAAGACCAAGATTGTGGTATGGCAAGTATGTTCATCCAAACTCTCCCATTTGCAAGTACTAAGAAAAACCATATGTGGCGTTGTCTTTACCTTTTATAAAGGACAGTTAAAAGTGTGTACTTGATGTGCCTGAAAAGTAGTATAGTGGCTAGCCACTAAATTTATAAAAGTAGTTGCCTTTAGAGCTAGAAATATATTGGTGATTGTGTATGCTATCTCTAGGTTGGTCCTATGTAACCTATGTTTTTGGGGGCCCTACTTACTTCATAACTGATCTAGATGATTTTCCCTTGGTTAATAATCAAGTTGGGAAAAAAAAAAAGCCAACTTTAAGATCTAATCATGGAGAATATTATCAAATGAATTCAAAAAAAAAAATTAAATTCAAAGGAATGAAGAGGCACTTCACTATTTAATATACTCCTTATACAGATGATGTCGTTGAGCAAATTTAAAAAACTTACAATATCTCAATTTATGAACTATAATGAAAAATCTTAGGATTTCAAAATTACGAGAAAGGATACCAATATTACATTTTTATAAAATAGAAAACATAATGTGATGGCAAGCACGAGCAAGGGAGAGGAAGAAAAGTGCTATGGCAAGCTTGACAACAAGCATGGGTGGAGGAGATGAGGGAAGTCATTCATAACAAGATGAGGAAGTCCTAAAAAGACAAGGGAGAAAAAGCTACAAATGGAGGTAAAACCATTTGAGAAAAGGAAGCAAATAGGAAAGCATCAATAAGAAACAAGGGAGCTTTTGTTGAAGCAACAATTGATTGTACAACAGGATATGTGTCAACAAGATATTCAATCAGAGACCAGATTGGACATTAGAAATTCATGTTCATACGGATGCCTCAAAATATGCCATTGGATCAATTTTGACACAACTAGGTGACTATAAGAAGGATTATCCTATACGATTTGCAAGCAGACAGCTTATAGATCCAGAGAAGAATTATTCAACAACAGAACGTGAAGCGCTAGCCATGATTTTTTTTGTTCGAAAATTTTGTCACTACCTCATGGAAATGCACTTTGCATTTTATACGGATCATCAACTGTTACTTTACTTGGTAAATAAGACGTGTAATACTGGACGTATTGCAAGATGGTTATTATTATTGACTGAATTTGACTTTCGAATTGTGGTCAAAAAGGGGAAGCAACATTATCTAGCCGATCACGTTTCGCGAATTGAATCTGCACCAGTTAATACTGAAGTGGATGATGAACTGCCAGATGCTGCGTTGTTCTATGTTAAAGCAGTACCTGAGTGGGCGACATATATTGTTGAGTACCTGATGCTAGGACAACCGAATGACTCTTTGACAAAAGTATAGAAAAGACAATTGATTCATAAGACTCAACTTTATCAATTAATTGCAAGACAATTGTATCGTCGTGGATCATATAATATTTTACGAAGATGTGTTTTACCGCATGAAGTACCAGATTTAATCATGTTTTCACATGATGGCATGGGTGGAGAACACTTCTCTACAGATATTACTGTTCGCAAACTTTTGCAATCCAGTTGTTGGTGGCCTACGTTTCATAAGGACACATAAAATCTTATTCAGACATGTGATGTGTGCCAGCGAGCACGACGACCTACTCAACAGAATCATGAACCCTTACATCCGGTTTTATTGCAAGCACCATTTGAAAAATGGGAACTAGATTATGTTGGTCCTATTCATCCCGCTACACAAGGATCTCAAACCTGATACATTATCGTCGCAACTGATTATATGACCAAGTGGGTTGAAGCCAAAGCTGTCAAAGTGGCTGATGCGAAATCTACGGCCGAGTTTCTATATGAAAATACTATAATCAGATTTGGATGTCCGATCGAAATTGTCAGTGATCGAGATACACACTTTGTTAATCAAACAATAAAGTGTTTACTGGAAGATTTTTTTGTTATACACAGATTTAGTACTCCCTATTATCCCAGAGGGAATGGCCAAGCTGAATCTTCCAATAGGATTCTCTGCACCATTATGACAAAGACAGTTGAAGCAAGTCGGTCTAATTGGAAACATAAATTGTATGTAGCATTATGGGCATTCAGAATCGCTTACAAAAATAGTATAAATCAAACGTCTTTTCAACTGGTTTATGGTCAAGATGCTGTTATGCCAATTGAATTTTTAATCCCATCTTATGCATAGCAGCAATGGAACGATTAAATGATGATCAGTCTTTACAACTTTGTCATGAAACATTGCACAAATTATGTGAAACCTGATTGATGGCAGTTCATGCCTTAGCAGTAGAGAAGGCCCGCTGCAAGGCATGGCACGATCGTCAATTGCACAAGAAAGATCTGGAAGCAGGAGATCTTGCATTGATGTACAAAACCAAGCTGATCAAGGGTAAGTTGAAGTTTACTGATGAAGGCCCGTATAAAGTGAAGGAGATCCTGAACTATGGCACAGTAATTCTTGAGCACTTGGATGGAAAACGATTTGATACTCCGGTAAATGGCAGCCGATTACGCAAGTTTTGGTAGCCTGCTCCGCCAGTTCAGCAAGCTTGATCTCAATATATTTTTTCATTTTATTTGTTTTCAATTTTTTGTTTTCGGTATTTAATTTGCTGATTTTTTTTTGGGAAAAGGACAGTTAAAAAAAAAATAAGGAAAGACTGATGAGGAAAAGTCAAGAAGTCATCAGCATAAGGAAAAGGAAGCACAATATTTTTTTTATGGAAAATAACTTAGAAAACCACTGTTTTGGACAGATTTGGCCAATACAGTATCAGAAACCTTCGTTGAGCTCTCAGATTGTACATCCACCTTGATTTATCTAAATTGAGGTGGGCGAAGATTTTTGACAAGATAAAATTCAATTTTTGAGTCAAGCGAATGTTTAGTGATATGCCATTTTGGGAACCTTCGCCGAGCATCATAACCTCATTATAAACCTTCGCCGACCTGCTAGATGATCTTAAAATGTCAAAATTAGGTTGTCCATAGGTTCAGATTGTGAAAGAATGCATTTATGACGATACCTGGGCGAAGGACCCTTCTGGGCGAAGGTTCATTCTTCCCCAGCCCTGGAAAACATTTGCCTGATAGGTTCAGATCTCTAGAAACCCTCGTCGAGATTTTTATAGTCTATTTTTACAATACTATACATGTATGCAAATTTTTGTTCAGACCTAATCAGCCAAACTACTATTCAGTGTAATGGACCCAACAAATTCACCTATAAGTTGGCTGAATTCGATTCATTCCTCACTTGTGCTAGCGAAGCTCTTGTGATTTTCTTGCGACAAAGCCTTCCAAATTTCCTGCATTGCCTTTTGATACACTTTCACGCGTTTATAATTCCTTTCTAATCATCATGTCTTCTACCAATACGTCCCAATCTCTACGCTATACTATCCATCGTGATGTCCCATCTGCAACGGACATCATGATTCTTCCTAGAAAAAGCATGGTCACTCAGTGGATGACCCTTGTGGAGCCTCTACTCACTGCAATGGGTATTCATGAGAGAGCCTTTTCGGGATGCATCAATATGGATTTCATCACTCTTGCCTTCAGTACGTGGAAAGAAGAGAAATCCAAGTTTTATATCACCTTCCAAGGAGCCACACACAAGGTGCGCATCACTGAGGCCACACTTGCGGCTATAGGAATCTCATCCGGTACGCAAGCCTCACCCAATCACAAGCACGCCAAACAGGCCATCAAGCCATACGTTGACCTCACTAACGATCTGCACTTGACTAATGACGGCTACCTTCTGGAAGCCATCACTGAGCCTTCCATCCACGCCGCTACCCAGCTGTTGAATCATTTCCTGATGGTTGGCAACCTTAGGAAAGACTGCATCACATCTCAAATCCTTCACAAGATAGTGGAGTCCCACACTAAGTTGGCCAAAGCCCCTCTTGAACCATATAACTGGTTCAAGACTATTTCTGGTGAGCTCAAGCGAGCTATTAAGGCCAATACAAAGCAGCAGTTCGCCGCTAGATCTCTATTGTCCCTCTTAGCCACTTCTCTACAACTACATAGAGCTTTAAAATCTTTATTTTTGAAGTTTTTCTTGTTATTGCTTTCTAGTTAGTATAATTGACTTTGAAAGGGCATCTATGAATGTCTGACTTTGCTTTCATCCCTTGATTAGCTATGACTCCAATTGAAACAGGTTCTTAGTAATACTTACTACTTGATAAATACAAGATAACTTCAAGGAGTTTAATTGGACCTATAGGTATCCTAACTAGTCCACCTCCCAAGCTTTTCGAGTCGTGTTACTAGTCCACTTCCCAAGCTTTTCAAGTGGTGTTCACTATCATCTCCCAAAGCAACATAGTGGTATAGCTAAAATTTCATGAGCTGAAACCAATTAGATGGCATATGCTATGAACATCCAAAATATGTCCACCCATTTATATTATTATTAGATAAAAGCTAAAATAAATAGCTAATTTTGCTTTTCCTCTTCCCTTGTGTTAAGCTTTTGTTGTCTATATTATCAGGCTTACTCCTATATTTTTTCTTGATGTATTATTCTTTCACAATAATACAAGCACCATATATTTCTAGTAAAAGTAGTAGGTTTTTGTGTGGAATAGCTTGTTGCATGGACTTATACTCATAAGAAGAGGATGGTTGTTCATCTCATTTGTTAGGTCGATAGGCTACATATTTTGTTTGTGATGATCTTTTATATTGTTTTAATCTCAATGTTCCATTTTCCTTCATTTGATACCTACTTGAAATTTTAACGTTGTAGATGGACATAGCGACAATTACTTAATGTCTATGTTCTATTCTTATGTAGGCTTGTAGAAGGCAAAAATTACCACATGTACACAATCTTTCAATTTTTTTCATAATGCATGATACATTTAGATCACTATGATTACTTGATTGAGTCATCTAACCCATCATTGTTGAAGTGTGAGCAAAGGGATTGTGTGCACAATGTTGGTACAAACAAAAAAGTACAAGTATATCAGTTTATCTACAAACATTTATAAAATAACAATCCTTTTTTTTGAAGAACACGCCTTATAGTAGTTACGTCTTGGTTCACTACTTCATGTCTTAGAATCATGAACATCAAAGTTTGTCACACCTATGTCATTGTGGTAGATTTCACCATACTTTTTCCTCATAGTTTTTTGATAATTTTAACTAGGATCAAAGTTTGATCAAAAGTGAACATCAATGATTGTTCATCCAATTAAACTACAATTGGGTGACCTTTCACATAATTTTGAAGTGCAAGGACTTCTTTAAGGCATTCATGTCAAGTTGAGAATAACCCCCATCAAGCTCATTATTGCAAAATAGCACGAAAAGCTTTGGGTGTCTAGGATGTTGTTCATACAATTAGGTAATGTTGAAGCAGTTCAAGCCAATACATCAAGATTTCAGGTACTTCTTCAGGGCTTTTTGTTAGATGCTTCCTGTTTTCAAATATGAGCACAATAATTAGTATCTAAAATATGTTCCAACAATAAATTAAAGAAGTACAAGCTCATCTACACCCAGAATCTTTTAAAGGTCACGAGTTTTGCTTGTACAATTTTGCCTTTTATCAAACATTGTATGTCTTTGGGTATCTGGCATGATTTGTTTTCATGTCATATATTCAATTGTGATATAAATTGAACTAATAAGAAAATCATGGCTTAGTAGCATACTACCAAGTACACTAACTAATCAAAGAAATGGGGATAAGTTTTTTAAGGTGCTTGGAAACAAACCTGGGCAAAAAGTTTTCTCCTTCATAAAAGACCACATTACATATGTCCTCAACAAATTTCTCAATGCGTGGAAGTGCTCCAAACATCTCAAATATACTATCTACGGGTACCTGAAATTTGATTCAAATCTAGATCAGCAAATAAGCTTCAAAACTAGCTATTCTAGAAACTTCATTAAATGGTTTGTACTTGAGGGCATCAAACTATGTTGCAAACTAGTTCTTTTAAGAAATCAACCAACAAGCAAATATGTTACTTTTTTTTTAAGTTGCAATGTCTAATTATTTTAAGATTGGAACTTAAGTGATGATTAATTTTTTTTTTCTCTTACTAGCATCTTTATCTACTTCCTAATGTGCATTGTGGAGTGCTAGGCATCTATGTAAATTCAAGTAACTTAAAAAAGCCTTAATTACAAACAAAACAAAAACACATTAGAGCATATCAGTTTTTGTTGAGAATAGAATAACAATGTGATAGAACTATAATGTTTCTCTCATTACAAGCTCATACTTTGTTCTTCCTTCTTCCAATAGGTGTGATTTTGTAGAATTGGCCTTACCTGCCATAATGATGCCTAACTCGCATTCTTGAGTTTCCAAAATCTTCAGACCTAGTCGTCAACTCAATAGTGTTAATAGTTACAAGTTGTTCAAAATTTCACAGCTTATGTCGTACTTAATTGATATTTATTATGTTGATTACAATAATCACACGAACTACATATTGATATTAATGCCAGAAACCTACATAATATCAAGAGATGCCATATTTAGCCCAAAAGCGAATCTCTATGAAACCCTTTGATTTTCATCCACTTTGTAAATAAATGATGTGAAACTTTGCTAGTGTGCTCTTGAGATGCTATATTTAGCCCAAAAGCGAATCTCTATGAAACCCTTTGATTTTTATCCACTTTGTAAATAAATGATGTGAAACTTTGCTAGTGTGCTCTTGAGACCATGGGATATGAGAACAATGGACTTTTCAATTTGTAAGGATTATTTTTGGTGAGGCGACTAATAAACCATAATAGATTATTGATATCTTTATTGTCATGACTTGGACAATTAGTACTTCTTATCATGGGCCTTTTGAATAGAAATGTTTTTTCAATATGTCAAGTCAATCAAAAGTTATAACAGCTATGGAAACATTTTGATCCATCTGAGCATTTCTTCTTTGAGAATTCATATTCTTCAAGTGTGAGACTATGGATCTAGTCTCATTCTTAAACTCATACATTACTTGGAAATTTTTTCGTTCTTCCTATGACCCTTATGATTGAAAAAGGTTTTTCACCGGCCAACAAAGAGTTGTAGCAATCATGGGAGAATGAGAATTTACTTGCAATTGAAGGATGAGCATCCTCCATTCGCAGATTGCCAAGTCTTGCCAATCCTATCTCTGTTGGTGCTTATGACCATGCACAAATAAGTATTCATATCACAATTTTCACTATTTCTTCTCAAGCTTCGATATCTTGTAGCAATTGTGACATGATCCCAAACGAGCTATTTTGACCTCATCATGGTAGGCAGGTGAGAACTTAGCAAGTTATTTTCCTAGACCCTAATCTAACTCCAATTTCTTCATGTAACCTCTTGAATCTCTCCTTCTCCTAAGGTCTACTTCTCAAATTCTTGACCTCCAAAGTTCACCTTCTTAGCTCTAAGCTCTAGGAGCCTCTAGGCTCTTAGCTATAAGTTTTTGGAGCTTCTAGCTTCTTTCCAAATTCCCTCTTTCAACCTATTCCTCCTCTTTGAGGCTTGCTACATTCCTTCCAAGTTCCTTCTAAGTTTACCTTATTTCTAAGTTGTAACCATGGTTACTTAAATTTTTTGAAATGTTTCAAACAAAGTTTTAAATGTTTGAAATATTGTTGACCTTTCTTTAGGTTTTGACCAACCCATATATTGATTAGGGATTGGGAGGTTACAAATGTTACTAGAGTGGTCCAATGAGCATTCAAAATAAGTGCATTGAATCAATTATAAATAAAACCTTTCAATGTTAACAAACACTAGTATTCTGGCTACTAGGGGATGTTAAAAATACAGCAAAATAAGTCCACTTGATCCTAGAAATGATGGAGAAAGCACCTAATTAAGATCCAAACAAGATCCAATTGTTGACGAATTCTCTTCCTGTCTAAAGGGTTCTCTGTTTCTTTACTTCTTTTCTTGTTACAGCCTTACACTTGTGTTCTGCCTATCAACAGAGACCGCGGACCTTTCATGGTCATTATCTTGCTTGTTTTAAGGCCCAGATTAGGAAAAAGGGACTGATAATCATTGTAGCAATGTCTTGCTTGTCAGAGGACATATGGATGAGTCTCTCTTGAACCGTGTCACATGCAATCAATCCATCATGTAACCAAAACGTTCAACCAAATGATCAGCATGCAGTTCAGGTGAACAACCATGAAATCTACTTCTACTTTGTTGCAAAATGAACTGAAATCAGATCCTAAGCACTATTATATTTGAATAAATTGACAAAACAAGAAACACAAACTAATCTACGACATTTTAGAGGTCCAAAAATCAAGAAACCAACCAGTCTTTTGATTCTTGGACATCCCAAGAACATCAAGAACTAGAATGTTGGAGGATATGCAAGATTTATACCATATTTCTAGCCTATTTAGTCTATTTGAATGCTGATTCCTACATTAATCCACAAACAAGAAATGAAAACTAATCCACAACTAGGAAAGCAAGAAAACTAATCCACTCTAAGTCCACAACCACACACAATATGAATGGAAGGACATGATCATAGGGGCATCACTCAAGAAAACCATCATGATCAAGGAGCTTAGTGTAGCATCAAACTCATGGAAAATTTTCTTATTAAGCATGGAGAAGATAGAATGCAAAAAGCTCTTCTTCACAAAGAGGGAGTCTATTAAATAAGCAAGAGAGCTCCTTAGGTGGTATCCTAGTGGAATTTCCACATTTCACAAATTACAAGTGGAATAATGCTCTCCACTAGAGGTCACCATCAAAAGGTGCCTCACTCTACTTTTCTAAGAGGGGTCTACGTGCATTTATTACATTTGCCTAGAAATACTAGTTCCTACATGGTCATTCCATCTTTTAGGATTCACCATGAGGCTTACACAGTTCTTGCTTGTCATTACTACTAGTATTCCTGGGCTCTCATACTCGGCTCTCGGTCTTCGTTTGTCTCGTCTTCTCAGAGACCTCCTCGGTCTAAGGTGAGAGGTGCTCTTGAGTTGCTCTGTCCGAGTATCTTGGGGATTCGTCAGAATCAGCCAACACCAATAGTAGAGCACAAATCAATCTATTGATTTTTAGCTTATCTTGGCTTGAACTCCACAAATTGGCTCCAAAATCATGCAAAATACCTTACACGTGTGGATGTACAACCTGCTATACCCTATGTATTGTATCAGCATCCTCCAAACCTTCTAATGATTACAAAAACCAAACGCCAATAGCAATCATCAAGCAAATGAGAGACCAAAACTAGTCATGAGGAAGATCTCAATTTTACTCATCATTGGATGGAAAATCCATCACATATTTATACATAAGTACCTTGGATCTAAGCATTTAAGTCTTCCTCTGATCAATCCATGACCTGACACTATTGTCTAACCTAATAGGTCATAATATCCACCCTAATTGGGGGTCAAGATCTTGAGATCCAAAACAATGTAAAAATTGCTATTTTAAGCTCCTAGAATCTCTCTAACCTATCTATGCACAATTTGGCCTCATTTCAAAGGTGCCATTCCAAATCTAGGTTAGGAATAAGACTTATGAAGAGTATCCTATGCTTTTTGGCATGTGTGACATCCCACAACATGGCCACATTACAATTTACAAGTAGAAAAATCAAACTAGCTTGTGTAACACTCCTCCTCACAACTAGTTTGTAGACAACATAGTTTTGCTTATGAACCCAAGGGCTGATCTTAGCTGTGAAAATTGTCAACATTTTCTTGACTAGTTTTAGGCCAAATTTGGTAATTTTGGCACATAGTTTTGGATCTAACCTTTCACACATGTGGAAGAGTTCTAGATACTTTTATTCTAGTATATATTTCATAATGAAGAAGTGTCAAACTTCAGGATCTTCAAAATGACACCAAAATCATGTCATTTGGACATATAGGCCAAAATTGGCTATTTTAGGCTAGTGGTGTCCTAAAATTGTGTCCTAAGTTCTAGAGAGAAGAGAGAGAGTCATCTCTCTCACTATATTAAGCTGAATTTTGTGGAGAAATAGGTATAAAAAACTTATGTACTATTTCATTGAGATGAATAGATCATTGTGAGTGTTGCTTCCTCCATCGTGAGCATTGTTGTGTGTATTGTCTTCAATCTCTTGGGTATGATCTTGGTGCTTTTCAAAAGTGGTAGGCTGCTGTTGTAGGGGCTGGTATGTTGTTATTTTTTGACTGCCCTTAGTACCTTTGAATAGTTTCTTGAGTTCTTAGAATGCTTGTTCAAATTCTTGTGCATTTCAAGAATCTTGTCACATGCAAACCAAAAGGGCACCTATGGAGCATAAACCACCCAACCAACATGAAGAGGCTAGTCAATACCCTAACCCCACCCCCAAGCCACAATGAAAGAATACAAGAGAGGAGAGAAAACCTGGCTCAAGAATCCGAAATTCCAATAGGGAGATGGGCGAGTTTCCATGGTAAGTATTCTCTCCAAGAGGAGAGAATATTCTCCTTAGGATTCCCATGTAGCCTATATTAAGCTATTGACCTCCTATTCTTGCATTAAAGCAGTCATTCACCATGCAAGTGCTCCTATGTCCAATTATAGGTCTGGGCCCTCATGATTAATAATTACTTGTAACGATCACGTCCAAAATGACGTAGCATAACTAATAACCACATATAACTAGAGTGACTGGCTGTCCATGTCAAGAATTATTCCGATTCCCTTATATAGGACATGGACATAACATTCTTCCTTCCTTGAACCACTTCTATCTCTAGAAGTGAAACCTAGGGAAGTTCTTCTTTATGCTTTCGACCCACTCCCATGAATCATCATCCTCAGTCCGTCCCTTCCACCTAATCAAGCACTCAGAGATAAAATGATTTCTCAATTATTTATCTCTAGTTCTGAGTACCTTTTTAGGTTCCAAAGGAGCAGTAAGCGATAAGTCCTCCAAATGAGTAAGATCTTCCTCTTCCAACTATGTCACCTTCATGTAAACTTAATTTCAAATGGGTTACATGAAACACAGGGTGAGTTGTAGACTTTCTGAAGATCTAGTTCGTAAGCTAAAGAACCAATTTTCTTTATAATCCAAAATGTTCCACAATATTCTGGTAGACAATTTATAATGTTTGTTAAAAATTGTAAAACATATCTATCTTATGTTTGTCCTACCCATGTAATTATTTTGTAAATATCCAAGGTATGTGAATTGAGCACATATCCTTGTAGAATAGGGTGAGTTTGGGTTAGGTAGATCAAGTTCCAATGACATGCATAAAGTCTAGTTGATCTAGTATGACATGCACCAATGTTCACAACATCTAGATTGACATGCATGTAGAATTTCACATGGAATTGGTCAAATATTGCCTTGTAGAAACTCGAGCCATAATAAATGCATTGTGTCCTAAGTTTACATTGTGACATGCAAGGCATGCAAATATAGTAATGGACACATGCATGTAGTTTTGTACATGTCTAATTGAGAAATTGACACTTGGAGAAAGTAGGTGCATGTTAGGTGCAATATGTGCATGCAAGCAGTTAGGTGTCAAGATAATAGTAGTTTGCATTTAAATAGGTGTAGAGAATGCTAATAGTACCACGAATTTTGGCTCTCGTATATATGTACATATGATTCTCATTCATTTCTAATGATGAATCAAGCTTTTGTAATGTCATAATGTCAAATTTGGATCTCATTCTATGTTGCTTGTAATTGTATTCTCTCTCTAACTCGGATTTTGTGTCTTCTTCATACATGATCTTGCTTGTGCACATTCCCTGTTTACGAGGAATTAATGTAGCTTTGATCTGTAGCATTCTAGATTGTGCTCTAGCCATAGATCTGTTGGTAGATTGTAGGATTGCTCTACAAGTGATATGTGTGCCTCCACAAAGCATGGTAAAGATCATTCACACTTTTTGTGTGGTTTTCCACATGTGTGAATTTGCTAGATTTTCAACATGGTATCAGAGCCATACCATGCTTTGAATGCTACTAACATCAGGTGTTTGAAGAATTCTGTGACAATTCAAGCTAGGAAGCTATTTAGTAGTGTTTTGCTATCTATTCTTGAACAATATCTTGATAAATGAGGTTAGAACTGATATTTTCAGTCTAGAATAGAGAATGTACAGAATTCTGACTTTTCACACATGTGAAAACCAGAATACATCATTCCATTCCATCTCCTTCATGTTAGATCCAAAGGTACTGACATTATAGTTTGTTGGAAAGCTAGAAGAGCCCTCTTTCGATTGCAATTTTCATTCTGATGATCCTGGTAGGAGTTATAAGCTCTTAAAGAGGGGTAGGGAGAGACCTAAAAATCCGAGTGAAAACTTTTTGAATTGATTATATTGCATGCATGATTCATCATTCACAGTTTTTGGTACTCAATCAAAGATAGAATTGGATAAGTCAAGTTTATGTTGTCACAGTCAAATCATTTCATACAAAGGATTGTGTTTGAGTTGCATGTGTGTTTCCAGAGTGTTTTTCATTCATTTGAAACTCGTGGTAAAATTTGACATCAAAATTGTAAGTGCTTCATCAGTAGATAGCGGCTAGATCCAAATTCAAAGTGATTGATTTACTGTTGTGAGCAAGAACTCACATAACTGTTGCAAGTTTTTGCATAGGATTTGGTAGAATACCCAATTGTTTTTGGTTCCTATTGTAAAAGAGAAGCAACACATTCAAATCCATTTTTTTGTGTATACCAATTCAACAAACTCGAGATCTAGACAAAGTTTTGAGTCAATTGACACATTGCTTCAACAATTTGAGTATGTTTGAGTCAGTAGTGTTGTCTTTAAGCATTCCACACATGTCAAAAGAAGAAAGAGCCAAAATTTGTCTATACTCCAATTCACTTTGAGAGGTTGATCTAGTTTTTTTTTTGGGTGGAATATTTGAGACCTATCTCAAATTCAGCTGTAAGATTTTACATAGGATTTGGTAGTTCACCCTCTGAAAATTCCTATTGTGAGAAGTATAGCAACATTTAGTTTGTTTAGAACAAGCCAAATATATTCAATTCCATTTGTTGTCCAATTTACAAGAAGTCTTCACATTCATGGCATCTATAGAAGATTTTCTCTTTGAAGCTAGTGAGAGACTAGATACCCTCAACTATTTAGTTTGGAAGGATAGGATAGAATATTTGTTGGCTCTATATGGTGTAATGGACATAGTATTAGGAATTGAAGTTGAACCTGAAGCTTATGATAAGGCTCAGAGATTCAAGAAGAGAGCAAGGATTGCTCTTCATATAATCAGCCAAGTAGACTTGGGAAACTCTTAAGAACATTTTTGAAGCAAAGATCACATCAAGACTACTTATTCTTAGAAATCAGATCTTTTCTAGTTTTCAAAGAGTTGATGAAAGTGCTTCAAGTTTTGTAGTGAGAGTTCAAGATCTTCACAGAGAGATAGCATGCATAGGTGATGTTCTAGAGAACAGTCAACTTGTTCAAGTAGTCCTTAATGGACTTAGAGAAGAGTATGAAAATGTTGTGCAAACTTTTGCTATCAAGATGGAGCTACCATCTATGGAGGCACTACATGGTATTCTTATTGCTGAAGAATGTAGACAAAAGAACAAGCTGTCGAAGATCAACACACTTTCAAGGAAAAATGGTAGTTATGGCAAAGCTCACTTTGCTAGGATCAAGTCAAGAGGGAGGAGCAAGAACAAATTTTCTCAAGCCTTCACCACGGACAAATCAAAGGACAAAGCAAAGGACAAAGACAAAGGGGGAGTAGAAGATGATTCAACTCATTCTTCTATCTTCAAGAAGATCAAGCCAATTTTACCATAGAAGATTCACATGCAAGTTGTGGAGAGGCATCTCTCATGATGTCTAGCTTCTCCTCTTTACCCTTTAATGATGTATCTTGTTATATTGATAGTGGTGCATCATCACACATGAGTCTTTTGTTTCACTAGAACCTTTTCAAGAACTTAAAGGTTCAATATACACAACTGTTGGTGATCCATGTTATAAGGGAAGCTCCTAAGATCTTGCTTACAAATCCTAAACACAAAAGGATAACACATTGTGGAGAAACCACTCAATCAAGTAGAAACATCCAATCAATCTCTAGAAGCCTCACCCCCACTGTGCTCAATTGATAATTAGTCGCGAATGATTCGTGAAAGACAAGACTAAATGTTAATCATCTATTACCAGTAAGAACAACTAGAAAGGTCAGACAGAATGAAAGATAAGCATAGCAATATTAACATAGATCTGAACACAGAACAATGAACTGTATCAGTTTAAGTATACCATGTATACATGTCAATAATGCAGTAGAGCACAATACAGTAGCGGACAAAACCACGTGGCATACAAAGCTTATTTCAATCTGTAAAAAGGAATTAAACATTAATTCTGACAAAGTGAAGAATGAATGCTCACGGCATCTACTTCGTCTATGTCGTCTTCTTCTGCTCTCTTCATCATCTTTTACATGAATGGTGTCCAGTATATATATATATATATATTACATAATATTACAGGTGTGCAGATGTGAAAGTACAGAGTGGATGTGCTGTCTGTAGGAGATTGTGGGTGGCTACAATCGTTGTCCAATCTATTAGCGCAACTGCATGGGGTGAGTGTGAAAAGGGTGCGACGCCAGCCAGTGCTGAAGTGAACGTTGGTGATGATGCAAAAAGTGCGTCACTCTTACGAATAGCCCTAGGATAAGATTTATAGGGTGCCTTAGCTTTTAGGGCACTTTTGGCATTCCATAAGATAGTGTCCCCTTTTCGCCTGTCACCTTAAACTGTGTAGAATCACAGTGTCGCGATTCTTTCGCCTTTTCTTCGTCTGTGCGAATTTGCATGTAAATATGCAGACTGCGTGACAACGTTAGTAAATATGCAGCATGAATGGAGGCAGATTAAAATGGGATTTAAGAGAGCTAGAGGGAATAAATCCAACAAAAGCAAGCTCCAAGGTCGTGGTATTCTCGACTTAACACCTTTCTTGAGCCACTAGGATTTAATCTTAGTAACTATGATCCTTCCAAGAGTATAGAAACTCCTATGGAGCAAATTGTAAAAGACCCTAACAAAGGTGATGAAAGAACCTTCGTGGACATCACTCTTTTTAGGAGTCTTATAGGCTCCCTAATTTGGCTCACAATAACTAGACCCGACATGAGTTTTAGTGTTCATAAGTTGAGCCAAGCTATGCAAAATCCTATTGTTCATCATTGGAAAATGGCCAAGAGAGTGTTTAGATACATATCTTCAACTTTTGATTATGGTTTGTTGTATAAAAGTGAAGATCTTTCTATAGTTGGCTATTCTGACCCAGATTTTGCAAGTGATAGAGTAGATTGAAAATTTACAAGTGCTTATGTCATATATCTTGGAGGAAACTTGATGTTTTGGCTTTCCAAAAAGCAAGATTCTATATCACTCTCATCTTGTGAAGCTGAGTATAAGGCACTCACTACTACAACAAAGAAAGTGCTTTGGATCAAGAGGTTGCTAGTGGAGCTAAAGATAATCATGGAATATGATCTACCTATGATCATGTGTGACAACATTTCGGCACAAGCCCTTGCCAACAATTTGATATTCCATGCAAGGAGCAAACACATCGAAGTTGCACATCACTTCGTGAGAGAGAAGCTCATTGTAGGGGAAATCTACTTGGAGTGCATCGACACATCATCTTGTATTGCAGATTTGCTCACCAAATCTTTGAGCAAGAGTTCCTTCATCAAGCATAGAGCCAATCTTGGAGTAATACCAAGATCCATGTTCAAGTCAACATAGATTGTTTTTAGGAGGAATGTTGAAATTGAAAAATAATCCATCTTGACTTTAGGCTTGCTACAAACTTTCTACTATGCAAGTATGTTGTTTCATAAATGTAAATGGCAAATTTGGCCTAAATAGAACTCGAGCTATATGAATTTGTCATATCTAGTTGGTTGAATACAACTTGCATATAGATTGTAGACTTAGAAATAGCAATAATTTGCTTGTAGAAACTCGTGGCATATCACATGCATTTATTGTAAGTGATCCATAGTGACATGCAAGGCATGCACAAAGTGAAATGGACACATGCATGATGATTTGTACAATTCTAGTTAGAACTAGGACACTTGGTAAAAGTAGGTAGAGATACATGCATGAGATGTGACAAATGTCACTTAGACTCTAGTTTTCACTTTAGATGTGATTGAAAGGTGGATGGATCTGGTTCTACCTCGAGCTACCTCAAACTCCATAAATATGTGTAGCTATTCTCATAATTTTTGATGAAGAACCAAAGCTTTGTAGCTATTCCATGCCATTTTGGATCTACACCATTTTTTGCTTGAATATCTCTCTCTCTTTCTCTCTCTAACTCATGTTGAGGCTAATGCTCATACACAAATTTCTTGTACTTTTGCTCATTTGTAATTCAATACTATCATTCCCAGATTCTTAGCATGCTAGATTGTGATTAAGCCATAACTTCTGTACTAGATCTTGCTATTCAATCTAGAATCAGATTATTGTGCTAACCATAAAGCTTAATAAGATCAATCATACTTGTGGATCATTCCCACACATGTGAATTCTGGAAATTTTGTCATGATCTGTGTGCCACCACAAAGCATGGTAAAGATCATTCACACTTTTTGTGTGGTTTCCCACATGTGTGAATTTGCTGGATTTTCAACATGGTATCAGAGCCATACCATGCTTTGAATGCTACTAACATCAGTTGTTTGAAGAATTCTGTGACAATTCAAACTAGGAAGTTGTTAAGCAGTGTTTTGCTATCTATTCTTGAAGAATATTTTGATAAATGAGGTTAGAACTGATATTTTCAGTCCAAAAAAAAGAGTGTACGGAATTATGACTTTTCACATATGTGAAAACTAGAATACATCATTCCATTCTATCTCCTTTATGATAGATCCAAAGGTACTGACATTATAGTTTGTTGGAAAGCTAGAAGAGCCCTCTTTCGATTGCAATTTTCATTCTGATGATCCTGGTAGGAGTTATAAGCTCTTAAAGAGGGGTAGGGAGAGACCTAAAAACCTGAGTGGACACTTTTTGAATTGATTATATTGCATGCATGATTCATCATTCACAGTTTTTGGTACTCAATCAAAGATAGAATTGGATAAGTCAAGTTTGTGTTGTCACAGTCACATCATTTCATACAAAGGATTGTGTTTGAGTTGCATGTCTATTTCCAGAGTGTTTTTCATTCATTTGAAACTCGTGGTAAAATTTGACATCAAAATTGTCTGTAGATAGCGGCTAGATCCAAATTCAAAGTGATTGATTTACTGTTGTGAGCAAGAACTCACATAATTGTTGCAAATTTTTGCATAGGATTTGGTAGAATACCCAATTGTTTTTGGTTCCTACTGTAAAAGAGAAGCAACACATTCAAATCCATTTTTTTGTGTATACCAATTCAACAAACTCGAGATCTAGACAAATTTTTGAGTCAATTAACACATTGCTTCAACAATTTGAGTATGTTTGAGTTAGTATTGTTGTCTTTAAGCATTCCACACATGTCAAAAGAAGAAAGAACCAAAATTTGTCTATACTCCAATTCACTTTGAGAGGTTGATCTAGTTTGTCTTTTTTTGGCGGAATATTTGAGACCTATCTCAAATTCAGTTGTAAGATTTCACATAGGATTTGGTAGTTTACCCTCTGAAAATTCCTATTGTGAGAAGTATAACAACATTCAGTTTGTTTGGAACAAGCCAAACATATTCAATTCCATTTGTTGTTCAATTTACAAGAAGTCTTCACATTCATGGCATCTGTAAGAGATTTTCTCTTTGAAGCTAGTGAGAGACTAGGTACCCTCAACTATTTAGTTTGGAAGGATAGGATAGAATCTTTGTTGGCTCTATATGGTGTAATGGACACAGTATTAGGAATTGAAGTTGAACTTGAAGCTTATGATGAGGCTCAGAGATTCAAGAAGAGAGCAAGGATTACTCTTCATATAATCAGCCAAGCAGACTTGGGAAACTCTTAAGAACATTTTTGAGGCAAAGATCACATCAAGGCTACTTATTCTTAGAAATCAGATCTTTTCTAGTTTTCAAAGAGTTGATGAAAGTGCTTCAAGTTTTGTAGTGAGAGTTAAAGATCTTCACAAAGAGATAGCATGCATAGGTAATATTCTAGAGAATAGTCAACTTGTTCAAGTAGTCCTCAATGGACTTAGAGAAGAGTATGAAAATGTTGTGCAAACTTTTGCTATCAAGATGGAGCTACCATCTATGGAGGCTCTACATGATATTCTTATTGCTGAAGAATGCAGGTAAAAGAACAAGCTGTCGAAGATCAACACACTTTCAAGGAAAAATGGTAGTTATGGCAAAGCTCACTTTGCAAAGATCAAGTCAAGAGGGAGAAGCAAGAACAAATTTTTTCAAGCCTTCGCCATGGACAAAGCAAAGGACAAAGACAAAGGAGGAGTAGAAGATGATTCAACTCATTCTTCTATCTTCAAGAAGATCAAGCCAATTTTACCATAGAAGATTCACTTGCAAGTTGTGTTGAGACGTCTCTAATGATGTCTAGCTTCTCCTCTTTAGCCTATAACGATGTATCTTGGTATATTGATAGTGGTGCTTCATCACACATGAGTTGCACTAAAAGTTCTTTTTTTCACTAGAACCTTTTCAAGAATTGAAAGATTCAATATACACAGCTGTTGGTGATGCATGTACAATTGAAGGAGTTGGAACTTGTTCCTTAAATCTTGCATCTTCTATGAGTTTATCACTTTTCAATGTACTTTATGTTCCTAATTTCACAAAGAATGTGATTAGTGTTGGAAAGTTATTTGATGATGGTTTTGAAGTGGAATTCAATGTCAATAATTGTTTCATAAAGAAAGGTGATGAGATCCTAGCAAGTGGATCTAGATATGGAGGCATGTTCAAGTTAGATTTACAAGAGAATGCAAGTACTTGTGATTTTCCATTGATGACTTGTGTTTCCAAGGAGGAAGTATGGCATAGGAGCTTGCATGTTTCCAATTTCATATCTATGTCTTCAATAGTCAAAGAGATCAAGGCAAGGGTGGCTTATTCTATGGCAAAATCACATATGGATCCATATTTGATGTCTTCTACCAAGACAAAACATCCTATGGAGTTGGAACACTCGTATGTTGACCTTTCTTCATCTATAAGCAAGGAAGTTGTTTCTTGCTTTTCTACTCTTATTGATGGTTTCACAAGTAACCAAAGGCTATATCTTGTCTCTTCAAGTTTCATGGTGCATGTATATTTGCCATCATAAAAAGCTTTTTGAGTTATGGAACTATTGAAAGGAGTGCACTATATGGAGTCTTGTTCAACTGTAAGCCTAAGGTTGTGTACCTTAGTGTTCTTGAAGGTTATTGCTTTGCATGTGTTTTCTTGGAAGCAAGGAAGGATGGAGATCCAAGCTTATGGATCATGGTTGGATGTTTATCCACCAAGGAAGGCTACAAGGCCTTTACACTCTCTATCTCAAAGGTGTTTGAGAGGAGATGTTATTGTTTTTATGAAGATCTATCATCAATCTTGGAAGGGGCCAAGAGCACAGTGTCTCTAATTGCATCAAAAGTTCACTCTATGGAGACTAGCCAACTTATGATGGGGTCGAGGTTTGAGGAGGAGTATCCTCAATATGAATATCCAAGAAGATCTTCATTGTACAAGGCCGAGTCCTGCGGTTCTTATTTCATGGAAAAGAAAGGATAAGTGAAGGTGGTATTCATTCTATTCTACTCACCTATGGTTCTCTTTCTTTGATTGATATTGTATCTTGCTTAGTTGAGATTTGTTCATCTCAAAGATCAAGTAAGACTATTCTAGTTTTGAATAAAGTCTTTAATTTGGAATTGATTCTTGTCATTGATGACTTGATTATGTTTCCAAAACTTCTAGAAAGCAAGATATTGTACCATTATTTGTATGCTCTTAAATTGAGTAAGAGCAAGGATGAGTTTAGTACTCATAGTTTGAAAAAAGGAGTTTTTCATGTTTTGAGGCATATTGTGAACTTCTTTTGAGAATAAGTGAAACATCCAATGCAGACACTTACATCCTTAAGAAAGTATTTAGCCTCAACGAGATCAAGTTTGATTATGGTTTCAAGATTAGATTCATTTTGGATAGAGTTCATAGAGTTTGGACTAATAAAGCTAGTGTGCTTAATCTTGAATATTGCTCATGGTATAATCTTGATCTATATGATCTTTGTGATCATGATGAGGCATGGAGGCCTCGGATTTTTTAGATTCTTATGCAGCCATCTTCATTCAAAAGAGCTTTGCAAACCCAAGATCTACATCAGGCATGGAGGAGGCATATCAACATAGTGGCAGATTGGGGGAAAATTTTTCAAAGGCATTTGGAAAAGATTTCTATCAAAGAGATCTTATCATGGATTTTGTAAGCGTGCTGCTATGATGGATTCTTTGGATCTTCACTTCAAATGCAAAGCAAAGAATCCACATACACAAAGGATCTTCATCAACATTAGATAGATATATTTTAAGGAGGAGTGTTAAAAATTGTAAAACATATCTATCTTATGTTTGTTGATGTTTAGGGGTCCTACCCATGTAAATATTTTGTACATATTCAAGGTATGTGAATTGAGCACATATCCTTGTAGAATAGGGCGAGTTTGGGTTAGGTAGATCAAGTTCCAATGACATGCATAAAGTCTAGTTGATCTAGTATGACATGCACCAATGTTCACAACATCTAGATTGACATGCATGTAGAATTTCACATGGAATTGGTCGAATATGACCTTGTAGAAATACCCCAAGGATCTGAGAAGCCACCTACTTGGAAACAAATTCCACCACCTGGAAGAATAAGCAAAGAGATATACCAAAATAACTGCAAAAATCCAAGATCCTCAAGCCCCACCTCCTGGTTGATGTGATCCAAGCTCTGATACCACTATTACGATCACCAAGTGAAGATCTTCAAGAATCCTGTCACATGCAAACCAAAAGGACACCTATGGAGCATAAACCACCCAACAAACATGAAGAGGCTAGTCAATACCCTAACCCTTCACCCCCAAGCCACAATGAATGAATACAAGAGAGGAGAGGAAACCTGGCTCAAGAGTTTGAAATTCCAAAAGGGAGATGGGCGAGTTTCCATGGTAAGTATTCTCTCCAAGAGGAGAGAATATTCTCCTTAGGATCCCCATGGAGCTTATATTAAGCTATTGACCTCCCAGTCATTCACCATGCAAGTGCTCCTATGTCCAATTATAGGTTTGGGCCCTCATATGATTATTTACTTGTAACGACCATGCCCGGAATGATGTAGCATAACTAATAACCACATACAACTGGAGTGACCGACTATCCACATCAGGAATTATTTTGATTCTGTTATATACGACATGGACATAACAGTAGGACACTCCTCATGCTCCATAGAAAGGCACATGCCTATATGACTAGAGATACAAATAGAAAGAATCGACTTCTACTGACGATATAAACTTTTAGATTTTATTTCTAACATGTGGCACAAACCACCCAACCAACAGTCTAATGAATGAGTAGACTCCCCAATGGTAGCATGAATAGACACTTCTTTCTTACCATAGGAACATAGTAACATGGTTCATCCCATAGATGCACAGAAACGCATTTCTGAAACCACGTTTCTCATAAATGCGTTTATGATGTAGAAATGTGGTTAGATTTTCTTTTTCTTTTTTTCTTTTTTTTTGGAAAAATAGCTTATGTCTGAAATTTTTTTAGGGGAGCAATGGTCAAACCAACGTTTTGCCTCCCAAAAGTGCAGTAGATAGGGCACAAACTGACCTTATTTCCAGCAGCTATTTGGTTGTTATTTGCTCTAGTTCTCAGTAATTGTTAATGCTACAGTTTGGGCTATCAACTCTATGGATGACGATCACTTTTGCAATCATTCACTGGAGATGTGAGTGCAATGTGCATACAGTTGGGGGCATAAAGATTGGGCCCTTATCGGCGTGCATTTGGACCTTACTGTTGTCGGGGAGGTCCGGGGGGGATCGAGGGGCTCTGTTTTTGTCCCACTGGAACTATCTGTGATTGTAACGAACATGCTAGAGGTTAGTTTTGAATTTTTATCCTTGACAGAACCCAACATGGATTAATGCACCTGAATTGGACCATGTTGTACCCCAAACATTCGGCAAACTATACAGATGTAATGCTCTTAATTAGAGCTTTCATCTATGGGTATGTAATGCTCTTAATTAGAGCTTTCATCTAATACCCATATTGACCACATTCTAAGAAACGCTACCAAAATCCAAAAACGCGTGTAGTGCAGCTATGGTTCATCCAATCTTGTATCATCAAGAACTATTGAGAACCCCCAAGGGGCAGATGTCCAAAGTTCAAAATCTGCAAGAACTTTATGAATAGAACGTGAATATCAAACATATTGACATAGTAAATCGATTGAACTGATTAAGTGTGCAAATTGATTCATCTCAGCAGGATGGACAAATTTCTGATTTCACAGCAGCAGTCTACCTTTCTGTTTGTGAAGTTTTCCTTGTCCCGTAACAGCGAACACAAGTTTGTCACCTGAATTCTCAGTGTCGTAATTTCTGCTTCCATGATTGCCTTCTGTCTCTCATAAAACTTAACCTGATTCAGAAATTGTTTCAGTCCACAGATTATATAGTATTTTCACGAGTCACAACAATAATTCTGTTGTCACGCTATTGAAAGCATCTTACAAAACTGTGGAAGGTAACAGCTTGATGAAACAAGTAGATTGTACCAGCTTAAAGGTTTTCAACTTCTCCACTCACAAAGGCTACGATTCAAGATAAATCCCCAGACATGCAGACACTCCTTAATTTAGATTATAAATGGTAAGCCACAGCTGGAAAAGACCTACGATCTGTCTTGGCTTAAACTCTTGATGTAAAGAACTACGCCTCTTGCCTCCCTCCATTTCTATTTCTGCTCTGCTTAGCTTGTTCTCTAATTTCTCAAACATCTCCTTTTCTTTAGACGTCTGTCTCTCTTCCTGCAGTTTTGAGAACATTCACTTAGCTCTCTTGCTATTTTTGCTTTATCCCACTAATTAAAAGCATACTGTTAGCAAACAAGAAAGGAATGGTTTGCTCATTTAATGGGCTCAGTCGGTAAAGTTTGCTACTAAACAGAAAATTTACAGTCAATTGATGGCGAACTTTTCAACTTCTAGAAAGCTAGCAAAGAGATCGATAATGACATGAGTTAATTGATTTGGGATATGAAGCCTAAAATTACACACCTTCTCGATGACCTCAAGAAGCTTATTTTGATACTTCTGGCCATCTCTCTCCTTTGCACGGCAAGCATGTTCCAGTTGGCTGTTTCAAAATCAGCCAACATCCTAGATAAGTAGAAATTATTCGCTGCAAAGTTAAAAGTTGTGCAAGGCAAATGTCAAATGTAAAGCTTTCACCTGCATCGCTGTAACAGATTCAGATTTGCAGTTTCTACTTGTTGAGATTCCTTGCGAAGAGCTGAGTTGGCCTTTTCTGCAGCAGCCGCATTAATTTGTGACCGTTGCTCCAGATTTATGTAGTTCTTCTTAGCAGCTTCAAGTTCACACTCCAGTTTCTGCACATACATGGCATTCTGTTCTTCTGATTGACGTAACTTGGTGGTCTCTTCCAATAGCTCCTGCGATCGAAAATATAGCTGTAATTGCAGAAAGAAGTAACAATAACAAGACGAACAAGTGGTGCACAAAGTTGAACTCACTTAGGTAAAATTTAGTAAAATTTAGCAGTAGAACTTAGAGAGGGGCGGTATTACGCCTTTCCAAATCTCGAATCTGGTGTAGTTAAAAAATCACGAGTGATCATGACCATCCAATTCTTCATCTGAAGTTATATGACAGTACCTGGACAAGATTTTCACGTCTTTGGTAGTGGTGCATGACATCAACCAAAGCTGCGCACAACTCATCCGGTGAGGTTAAGCATTTGATAGGGGGGAAGCCAGTAGAACAAAGTAAGCTATTTATATGAGCGCACGGTAATCTGTTACGGCCAGGCACGGCATGATGACTCTCCCATGAATATCTTTCGCATTCGGAAGTTTGCTCCTTTGGTTCTGTTTTAGCGTTGTTCTTTAAATGGCAGCGAGTTTCCTCCTGCTGACAGTTATCCAAAGAATACTCATAAAGATTGTAGTCTATCTCTTGTGCAAGGAGGGTAGAATTGTGAAAACTTTCCCTAGCCGATACTTGATCTGTAGCGAAGCGGATGTCGCTTGTAGCCTGCGATATTTGTTCATAATTACAATCATTTTCAATCACACTTGCATTTATGGTTTCAGCTATGAGCTCAATTTGCTTACAACTTTCATCTTGCTGCTGAATGGCATCGCTGATTCCACCACTTTCTGGTGACAAGACCGACGTCGGTGAAACTGGACCATTACATTGATGTGAGGGAGCTGTAGCTGATGAACTGCAAGAACACGTTAATTCTTGATTTTCCTGAGCATCCTGAACTCCATCTTTCGTATAATTTGCTGCCAAGATCAATTCATCTCGTGATGTTTGTGAAAAGTTATCGCATTCCATTTGTCCCCTGTCATGATCAAGGCTATGCCATCCCTCGGGTGCATCAGCTCGTTGAGTTTCGTCGCTTTCCTTTGAATCGGAGAGAGAAAACCAAGACTTCTCAAGTTCAGAATCTGAAAATTCAAAGTTGACATTGGCTCTCCAGTTATATTCGTATAGCTCAAGAAGTCTGTCGGATTTACAGCACTGAGACGTCCGTTCCGCATCTGCATAAATAGTCCATGGTTGTTGGAGCCCAATCCTTTGTGTTTTAGGTTCTATTAGATTGTCAAAGCAGTTGTGCTCAAGCTGCTGAGATGTTTCTGCAGGGAAAGAACTGTCGTTTTGAACGTTTATAAGTACAAGGCCACTCAGCAGCAACAGATGTTTGGAAGCCATTTGAGTGTGCAAGATTCTGAATCTCATCTAGGAAAGCAACCCGAGGAATGTACCCGGCTGTATCGGGTGTCGAAGCGTAAAACCAGCTGAAGCTCTTGCTATCCGTCGAAGGAGTCAAATGCGCTTGATGATAGCTAAGAACCGCTCCACCCTCGACAGGCGTATTATCCGCAAGCTTCACCTCTCTTGCAATATTCTGAACATCATCAAGCTGAGGATCACTAAATTGAAATGCCTCTGTTTCCTGCACCTCCATTCCCCTTGTCATTGCGAGAATGTTCTCTTTCTTATATGCATTCAGCAAAGAACGCCTTTTGCGGATGAAGTCTGAAACGCAAGTAGTGTCATTCATCCAGTTTGCTGTTCTAGGTCCGTGAGATGAAGGTAAATTTCTTTTCTGTCGAGCTCCAGCTGAAATTAATCTAATGATATGCAAGCAAGTAAGAAAGTAGGATAATTGGTTCAAATCGTAAAAGCAAACCCGTCATAAGCTATATCTTGCGACTTATGAATTTCTGTGGCCTTAATCAAGACTCACTCCAAGAATATTATGCAGTATCTGCTTGTGGTTAAGTTAAGGATCTCTGCGAAATTCGTTTTATCCTCAAGTATGTTGCAAATTCCGATGGAGTAAGGCGAGCATTCTTTTAGCAAAGAACAATACGTTAACGTCCGTCAGGTTTGTTCGTTGAAAGATTTTTGGTGCCAGATATATCTCTCTATTTTGTGCCTGGTGATTATGTTTTTGAGTCCAAGGTTCATCGAACATAAATTACCCCTCCAAACTTGTTGCAATGTGCTCTATATTACGAGAATACTCAAACGAATTTCGCAGTTTGATGATGTAGCATTTTCGAAAGCTTTTCCATGAACTGTTTCTGAAAATATCTGTAACTCATGTGCAAGATCAAAGAAATCTTGGAAGGCACTGCAGCAGCAGCACTTAATTTCTCGACTGAAGCAGATAAAGCACCTTTTAGAGCGGAAATTTCAAGTGCGATGCTAGTGCCGAAATGAAAAAACACAAATGAAATCAGTCAATCTCTCTATATTGTGTTCGACCTCCTGGTGATTATGTTGTTGAGTCCAAGGTTCATCGAACATAAATTACACCTCCAGACTTGTTGCAGTGTGCTCTATATTACGATAATACCCAAACGAATTTCGCAGTTTGATGAGGTTACATTTTTCGAAAGCTTTTCCATGAACTGTTTCTGAAAACTTCTGTAACTCATGTGCAAGATCAAACAAATCTTGGAAGGCACTGCAGCAGCAGCACTTAATTTCTCGACTGAAGCAGATAAAGCAGCTTTTAGAGAGCGCAAATTTCAAGTGCGTTGTTAGTGATGAAAGAAAAAACACAAATGAAAACAGTCAATCTCTCTATATTGTGTTCGACCTCCTGGTCATTATTTTTTTGAGTCCAACGTTCATCGAACATGAATTGCACCTCCAAACTTGTTGCAGTGTGCTCTATACTACGAGAATACTCAAACGAATTTTGCAGTTTGATGATGTGACATTTTTCGAAAGCTTTTCCATGAACTGTTTCTGAAAACTTCTGTAACTCATGTGCAAGATCAAACAAATCTTGGAAGGCACTGCAGCAGCAGCACTTAATTTCCCGACTGAAGCAGATAATGCAGCTTTTAGAGCGCAAATTTCAAGTGCGATGCTAGTGCTGAAAGAAAAAACACAAATGAAATCAGCTTTCGCCCGGCATAAACAAACAATCACAAATACTACGTCAAATATCACAAACAATCACAAATATTACCTCAAATATCAGATGAATCCACAGTTTTTTGTCATGATGACCTCCATTTGCACCATTTCTGGATTCCTGTCAAAATTTTGATGGAAAAGAGCAGCTCAAAACTGTAATTTCTGATCAACCATGAGAATTTTTCCGATGATCTTCGTCTTGCACCTGCATTTGCTGTCGAAGATCCAGATCATTCTCTAGAATCCGCAGCCCTAGGTTTACATTTAGGGTAACGAGGCACTAACTCGACATCAGCCAGGGGTTAGGGTTATGAGCAATTTGACAACAATCAGGGTTAGGGTTACAAACATGTCGTTAGTTAACAATTCACTTATGGGTCCAAAGTTAGGGCTTGCAAGAAGCCCTAATTAGCGACGTGGAAATGGGTGAGTGTGGTTCATATAAAGATAATCGATTGAGACGGGAGGCCCAAAAGGGAGGGAGAGCATATCTTGGCCTGCACTCATATTATATAATGATAATTTTTGAGTTCACCCCCACCACCAATTACAACTCCACACTCGGCTTCGCTGAACTCTCCGCGCCACTTTTTATTGTGGGATCAAAAGTTTTGCTGGTCCCAAGTTCGAGTCTCCCACTGGGATTACAAGTTTAGTTGGTCCCAAGTTCAAATCTTCCCTTGGAAATCGAGAAGCACTCTTTTTATTGGCCTTGCATTACATGCATGGGTACATAGTAAACAACTCTAAAAACATCTTCGTGTTTTGGTTTTTATTTTCACAATTAATTACGTGTTTTTCATATTAGTGAATATTTTGTAATCATGACATGTGCATTAAATGTATTTTCAAATAGTGAAGACTAGTTTTCAGGAGATCTCAAAACATGTCAATGGCAATGTCGATGCCATATGGCAAAGTTGATTTGAAAGACTCTCTGTGTTCATGCGCACATAATTTCAACTGTGTCAAAATTTTCTATTGCTTCTATTCAACTGTTTCTATTGGACACAAAAGAAATAGAAAATTTTGACACAGTCCATTCTCTGTTAGTTTTCTTCTATTTTCCTGTCCTTTTTTCCTTTTGCCTCATATTACGACGCTTGTTCTTTTTCTGTTATGATGATCAAAAAGATTCACATATTTGCTCGGCCTAGTTACAACATTCACAAACTATAAGAAGCATGATGAGTTGTATTGGACGATGGATCCAAGCCATCAAATCAAAATTGGTTTTGTTTATCTAGTTACTTACCTTACCAAACTTAACAAAATCAAGAATCTCTAATTATATTGATGGAATCCGATGTCTCATATTCATGAATGTTAGCTGAGGAAAACTCCATGTAACCCAATGATCCTACTACGTTGTTCTGTCAATTGATTGTGGCTTTATTCAGAGAGTTCTATATGATTGGGTGTTTTTTATAAGTTGATTGCTTTTGAAAATCCAAGTTGCATGTTTTCACTAACAAGACCACAATATTTGATGGCACCAAAATTTAATTTTTTATAATCCAAATTTTGGTAGTTGAAATCACATTACGCAATAGTGTTGGAATTTCCACCAACATTTTAAAAATCAAGGTTTTCTACCTAACACATGGAAAAGTTTCATATACATACAAGAGTTAGTATTAGCTTACTAATGTCATACACAATTATTCTCATACCTAAATTCTTGTTTTACAGGGATATCGTATGTCATATACTAAGCAATCACATTATATGTAAAATGGTTCCCTAAGTAATAATCAGAAGGAGAATGAGTTTGAGCATTCAATTGCAATGTTTTTTCATGTCTCAAATAGTTGATAGTTCTTAGAATTTTTAAGTTTCTTGTGCAAGTTCACATTCTCATCATCACCTACACAATTTAAGTGCTAAAAATTTGTTATTCTAGAATCCAAGCTTCAAACTGGAACCACATTATGTATTGTTGTTAGATTTTCCACCAACAAGACTACATAATATTTTATGAATTAGGATTTTCCACCTAAGCACGCATAAATTTTAATTGTATACAAAGAGTTACTAATGGCTTATCAAATTTGAATACAAATTAAATACCTATCTAGGTTTGATTGCAGACGAATAAAACGCGAAAGAATCGCAACACTGTGTTTTTACACAGGTTATGGTGATAGGCGAAACGTCATCACCAACGTCACTTCAGCACTGACTGACGTCGCACATTTTCACCGCTCACCCAGGCAGCTGCGCTAATAGACTGGACAATGACTGCGGCCACCCACGATCTCTTATAAACAGCACATCCACTGTACTTTCCACATCTGCACACCTATAATATAATGTATTATGGAAGGAGCCGGGCAGAAGCCATTCTGCCCGGTAAGGATTTCCAAAAAAAAATTGGCAAGGCCCGGAGGGGCCGAGCCTAAATTTTTTTGGAAAGCCGAATCGGGCAGAATGGCCTTTGCCCGGCTCCTTCCATTGCGTATGGATACCTGAAATTTTTTCAGAAGCACATTACGAAGCATAATAGGCAGGTT